>CM076582.1:408585742-409330944 GCA_034641835.2 Pinus albicaulis
TGTTGTCTTAGGATGTGACTGAAACATACATATATGTTTTTTTGGTTTTTATGATGCACATGCTGCAAACAATCGATATATATACATCTATTTTCTACATGGGTCTATTTACATATGATGATGTTTTATAAATTGTGCAAATTTCTATCTAATACAATGTTAGCCACTGCATCAGTTAATGTATTCATTCATCTTGGTATATTTTGATATGTAATGAAATCAAAATGTCTTTCAAGTAAACGAATACGTAAGTACAATCTCAAAATGCACGGGTTTCGAACTGAATAATGACCGTTAATTTGAAGAACAACAAGCTGTGAATCTATATTTAAGCAATGCGCGTATGCCGAGGTTAACTGCCTTGGTTAATAGTTCCAAAACAACACTATATTCAATGAAATTGTTTGTAGTTTGTCCTAGAGAAATACCTTGTAGGTTAATCAACTCACCAGCAGGATTATAAATTACCCAGGCTACTGAAGACAAAAATGAAAAAATGAAAAAATGAAAAAATCAAACCTAAATATGCACAAAAATGAAAAAATCACCTATGTACACATATCATGCATGAATGACTCAAGCATAATATTTTTTCAGATACAGCCCATTTCTGGGATGTGTTAAGGTATAACCTTCATAATCAATAAGCTCATAAGCCCCATTCTATAACACACGTTTGACGATGTAGGTCCCATGCAACATGGGTTGGAATTCACCTACCTCCAGCTTGTCATGAGCTTGGTTGTATAGGAGGACGATGTCGCCTTCGATAAAAGAAGGAGGGAAAACTGTTTGGTCAAAGTAAGCTTTGACTCGCTTCTTTGTGCTTCGATGACCAAAGCAGCTAAGTGACGAGTTTCATCCAATCTCTCTAAATAGAGGAGACACTCTTCCTCAGGTGAAGTATTAGGCAGTAATTCCACAGCTAATTTGAGTGAAGGAATTTCACACTCAATCGGAAGAGTAGCTTCCAGACCGTACACCAACTGAAACGGGGTGAATCCGGTTGAAATCTTAATTGATGTTTGGTAAGCCCATAGAGCTGAAAACAACATGAGATGCCAAATTGATTTATGGATTCCAATTGTTCGTTGAAGCATCATAACAAGAACTTTTTTTATGGCTTCAACCTGGCCGTTAGCTTGAGGGTAATATGGCGTTGAGCTGTCGTGACACAGACCCAACTTGGATGTCAGCTCCGCCATCATATAGTCCCGAAAATGTGAACCATGATCGGTAATGATGGCTTGAGGGACACCAAACTGAGTAATAACATGATTTAATATGAATTGCACTACTGTCTTACTGTCCGCAACCAGTGTAGGCATTGCTTCGGCCCATTTTGTAAAATAATCGATGGCGACGATAGTATATGCATGCTCCCCGACCGAGCAAGGGTTACACATCATAAAATCGATGCCCCATTTGGAAAAAGGACCAACGGTAATGACAAGGTGTAAAGGAACAGGTGGCGCACACATCTTGCGTTGATATATCTGGCACGCATGACATTTGTGTACTGCGACAATGCAGTCTTTAAAAATGGACGGTCAGAAATAGCCAACACGAAGGATCTTCTGTGCGGTGGCATAACCGGACATGTGACCACCACAGGCACCACTGTGGCAGTCATTTAAAAATTTCTCAGCTTCCTCGAGGGTCAGACATCGGCGGAGCACGAAATTGACTCCAACACGATAGAGGGTATCTCCGACAATACGATAAGGTTGCGACTGATGCCGAATGTGGCATCGAGCATCCTTCATCAACTCAGACCTAAAAGTAGAAGTTTGGAGATAAACAATGATATCACCGTACCATGGATCGAGGGTGCTAATCAAGAAAAGAGTTTTGTCTAGCATATGATCCTCAGAATAAGAAGGAGCAAAGTTGGCGGGGAGAGAACAAATCAGATTAGTGAAAACAAGTGATTTCTTTGATTTGGCGGTAGTAAATTCCAAATCAAACTCTTGGAGGATAATGATCCACTTCGAGTATTTCCCCCCAAAAAATTGTCGAGATAGAATATAGGTCATGGGGTTACAATCAGAAATCACAATTACCGTTCGTAAAAGGATATAATGACGAAAACGCTGGATAGCCTGGACCGCAGCCAACACTAACTTCTCAAAATGTGCATAACACGTTTCAGGGTCGAGAAGGTTTCGAGACAAGTAGTAAATAACATGCTTGTTACTGTCATCATCATCTTGAACCAAAACCATGGTGATCGTACTAAAGGCGACAAGTAGATAGAGGGTGAAATCACGATGATAATCTGGAGGATGTAATAGAGGAGCGTTGACGAGCAATGTCTTAAGCGTATCAAAAGATTGCTGAGCAATCTCATCCCAAAAAAAAGGGACGTCCTGTTTTAAAAGTTGTGTGAACCCTTTGGCTACTTCAGCATAGTTCAGGATAAAACGACATAAGAAATTTTCTTTCCCTTGTAGACTTTGGAGCTGGTTTAATGAGGATGGAGAGGGGATATTAACAATAGCCTCATCGGATTGAAACACTTCTTTCAAAGGATCAGGTGAATTTGTATCGCCGAGCCAGGAGGATTAAGAATAAACGTCGAGAGACATGCTCAAAGGAGAATCTTTATAAGGGGGAGAATCGGATGCAGCTACAAGCTTGCAATAATTGATTTCAATTGGAGTAAGCGGCATCAAATCCCAAAATGAATCAACCTGTTTAGGTAAAGGGACAATCCACGGGTCATCTGACCAAGATATCATATTAACTTGAACGGTATTTGGTGGCGGAAGGGGAAAGATACCCATGAGGGCAGGGTCTTTGAAAAGACCCGACCCTACGCTGTTAAGGGGAGAAGGAATCTGAACCACGTATGGAGCGTTGTTCTCAGAAGACGAGGTAAAGAACAACAATTGGTCGACAGTAATGATTTTTCCCTCATGTGGAAACTTTAGAAGACGAAAGAGGGTGGATGGAATGCACAACATAGCGTGAGTCCAATTGCGACTGAGTAGAAGATTGTAATTGAGTTTAGTGTCAACTAATTCTACTTCGAAATTGACCATTTTTCCTTGCAACGTGATCAACAAGCTGGTGAGAACACCCAAGGGTTTCGATTCCCTTCCATCAAATTCCTCAAGGGCATTGGGTGACAAAGTTAGGGCTGGAGAGCCAATAGCCTTATAGCAAGCAGATGACATGACACAAGTGGATGCACCTTCGTCCACAACAGCTCTATGGATGTTGAGACCTGCCGACTTGTATGACAAGCAAAATCTAGTGTGGAAATCAGGGGACTAAATTCTCTAAATCGAAAGAGAGAAGGCTAGAATCAGTAGGATCAACTCTGTTGATCGCAGATAATAACTCTTTCTATTGAGACGGAAAACTTTGAAGCACTTCTAACGCGAACATCGCAGATGGCGCCTGTGATAAATCCTCAACAATACTGTAATGTTGAGCATCACGGGCATTAGGATTATAAGAAGATTTATGGAGAACACATTTAGAAGGTGGCAGTACAATGGGTTCAGCACTGGGCCTTTCAATCTCAAGAGGACCAGAGGCAGGTGGGGGAGGAGGACCATCAACGATCTCTTTCCCAGCTTCCTGGCGTGATCCAGTATAATATTTCGACCGAGTAGCAATGGAAATGGGTTCAGAACCGTTCATCATGAACACTTGAGAGCCAAATGGTGCAGATGGAAGAGGTTGCCTGACCATCTATGTTTGCTGAGATAGAAAAGGTTCTTTGAGGACAGCTGGAGTTCCCTTAGTGCCTTTGAGAAATTTACTAACTTCGGCTCGTCTAGGACAATCCTTAGTGTAGTGTTCCTCATCACAAATCAGACAGGGATACTTCAGTTTGCGCTGTGAACCATCATCAACACGAGGTTTAGATGAATCTAGTTTTGGGGCATCGGATTTGGCCTTGCCTTTGACCTTCTTTTTCCCCTTTGATGTCTTGTACGTAGGATTGTCATGAACCGCGTTGACCTCCGAGGTTTTTCCAGAATCCAGTGTAGGTTGAGGAGCAGAATCATTGCAATAATTTGAATTTTTTCTTCCCAGTGTTGGAAGAGGGAGACTTACGTGAAGTTTGAGACACGAAACCAATAATGCTGTCGACGGATGGGGTGGCTGGCACTTTAGAAGTCCCAGGTTGAGGGGCATCAGTTAAGATATCATACAAAATGCCCGATTGAGAGTACACTAAATCAAGGTACTGGGCACGAGCAATGGTCTATTCCTTGGTAACACATACCCCCATGGCTATGTCTTTTGCAATCTGATTGACAAAAGAGGTAGTGAAAAAATGGGTAAGAATTTGATCAGGAATTTCAAATTTGATCAGGCAACGACGACATATCCATTCATGAATGTGGTCTGAGATATGGGTAGCCCGGTCCTGTTTCAAGGATGTTAGGAGATGCGTCCCAACTTCATAATGAATAGGTAACTGGAAATGAGTAAGGAACACCATAGAAAGAGAGTTGAAATCTTGAAAGATATTGCGAGACAGTTCGATGTACCACTTAGCAGTAACTCCAGTGAGAGTTAGCTGGAAAAGATGGAGTCGAATAGAGTCACCACCCAATAATTGGAAGAACACCATAAATGGTATGTCATAACGTGTGCTTGGGGGTCTTCTCCAGACTTGCTCTCAAACTTGGGGCAATCACCAAGAACCTTCGTTGGAACCGAAGGCCAATATGGATTATGAAGGATTGGATCATTTGTTAATTTGGACACATCCGGTAATTCCAACGTGGAGAGAAAGGGTAATTGAGGGTTGAAAGGCATAACAGGTCCTTGATAAGGACTGATACCCACATTCCATCCTAGTTGAGTGTAACTCTGCCCCCATTGGTTCTGTCCCAAAGGATTCAGACCATGAGGGGTATAAGCCGGATAGTTCGGCTGATATGGAGGGTGAGGACCAGGATGCGGAGGTAGAGGATACTGATTCTGAGTATATGAGGGTCCTAATTGAGCAACATAAATATTTTTCTATAGAATGTAAGTATGGCCTAGCGATTGAGGGTAATAAGCAGAACCTTTAGGTGCATTGTATATCGGTCGATATTGACCTTGAGGGTAATAAGTGCCTTGGGGTCGAGCAGGCTGCTGATAAGTAGGGCTTTGTTGAGCTGGATAAATCGGGCGCGCAGGTTGACCCGAATATGGTGTAGAGTAGAGCGGTGGCTGAGTAGGGTGAACTGTCTATGCAGGTTGTCCCTACTAAGCAGGTTGACCTGGCTATTGAGGGCCACCAAGTTGCCCCTGCAGAGTAGGTTGCCCTGATGGTTGCAATGGGCTAGGTTTTTCCTAATGATTAGGTTGACCTGGAGCAGGACCATAAGATGGCCCTAGCTGTGCAACATTTCAACCAATTGGAAAGTATGGATGTTGTGGTTGCATGAAAGGTTGCCCTTGAGATGGATAAATTTCCCCCCCAGGACCGTACGAAGGCCTTGGTTGATATATCAGTTGCCCAATAGGTCCTTGTGGTTGCCCAGGTTGGAGCATAGGCTGAACTTGTAAAGGTTGGCCTTGTGGATTGTAAGACTGCCCTTGCGTGCTGTACAA
The DNA here is from genome assembly GCA_034641835.2 of Pinus albicaulis. Classification (NCBI taxonomy): domain Eukaryota; kingdom Viridiplantae; phylum Streptophyta; class Pinopsida; order Pinales; family Pinaceae; genus Pinus; species Pinus albicaulis. Next base: position 408,591,311 of record CM076582.1, read on the forward strand.
TAATCCTTGCTGGACCGAAGGCTGTCCTTGAAAAGGTTGTTCTTGTGGGTCGTAAGCATACCCTTGCTGAACTGAAGGTTGTCCCTGAAAGGGTTTTCCTTGTGGGTCATAAGAATACCCTTGCTGAACCAAAGGTTGTCCCTAAAAGGGTTGTCCTTGTTGGTTAGAAGGTTGCACAGGCAAGGTAGGTCTAAAATTGGAAAGGAATTGATAATCTTCAAGAGCAAGAAAATAGATAGGGTTTCCGTGCTCATCATAATGCAACAAAAGCGAATAAATTGGGTTACCGACCACGTCATAATGAGAAAGATAAAAATCACCAGAATCCTGAGGGGACTGGTAAGTCTGGGAGCTTTGCTGCTGAACAGCCAGCCGATACTCCTTGAAAGAAAGGTTGTCAGGAATCACCATGGCAATTGAAGTCTCTACCAAAGGCGAAGCTCCTGACGACTGAGTGGTGACAATCAGTGCCAATGCAGCCACACAGACAGTAGGTATAGTTTGGCTAGACGTAAAAAAAGGTGTCGACGAGACAGGTGTTGTTGGCGACATCCCTAATGATGGAAGGACCGCCCCCATTGATGTAGTTGATGCTGCCATGGAGGCAATACCAACCATAATTTTACCCAAAGACCTATATCCGACTGGAAGTGACACCTATGGTGAAGATTGAGCAGACTCTTGAGGGATGTTTTCCGAAAAAAGTTGGTATTCTTCATCAGAAACAAGAATCCCCTCACTTCCAATATGACCAGATGAGTCCATGTCTGAATCTGCCGTGATATATTTAAAAGAATACGGGGACTAGGAGGTATGATAGCAACCAAAAATGGTGATCCCGATGTAAGAGGGGGAAAATGGTCCTCGACCCCAAACCAAAACCAAGTGTTTGAAAGAGGCCAAGTGAACTCAACTGGTTCTCCAAAGGGGTACTCTGACGGGAGAATAGGCTGCTGAAGCTCAACAAACCTAGAGGATTGAGAAGTTTCAGATGAATCGTCTGAGAAAGGACTACCACTAGAAGAAACCGATGGTTCCTCCACTGTGACCATAGCACACTAGAAAAGGAAAAGAGATTGAAAACGAAGACTATTGGATACAAACCAAGGCAAAAAAAGACAGGCCAAGTGAGCAAAATTTAATGGGTGTGTAATCGTAGGTAGTTTATTTTACCACATTGAAACCAAAATTTCATTGTTTCATGTTTTAAGAGTAAAGAAATAGGAAAAAGATGACTCTAGTCACTTTTATTTTTATGCGAGCGTGAAAGGACAAGTGCTCGATGATCTTTTCAATTTTATGGAGTTAGTGAAGATCGAAAATGACTGTTCAGGTAGTCTAGGTAGAAGGGTGTACCAGGTTTCCGTGAACTTCCATATACACCTTGGTGATCAAATGAAAGAAGAGTGACCAAGGAATTGACATACGTGTAGGTAGTCTCCCCAAATACTGTGTTCGATGTATCACGGTTACAAGGCGACAGACTCGGCTTCCTATGGATAAAAGGATTGCAACCTAGAGGGGTATCCCTTTATATACTTGACGGTATGGGGAGCGCAAATCCGTACTAGTGCTTTTTGAAGCCAGGTGGCGAGTGAAAACTGCTAGGTTTAAAGACGTCGGAACACGTCTCTAACTTAGACCACTAGATGTTTCGTTAGGTTTCAATGTTACCTTAGGTTAATTGAGTAAATTTTAAGTTGATCTTGTATTTACATTTCAATTCCAAGGTTCTACCGAATGTTGGATCTCAAAAATCCCTAAATGCAAGCTACATGCCAAAAAATACCATTTCGTTCGATGAAAAGCTATCTACGAGAAGGTTAGGGGTTTTCAAGCGATAGAAAATAATGAGAACATGCAAAAACATCCACTACAGTCTCCGATGCAAGCTAATGAAAAGGAGAAATATTTCCTAGAATGTCCAATGCTAGATATGCAAAAGACTTTAAATTTCACAATGCAAACAAGAATGCAAACAATTTTTATTTTTTATTTTTCAATGTGTTAGACTCCTATACCAATAGGTGTCATATTTCATGATTGACTTGATGGGCTATGTAATATTTTCATACCTTTTCTTGTTGCAAAGGTTTTCCATATTGTCAAAAAATAAAAAAATTTAAAAAATGTAAAGAGGGTATACCCTAAAAGAAAAATCAAAGGGTGAAAAGAATAAAATGGCCAAAAAAGTGAAAGAAAATGAACCCCACCAAAAGAAAGGCCAAGGAAAGTGTGCAAGCTTAAATGCCACTACCTTTTTGCTGTTATGTAATAAACAAATTGTGTGCAACTTGTAATTTATGCCACAATTTATGAATAGTCAAACAGTTTAAGCTTGGCTAGTTCATCTTTCAATTTTATGTTTTAGAGATAGAGAATAAAATCTGACCAAACTGTTTAATCTTGGCAGATAAGTAGATAGGTAGAGTAAATAAAAAGAGCTCAACAGTTTAATCTGAGCCCTTGGATGTAATAAGGTTAGAATTAGATTGATTTTCAGATGTAAAATAAAAGTGTGATGAGGGTTTTCCAGTCTAAGTGCACCCTAATAAAGAAGAAAAAAAATGGTAGAGTAAAGTAAGTAGGGTAGGTAGATGTTGTTGCAGAATTACATGTGATGGATAATGACTCTAAATGTGTTAAATCTTTACTTTCATCACAAGTGTAAAGGCAAACACTACACTGGAAGAATTTCAAGAAAAGAAAAGTCAGATTATTAACTTCCCTTCTCATTTTTCCCTAAAAATTTCACTAATTTCTCCTAAGTACTAAGGCATTGGAAAATTAAAGGGGCTCAAGGCATTTCCTTGACTTTTGCAGGGACTGGACCCTCGGCCTAGTAATTGGAAAATCATAAATACTTAAAATCATTTATCAAAACGTTCATTCACCTATACAAAATCTTTTCCTAAGTAAAATTCGATTTTACTTAGGAAAATCATGCAATATTTCATAAAAACCCTATTCATAAAAGCATAAGTTAAAGACATTAACCTAATGTTTTCACTTAGCGCTTCATTCATTTTCCATATTAATTTTTAATTTATTATTTAAATCCCTACGTAAATTTCCTCTTTTCCTGTATTAAAATTCCTAATTAATATAATATCCCGCCCCGTTGGTTGAAAAATAACCATATAAAATTCATTAATTGGTTGAAATTACAATCAATTAAAAAACCCAACATCCCCGCCATATAAATAAGGGTTAATTAATCCTCATGATTAATTAATAACCTGTCCCACCAATAGAATCACCCCCGATATGATTAATTATATTAAATTTCATTGGGCCCAACTTGTTATCTCCCCGTCATTTTCCTTTCCCGAGGACCGTCCGATCGACTCATCTCAAATCTACGGTTATTACTCATATCGCTGGCCATCCTTGTCCAAATGATAACGCGTGATGGCCAAGCGGTTTTCTAAAGAGTGCCGCGCCACGCGTCGTTCATCGTATGGAATCGCTTGCCCTCTGCTGAAAATCTCCCTTCCTCAAAAGCGGTGCGATGGAAACCGCTTACTGCCTGCCTCCCCTTACGAAACCTTCGTACTTGCTGATGTCATCCATTAAAAAATTAAAAAACTGCCAACCTTTTGACTTTGTGAATAAAACAAACATACCCATGTCATTTTCACCGTCCCATGCAACGATTTTCGAAATCAACTGTCGAAATGTGCCAACTACTCCCGTGCTGAAGAAATTTGCATTCGAGCATCTAGAATTCATACGCCATTACCAGTGCCTATTTTCATCACTGTTTATTTCCTGGAAAATAGGTATTTACCCAAATTCTTGTTAAACTCTGTAAAAACCTGGTTTTTGTTTTAAATTCTACACAAAAAACTGAAGCAGAGTTTAAGACTGGTCTTTAGTTCCACGGCTCTGTTTTCGTTATTCGTATGGAGTGGTGGCTTGGGGGGAATCTGGATGGAACGCTAAGGGAGAGCTGACATGGTAAGGCAAGAACAGTATGGGAAATAACATGGGAAGGCAAGATGTGAGAGATAATTAAACTGCTCCTTCTCCTCAGAATCCCAAAATTGCAGTCGTAATCCCAAACCTATGATTGTGCCTGTTTTTTCATCGAAACCCGCAATTAATTTCTGAATCCACAAGAACCAGAAATGGAAATTCCTGTGGCTCTGAATGTCACACCCCTAAATGCCCCTCACAGAGATTTAGATTATCTGCCTTTAGTAGACAAAGATTTCCAAATTAAAGACCTGGTTCTCAGTGAAAATCCCCTTCGAATTTTTTGCTACTGTAGAGATAATTACTTAAAAGGTTCTGAAATTTTTGGATTATGGGAATCCAATCTTCCCATGTATCTTCTCCCTTCAGTCCATATTTTTCCTGAGATAATCCATTACTGCTATGAAAATTATGATCCCAATCAAAGAGTAGTTTTGTCCCCGAGTCAGATTGTCCTTTTTCCCACAACTGCTCAGCCTATCAACGAGATGTTGCAATTTCAACCTGGTCAAGCCCTCACTCCCATTTCCATGGGAGAATTACTTGGGAAATTTACCAAATTATCCCATGAAGAGTTAAATCGTCTCTGCCAGACCTTCATGTTACCAGAACATCAGCCCAAAGGCCCTCCCCCTTATGGTTATACCTTCTTCACTGATGTGGGCAGACTTATTCTAAATATGATATCCTCTATAATGGGTTTCAATACTAGTGAGTATGTTGACCAATTAACCCTAGTATTGTTATCAATTTTTACCCCTGGACAACCCCCTGCTGTCAAGTATGATTTTGCTTCCTACATTGTAGATAAAATCCATGATCAGTTCATGAGATTAGAAAATGAAAGAGTGTTCAAGTATTCCTCTGTTATATACCATCTCATGCTTTAATTTCAATCAGAGATTTTCCCTTTCCATGCTAAAAAACTTGATGCTAAAGGAAATCCTAGGTTTGTAATCTTTTGCTCTGCCATCACTCATAATTCCCCTGATTCTCCTTATTCCTACAATGAGTTTGTTGACCTATTTGTATGCTCTGCAACCACCTTGTTGACAGGAGTTTCTCCTCCGAGGGTCAATAGTGAAATCAAGAAAATTCTTTAACTCTCAAAGCAATATCGGATAGGTGACTGGTACCTATACCGAAATCACACAAAAATCAGAATCTATGGATGTGAGTTATGCCCATTCAAGTTTCCAAAATATGTCCCAATGAGACTCTTTGCATTAGAGTATTTCAGACAGATGATTAATTCAGATATAATTCATTTTTTCAATGCAAAGAAAAAGGCTCAACTCAGAATTAAAAGCCAATTAGGTCCCATTGTTTGCAACTCTAGAGATGCTGGGAAGGAAGCTGAAAGAATCTTAGAAGACTATCTTAAATTATAGAAAAGTTTCTATTGGGTACCTTATGACCCAAATAGCTTCATTTGAGATAGAAGAATGAAAAACAAACTATCACCATACATTCATCAAAGAATCCCAGAAATTGAACAGTATGCCAATATGGATGAATGGATGGAAGGAACATTGATAGAACAAGATAGTGAGCAGGTCAATGTTGACAATGTAATGAAAGACCTTGAAAAAATACTTGACCTAGACTCTTTTGGATAGGTACAGATACCAGGTATTGGTTCTTCTTTTGCTGGGACTTCTCAGCACAATTTACAGGAAATCAGTGCATTGGCTATGGTAGCATCTAAAGAAAAGGAGAAAGAGGCTGATATACTATTTACAGAGAAATTTACAATGACAGAATTGCCCGAAACTTCTAAAGAACAGGGTCAAGTACATATTTCTACTATTCAGACCAATGTGGCAAAAATATCAATTTTACAAACTCCTTTTAATGTGGAAAAGGGTAAAAAGAGAGATGTTGAAGCAGCTGCTCCTGTCAGTGAATCTTCTGGACAACCTAATGTTAAAAGAAAAAAATTGAATCCTCTTCCAGAAGTGGAATCTGTTCGCGAAATCCCTGATAGCCAGACACAAGAAGAATTGGGTAGTCAGCAAACATGTACAATCAGTGGGACATCCATTACTTTACAGAGAAAAGAACTACAAAGGCAGCAAAGTGCAGAAGTGTCATCTTTCAAACCACCTGTGAAAGATGCCTGGGAAATTAAAAGAACATTCATAAATATAAAGGCCAGAAATGATCCACTCAGACTTCAAGTGTACAATCAATGTTTGAAGATGGCTCCTAAGAATAAACAAAGATTGATGTCAGCCTATGACATTGTCCATTGAAAAAATATTGTAATGGTCACTTCAAACCCAAAGTGCAGCAACCTCAAACCGCTGCAGATTATATTAGAACTAATTTTGAAGTCTTAGCAAAGGATATCCATCCTTTGGATCAAATTGAGCTGTATAAACAGACAGGTGAAATGATTTATTCTACTCTGACAGATAAATCAATGATGACCCAGAAATTGCAAGATTCTTTGGAGAATACTAATGCTCAACTAAGTCTTGAAAAAGCATCTTCTCAGGCTAAGGACAGCAGGATTAAGACTTTGGAGGAAATCATTATTATACTGGGTCATAATCCCAAGGATGTCAAAGGTATAGAAACTTTGATCAAGAAAAAAGATGATGATATTGCAGCCTTGAGAAAACAATTGAAGTTACCAGCCTCCAGACACCCACAGACTGCAGAAATTATAAAGAAAAATTATGAAGAAGAATTGATGGAATTGCTCTTGAAACTGAATGAGCAACTTAATGAAATTGAAAAAGAGCTTGAAAAGGCATTGAAAGATAAGCAGTCTAATACTGTAGCCTCTACAACTGAAATGATTGCAGGTACTACAACAACAGGTCAGCCAACAGAATTGTCACAGGTACAGACTTCCAATTTAAGTACACAAGAGTTAATAAAGTCAATGGAGGAATTGAAACTCCAAGTGACAGAGCTATAGAAAACAAAGGTGCAACTCACCACTTTGGAACAAAAATATGACCTCTCGAAGATGAATGTTGCAGATAAAACAAGAGAGGTCAACAGATTAGAAAAGTTGGTCAACAGATTGGAGAAGGATCTCACATTGGAGAAGCCTTTAGAGGAAATAAATGAAATTCTTTGGGACAACATCATTCAGTCAATAAAATATGTCTGGCCCTCAATTCAAATAATGTATGAACATAATGATTTGGTCAAATTGGCTCTAGAAGAAATCCTAAGAGCAAGAGAAGAATTGGGAAACATGCCTGAAGAAGCTGATAAACTTATCTGCTTTTTAAATACTCAAAACAAACATCAACTTGAAGAACTTGGCATTCAAGACAGGACAGGAACAATTTTGGAAATAAAAAGAGTTTTTACCAAAAGAAATCTGATGCAGAATCTAGAACGAAGATGTTTTAATATGCAAGAAGAAATCACTGCCTTCATGAAAAGATTTGATATTTTTTTGAATAAAGGATTTCCTAGTCCTTTAGTTTTAGAGGATAAATTGATGGACCTTGAAATTTATGTTGAAAAATTGGATGAGCATGCTAAAAATCAGGCAAGTACCTCAGCTAGTTCATCAACAACAACATTGCCTACAGGAAAAAGTCTTCACGATTGATTGGAAAATTTGTTTTATCTTGAGCATGAAGTAAAGCATTTATTCCCAATTCAACCTACTTTCTTTAGGTATACAAAGTCTGATGAAAATCTCAGAAAGCTGTAAAGAACCAGAATACTGGAAGATAAATGGTGGGAAGAAATGTTAGAACTTTTGTAAAAAACTATCCTTACATGAATTTTTGATTATGTACTACAGTAAGTCATGATAAAGAAGGATAAAAGAGTATCAGTGCAGTTAAAGAGTATCAGTTAAACGGAGCAACCAACACAGAATTACTGAAGAGGACAACAGCTAGCCAAATCATAGGGCCTGCCTCCAGCACATTCTCAAAAGAAGGAAACAACACAACATCAGTACCATTTCTCTTATCTACGAGACCATCTGTCTCTATTTTGTTGTAAAATACCTATGAGTCATCCTAGATTATATCTCAAGTTGTTATGAGATATTTTTTATAAAATTTTTGTATAAATACTCCCTCAATCGGAGTATTTTGGGGGGATTTTTTAGACTTTGCTGTAACATTGACTATTTTGGAATAAAGTGCTATTAGAGAAATTTTGTATGGCTAGCTGGATGAGGAATTGATGCGAAATACTTTCTACAGGATTCTTGTGTCAGACTACGGATCAATAAGTCATCTATCTCTTATGTGTTGAAGTCTTTATATTTGTTTACTATATCATCTGTGTTTCATTTCTGATTGATTAACGTAAAGGAATAAATCAGAAAGTGCTTAAGTGTAATCTGATTTTAAACGTTGTTATTGTAAATGTTTTCTTCTCAATTGGTTTAAACAGTGAATTCTTAATTGCTCCTGTTTTTCTAGTTTAAGCATTTTGATTATTTAGTAAAGAATGCTTAATTGCTCTTTATTAATAATCACTCAATTTCCCTCTTTTGAATGTGTTGAAATATTCTTAATTGACTTTCATCCATTTGAGTTCATCCCATTCACTTTAGATCTATCATTGTTCCCTGTTTGATTATCTTGCCTTATGGAACCATATTTTTTTAAGAGACTTAATCCAGTTAAGTTATCTTTTTTGAATCCATTAGCCCAAAGGACTAAACTACTCAATCTTACCCTCAGCTATTGAATTCCATCACCCAAATTCAATCAAACCCCTGGACTTTATAACTAGCCTAATATCTTTCAAAACAAAGCTAAATTATACAGAGAGAGCCCTCTCTGGGTACAGATTAGCTAGATTCTGTACCAAAAAGTTGGTTTGTGGTTACCTAGGACCCCTTTCCTCTTCCCAACAACTTCAAGGAAAATTTGAGTGATAACATAGTGGCAACCATACTAGGGATCTGAATAATTTTATTGTTACTGTTGTTTACTTTATAAACTACAGACAGAACCTGAAGTTAGCCAGGTAGCCTTTGAACTGATTTTGCTCTGCAATTGCATAGTAAATAAATGTTACTTCAGTCTATCTCCGGTCTAGTTTATGAACTAACTTTGGTTTCAAACATTTGATCAGTTCCTCTAGTCAAATAAATCTTTAAGAAAATTTAAATCCAATATCTGAAACTTCTTAAAGAGTTTGTTGAAGTTGTATTATTCATTTCATTTAAACCAAAAAACCAAAAAATATCACCTAGAAAACTGGTTTCAGAAAGGACTCGTTACACTAGGGCTAATCCTAATCCAAATCCACCACCTGTGTTCAAAAATCCGAATTTGATCCCCAGAATTCTTAGGAGACAAGATATTCAAGAAAGCTCTGGTAGTTCTCGACCTCTCTATAGATCAATATCCTGTCCTGTGAAGTGGATTTATCTTGAGGACGAACCTTTTGAGGAGCAGTTTGAAACATCTTTATTTGTAAATTTTTCTGAATCTGAGTTGTCCAATTTAGTTCCAGACCCAATGTTTCTTGAAGATTTACAATTTGCATTTGTTACTTCACATCTTGATAGACATTTGTGAAATTCCACACAATCTGAGTTTACCTCTGAAGGAACTTCAAATATTTCTGTGATCACTTCAACTTCTCCAAGTTCATCAACATTTCTTCAAACATCTCAACCTCAAACTACCCCTTCTACTCCTCCACCCACCACTCATAGATCAACCTCACCTGTTATTTCATCGCTACCTCCTGCAATCGCAAACAGATATGCTCCTTTGGCGTTACCAACTAATCTAGGGGCTATGCCTCAAGATTATCAAAGTAAAATAACTCCTTTTGATGGTTCTGGAACCTACACTGCACAACAGCACACTAAAAAGATGATCGATTATTTTGAAATTTATGAAATTGATGCTGATGATGTAAGAATGAGAATTTTTGTCCAAAGTTTTACTGGAGAAGTTAGAACCTGGTTCAGAGCCCTTCCTGTAAACAATGTTGCTGACTTACCAGCTCTTTATAGATCATTTTTAAACATATGGGAAAAGAAGAAAGATCCTCTTCAAATCTTATCAGACTTTGGAAAACCAAAAAGAGGACCAAATGAGACTGTGCAAGATTACGTTACCAGATTCAATGAGGCCTACAATGTTGTTCCCCAAAATCTTAGACCTGCTCCAGATTCAGTATTAATCAAATTCCATGATGGATTTGATTCTGATATAGCATATCAGCTTAGGGAAAGAGCTCCTAAAACTTTAGAAGAAATGCAAAGTATAGTTGTTAGCGTTGAAGCCAACCTGATAGAGAAACGAGCTAGAGCTAGAGCTGAAAGGAGAATGCCCTTAAACGAAGAACCCACAGCTTTTGAAAAGAAATTGGATGCTATTATTAAAGGGATGGAAAGACTAGGAGATAGAGTAGAAACTATTGAAAAGAATAAATCTCCTTGGGATTGTCAACCGAGAAATACTGTTAAAAATCCAAATTTCATAAGAAACCAAAATCAAAATACTGGAAAAACTGGTCCTGACCAAAATATTAGACCCCCATTCCAGGAAAATTATGTTGAAGGCTCAAATTCTGAAGAACCAACTGAAGATGTTCAAATAAACAATTTCACTGAACGCGAGAACGAACCAGAAATTTTCTTGACCCAAGAGGATCAAGAGGCTCATACTCTTAAGCAATTTCAAACCCAGTCAGGAGAATCATTTGACTTTAAGGAAGGTTATGATACAACCATTTACGAAGTTCACAAGCAATATAATTTGAGGAGTAGAAGAATTGATGTCCCAGAAACAATTAAACAAAAAGCTACAAAGCAACCCCTCAAAGGTAAAACCAATACTACCCCTGTACATATTCTTTCTAGATCAGATCCTAATCCTGACAACCCAATAGTTGAAGATGTATCCTATACTCAACTGAATAATAGACAACTTTCCAATACTCTTCCTCCCAAAGGAAATGTAGAGGAACCTCCAGAAGTTGATTCGAAAACAACTTCAGCACATAACCCCACTCCTGAAAAGGAGAAAAATACCGAAAACACAGAAGAAAAAGTGAATCAAACTGTTTGAAATACAAGAACTCAGACCGAGAAACCTTTTAATCTAGAAGCTGAAGTAGGCAAATTAAAGATAGTTGTTCCATTGTCTGAATTAGCTAAACATGATGTCTACAGAAGCCAAATTAATAGATCACTCAATATTACTGGAAGTGATGATTCAGTAAATGTTTTTGATGATCAACCTAAATTATTATTTGGCCCTCAAGTAAATGGAAAACCAGAAAGTGGAGGAACTCCTCCATTTTATGTGAGTTTGAATATACATGATAAAATACTTCATAATGCCATGCTTGATTCTAGGGCATCTCACAATCTAATGCCCAAGACTGTAATGGAAAGATTAAATCTAGACATCACCAGACCATACAAAGATCTTTTTTCTTTTGATTCAAGTTAGGTGAAATGTTTAGGACTAATCAAAGATTTGTGTGTTACATTGGTTCAATACCCTGTGAAAACCATTTTAATGGATATAGTAGTAGCAGATATTCCTCCAAAATATGGGATGCTATTGTCCAGATCTTGGGGTGCAAAACTCAGAGGATCTCTTCAATTAGACATGTCATATGCTACTATTTCAGTGTTCGACCAACCTAAGAGACTATACAGAGAAACCTTGATGAAATATGTAGTCAGTAGTCAGGAGAAACCTGAAAATTTCCCCATCTACTCAGTACACTCTGATATGGACTCATTTATTCTCTATAATGCTGAATCTGATCTTCCCACTGAACTAGAAATATCAGCAACTGAACCAAAAGAAATTGCGAATAAATCTAGTGTTTAAATCCAGGAAATCTCTGAGGAAAAAGAAACATCAGATACCCAAGAAAAACCAGAAGAAAGTAAAAAATCAGATCTCAATGTTAAGAAAGTTCCTGAAACACCTGATACAAATTATGAACATGAAATTCTTTGGCATTTAGAATTTGATGGTTTAGTTAATAAGTTAGGAGCTGGAGCTGGAATTTGGATACACAAGCTTGAAAATGATCATGCTGAAGGCCATGCTTACAGATTGAACTTTAAATGCACTAATAATATGGCAGAATATGAAGCTCTTTTGTTAGGGCTTAAACTTGTCAAAAAATTAGGGGCAATTAGAGTGTCTATCATAGGAGATTCTGATTTAATAATTTAACAGATCAATGGTGACTTTCTGACAAAAGATCCCAGATTACGAGAATATAGAGGAACAGTTGTAGATATTCTCAATACTTTCCTACAGGCTCAGCTTGCCAAAATACCAAGAAAACAAAATTTGCATGCTCATAGCCTCGCAATGTTTGCTAGCACTTGTAAATTACCATTTGAACCTAATCATCGGTTCACAACTGAGATTAGACATAGACCTGCTATACCAGACAACTTTAAGAATTGGCAAGTGTTTGCAAATGACAATCAGATTAACAATTTTCTAACTCTAGAGAATGAACTTTCTAACAGTAACATAGATGAAGATACAGTCATTGAATCTGATCAAATAAATGAACAAGAAACGAACATTTCAGAAGAAAGTGCAACTCAAATGCTTCATCCAACGAAGTTCACCAAAAAAGAAATGTAGGACCTTAAACAAATTGAGGTTCATGAGATTATAGAAGATGAATCCGAAATCATTAATTTGAAACATAATCATTTGCCTAAAGGATTAACTCCTTTGGAAGATCTTTTCGACTCTAATGATATTCCAAATAAACCCAAAATGGAACCATTGAAAGCTGATATTGAGGAATATAATCTGGGGATTGAAGAAAATCCTAAAATAATAAAGTTATCTAAATCTTTGCCTCCCGATTAAAAACTAAAATATGTTGAACTAATAAGAGAATTCTAGGATGTCTTTGCCTGGAGTTACGAAGATTTGAAATCATATGATACCTCTATAATTCAACATACAATACCTCTGAAAGAAGATCAGAAACCATTTAAACAGAAACTTAGAAGAATCAACCCTGTACTATTGCCTTCAATTGAAAAGGAAATCAAATGATGTATGAAGCAGGGATAATTGCTCCTATTAGATTTTCAGAGTAGGTGTCTAACTTAGTCCCTACTAGGAAGAAAACTGGAGAGATTAGATTATGTGTTGATTTAAGAAATGTTAATAAGGTTTCTTTGAAGGATAATTACCCTTTGCCCAAAATGGATCACATTTTGCAAAGGGTAGTAGGTGATTCAAGGATTTCTCTCCTAGATGGGTTCTCAGGATACAACCAGATTCTGGTTCATCCTGATGACCAGGAAAAAACAGCTTTCACAACACCACGGGGTACATTCAAGTACGTTAAAATGCCATTTGGACTTAAAAATGCTGGAGCAACCTTCCAAAGAGCAATGGACATTGCATTTGAAAAAGAAATTCATGACTTTCTTGTTATATATCTGGATGATTTAACTATTTTTTCTAAATCAGATCAGCAACATTTGGACCATCTCAGACAAGTATTCATAAAATGCAGAAAGTATGGTATCTCTTTGAATCCAAAAAAGTCCTTGTTTGGTCTTGAAGAAGGTAAACTCTTGGGCCATATTATTTCCAAAGATGGTATCAGAATTGATCTTGCTAGAATAGAAGCTATATTGCAGATACCTCATCCCAGAAATATCAAAGAAATTCAAGCTTTCATAGGAAAAATCAATTTTTTGAGAAGATTCATTTCTAGTTTAGCTGAATTAATTAGATTGCTTACTAACATGTTAAGAAAGGATTCAAGTATTAAATGGATAGTAGAAGCCAAACAAGAATTTGAAGAAATTAAAATGGCTTTGACTAGAACACAAGTTCTTACCAGTCCACAATTTGATAGAGACTTCATAGAGAAAACAGTGCACTAAATGACATGAAAAAAAAACCAAAACACTAGCTCGAGAACGTTAATGTGAGAGTTGAAGCGAAACAATTTCAATCAACCCAGAACAAAGATAAAAAAACTCAAACCAATGTTTCAATCTCTCAAATTTAAGAAATATTTCAAAACAGACCCATACAAGCAGTGTGATCTATGTCTGGAGTGACAAGAAACAAAATTGAATGAAAGAGGCAAGAATCATTCAACCAAGGCAATCACTCAAATGGATCAAGGGAGCTGAATGCAACCAAACAAGGAATAAATTTGATTGCGAAACAAAAGACTTCAAACTCCTATAGGAGGTTCAGCATACCAAAGCACTTAAAAACCCTAAGGCTGCGATGCTGATCGGAAACAGACAAACAACTGAAGGAAGGAAGCTGATCACAATAAAAAACAATCCCAAAGCACTCAAGACATACCTAAAAATAACCCAGAAGCACAAGTACTGACCTAAAATCTTCAAAATAGACCAAACCCTAAAACCTACAGGGGTCGGCGTGACTGTTTTGCTGTAATTAGCGCCAAACAGGGGATGGCACGGGCGCAACACTAGCAACTAGCGCCAATCGGCGCGTCTGTCTGAACAGAAAGCATGCCAAGCCAGTTCACTCAGGAAAAAGGGAAAATTTTGAAAGACAGAGGTCAGATCTGATCCTCTGGGGCTGAACAAGGGTCTTAGACTTAGCAGAATAATCGTAAAACGAAAAACAAGCAAGCAAAGACCAAAAAGAAGACCTAATGGGTGAAAGACAAACTCGCACTAATTCCCCAGTGGAGTCGCCAATTTGTTGGTGAGGTAAATCCCCTCTGCGGACATAGGTGATCTCACTATCCATAGAGTGGGTCTAGCCACAAACAAGACAAGATATAATATTGATTCCTATTTAACGAATGGATGGAGGTCCGATAGATGACTTACCGAAGATCGTATGTTGTTGTTGTTGTTTAAAAGAGTGGCTCGCTCCTCGCTCTTGGTTTGAAAGATCATAATCCACTTGCTTTCACGCTCGGACACCTGCACACACACAAGAAACGATGAAGATATACAACATACCAATTCAAATTCGTAAATATTAGTCAGTCGAAGAGGACTAAATCAATTGCATTACATAAAAAACATAACACAACGATGGAACGAACACCATAGTCGAGTATATTAATAAATGAAAGGAAGAGTACAACCAATCTTCGACGTTGCGGTCTCCTCCAACAGGGTTCAAGTAGAGCGCATCTCACAAATGCTCATCGAGAATTTGGACGGGACTCTCTCTGCGGAGTTCTCCTTGGTTCTACCTTCTCAATAACAATTACTCAGCTATAGTATCCTTCTCCAAGTTTATCTCCTTGGCTATATGTTCAGCTAGCTTTCATAAAGGGAGAAGGCTTATTTATATAGAGGGAGAGAGAGAGGGAGAGGTTAGGATCCCTATAACTATGGAAGGGAGGCCTATCTCTAAGGAGTGTTCCACAGGAGGTGAAAACCACTGCCTAAAGAGAGAGATCCGTGGCTAATCAACTTAACCACTTCCAGTGACTCATCCCTGAGGTGGTTAGAAGGAAACTTCCACCTCTAATTTAAAAAAACATTCCAAAAACGACTTGGCGCAGGAAATGCACTGAGATAGAGCATCAGGTGGCGCGAGATCTAGTGAAAATATTCCACATCGGCACGAGAGGTGAACTAGCTATCCGCGCTAAGGCCAAAACATAGGTTTTGTGTGATTTTTTGAGGAAATGTCCAACAGGATAAATGATGTCCTTATGCAGAAGGATGCAAAGAAGGCGTTCACAAAGTATGACACTGCTCACAAGTCACGGGAATGACCCTCCAATATGCAGGGCGAGGGATTGCAAGGATAGTGACAAAATGCTGTGTAACAGGTGGTGAATTAAAATAAGATTAATAAATTAAAATTGGAGAAATTTAGAGAACCTCCATGTATCAAGAGCCAACATAGGAGTATTAATCTAAGAGGAAACTTGAGTTATATTAGGAGGTAGTCAGGGGACCAAATCTGAGACTTATTAGTTAACTTCAGTAATAAACAAAAATTAAGGAGTAGGAAAGTGGGAATCAAGAGAAAACTAGGAGATGAAATAGGAAGTCTTGTTGGGGTGAGGAACATACTATTTTGAATTAATAATTAAGTAAATTATTTTTGGAGAGTCTTGATGAGAGGGTGACACATGGGTGGGTGAATAATCAAATTTTATGTCAATAAAAAAATAATTATTTATGCATGAAATTCCAAGTGTCACCTATGAAGCCTTCTATAAAATAAGGGGAAAGCCAAGGGAAAGGGACTTTTAGAGAGGGGTCTCTTGAGCCAAAGAGTGCTCACCTCTATCAGCTAGTGAATTCCTTCATTGTACAACCCCATTGCAGCTCACGGGTTCGCGGGGAAGGAGAGTACCAAAGGAGTAGACTAGGAGGTCTACTGGTGGGTAATTATATTTGGATTAAGCACGACAACATCCACACTTGGAGGTAGACAACAACGAAGGAGTTCAAGTAGCAACAATTCAAATTTGAATCTCATCTCTAGGTGAACAAAACTTGTGTTATTTATAATTTTTTTTTATATGATTTCATTGTGCCTAGAATTAACATGTAAAATAGATGTATGTGTTATGAATTAAATTTATGGATGTTTGATATAAGTGATTTAATTTTTCTAATTTTCCAGCTTTGTATGCTTATGTTTTAATTCCTCGTTTACTATACCAATCTTTAAAAAAAGAAAGAAAAAATTAAAGCTTAGTGTTCTTCATGCTAAAGTATTGGGTTGGTCCCTACAATTTTGCACCTAAGTTTGGTGTTTTGGACCCAAAGGAGTGGGCCCGAAGCCCAAGGAAAAAAAATAGTATTCTAATTTAACGTTGATTTTAGAAATGGGGCTTCTTGAAGGAGAAGAGGGCCTTCCAAGGCACCTTATGTTGGAATATTTAGCAATACTAAGAGGTGGGTGGTGAACCAATGTTAACAAATTTTACCACTTTAAACAATCAATGCCAAGCAGCACATGATACATAAGATTTAATATGCAAACTTTTTCAATCAATAAACTCTTCAAGAACACCAACTCTTTTTACGACTAATTGTATATGGGAACCAACCTACTAAATTGAAGCTTTGCAGGCACTGACTTGCTAAAAACACAAATCTTCAAGTCTTCCTAGGCATTAACCTATACGAGACACCAATCCCCGAGAATGAGAAATGAATTAGAAATTTATTTGTAGGAACTGAACTACAAGAGACCCCAATCTACTTAACTGAGAACCAACTCAACAAATCTTGAAATCCAATTTTCACTCTTCCAAATGTGTCCCTTGGGTTGTCACACCACATTCAACTTGTATAAATAGATGATGTGACATCTCATTTGATGACCAAGCAAGAGCAAGTTTTCTCTCTCTCCTCATCATCATTTTATATTTCATAGACAACCACATTTGTGAGAATAAGGCCAAGTTGACTAGATATTTGACCATATTTGACCACAGGGAATTGATTTAATTTGACCATAGGCTGACCATAGGTTTGACTGTAGGAAGGCCTCATGTGCATACTGTTGACCGAATAACACATGGCTAAAGTTTGATTGCTTGAACAACGTTAAATTCTATGTATTTTGGTTGGTTTGAACAATTTTTACTTGCTGAAGTTTTGACCAGGTTTGGCTGGTATTTGAATTGGATTATTGACAGAAATTTCTAGACAAATTGTTGATTTGTAAACCTTGCTGAAAAATAATTTCTCCTAAGAAAATTTGCTTGGTTTTCTCCGAAGATTGGGTTTCTCGGGTAAAATTATTGCCTCTTTTGTGCATGGCTGTATTTTTGTGATATTTACTGTTTTCATTGCATTTATTGTTGAATTTTTCTGAAGTATAATTATTCAATGAGAATAGTGGCATAAAATACTAGTTGAAAATAATTAGGAAGTAATCACCTAGAAGAATATTATATTCTACTGCACTAGCCTTAGAATTTCAACACCTGTAGCTTGGTCCTTAAGTCTTTGCTTGGATATATCATTTGCATGGTCTTGCTATTATATATGCTTCTATTTCTTCTATGAGGTTTGAACTCTTCTCAGTCTTCTTCCTTAGAATATTCACTTAGATCTACTCAATTTTTACTTGAGACTACTTCTAGATCTTCTTCCTAGATCTGATTTTTCACACTAGAACTCCTTTATCCGGACCTTCGCTTCAGAGTCCTCTGGACCTCATAAGATATTCATCTAACCATGTGACCCTCAGGTTTGCACCTTCAAACTTTATCAAAGAATTTTTACTTTTCCTTTATATTTTCCTAGTCCTTAGCTCGACCTTCAGTCATTCCTTAACCTTTCTTTGATGTCTTTGATACACTTTTCTTAGGCTGTTTTTGTTATTTTTTGTAGCATCGGATTGCGTTCTAGTCTTGATAGTTTCCAGGGAGGCTAAGAAACACTAAGAATCTAGAACACAAATTTTTTTTCAAGAAAATCCACCTAGAAATGCCTTAATTAAGTTAATTAATCAGTAATTAAAATTTTCCTAAGTATAACTTAGGGAAAATGATTAATTAACAACAATTAATTTAGGAAGGTGATATTTCTCTAGAAAATTGCACAGATCAACTAGGAAATGATATCAACCATTGATAAAATTTTAATCTTGGGCGTTGGAGTCCCAACTAGAGGTTATAAGAAGAAGTTGATGGGTATATGGAGGAAGAAACTTTAGATCAATTTCCTTGGGAGATTCAACTTTCCAGAGAGAGAAAAAATTATTCTAGAAGAGCTCAAGCCAAAGAAGGGAAGCAACGACAAAGAGGGGCAAGGATAGTGAGTTTGGAGGATTTTTTTCCAGCTCCAGAGAGTCAGAAAGAGGAGGCCAAGATTTTCTCTAGGAAGAAACACAAGGACAACACAATTGCTTTAGAAGAGCAGTTCAATCAAGCTGAAGGGGAAGACATTTTCAGTTTTAGAGGGCCAAAGAAGCATTTTTCCAGTCAACAACAGGAAGGAAGGATATATTGGCAGTCAATTCAGGTAGTGCATGTGGCAGGAAACATTAGGGTGACACAAAGCTCGCACATACCACTTGGATGAATAGATTTTCATAGGTCATATATCCTTGGGATTTCTCAGAGAGAGGGTAAAATCCCTCAATAATTTTTTTCCAGTATTTCTCTTAGATATATTCGCTAGTATGGTGATAATTATTGTACTTAGAATTAATCACTGCTGCTTAATAATTAAAATCCTTAGCCGCTGCACTGGTTTTCCCAAGTTGGGTTTTTCTAGGGAATTTTGTCCAAAAATAACAGTATTATATTTGTGTGTGTGTGTGTGTGTGTGTGTGTGCTAGTATTTTCTCAGTTTCCAGTTTATCTTCCACAGTATTTATTTTTGTGAAGATTTCAGTGTGATTAATTCGTTGTTGTCGTAGTAATAAAATACTAAATTAATTTACAGTTAGAATAATTAATTCCAATTGTTGCAACAGAATTTCAGTAGTGAAAATTTCACATGGTATCAGGCCTTGAAATTTTTATATTTAATGCATATTTTTACCCATAAGATGCCATTCTTAATACCTTGTTTTGTGAGTTTATGAACTTCTACCTTGCACTTCTACATTATTTTGATGCAATAGCGAATATTTGTGTTTGGTTTGTATTTTGTCTAAAGAACACCTACGTTATATGAATTTTTTAGGACTAATGTTCATTAAAATTTTGTTAATGTAGATTTTCTTGTTCTTGCATTGCATAAGGCTCCTGCACCAAGTATATGTGGAACATTTCATATTTAAAGTTTTCTACGTAGGAAAATTCTATATGGTAGTACAAAAAAGCGTTTGTAACTATTTTGGAGCCTATTTTATAGCCATAGGTGCACTTATCTTTCACTGATGTGTTCCCGCACTAAAGAGCAACATTCCTGCACCAACTTGGGGCTTTCATACATTGGAAAATTTTCAGGAAAAACCGAATATGGTTTTAGTACAAAATGATGTTTCCACACTTCCACATGAGTCAACATTCACCTAGGTTGTACGGATGGATTTTTTGAAATTAATTAATGCTACAACCCCAAATTCATAGTGGTTTCCAAACTGTCAAATTTCTCCTCTATTTATATGCATATGAGGACGAATATTGACATAGGTTTTGTTGAAAATATGGAAAATTATACCTCCTTGGAATAAATTTCCAAAAATCGTCATGATTTGAGAGTTACATAGGGTTCTTTGAGGTGCAGTTTTTTCCAGAATTATAGGATCATGCCCAAAATTGCAAAAAAATGGAAATTATGTATCATATTTGTGTCTCCTTGATAATATATTGGTTGTAATAGAATAAAATTGATGGAAAATAGTTAGGATTAGATTTTTCACATTGTTGTAATGGATTGGTTGATTTAAATCCAAATTTGTATTGTGAAAAGCATAAAAAAAGAGACTTATGCTAGAGGAGTACAAGACATTATTTTTAATCTCATGTTGTTGAGTTGAGTGCTAGGGGTATTCCCCTTTGTGAGATTTATTTGGAGATGGAATATTGAGCTCTAGATGTATTAAGGACTGATATCTTTTAAATAAAAACATCAACGTCAGGTTCTCTTTCCACTATTCATACATTTTATTAATGCTTGTCATTTTCTTTGTAGTTTAGTCTCTCTTAAATATGGAAACAAACTGATTGGTCACGACCTAGACAACCCAGATCGTTGACCCTCTATTAGATGGCACTGTGTGGTTTTCTCTTTTCTTAAATACAATATTGTGGTGTTTAAATTTATAGATTATATATTATGTCTTTGCATAACTTGTATGGCATATTGAGAGTTACTTTGAGAACTTTGTTTTCTTTTAGTTGTAGAGTGAATTTGGTTTTGATTTTATCTAGCCTAGATCTGGGAAGGAACATTATTTTTTTAACGATATTTTAGTATTGTAAGATATTGAGTTTCACTCTATACAGGTTGATTTTATAAATTATTTATTGTTCTTCAAGAGTCTGGTCATATCGATATTATTCAGGAATTTTCTTCTTATGATGAAAACACTGAAGTTTAAAGGACTTATGGAAATCAGAGATTAACATTGGACATGAAGGATCTTGTTATTTAAAACCTTGTTCCATTTACATATATGTGTTTTCTCGGTTATATGAAATAGACCTTGAAGTCACTCTTATGTGCTTTGATGAATTGATGTAAACTTGTTTCTTCAAGATGTCTTGAGCATTAGTGTTTGGAAAAATTACTCTTTTGAAATTTCATTATATTTTGAACATTTAAAAATAAGGGTAATTTATTTTGATCTCGTTTTATAAGGAAAGCAACATTGAAGCCACCAAACCCTAATATTTTTCAACTCCATTGCGTACTAGTGCAATAATGTACCTCTTTTATTTTTTTTGTTTTGGAACTTGTTTAGTGACATTGTTTTTTTCTTTCGAATCATAACAAAGCCATATCATAGGTGAATGTTTGAATGACCTCATTTTTAAATGCTAAAAGTGTTACTCGATGTGACCAAACAATGAATGAAAATGTCTTGTTTTACATTGGATCTGCCTAGATTGGTACATGAATGGAATTCTTTGGCATACATGAGCTCGTGTGAGAGGTCTTGATTGAAGAAATAATTCCTTAGTTTGTTTTTAATTTTTTCAGGATTCGATTTTCACTTTTATTTTTTGGATTTATTTTATATATCTTTCCTTTAAACATAGTCTTGATTCCTTGATTTGGGATATCTTTTTATGGCTTGTAAGGATTGAACATAATGAAGTCCTTTGCTATGCATCTTTTTTTCCTATTTATTTAAACACACCACGTTTGTTATGCTTTGAATGCACATTGCATGTAAGCGAGTAATGTGCAAGGACAAAGTGAAAGTAGTGCAGGAATCAAAAGTATAAAGGAGTGAGAATTGAGATAGTGCGGGAATATTTTGAGGCATGTTTGGATATTTTAAGCTCTCTTTTGGAATTATGGGATTGAGGTCTATGTTATTTTTAGGTTTCTTGATCATTTATTTCATTTGTGATATCAATTGGCTTGATGATTTAACGAGTGAATTAGCTAGTTTCCAAAGTTATTAGCGTGTTTTTATTTTAATTTCTTCATACTTAGTATAAGAATTGAGTTGGAAATTTATGCATTGTTTTGAAGAAATTGGAAGATTTCTATTGTATAGAGTAAGGAGTGATTTTATTTTATATTTTTCAATTATGGTTTTCGTGACTATTGTTGATTGCAATATTAGTGTTTATGGTTTCATTTCTAAATACTTCTTTTGAGTGCACGATTAGAACAAATATTAACTAGTGTAGGAATCTGAAGGTGTGAGCAATTTCTAGTTAAATCACTGATTTGTTTTGCAGGTTGCTAGAGTCTCCCTATGGCATTTGCAGTGCCGTGTCTCCAAATAAACATACCCCAAATTTACATTAAATGTTGGTCCATTATTATACCATATACTACATCCAAAATTTTGGCATCATTTTCGGGAAGGCACTTAGGGGATTGACCTTGTTAACTTACTACAATTTGGTTTTCTCTTTACCTAGTTTTTCTTGTGAGTTTTTGTTTCTTTGATGCACATTTTGTTTTCATTTTTATGGTGTTGTAAGACATATATATATATATATATATATATATATATATATATATATATATATATATATATATATATATATATGCTAACAGGATACAATGTACCTATTTAACTAATTGGTTGGAATGGAAATTTAAATATGGATTCTCAAAGTATTACAGGGAGAACCTCTTTTATTTTGGGATGAAATGGAACACATCATTTCCGTTGAATTACCTATAAAAGATCTAAGAGGAGTTGTACAAATGCAAAATATTCCCCCATCTGCTCTACCAAAATTTCATGGTTTGAAAAATGAAGACCCAGATACATTATTATTTGGGTTTCAAGTAATTTGTAGAGGATATGGTTATTGTTCTAATGCTCAAAGGTTGTAATTTTTTCCTATTACTCTTAAAGGAGAATCTCTTCGATGATTCATGAGCCTTGTAGGGAACTAAATTCAAACACGAGAATACACGAAGAATGTATTATTGAAGAAATACCAAGACTACTTTGAGGAAAGTGAAGATATTTTTGGAATGATACAAGGGGAATATGAAATTTTGGAGGAATATGTGGAGCAATTTCGATACAACCTTCAAAAATAAAAAACATAAACACTTGGAAAAAGAGACCTTGAGAACACTCCTACTCAAAGGAATATAAGATGAATTTTTAGAACCTTTATATATGATAGGATCAGGTGATGTTTTTCACTTACCATATGATGATGTTTGTGAATTATGCATTAGGTATTCAAAAGGAATCTCCAAGACTGGTAATAATTCTTAAGAAAATTCCTCTCAAATTTTGAAATTTGCTACAAAAATAGGAGTTACGAAAGGCTCTCTAAATTTATAGTTGGATGATTTATAGGAAGAACATAAGTAGTTCAAGGAGGATCACTCAATAAATTATTTCCCATCACTACTAGGGTTACAACAAGTTTTTAATGAATCAAGTAAGGAAATAAATCAACTGCCAGGCATAACTCAAAACTCGTCATCATTTAATACTTGGAATAGAATTTATTGTCCACATCAGGTTCCTTAAAAAATTTATAACCCTACAGTTCCATGGAAGACTTATAATACTCCTCTCATTGGATATCCTATCTTATGGAAAAAGTGGTCCTCTCCCATGAGAAATATATTCCCATAGCATCAAGGATGGTTTGGAGCCTCCTTTCTAGGGAAATTCCCCATGTAAACTCCATTGCCTGAGCCACAACAACTGCAATTCTTGTCCTATACAACTCCATGTTATCATTCTCTATGGTCCGAACTATTTGTGAAACCAAACCCTAATTCCAACAATCAAGTTGCACATCAATTTAAAACACCTATTTTTTTCTACTCACACCCTTATCGAGTGTAATGTTATATCTCTTAGAGAGGGGAGAGTAATGAATTTAGAAAATTCCTCTATTACCACACTGTTGAAAATGCAAAAAAATGATGGAGCTTAGTGAAAAGAAGTCGCCTTCACTAAGTGGGCCCGCAGGCTATTTTTGGCGCAAAGTCTATTTTTAGACTATGTCTATTTTTAGACATATGGATCATGGTCTATGAGTTGCAGGATGCTATTTATGGATGATTGGTCGAGTTGGTAAAAATAGATGGACCTCTATTTTTAGAAATTGGGCGGTCTCTATTTTTAGACTGCCGGGCTAAAAATAGAACAGTCAAATATTATTAACCCTTAATAATATTTAGACTATAAACATTATCTTATCCTCTTGGAGCACTTCAGTTTGATGCTTGGATGTGGCACATGCAGCTGACAGAAGGAAATACGCTTTTTCTAAGGGTTAGTTGAGCTATTGCATGGTTGACTTCAGTTAGAACTCATGTGGCAGAGTTTGGTGGAGTTGATGAGACAGTTGGTGGAGTTGTGTTCGATTTAACTTAGTTGAACTAGTTGTATTTAGTCTAACTGATAAATACACTAGTGATGAAGTGGTGTGAATTAATTATTAATTAATTCACTAATTATTAACTCATAAATCAACTAAAGAACACATCAGTTAACTACAATGCATGGACAGTTCAGTGGAGACCAGTGTTAGAGGTGGGTGAAAGGGTGTGATTGACTATCAGTTGTGACCATGATTGTGCATGAGATTTGCACACCAATTGATGGAGATTGCCAATGAGGATTGCACAGTTGGAGCTAGTGGGATTCGAACTTGGATCTCATTCATTACTCACTTGGATTGCGCAGTAGAGGCAGGCAGACTTGTGGAGAAGATTTGAACCCATGACTTGTTCAAATCTCAGTTAGTTTGTGTGTAACTTTTGGAGATAGTATTGAGTACTTGTGAGGAGTATTGTGCTATGTATTGTTACATGTTCTCTATCATTATAATATACAGATAGTTGGGGGTTTTCATCTATTTCTTTCCCCATTACATCCTGTGTTGATATGTGTGCTTGATTATGTTTTAATGAGCGCATGCGACTGCTTTCTATTTCCGCATATTGATGATCAATTGTAGAAGAGGTTATGTATTATGCATGAAGCTTAAATAGTGTGTAATTAGGATAATCTCAGTGAATAACTCAACAAATTATTCAAATTTATACATGGTATCAGAGCGGAATTGATCATTGGATCTATTACAGTGATTACAATTATTTTCGGTAGACAGAGTCTGTAACGGGCCAGGTAGCCTCTGGATCCATCCTTTCTTTGAAAGGTGATATATCCAGTAAATGCCCTTACAGTCGATCTCTGTGCTAGAAATAATTTTTTCTCACAGATCTAGAAGCAGCTGAGTTTTGAGCTTGGAATTCCAATTTGCAACAGAATTTGGAATTCGAATTTGCAGTAGTGTTCTTGGTGCCGAAGTTGAAATGTATTTCAACGGATTGCGACTGGAATATGCCCTTGAGGGTAGTTCGAATTATGTTGCATGGAAGGACTGGATGGAGGCGGTATTAGATGATAACGGTCTGAAGGAGTTCATAGAAGCTGAGATCCCAAAGCCTACTGATGCTGCTCAAGTTGAGGCTTGAAAAAAGAAGATGGCGAAATGTCGAAGGATTCTGTTGGAGGGCGTGAAGGATCACATTGTATCCATCATGCATGGAAAATATTCTCCATACTTGATGTGGAAAGCGTTGACAGATTTATTCCAGAGCAAGAGCGACTAGAGGAAGTTGGCGCTCAAGGATAAACTCAGACACATAAAGATGGAGAAAGGCGACAATATGCCCAAGTACCTCACGAAGTTCATCCAATGCAGGGATGAGATGGGAAGTGTGGGGGTATTTGTCGATGATGAGAATTGGTGAGCTTGGCTCTCACTTGGTCTTCCGAAGAGTTGGCATGCCTATCAGGGATTACATTGTGGTCGGGAGAAATTGCCAGGATGGGAGCGACTTTGGTCGGATCTTGTGCAAGAGGAGATAAGGCGGAGTACCAGGGACGAATCTTCATCAAAGGCATCTGATGAAGAAAATTTCACTTTGGTTACCAAAGCAAAGAAGGGGAAGAGCAAGAAATCTTCTCATTCCAGTGTGAAAGGCAAGAAGCAGGACATGTCCAAGGTGAAGTGCTTTCACTGTCACCAGCACGGACATTATGCCACAAATTGTCCGCAGAAGAAGAAAAATAAGCAGGCTGTTGGATCTGTAGCGGGAGAGGCCTTAGCCTCGTAGTTTGAGCTGGATTTTTCGCTGATCTCATGCTTGGTCTCAAGTGTGATGGGATCAGTATGGTTCTTGGACAGTGGTGCATCTTTTCACATGACAGGAGATCGAGATTTGTTTTCCGATCTGGATGAGAAAGATCTTGGAGTGCACATCGAGATGGTGATGATGGTAGATACGATGTGGCCCGGTATCGGTACCATTTCCTTTGAGGGGGAGTCTGGTAAACCCTTCGTATTGAAGGAAATGATGCATGTTCCAGGATTAAAGAAGAATCTTATCTCTGTGGCGATGTTAGAAGATAAAGGGCATTGGCATGATGTTTGTCTTATTTGAGGAAAAACTTTCTGTGATAAGACAGCGGAGAAGCTTGGAAGGGGGGT
Source organism: Pinus albicaulis (assembly GCA_034641835.2). Taxonomy (NCBI): domain Eukaryota; kingdom Viridiplantae; phylum Streptophyta; class Pinopsida; order Pinales; family Pinaceae; genus Pinus; species Pinus albicaulis. The sequence goes on from CM076582.1 coordinate 408,617,804, forward strand.
TGAGTCAAGAACCTTTATCAGTTGCAAGTAGATGGCTGCGCAGCAATGGCATGCAAGGCGGAAGGAGTGGTGAGCTGGGATGAGGGCGAGCTGTGGCACCAGAGATTGGGCCACCTTCACCATGGAGCATTGAAGATACTACAGCAGATTTCTACTGGGCTTCCTAAGGGCACTCTTGTGCAGTCAAATCAGTGCAAGGGGTGTACCTTAGGAAAATTTGTGAAGGCCACCTTTCATGAGAAGGATAGTCACGCCACGACAATCCTTGAGAGAATTCACAGAGACGTGTGTGGACCTTTCTCAGTAGCTTCGACAGCAAAGCACAAGTAATATGTGATCTTTGTTGATGATTTTTCTCGAAAGTGCTGGATCTTCTTCATGTAGAAGAAGAGCGAGACATACTCAAATTTCTGTGAGTTCAAGGTGCTGGTTGAGAAGGAATCGGGGAAGCATGTGAAGGCTCTTAGGAGCGACAATGGTGGTGAATTCATCTCTGTTGAATTCAAGGACTTTTTTGCCGGTCTGAAGGGATTGACTCATGCCTCACCAACCCACAGCTGAGAATGGGAGTTCTTGAGCGGAAAAACAGAACAATCGTGGGTCTTTGCCACGAGCGATGTTGCATGATCAGGGCCTACCCCTTCACTTGTGGGCGGAGGCATGCAATACTGCTGTATATGTGTAGAATCGTTGTCCTCACAAGATACTTGGCATGAGTACAACGGAGGAGGCGTTTTCTGGTAAGAGACCTGATATTTCCCATTTGAGGATTTTTGGTTCACCTGTCTACTTGCATGTGACGAAGGATGCCAGGAAGAAGCTGGATCCGACCGTAGAGGTTGGGATATTTGTGGGGTACACTGATACACCCCACAACTATCGTGTGTATTTGCTAGATAGTCGCAAGACTGTTGTGCGACGGGATATCAAATTTCAGGAGGAGAAAGCCATGAAGTGTTCGCTTGAGAGGGAGCCACACTTGCATGCAGATGAAGAGCTATTAGTTCCTAAGGATGAGCTTTCGGATATGGATCAGCCACAAGAGGAAGATCATGGAGTGGAAGAGACCACTCATGCAGTGCCAACCATCAGAGGGCGCAAGCGCACTACAAAAGCTGAGCGACTGGCTCAAGATGCAGAGAAGATTGTAGGACCACCTACAGCACAGCGCAGATAGAGACAGTCACTGGATCGGTACACTGGATACATGGCTCTTGTGAGAAAATGTGTCGTGACAGAGCCATCCTCTTTCGAGGAAGCTGTGGAGGACCCCACATGGGTAGATGCCATGGTGGAAGATTATGATTCGATTGTCAGAAACAGTGCATGGGAGATTGTCCCAAGACCAAAAGGGAAATCAATGGTGGGTTCGCGATGGATCTACAAAGTGAAGCAGGTGGCTAACGGGAGTGTGGAGAAGTACAAGGCAATATTTGTTGCCCGAGGCTTCTCATAGATCGAGGGGATCGATTATGAGGAGACCTTTGCACCTGGACGATCCTAGCTCTCTCAGCGCAGATGGGGTGGCACATCCATTAGATGGATGTGAAGACTGCGTTCCTCAATGGATTCATTGAGGAGGTGTCACATAGGGTCTTGGCGTTTGAGATAACTTCAGCAGTGAGTCGCATGTGCGGGCTGAAACCTTGTCTTCGAGGTTGAAATATTTCTCGTGCTTGGTACACACGGATAGACAGTTATTTCACCGGACTTGGATTCTTCAAGAGTGAGGCGGATCCTAACCTGTACCAGATTGTGGTGGAGGGGAAGTTGCTGATCATTGTACTGTATGTAGATGATCTGATTTTGACGGGTGATGAGCTGTTGATATTTTCATGCAAGGAGGATCTTGCTAGAGAGTTTGAGATGAAGGACTTGGGCCTCCTTCATTATTTCCTGGGATTGGAAATTTGGCAGCGCAGTGATGGAATATTTGTTTCTCAGGGTAAGTATGCCCGGGAGATACTGGAGAAGTTCAACATGCATGGCTGCAAGCCTGTTGATACTCCTCTTCCTGGTGGTTGGAGGAAGGAGGATGCTACTTCGACGGAGGTAGTGGATGCCACTGTTTATCGACAGTTGGTGGGGTCGCTTATGTATCTGGTCAATACACGACCCGATATATGCTATGCTGTTAACCAGCTTTCACAAGCTATGGTTAAGCCTACCAAGCTCTTATGGAAGGCAGGCAAGCATGTATTGTGTTATCTTAGAGGCACATCGGGATATGGCTTGTGGTACAGACAGGAGGATGAGGTGAAGCTTTGTGGCTTCACGGATGCAGATTGGGCAGGGAGCCCAACGGACAGAAAGAGCACATCTGGAGGGATCTTCAGTATCGGGTCGACAGCAGTTTATTGGTACAGCAGGAAGCAGAGATCCGTGGCACTCAGTTCAGCAGAGGCTGAGTATATGGCAGCAAGCTTGGCTGCATGCGAGGCCATATGGATGAGGAAGATTCTGGTCGGGTTGTTCGAGTCACACTTGGAGCCTACTGTGATTTATTGTGATAACCAGAGTTGCATTAAACTCTCAGCTAATCCAGTATTTCATGATAGATCCAAACACATCGACATTAGGTACCATCATATCAGAGATTGTGTGCAGCGGAGAATCATGTTACTTTCATATGTTCCCACGGAGGATCAGGATGCTGACATCTTGACGAAGGCGCTCACCAGGAGCAAGTTCAAATTCCATAGAGGCAGGATAGGGGTTGCAGATAATCCATATCTTGTTGAGAGAGAGTGTTGAAAATGCAACAAGATGATGGAGCTTAGTGAAATGAAGTCGCCTTCACTAAGTGGGCCCGCAGGCTATTTTTGGCGCAAAGTCTATTTTTAGACTATGTCTATTTTTAGACATAGGGATCATGGTCTATGAGTTGCAGGATGCTATTTATGGATGATTAGTCGAGTTGGTAAAAATAGATGGACCTCTATTTTTAGACATTGGGCGGTTTCTATTTTTAGACTGCCGGGCTAAAAATAGAACAGTCAAATATTATTAACCCTTAATAATATTTAGACTATAAGCATTATCTTTTCCTCTTGGAGCACGTCAGTTCGAGCTACAGATGTGGCACATGCAGTTGACAGAAGGAAATACACTTTTCCTATGGGTTAGTTGAGCTATTGCATGGTTGACTTCAGTTAGAACTCATGTGGCAGAGTTTGGTGGAGTTGATGAGGCAGTTGATGGAGTTGTGTTCGGTTTAACTTAGTTCAACTAGTTGTATTTAGTCTAACTGATAAATACACTAGTGATGAGTGGTGTGAATTAATTATTAATTAATTCACTAATTATTAACTCATAAATCAACTAAAGAGCACATCAGTTAACTGCAATGCATGGACAGTTCAGTGGAGACCAGTGTTAGAGGTGGGTGAAAGGGTGTGTGTGACTATCAGTTGTGACCATGATTGTGCATGAGATTTGCACACCAATTGATGGAGATTGCCAATGAGGATTGTGCAGTTGGAGCTAGTGGGATTCAAACTTGGATCTCATTCATTACTCACTTGGATTGCGCAGTAGAGGCATGCAGACTTGTGGAGAAGATTTGAACCCATGACTTGTTCAAATCTCAGATAGTTTGTGTGTAACTTTTGGAGATAGTACTGAGTACTTGTGAGGAGTATTGTGCTATGTATTGTTACATGTTCTCTATCATTATACTATACAGATATTTGGGGGTTTTCAGCTATTGCTTTCCCCATTACATCCTGTGTTGATATGTGTGTTTGATTATGTTTTAATGAGCGCATGCGACTGCTTTATATTTCCGCATATTGATGATCAATTGTAGAAGATGTTATGTATTATGCATGAAGCTTAAATAGTGTGTAATCAGGATAATCTCGGTGAATAACTCAAAAAATTATTCAAATTTCTACACGCACAACATTTACCTCAAGAAGAAAATTTGATACATAAACCATTAGAGGAGAAATCTATTATTGGAACTTGTTTGAAAATTGTTGTTGAAACTCATGAACAATATTAAGATAAAAACTCTAAAATTTCCCTTAACCATCCTTTTCAATCCGAAGAGAGAAAACATAAAGCTGTGGAAGACTTGTACAAGTTGAAGAACCATGAATATGTGGGTCCTATTGAAGCCTAATTCCAAAAAATCATCAACACACCCCATTCCCTCGTCATTTGACAAGTCTTGGTACCATATGAATTAACGAAGTTGGTTTATCATACTTCATAATGCGTTGAAGTTTACATTTTGAACTCAAGTGTGAGTATATTCAGTATTACGTTACGCACATTGTTACACTGGAAGTACTCCTACACTTGAAGGAGATATTTATCTCTCTAAATTAGGGTAGTGTTTTAAAAATAAATAAATTAAAATTCCATCTGAAATAAAATTTTCACAACACCACCCTTGAAACCGCAATTCCCTAAGGCACAACTATTGAAATTTCTATTATTACGCACTCTTGTGGCAAGTCTTGTCAGAAGAAATTCACTCTTAATACCTCATATATTGTAAAGTGACATTGATCATTGATTGGGTGGTTCTTCTTCATATTTTTTGGTTATCCATGAAGTCACCCAGGGGCATTTTTCATTGCTATTCTTAATACTTTCCATTCACAAGCTAAAAACCTAATCCTGACCTAGTCATTCTAACAAGCTATTACCCAAGAAATATGGTATTCATGAAAAAATTCCTATGGTGGACCACTCTTTTAAAGCCCTAATGAGCTCTCATGAGAACCCTATCATGATTAAATTGAAGAATATTTCAGTAATTATCTGAGAAACTTTCTTTAAATCAAGTCTTTAGGATAGCAATACCAACCAATGAAGATTAGACATTAAATTTTTTTCACGCTATCTTATGCTCTTAAGGAGCATATTTTCCTCCACACCTATTAAGTAACCTATTTAAGGTTAATCATGATCGAAGTTTATTATAAAAGGATTAATTGAGGGATAAGAAGTCTCATTACAAGCCTCCTACCATGATCATGGGTCCTAATGAGAATGCCATTACCACTACTGGTCACCAACCCAGGGTAGTGGATTTTAGTTTAAAACCTGGAAGACATAATGTCTCATCACGATCCATCTTGTTGATTCTTGTTAGTTCTTGTGAAAGGCATTATTATTAGCTAGTTACCAAGTCAGTACAATGACAATAAGTTAATTTCTAAACCAATGTAAATTATTCTAAATGAATCTGAATATATATCTAATATATGGGACAAAAGCATTTAATTGGGTTTAAATGCATCAATGTCAAGGCTATAGATGTCTATTAGCAGTAGGGCCATGCCTGTGGTATTAAAGTTAATTTTACACTATGATATACTTGGTCATTTTTGTCCTTCCTTGAACTGATTATCATATCTCTCTGAGAATGGGTTTAAAATCCTCATTAATGTGCTTTGGAGTTCTATATTTCAAAAATATGAAGGTTTTCATGGATGTGGGATCCTTAGTGCAAGTGATTCACTTTTCCTAACAAAAGGAGCTTCAACTATACACTCAGATAATGGTAAGATGGTAATCTTGGGAATGTATTATTTTTTCATGTTTCCTTTTCCCTATTTCCATCCATTGTTTACCACCATGGATTTCAAATTATGTCACTTTGATTTGTAATTAAGATATTGAGGTGAAGAACTACCGATTAGGGTTTCTCTTGAGATGATTTGTGGAAATGGCTAATTCATTATAACACTATCTTTGTAGTGACACCATTGTTAGCATTCCTAGGGTAGCTGTGGAATTAGTTATTCTCTTGAAAATCAGTCTTAATGAATGAAAAGTCCAAAAACAAACCAACATGTATTTCCCTTCTCAAAAGAAAGATATCTAAGTAGAGAAATTTTTGTCTATACAAAGTTGTAGGAACATTATTCCAAGTGCAAGGTCACCCAAAAAAGTTTCATTTTTTGGGCTTTTTGCAAGGGAGCATCAATACATCGGTTGATTCACTTGCTTGAGGAAATACAAGATGTTCAAAATGGGGGGATATAAGGCCTTGAAATTGTTGTATTTAATGCATATTTTCACCCATAAGAAGCTTTCTCATTCCCTTTTTTTACCAGTTTATGAACTTCTAACTTACGCTTCTACATTCTTCTGATGCAATAGAAAATACTTGTGTTTGGTTTTTATTTTATCTAAATAACACATTCATTATATACATTTTTTAGTACTAATGTTCATTAAAATGTTGTTAATGTAGATTGTCTTGTTCGTGCATTGCATAGGAATCCCACACCAGGTATATGTGGACCATTTCATCATTCAAGATTTTCATAAAGGAAAATGATGGCTAGTAGTAAAAACATGCGTTTGGAACTATTTTGGAGCCTATTTGACAGTCATAGGTGCCTTATATTTCATTGATCATAAAAGAGCAACATTCCTGCACCAATTTGGGTCTTTCATACATTGACAACTTTTCGGGAAAAAATGAAGATGGTTTTTGTCCAAAATGATGTTTTGACACTGACACATGGGTCAAATTGCACCCAAATTGTACAGATGGATTTTTAGAAACTAATTAATGCTATAGCCCCAAATTTGCAACAATTTTCAAACTGCCAAATTTCTCCTAGATTTCCGTGGAAATGAGGGTGAATCTCAAAATTCAAAAACACTATTTTTGTTGAAAATATGGAAAATTAGGCTTCCTCTGAAATCATTTCCAAAATTCATCATGGTTTGGGAGTTACACAGGATTCTTTGAGGCAATTTTGTAAAAAAAATTGAGTTTTTTTCCATAATTCTAGGATCATGCCCAAAATTACAAAAAAATGGAAATTATGTATCAAATTTGTGTGTCCTTGTTTAGATATTAATTTTACTGTACTCCCATTAATGGAAAATATTTAGGATTTTATTTTTCACATTGTTGTAATGGATTGGTTGATATAAATCCAAATTTGTATTGTGAAAAGCATAAAAAAGGAGTTATGCTAGAGGAAAAGAAGCCATTATTTGTACTCTCGTTCTGTTGAGCTAAGTGCTAGGGGTCTTCCCATTCCACAGATCAATTTGGATCTGGACTATTGAGCTCTAGATGTATTATGGACTAATATATTTTTAATAAAAGCATCAATACTAGAATTTTTTTCCATTGTTCTTAAATTTTGTTAATGATTCTCATTTTCTATGTAGTTTGGTCTCTCTTCAATAAGGGCATGGGATAGTTGTTCAAGGCTTGACCAACCTAGCTCGTTAAACCTATGTTAGCTAGAATTGTGTGGTTTTCTCTTTTCTTAAATACAAAATTATGGTGTGTAAATTTATAGATTATATATTTATCTTTGCATAGCTTGTATGACATCTTGAGAGTTACTTTTGAGAACTTTGTTTCCTGAAGTTGTAGAGTGTGCATGGTTTTGAGTTTATCTAACCCATATTTGGGAAGGAGCAATATGTTTTTTTAATATATTTTAGTATTATAAGCTTCTAAGTTTCACTGTATACAAGTTGATTCTTTAAATTATTTATTGTTCTTCAAAAGTCTGGTCATATCAATATTATTTAGGATTTTTATTCCTATGATGAAAACACTGAAGTTTAAAGGACTTATGAAAATCAGGGATTCACATTGGATATGAAAGATCCTTTTATTTGAAACCTTGTTCCATTACATATATGTTATTCTGGGTTATACAAAATAAACCTTGGAAATATTAACAAAATTTTCTCTTTTGAAAATTTCATTCTGTTTTGAACATTTAGAAATAAGGGTAACTTGATTGGATCTTGTGTTATAAGGAAAGAAACATTGAAGCCACCAAACCCTGATATTTTATAACTCCACTGTGTACTAGTGTAGGAATAGACCTCTTCTATTTTATTTGTTTGGGAACTTGTCTAGTGACATTGCGTTTTACTTTTGAATAAGAACAAATCCATGTAATAGGTGAATGTTTGAATGACCTCATTATTAAATACTAGAAGTGTTACTTAGTGTGACCATACAATGAATGAAAAAGGCTTGTTTTACATTGGATCTTTCTAGATTGGTACATGAATGGAATTCTTTGGAATTATATGAGTTGGTGTGAGAGGTCTTGATTGAAGAAATAATTCCTTGGTTTGTTTTTACTTTTTCAAGATTTGGTTTTCACTTTGATTTCACTTGCTTTATTTATAGATATTTCCTTTAGACATAGTCTTGATTCCTTGATTTGGGATATATTTTTATGGTTGGTAAGGATTGAATAGAGTGAGGTCCTTTGCTATGTATCTTTTTTTCCTATTTAGTTAAACACACTAGGGTTGTTATGCTTTTAATGCACAATTCATGTAAGAGAGTAGTGTGCAAGAACAAAGTGAGAGTAGTGTAGGAATAAAAAATACAAAGGAGTGAGCATTGAGATAGTGCAATAATGTTTTGAGACCCGTTTGGATTTCCTTAAGCTCTCTTTTGGAATTATGGGATTGAGTCCCAAGTTATTTTTAGGTTTCTTGATCATTTATTTTATTTGTGATCTCAATTGACTTGATGAATTAATGAGTGAAGTAGCTACTGTCCAAAGTGATCAGTGTGTTTTTATTTTAAAATTTCCATACTTAGTATAGGAATTGAGTTGGGAATTTATGCATTATTTTCAAGAACTTGGAAGATTTATATTATATAGAGTAAGGAGTGATTTTGTTTTATCTTTTAAAATTTCCAATAAATAGGGTTTTCTCATAATTGTTGATAGATTGCAAGATTCATGTTTATCGTTTCATTCTAAAGACTTCTTTTGAGTGGAGGATTAGAACAAGGATAAATTGGTGTAGGAATATGAAGGTGTGAGCAATTTCTAGGTAAATCAAGGATTTTATTTGCAAGTTGCAAGAGTCTCTCTTTGGAATTTCATGTGTTGCATATCCAAGTCCACATACCCTGGATTAGCATTAAATTTTGGTCCATTAATATACCATATACTATGTTAGGTCCCTATATTACTAGTACAGTCCCTTATTTTTGTTAGTGTAACCCCCTTATTGTTATTATTGTACCCTTTTAATCCCCATATTGTTATTATTGTGCCCTTAAATTATTATTGTTAGGTCGGCTAGGATTACATTGTGGCCCCATGGACTCCTATATATATAAAGGAGGTTTTGTAATTTGAATCATCCAAGAATTGTTCATTCATGTAATGTATTGGAGGTTTCCCCCTCGAAGTGGCTTATTTATAAGGTGTTGATATCTCCTTTCTTCTCTTTTTGGAGTTGGTTTCACAACATTTGGTATCAGAGCTTTGAGATTCTAGGGTTTCACTATTCCAAACAAGTCATTGTGGAATTTTTTCTATATATTTTTTTCTACGAAGGTTTAGAATCTGAAATTTTTAGAGTACGAAGCCAAAATCCCGAGGAAAATTGTCTCAAAATTTCAGATCTTGGTTCGCAATATTTTCGGAGATATGGTCTGTGCAAGTTAGGTCATTTTTCAGGCTCTTGAATTTAACCTAAACAGGTCATCGTGGGATTGTCATCATAAATTTTTTTCTACGAAGGTTTAGAAGCTGAAATTTTTAGAGTGTGAAGGTACAATTGTGAGGAACATCGTCGCAAAATTTTAGATATTGGTTCGCAATATTTTCGGAGATATGATCTGTGGAAGTTAGGGATTTTTGAGGCTTCTAAATTTCATCTCAAAGAGGTGATCGTGGGAAAATCTTCATAGATCTCTCTCTGAGCATTGGATTGGAATGATGTTAAAAGTGACCACAAGTACACGGACAGTAGTTTTCATTCCATCAATTTCAGAGCCAAAGGAGGAAACAATGACATGTGCCAAGTCGTACAAGTTTACTCTACTGAACCAGTCCAAAATTGGGTCATTGTGGGAGATTGGACATAAATTTGCCTTGAAGAATACAAAGCAGATCAGACTTGTGGCATTTGAAAGAAGCTTCAGAGGCTACTACAGGGCTGAATTTCAGATATTGAGGATCCACAATTATAGAGATAATTCAATTTCAATAATAAGATCCTCAAAAGCAAGTGAAAGGTGTGTATTTTTTTCCGAATTGCATAAGTCTTGTTTGAAGAATCAAGTTGAATTGATTCCAAGGGCATATTGTAGAAAAAATATCAGTATTGGATTCTAAAATGGCCCCTAAAAGTAATTCAACACCCATTAAGCCTTTAGAAATCTCCACTATGACTCATGAAGATGAAGAATGGCAACATGACATATCAAAATTACAAGAGCTAGTGCAACAAATTTCGCTCTCGCAAAGAGCAACAAAAAATTACATGGAAGTTTTGAAGAAATGCATGGAAACTAAGATGGATGGTTTGAAGAAAGGTATGGAATCTAAGATGGATGGTTTGAAGAATGGCATAGATGGCATGGAATCTAAGATAGATGGCATGGAAGCTGGCATGGAATCTAAGATGGATGACATGGAAGCTAAGATCGATGAGAAAATGGAAAACATGAAGAATGATCTAAAAGCAGACATGGAAGGTTTGACAAAGTTGATACAAGAAATGTTTCCTAATGGTGAAAAGATAGTAGAGGAAACTCATGATGAGAACAAAATAAATGTTAAAAGTGATTTCATAAAATCTAATGTTGGCGAGAAGAACCACCATGTTCCAAAAATGGATATGAGGAAGTTTGATGGAAAGGATCGTATAACATGGATACTACAAATGGAACAATATTTTGATCTCCATAATGTGCAAAACACACAAAAGGTACGCATTGCAACTTTACATTTAGAACAAAATACATTTGTATGGTATCGATGGCTTTGCTCTCATAAAAATATTGTCACTTGGTCAATTTTTACGGAGGAAACTATAGCACATTATGAGGATACAAAGAGCAACACCTTCTTTAGCCAATTGATAAATCTCAAACAAAAGTGTTCAGTGGGTGAGCACATTGAGGACTTCCAAAAAATTGAATATAAGGGTAACTGATATTCCAGAGGAACATAGGATTGATCTCTTCATAGGTACTTTAAAGGATAACATCCAACATGAAGTTCGTGTTTTGGAACCTGAGTCATTGGAGAGGGCATTCAAGTTGGTAATAAAAATTGAATGTAAAATTATGGCGACAAGGAAGCCTACCACTCACTTCTATAAATAGGAAAGTGTTGCTACTCCTAGATTTCCACAACCTACAAGGTTGACACCACAACAATTGGAAGAAAAAAGAGCAAAAGGGCTTTGTTACAGTTGTGATAGCAAATACACTAAAAGTCATAAGTGTGCTGAGAAGAAATTATTTTACATAGATTGTGAAGAGGAGGAAGAAAATGAACAAAAACTTCAAAAGAAGAGGATATACACCAAGAACCAACCCTAGAGAAAGAAGAAATGAGTCCGACCATATCCTGTAATGCATTGGCAAGAGTTACCACTCCTCAAACTCTCAAGATAGAAGGACATATCAAGAAGAAAAATGTAATAATGTTGATTGATTCAGGTAGTACCCATAATTTTATTCATTGCAAGGTAGCCAAGGAATTGAATTGATTCCTATAGCCAACACCAAAGTGTCAAGTGATGGTTGAAAATGGAGGAAGCATAAATGTCTAAAAAATGCCATAATATCAAGCTAACCATGAGGGAATATGTATTGAATAGTCCAATGCTTTCCATTCCTATGGAGGTGCCGATGTTGTACTAGGAGTACAATGGTTACACCTTGGGGATGGTAGCTTTTAATTTTCAAGAACTTTTCTTGAATTTTTTTTTTGGAAGGAAAGGGAAGACGAATTACAAAATATTTGTGGAAGCCGGGAAAGATAATAAGCTCTACTGTCACGACAAAGCTTCTAAAGAAAGAGAACAACGAGGCATAATTGCACGATTATGCTCACTAAAAGTTCCAACATCAAAATCATCTATTTCTGCAGATCTCCAAAAAGTCTTGGACAATCATTCCCAGGTGTTTGAAACTCCCAAAGTACTCCCGCCTATTCATGATCATGATCATGCTATTCATTTGATTCCAGGAAGTGTTCCTCCAAACATCGGGCCTTATAGATATCCTTATGTCGAAAAGAGCGAAATTGAAAGTATGATTGCAGAAATGTTAGAGGCTCATATAATTCAACCTAGTCAAAGTTCTTTCTCTACTCCTATATAATTGGTACACAAGAAGGATGGATCACGGTGCATGTGTCCGGATTATAGGGAGCTCAATAAGCTCACCATTAAAGATAAATTTCCCATTCCTGTGCTTGATGAATTATTGGATGAATTACATGGAGAAATTTATTTTACCAAGTTGGATCTCCGTTTAAGATATCATCAAATTAGAATGAAGACTATATATATTCCAAAAACAACATTTCAAACTGATGAGGGTCATTATGAATTTTTGTTCATGGATTTTGGCCTTACCAGTGCACCTTCTACATGTCAAGGGTGTTTGAATTCCATTTTCAAATCCTTCCTTAGAAAATTTTTGTTAGTATTTTTTGATGATATACTACTCTACAACAGGTCTTGGAAGGATCATGTTCAACATGTTGACAGGATTCTCAAACTATTGGAGGAGAAACAATTATATGGAAAAACATCCAAATGTTTCTTTGGAATACATGAGGTGGAATATCTGGGTCATATTGTATCTGAGGAGGGTGTTAAGGTAGACCCTAAAAAAATTAAAGCCATTAAGGAATGGAAAGTCCCTCACAACCATAAAGCAGCTAGAAGATTTCTCAAAGTTAGTGTGTATTATCGAAAGTTTGTTAAGAATTATGGGAGAATAACAACACCTCTAACAACATTATCGAAGAAAGATGAATTTTCATGGACTCCCGAAGCAACTAAGGCCTTTGAACATCTTAAAGAGGCAATGTGCCTAGCACTAGTCTTAGCTACAAGCTTCAAACCTTTATTGTGGAATGTGATGCCTCAAGAAATGGAATTGGTGTTGTTTTAATGCAGGAAGGAAGACCCATTTCTTTTAAAATTCGTCCAATCAAAGGAAAGTATTTACAGAAAGTTATTTATGAGAAGAAAATGTTAGCAATATTGCATGCACTAAAGAAATGGCGAATTTACCTAATGGGAAGACACTTCAAGGTAAAAAATGATAATTATAGCCTTAAACACTTTTTGGAACAAAAACTATCTTTAGAAAAGCAGCAAAAATGGGTCACAAAGATGTCAGGTTATGACTTTGAAACAATCTACAAAAAAGGGAAGCTAAATGTTGTTGCTGATGGACTCTCAAGAAAGAATGAAGAGGTGGAAGCATTGCTTTGTACCATTTCTATTATCCAACCAGATTGGATAACCGAAGCAAGGGATGAATGAAAGAAGGATGAAGAAGTGTGGACACTCATTCAGAAGTTGCAGCAAGATCATAGTACATCTGATACATTTAGTTGGAAAAATGAATCCTTATGGTACAAATATCACTTATATATTTGTAGGAATTCCCAACTAAAATAAAAGATTGTTTTGGAAATGCACACCTCTCCCTTAGGAGGACATTCGTGATTTTTAAAAAATTACCACAGGGTGAATATTGTTTTTTTGGGATGGCCTTAAATATGATATTCAAAATTTTGTGGCGGAATGTTTAGTTTTCCAACAAAATAAAGTTGAGACAATTAAGACCCTGGGTCTTCTACAGCCTTTTTCCATTCCATGTGAACATGGGAGGTGATTTCAATGGATTTTATCATAGTTTTACCTAATTCCAAAGGAAAGAGTGTCATCATGGCGGTAGTTGATAGAATTATCAAGTATGCACACTTTTGTGCATTATATCATCCATTTAAATCAAGTACAATTGCTACTACATTTATGGACACAATTCAAAAGTTACATGGAAACCCAAGGGTTATTGTGAGTGACAAGAGATCCCATTTTGACTGAAATTTTTGGACAAAGTTATTTTGTTGTTTTAGTACTTAATTAGGTCATAGCTCATCTTATCATCCTCAATCCAATGGTCAAACCGAGATAGTAAATAAATGTTTGGAAGGATATCTTTGTTTTTTTGTATATGATAAACAAACACAATGGGTCAAGTGGTTACCTCTAGCTGAATGGTGGTATAACACTCTTCCATACGCAAAAATGACCCCATTTTTTGGCACTTTATGGCACTTTTTATGGATATCATCCACCATCCACTACATCATATTTAAGAGAAAATTCAAAGGTTCAAGTAGTGGAAGATCACATCGAGCATCAACAAGAAGTTCTCCAACTCTCAAATGATAACCTAAATTTGGCACAAAATCGAATGAAACAATAGGCAGATAAACATCGCAACGAGAGAAGTTTTGATGTAGGAGACTAGGTATTTTTAAAGCTACAACCATACAAAGAAATTTTCCTCAAGCAAGCTATGAAGGGTAATAAATTATCGCCAAAGTACTATGGTGCTTACAAGGTTTTACAAAAGATTGGCACTATGGCATACAAATTTGAACTTCCTGCTTCTTCGTGAGTGCATCCGGTTTTCCATGTTTCATGCTTAAAGAAGGTTATAGGTGAAAAAACTTCCAGTTCAAACAATATTGCCGTAACTTGATGAGGAAGGAAAAATCATATTGGAACTTGAACCAGTCACAGAAACAAGAACTCACAACTATGAATCAATTTCAGAGTATCTCATCATGGGAAGAACTTATCACTGAAGATTCTACATGGGAGTATGAGAATGCAAATAAAACACCTTAGGCTACTCAAGCATTGAGGACAACACTTTTTTGAAGGAGAGGGGCATGTTAGGTCCCTATTACTAGTATAGTCCCTTATTGTTGTTAGTGTAACCCCCTTATTGTTATTATTGTACCCTTGTAACCCCCATATTGTTATTATTGTGCCCTTAAATTATTATTGTTAGGTTGGCTAGGATTACATTGTGGCCCCATGGACTCCTATATATAGAAAGGAGGTTTTGTAATTTGAATCATCCAAGAATTGTTCATTCATGTAATGTATTGGACGTTTTCCCCCTCGAAGTGGCTTATTTATAAGGCGTTGATATCTATTTTATTCTCTTTTTGGAGCTGGTTTCACAACATACTACACCCAACACATGGTATCAAAGTGATTTTTATCAGATGGGGAAGCTCAGAAGTGGAAGAAGAAAATTCAATGTTTAGAAGGAGTAGTAGGAAGAATTTTCTAGGGGCTGCGCAATGGCTAGTTGGGTAGCCTAATTTTTCAGTGCAAAGTTGGAAGAATTTTTCTTTGGCTTGCGAGAAAGAGGGATTCCAATAGGTAGAGAGAGCAACAGTTCAATATTTTTGTCGGGAAGATTCCTTGTTTGGGTGCAAATTTTTTTTGCAACAATTTCTATATCAGAATCAACGCCGGGTGGAAGAAAAATATCACACACAAAGGTAATTTATCTTAGAGGGTTCCTAGTTTAGAAATCCATATTTCCAGTTGCATCCGGTTGTAAATGATAGTAGAGTTTCCCACTCCAGAAGGAAGTACGAATAACAGATTCAACAACCGAGTTGGTGAAAGAGGGATATTTCTATTCTAGTTTCAGAGATGACCACAATTGGGCTTAGATATTAGGATAAGTTGGAGGGAGCCTCCAACTATGTCATATGGAAGGATACAATGTCATTATTGATAGTTGAATTTGTCCTAAAGACCCATAAAAATAATGTTGTGGAAAATTCCATTGATGCAAATCAGTCGAGGGAATTCAGGAAAGAGATAGCCAAGGAAAAACATATGATCCTGGATGGAGTCCGAGACCATATAGTTTCACATATATCTAGCAAGGGAAGTGCCCATGAGATGTGGGATGGTCTAAAACAACTATATCAGAATCCTTCGAGCAACGAAAGATGTTCCTAAAGGAGAAGATGAGAAACATTAGGATGTGTAAGGGTGAAGGCATTGATCCCTTTCTCACCATAATTTATAAATCCGAGATCAAATTGCAACAGTTAGGGAGGTGCCTAAGGAGACATAGCTTTCATGTTTGACACTGAATAATGTCTTAGAGGAATGGGAGATATTTTACCAAGGAATCTTGGGATGAGATACTCTACCTAGGTAGGATAGGATGTGGTCAGACTTGTAGTAGGAGGAGATGAGCGAGTGCTTGTGAAGACCTCCATTAGCAGAACCAACAATAAGGGTTTGAAAGGTGAGAAGGAGGAAGAGAATGTGGCCCTTGCATCAAAGTGTCCCAGTCATGGACAGGGGGAGAAGAAGAAAAATAAGGACCTATCTAAGGTCAAGTGCTTCAGATGTGGAAATTTTTTCCACTGTAGTACTTAGTGTCATAAAAGGAAGAAGGAAAAGGAGGAGAAGTAGGAATAGGTGGAAACATCCACATAGATAGACAAATTTTCCTTTAGGCTGGAGGAAGACTTTACCATGTTTACAACTATACCTCCAGTAGTGAGGCAGGGAAATATGGAACTATAGTCCGAGAGCTATGCAAAGACATGGAAAAGTTCTATTGAGGTGTCTTCCTCATGGATGATTACCTTAATACAGGGGCCCATAATATTTAGTGGTAGGATGGATCATTTTCAGTTGATGCATTCAGATTGACAAACTAGTAGAAGAAAATTTCTGAGGAGTACAAAGCAATGTTGACAACGGAGCATAAAGCTTATTGGCAGAGTCAACAATAATGCAAATTATTTAGTGGGAAGCGTTGTGTCTAGTCACTAGTCAAATTGTTAGGAGACAAATGCAACATCAAGACACGGTTGATTCAATATTTTGGATGCTTCTCCGTTGCAATGGAAATAAAAACAATTGAGAGGGAGTTGTAGTGCAGATGCAGAGTTGGAAATAGTATAAAAGTGTTAGCAAAAACACATATGTAGCATCAGAGTTATGCAGTGGATGACAGGTAGTGGCAGAAAATTACAATGGCCAAGAATAAACAACGTGTATTGAGGATGATTCAGGTGACATGGTGTTGTATTAGTTAAAAAATAAAACACCTTCCTTGCTAAGAGGGAGTGTTAGTTTTTGTAGCATCATATGGTGTTATAGTCTCGATAGTTTCTAGATAGGCTAAGAAACACTAGGACTTCAGAACCCATAAAATGTTTTAAAAAAAATCCACCTATAAATTCCTTAATTAAGTTAATTAATCAATAATTATTTTTTTCCTAAGTCTAACTTAGGGAAAATAATTAATTAACAAAAAAT
Source organism: Pinus albicaulis (assembly GCA_034641835.2). Classification (NCBI taxonomy): domain Eukaryota; kingdom Viridiplantae; phylum Streptophyta; class Pinopsida; order Pinales; family Pinaceae; genus Pinus; species Pinus albicaulis. Next base: position 408,634,919 of record CM076582.1, read on the forward strand.
AAATGAGGAAGGTGAGATTTATCTAGAAAATTACATGGATTGACTAGAAAATGATCTCATCCATTGATTAAGTTTTAATCTTAGACATTGGAGTACCAACTAGAGGTTATAAGAAGAAGTCGATGGGTATATGGAGGAAGAAAAGTGAGATAGATTTCCTTGGGTAGTTCAAATTTCTAGAGAGAAACAACATTTTGCTAGAAGGGAAGCAATAGTAGAGAGGGGCAGAGATAATGATTTCAGAGGGATTTTTCTAGTTCCAGAGAGTCAGAAAGAGAAGGTCGATATTTTCTCCAAGAAGTAGCTCAGACATTGCGCAGTTGCTTCAAAAGAACAGTTTGATCCAACTGAAGGGGAAGACATTTTCAATTCTAGAGGGTCGGAGAAGAATTTTTCCAGTCAACAATAGACATGACGACTATATTGGTAGGTGATTCAGGCAACATGTGTGGCATGCAACAATAGGGTGATGCGAAGTCAACACAAACCACTTAGAAGACTAGCTTTACAAAGGTCAAAAAATGTTGGGATTAATCAGAGAGAGGGTTAAATTCCTTAGTAATTTTTTTCCCTTTCTCTTGGATAGATTTTCTAGTTTGGTGATATCTATTATACTCAAAATTTCTCACTTCTACTTAATAATAAAACCCTCAACGTCTGCACCGATTTTCCCAAGTTGGGTTTTTCTGAGGATTTTGTGTCCAAAACTAACGGTGTTATATTTTTGTGTGTGTGTGTGCCAATATTTTCTCACTTTATATTTTATCTTCAATAATATATATTTTTGTGAAGATTGCAGTGTGATTAATTTTTTGTTGCTATATCAATAAACTTCTAAACTAATTTACAATTAGAACAATTAATTTTAGTTGCTGCAATAGAATTTTAGTAGTGAAAATTTCAAAGTTTTATTCTATCCTAGCAATGCACATAGTTCTTGCTTGAAGTCACTTCCTTGGTTTGATCTTCCTATACCTTGCTGTAATTTTGAGGGATATTCCAATCACTAAAATATACTTCCAATCACTTCTATATACTGTAAAAAATTACAGACCTTAAGGTTGTCCACAATAGATCTTGCCCCTAATCTCCAATGTTGCAAGTATTCTCCTCCTATTATAGGTCTATAATCAAATAAATTTCACTATTTTTTTCTTATATGCACCCTACAGTCCTGTGGCCTAGCTAGGCTAGGGCTTGGCCTCCAAAACTTGTCACTGGAACAAACTCCTAAAATTTGTTCATAAATATGCCCTAAACTCCGTCTTTAAAAATGTCACAAGTATGCAATACTTAGAGTGTTCAACTGTTATGAGGTTTGTACAAATCAGGGGTTACTAACTAGCCCTTTATAGGGTTTTGTCCACTAAAAAAAGGGCGTAAAACATGAATACACTAGGCACACAAATTTTACCTAATCTCAGTGTTGAGCCCTGAAATTGTCTTCTCTTTTGCCAAAATTCACTTCATTTCATCATTCTTTTATCATTTCATAAACCTTAAACTCAATTAGAAAGACTAAGATTACTTAAAGGTTGCATACAATGATTAACTTATTATACTTTTGTGATTTTGCTGTCTTAATGATTTTTGAACAATTTTAGCTACAGAATGCAGTCATTTTGTAGCCAGTTAAGCGTTTCGTAGCTGTTTTGGTGTTTACATATGTTACATGTGTCATTTGGAGAAAAGGCACACATAGGTGGATTCCAAATATTTCCTACATCATTCGTTCCCTTCCACAAGGATTGGATCAATAGCTGGAGGTGCCTATGTACGTGATCAAAGCAAAAGTCAAGAAAGTTGTCTTCTACAGGAATCAGGACTCTTAATTTTGCTTTACAACAAATCAGGAATCCTAAAAGAGTTTCAATTTGATTTTGACTTTAAAACTACACCTGTACCTACTTTTGTTCAATTTTAGTTATGTAATTCCATATAAATTCAGCTCGGTAATTCCGAGAGAAACAATTTGATACATATTTTTATCATTACTGTGATACTCTGTTTTCAAGCATTTTGATTATAAAAGGAGTATAACTTTGATGCTGTTCTGAATACAACCTTGAGGAGTTAAATATTTAATGCTGAATTGATAGCAGAGGGCCCTTGCTATTCGAGGAGGTTTTACATGCTTTATAGATAAGTAGTTTTCAATTCTGTTTTGTCATATTTCCTTACTTAGACTGCTTTATGAAATTATATCTTTTAGCATTATGTTTCATGTCATTTTCTTAGGTAAAAGGTCCTCATGATATTACAGTTATTATTTTTCTCAAGCTCTTCCAATATATCTCTATTAAATGAATGGGATTTAATTGTAATAGTCTGAGTTACTAGCATTTCAGTTTCTGTTATTTAGATTAAGAAGATCCTCATTATCTTACAACTATTCTCTTTCTCAAGCTCTTCCAATATATCATTACTATATGAATGAGATTTAGTTGTACTATTTTGAGTTATTAGTATTTTTTTTCTTCAATTAGATAGAAGATCCTCATCTTATTGGAAATAGTCTATTTCCAAAGATTTTCCAATAAACCTCTAATCCATGAATGAGACTGAGTTGTAATACTGTGAGTTATTCATTGTTTTGTTTCATAAAAATATCCTTATCATATTATGATTAAATCTCTTTCAAAAATCTCTTCCAACAAACCTCTAACTCATGAATGAGATGTAGTTGTAATGTTATAAGTTGTTTCAGCATTTCATAGGAGATACTTACTATATTATAGTAATATTCTTCTCAAGATATTCCAATAAACCTCTATCATATGAATGAGATTTCACTATAATTTTCTAATTTACTATTTGTTTTAACACTTCTTTTATGTTTTAGGAAGATCCTCATTGCATTAGAATTTAATCTCTTTCACAGGCTATTCCAACAAATCTCTAATTAAATGAATCATATTGAGTTTTAGTGTTTTTAGTTACTTTTAATTTTGATGAATGTTCATTTGAAAGCTATAATATCCATGGATTAGGACTCTCTGTTTTCATCATTTTATAATTAGGAACAGAACTTGCAACTAAACTCTGTTTTAATTCATTTATTAAGATTTCCTTTTTCTCCCTTTTGACATAGATTTAACTTCATCTTCTTAGCATATCATAGCATACTAAGAATCAAACATAACAAAACATCATTAAAACACTGAAACAACGAAATAAAAAAAGGGATACTTAGGCACATATAGTGCAAGTACACTTCATCAATTTACTAGCCCTGGTCGATAATTTATGCTATCAATTTAGGACACTAAATTGTCTAAACATTTTGGCGCTGTTGCCGGGGAAGTGTAACTAGGTAGCCTTATTTCTTATTTCCCAAAAACAATGATATGCGTAGAGAAAGATATTCTAGGGGTAGATTTATAAGAGGCAAAAGCTTAATTCCCACAACTCCACTCACTCCACCAAGACCAAGAAGTAGCACACCTCCAAATCAAACCCACATTCCATATTATATTGGTCATAGGCTTCCAGAAGTCTCAAGATTAGATATCCCATCAGGAAGATCTCCCACTTCATCCACTAAAGAAATTCTAGAGGAAGAAGATCCAAGGACTCCTATAGAAGGGATAACCTTTTTCACTTCCATAGGGGAATATATTCCAGCAGAAGAATTACAAATCCCAAGTGAAGAGGAAGAAGAAGACTATTTATTCAATATACCTTTGATAGAAGAACCAGTAGAACAACTAGCTCTTCCAATTGATCCCTATATCAGTTCAGAGGAGTCTATCATGGTAGAAGAAGGGGAGAGATAAGTCTTTAATGGAGAACATACACTATTTGGAGGAGGTAGAGGAAGAGGAGGAGATAGAGGAAGAGGAGGAGATAGAGGAAGAGGTAGAGGTATAGAAGAAGGTAGAGGAAGAGGAAATGCAGAAGGAGGAAGAGGTAGAAGGGAAATTGGAAGTCCTTTTGGATTCCCTATAATATATGAAGAGACTAATGCAACTATGAAAAATATCTCACCCTTTGTTCTTCCAAAATTTCACGGACTAAAAGGTGAAGATCCTAAGACCTTATTATTTGAATTTTAAGTTCTATGTAGAACCTATGATTACCTACAAGATTCTCATAAAATTAAACTATTCCCTTCAACATTGAAAGGAGAAACATTAAAATGGTTTATGAGTTTAATCACTAGGTCTATTTGGACATGGGATGAAATGAGGAAAGCATTTCTAGACAGATATTTGGATTACTATATACCAGTCAACCATAAGGAGGAAGTGTTCAAGATGATGCAAAAAGAGGATGAAAATCTAGAAGATTTGTTGGAAATATTTAACTATAACATCAAGAGGGAAAAATTGGAAAACTTAGATAAAGATACTTTGAAAGCTCTTTTGTTGAAGACAATTAGGGATGAATGGATAGATATCCTTAATATGATGGGAAAAGGAGACATATCTCAACTTTCATTACCTGATATAGAAGAACTATGTATTAATCTTTCAATAGGAAAATATAAGATTCTAAAAGGACCAAGAGACCCTGCTCTTGCAAGGGCAAGAAAATCTGCAGCTGGAACAATAAGTAGGGCAGAGATAGGAAGTATGCTTCATGAATTCAAACCTGACATTCTAGGGAGTCTTAGTGAGAAAATAGACACCCTTAAGTTAAAAAAAAAGCAGAAATTTGAAACTGATGCCTTAGAAATATTTTATCCCAAATGTAGGAAGAAGCACGCCTTAAGAGAGTGTCCTTTGGATGCAAAAGTAATAGAGACTTGTGCAATTTGTTCAGAAAAAATGAGACCAAGAATTGTCCCTCAATCCCTGGCCTTAAAGCTGTCTTTCAAGAAGAAACAACCACAAATTCCATAGAATCTCTTAATTTTGTCTCTAGAAGACCTTGGTAGGGACCTCAAAAACAAGGGTTTAATAATAAAATGTATAATCAACCCCCACCTAATTGGAACTCTTGGCAGCAACCTTGGCCCCAATTTCAAAATCAATCTCAACCTTGGGCTCAAGGGGCATGTTGGAGCCTCGGTTTTTGTGTATTTTTGCTTAGAAACCTACTTAATCCTTATATTTTCCATCCATTTTCCATCACATCCATCTCATTTTGATGTTTTTTATGCATATTCAGGTGTTTAATTTTAATTTTGCAATTTCTAGAAGTTTTTATGAAAATTGAGTTTCAAGTGCAATTTTGGACTGAATCAGAAATTCTCGTAATAGCTGTGTGGATGACATGTTTGCAGGACACTTGGGCTCGATTTTGATGCATGGATGGACAGCTTGGGAACTAGGACTAAGCTAACTCCACTTGGTTCGGCCAGAACAAGCTTTATTAGGCCCGGTCAAGGCTGGTCAAACATGACTAGTCACCAGAAAATCCCTAGAAAATAGGGCAGTTTTGAGATTTTATGGGATTGACCATATTTCTTGGGATAAATTGGATGAGTTCGACTTAGATAGGTGGATATGAGTAGATATGAGTGTTAGAGATAATATAGATCAGTTTGTTTCATGAGACTTCTTATTTAAAGCCAAAGCTTTGATGGCTTATATATGAGGATTATTATTGACTTATATACTTGGATATTGTGACAATTTTGGATTGAGAAGTTAATTTGAAGACTTGTGCTGTTATCAATTTGCTGTTCAATGTTATGGATGTGTGACTGAAGTTAAGCTTCTGAGATCATTTATCAAGTGTGCAAGGCAAGGGTGGAAGGGCCCCCATTCCAAGCTAAGTACACTTTCTTGTTAACTAGTTTTATTTCCTTGTAATTTGATGATTGTAGAATTGGTTTTCAAAGCTTTATTTCAGATTGTTTAATGGTTCATGCAGAGTGATTGATGTCATTAGTTTATAACTTATTCATCACTTTATCAAGTTGGAAAAACAGATGTATCAAGTTGAGCATCCCTTCTATGAAAATGATGAATTAAAGTTGGTTTCTTTTTGTGTGCAAGCAGTTGCTTATTGAGATTTTTGATATTAAGATGAATGAATTATAATGGAACACTTTACATGTCTCTTAAGTTAAGAGCTTCTTTCATTCATAATTTATCCATCTTAAGTTCTTGTTTTTAATCTCTGATTCATTAAGTGGTAATTGAGGTGAAAGTGGATTTCTTGAGTCAAGAACCATTTCAATATTATTCCTCTTTTTAAACTAATTGAGTTAGAGTTGTAGAATGTATTACTTTCAACTTTTAAATAATTTATCTTCTAAACTTGATTATATCTGATGTCCATATACAGTGGATTTTCCTCCAAGTTTTACAAACCCGGATTGATAATTAAATACTTGCGTTAATTTAGTCAATAAATTAGCTCAAGGGGCACAAAACCCTTATGGAAGGTTCTCCCAGTATTATCAATATCCACCCTCTTGTCCCTCATATCCAACATATCCAAAATTTCCTCCTCAACAAAATCTTCAGCAGAATCCACAACATCAAAACTAACATCAAAATCAAAATCAAAATCCACCTCTTCCATTACCATTTCCTCAAAAAGAAAATCAGTTTCCTACCCAGCCAATACCAAACCCCAACAATAAAACCCCTCAGAATACATATATGATAGAAGGTCAACAATTTCCAGCCTATTTGATTACTCCTTTATATCTTAATGATGTTCAACTTAGGTCTGGAAGAATACTTGAAAGAAAGAAACCTTCTGTATTTATACAAGAACAAAACAATTTTGAGGAAGTTTCTCTACAAGTAAATAAATTTTTTGAAGAAAACACATCTCTTCAAAACAAAAACATTGGAAAAGAAAAACAAGAACCAATAATTTCAACTCCTATGTTAGAGCAGCCATCAACATCTACTACTACACCTCCTTTTCCTGAAAGATTACAAATTGATAGGGGTGTAGAGAAAAAAATTATGATGCCTAACTATGATTTCCTAGATGAGTTAAGAAATGTTTGTATCAAGATTCCATTATTACAGGCCATCAAGGAAATCCAAATTCTAGCAAAGACAATAAAAGAGTTGAGTATGAAAAAAACAGGAAAAAGAATAAAAGAGATAAAGAAAATACAACTGGTAGGAAAAATAGCAGACATAATGATGGGAAAGATTGCCATTCCAAAATATCTAGGTCCCGGAAATCCAGTTGTTAAGATACATATCAATTGAATATAAAATCCAAACACACTTATTGATCTAGGAGCAACAAATCAATATCATGAGTAGGCAAATCATGGAAAAAATAAAACTTCCTAATATTCTTTTTACACCCACACTATTAAAATTAGCAGATAGATCTGTAATCAAACCAGATGGGGTATTAGAAGACATTACAGTGTCCTTATGTTCTTGGGAGTATCCTCTGGATTTCATGATCCTAACTCCTAAAAATGATCTAGGAGGACATCCTATTATATTAGGAAGACATTGGTTAGCTACAACTGATGCTTTCATTAGCTGTAGATCTGGTGATATGTACATCTATGATGAGAGTTCAACTAAGAAATTCACCTTGTATCCTCCAGCAAGAATAATCACATAATTAGATGATACTCAATGGATTGATGATGAAGAATATATACAACCTCTATTGACTATTTCAGAAATTAGTGAAGATACTCAGATTCTGAATGCCCTGGAAAATCATGAATCTTCTTCAGAATACAAACATGAACAATTCTAGGAAGAATCCAATATTGAGTTTTTTTCATCAAGATAGATGTCTCTTTACTCCATGGAAGAATTTGGTAGCTCTACAATTGAAATATTTCCAGGAAAAACCTTATACATTAACAAAAACCTAGAAAAATTTCAACATGAAAAGCTAGTCAAAATATTACAGAGACATTCTTCTACATATGCATGGGAGTACACTGACATGAAAGGAATCAACCCTAAGACTTGCACTCATCATATCTATATAGGGGAAAATTGTAAACCAATCAGACTGCCTCAGAGAAGGATGAATCCAAACCTTAGGGAGACTGTTAAAGACGAGTTGCAGAAATTATTAAATGTCAATTTTATTTATCCCATTTCAGACAGTCAGTGGGTTTCTCATTTGGTTATTGTACCCAAGAAAAATGGTAAATGGAGGGTATGCATTGACTATCGAGAACTAAACAAAGCTACTCTTAAAGACCATTTTCCCTTACCCTTCATAGATAAGGTGTTAGATACATTAGCAGGAAAAAAGTACTTTTCATTTTTGGATGGTTTCAGTGGTTACAACCAAATTCAAGTTGCACTTGAGGATTAAGATAAAACCACATTTACCTGTCCTTGGGGTACCTATGCCTACTGAGTATTACCTTTTGGATTGTGCAATGCACCTGCAACATTTCAAAGGGCTGTATTGGGGATATTTTTAGATATAATACATGACTGTGTAGAACTATACATGGATGACTTCACAGTCTATGGAAACACATTTGAAGAAGCCTTAGCAAACACTAGTACATTTGGCGGAAATTCCGACACTTGGTTCTGACACTTTTGACCAAATGTCGGAAATTTCCCCAAATTTTTTCAACTTTTTCAAATCTTGCCCGAAACCGTCGCTATATCGACGTTTAGAGAAAAGTGTCACAATTGCGACGTTTGGAGGAAAACGTCGCAATTGCGACACTATGCCCCAAACCGTCGCTATTGCGATGGCTGCCTCCAAACGTCGCAATTGCGACACTTTGTCTAAGTGTTGAAATTGCGACATTTGGAGGTAGCCATCACAATAGCCATGCTTTGGGGGTGTCAAAATAATGACGCTTAATGGTTAATTTGTTCACTATGTAATTCAATGGTTAAATGTTAACTATATGTTATGAAATATAAGTGAAAGGTGCACACCACCCATAAGAAATAAATCTTAACACAAATAAAGAAACAACATAAATGAAATGAATTAAAATATATCTATTCTACTTCTCTAATGGGTTGTGGATCTATTCTTTTGTACAACCAAGGAGGTTCTGTCTTAATGCATGTGAGGGGTGCCCGACCGGGCGCGTTCGGGTCGGGCCGTTTCGTTCGAGGGTGCCCGTATCAGTTTTTCTAAGTTGTGACCACCTGGGTGCCTTGTGCACGTTCGGGCAGCCTATTTTTCATTTTCTCCCTTGTGGCATCATTCAGTCGGGCGCACTGTGTCGCGCCGTGCGAGGTCGCCCGATCGGTCGCATTCGGTTCGGGCCGTTTTTCTCGAGGGTGCTGGTATCATTTTTGCTAAGTTGTGACCACCCGGGTGCCTTGTGCACATTCGGGCGGCCCGTTTTCTATTTTCTCCCTCGTGGGATATTCATTCGGTCAGGTGCGTCATGTCGCACTGTGTGAGGTTGCCTGATCGGGCGCGTTCGGGTCGGGCCGTTACGTTCGAGGGCGCTTGTATCAGTTTTGCTAAGTTGTGATTGCCCGGGTGCCTTGTGCATGTTCGGGCAGCCCGTTTTCAAGTTTTCTCCCTTGTGGCATCGACGTTCGTTCGAGCACGTCGTGTCGCGCTGTGTGAGGTCGCCCGAATGGGCACATTCCGGTTGGGCTGTTTTGTTCGAGGGTGCTCGTATCAGGTTTGCTAAGTTGTGATTGCCCGAGTGCCTTGTGCACGTTCGGGAAGCCCGTTTTCCATTTGCTCCCTTGTGCACATTTGGGTGGCCCGTATGCCGTTTTCTCCCTTGTGGCATCGTTCGGTCGAGCGTGTGGTGTCGCGCTGTGTGAGGTCGCTCGACCGGGTGCGTTCGATTCGGGCCATTTCGTTCGAGGGTGCCTGTATCGGTTCTTCTAGGTTGTGACCACCAGGGTGCCTTGTGCACGTTCGGCGGCCCATTTTCCATTTTCTCCCTTGTGGCATCATTCGGTTGGGCGCGTCGTGTCACGCCGTGCGAGGTCGCCCGACTGGGCGCATTTGGTTCGGGTCGTTTTGTTCGAGGATGCCCGTATCAGTTTTGCTAAGTTATGACCACCCGGGTGCCTTGTGCATGTTCGGGTGGCCCGTTTGCCATTTGCTCCCTTATGGCATTGGTCAGTCGGGCGCGCCGTGTCGCGCCATGTGAGGTGATCGTCCGATCGGATGCATTCGGGTCGGGTTGTTTTGTTTGAGGGTGCCCGTATCAGTTTTGCTAAGTTGTGACCTCCCGGGTGCCTTGTGCATGTTCAGGCAGCCCGTTTTCCATTTTCTCCCTTGTGGCATCATTCGGTCGGGCACGCCGTCTCGCGCCATGTGAGGTGATCGCCTGACCCGGAGCGTTTAGGTCAGGCCGTTTTGTTATCAGTTTTGCTAAGTTATGACCACTAGGGTGCCTTGTGCACGTTCAGGCAGCTTGTTTTCTATTTGCTTCCTTATGGCATCATTTGGTTGGGTGTGCCGTGTCGGGCCATGTGAGGTCACCCGACCGGGCGCGTTCGGGTCGGACCGTTTTGTTTGAGGGCACCTGTATCAGTTTTGCTAAGTTGTGACTGCCAACGTGCCTTGTGCACGTTCGGGCGGCCCATTTTCCGTTTGCTCCCTTGTGGTATCATTCGATCGGATGCGCCATGTCGCACCATGTGAGGTTGCCCAACTGGGCACGTTCAGGTTGGGCCAACATTTCGTTTCAGGGCGCCCATATCAGTTTTGCTAAGTTGTGACCACCCAGGTGCTAGCTTGTGAATGTTCAGGTGTCCCGTTTTCCCTTTTCTCCCATGTGGTGTTGTTCGATCAGGCGTGCTGTGTCGCGCCATGTGAGGTCGCCCGTCCAGGCACTTTTGATTTGGGTCGTTTCGTTCAAGGGTGCCCGTATTAGTTTTGCTAAGTTGTGACTGCCTGGGTGCTATCTTGTGCACGTTCAGGCGTCCCATTTGCTATTTTTTCTCTTGTGGCATCCTTCGGTCAGGCGCGCCGTGTCACATTGTGTGAGGTTGCCCGACCGGGCGCGTTCAGGTCAGGTTGTTTTGTTTGAGGGCGCTCGTATCAATTTCGCCAAGTTGTGACTGCCCAGGAGCCTTGTGCACGTTCGGGCAGCCCATTTGTCATTTTATCTCTTGTGGCATCATTCAGTCGGGCGCGCAGTGTCGCGTCGTGCGAGGTCGCCCGATTTGGCGTGTTCGGTTCAGGCTGTTTTGCTCGAGGGCGCCCCTATTAGTTTTGCTAAGTTGTGACTGCCCAAGTGCCTTATGCACGTTTAGGCAACCCGTTTTATGTTTACTCCCTTGTGGCATATTCATTCAGTCAAGCGCATCATGTTGTGCCCTCTGAGGTTACTCGACCGGGCGTGTTCAATTCAGGCCGTTTTGCTCGAGGGCGCCCGTATCAGTTTTGCTAAGTTGTGACTTCCCGGGTGCCTTGTGCATGTTCGGGCGGCCCATTTTCTATTTTCTCCCTTGTGAGATATTCATTCGGTCAGGTGCGTCGTGTCGCGCAATGTGAGGTCGCCCAACTAGGCGCATTCGGGTCGGGCCATTTCGTTCGAGGGTGGCCATATCAGTTTTGCTAAGTTGTGACCACCCGGTTGCCTTGTGCACATTCGGGTGGCCCGCTTTTCATTTTCTCCCTTGTGGCATCGTTCGGTTGGGCACGCTGTGTCGTGTCGTGCGAGGTCGCCCGACCGGGTGCGTTCGGTTCAGGTCGTTTTGTTCGAGGCCACCAGTATCAGTTTTGCTAAGTTGTGACCACCCGAGTGCCTTGTGCACGTTTAGGCGACCCATTTTCTATTTTCTCCCTTGTGGGATATTCGTTTGATCAGGTGCGTCATGTCGCGCCGTGTGAGGTCGCCCGACCAGGCGTATTCGTGTCGGGTCGTTTCACTCGAGGGTGCCCATATCAGTTTTGCTAAGTTGTGATCACCGGGTGCCTTGTGCACGTTCGGGCAGTCCGTTTTCCATTTAATGCTCCCTTGTGGAATCGTTCGGTCGGGCGCACCGTGTCGTGCCGTGCGAGGTCACCTGACTGGGTGCATTCGGGTTGGGTCATTTCGTTCGAGGGCGCCCGTGTCAGTTTTCCTAAGTTGTGACCACCCGGGTGCCTTCTGCACGTTCGGGTGGCCCGTTTTCCATTTTCTCCCTTGTGGCATCGTTTACTCGGGTGCGCCGTGTCACGTCGTGTGAGGTCACCCAACCAGGCACGTTTGGGTTGGGCCGTTTCATTCGAGGGCGCCTGTATCAGTTTTCATGCTAAGTTGTGACCGCCCGGGTGCCTTGTGCACCTTCAGGCGGCCCGTTTGCCATTTTCTCCCTTGTGGCATCGTTCGTTCAGGCGAGTCGTGTCGCACCGTTCGAGGTCACCCGACCGGGCGTGTTCAGGTCAGACTGTTTGGTTCGAGGGCACCCGTATCATTTTTCATGCTAAGTTGTGACCGCCCAAGTGCCTTGTGCACGTTCGGGCGTCCCGTTTTCCATTTTCTCCCTTGTGGCATCGTTCGGTCGGGCGCGCTGTGTTTGGGTCGGATTGTTCGTTCAAGGGCACCCGTATCAGTTTTCATGCTAAGTTGTGACCACCCGAGTGCCTTGTGCACCTTTGGGCAGCCCATTTTCCATTTTCTCCCTTGTGGCATTGTTCGGTCGGGCGCACTGTGCGAGGTCGCCCGACTGGGCGCATTTGGGTCGGGTCGTTTCATTCGAGGGCGCCTGTATCAGTTTTGCTAAGTTGTGACCGCCTGGGTGTCTTTTACACATTCGGGCGGCCTGTTTTCTGTTTGCTTCCTTGATGGATATTCATTCGGTTAGGTGCGTCGTGTCGCGTCGTGTGTGGTCGCCCGACCGGGCACATTTGGGTTGGGCTGTTTCGTTCGAGGGTGCCTGTATCAGTTTTGCTGAGTTGTGATCACCTGGGTGCCTTGTGCATGCTTGGGAAGCCCATTTTCAAGCTTGCTCCCTTGTGGCATCAATGTTCGTTCGGGCGCGTCGTGTCGCACTGTGTGAGGTTGCCCCACTGGGCACGTTCAGGTCTGGCCGTTTCATTCGAGGGTGCTCGTATCAGTTTTGCTAAGTTGTGACCGCCCGGGTGCCTTGTGCACATTCAGGCAGCCTGTTTGCTCCCTTGTGGCATTGTTCGGTTGGGCGCGCAGTGTCACGCTATTTGAGGTCACCCGACCGGGCGCGTTCGGTTCGGGCCGTTTTGTTCGAGGGCGCTCGTATCATTTTTTCTAGGTTGTGACCGCCAGGGTGCCTTGTGCACATTCGGGTGGCCCATTTTCCGTTTGCTCCCTTGTGCACATTTGGGCGACCCGTTTTCCGTTTTCTCCCTTGTGGCATCATTCGGTCAGGCACGCCGTGTTGTGTCGTGCGAGGTCGCCTGACTGGGCGCGTTCGGTTCGGGCCGTTTTGTTTGAGGGTGCCCGTATCAATTTTTCTAATTTATGACCGCCCAGGTGCCTTGTGCATGTTCGGGTGGCCCATTTTTCATTTGCTCCCTTGTGTCATCGTTCGGTCGGGCGCGCCGTGTGAGGTCGCCCGACCGGGCACGTTTAGGTCTGGCCATTTTGCTCGAGGGTGCCCGTAACATTACTACTTCCCTTTTAACCATACAAAAATTATTTTTAAGTTACCATAATTCATCTTTAATATCACATAATTAGATTAAAAAATCAACCAAAATCCCTAATTTATGAAATAAAAATTGAACAATTTTATAGAATTAATAATTTAAATAAATGTCTTAGATCTAACCTCATTAATAATTATTTATAATCAACAATACCACTTATTTAACCTAATCCATTATTAACCCCAAGAAAAGTCTCACACATTTTATTTAATGGAATTTGAGTGGCCTTAAAAAAAACGTGTATATCATTTCAAAATGTCAAAAAATTTCAAATATCAAAAGTTTTAATTCATTTCCCTCTTCAAAATTTAAATTTCAAATATCAAAAGTTTTAATTCATTTCCCTCCGATTGCATGGTTTGTCCAGGGAAGGAGGGAGGATGCAGAGAAAAAACCCTGTCTATCACATGCACAACCGTGGCACCATCTTTTGCAACCCCACGAATAGGATTCTCAGATCCAGTGCAGGATGAAGGTCGCGTGTTCAATTTCACTGCAGGGCCAGCGACTCTGCCTGCAAATGTTATAAAAAAGGCTAAGGCAGAGCTCTTCAACTGGAGGGGCTCAGGGATGAGATAACTTGGATTGTAGATACCATTTTCATTCTTGAACTCCACTACTACTAGAACTGGAATATTAAATGATCGGTTAGTGGGCAGCACAGTTACTCTGGCGTGGCTCAAGTAAGGTTAAATTCCTTTTCTGTTTTCGAAAAGTTTCCTTTGCTACGGAAAATGTAATTATATTAATTTTTTTCCATCAATATACGGATTGGATCTAATTAGATGTAAACCCTTGCTACAATGGTTATTCGAATGGGTTAGAATGTGTATTGTTATTTGTTTCTTTTGAAATACATGCATTACCACTACGCGATATCTTTGCATTAATTTTGAAATGTTGAGATCTTTGCATGATGTTGCCTCTGCTTGGTGGTGTCTCTGAGATTGAACTAATCCAAAGGAAATGGATGTGCATCAGCAGTCGATTTCTCTTTGCTAGTACTGTAATCCAAATCCTCTAGCATGCAAACAGGTGCCACAAAAATTATATCTAGGATTGATCATTTTTTTCTCACCTTCACTTTAGGCTTGGAAAAATTTGTTCCAGATTTTTTAGCATTTGACTCACCTGAAAGACAGTGATCTATGTGGGCATTTAAGGGTATATTTGATGTAGACGAGAAAGATATACAAACAGGGCAAACCTTTGGTATCATGGCCTCTGGAAGAGATCCTAGATTCCCAAATTATTCATTCTTCCCAGGATTTGCCTTGCTCTTCTCCAAAGTTTGGTCCTTCTTATTATCTTCCTGAGACTTAATTTTAGATGCCACTATCTTTTGTCCTTTTTTCTCCTGGGAAGTGTCTGCTTTTGTACTTTCTCACCCACTGGAGCACGACTGTAAACTTCCATTTCCAGATCTGAGTGGTCCATTCTCATGCAGAGCTTCGAATAATGTGCTTGTAGACTTGCCTTTGACTGTATCTTTACTCAGATAACGTTTAGTTGCAGATGTTGCTTGAACCTAATTGTTGAAAAAAATGAGTTAAATTAGTGTTGTTCCATAAACATAAATATGAAATACCAGAAAATTATTGGAAATGAATTTAGTCCACATGATCACAGGAAACAAAGTTTCTATATAGATTGAGCATGCAGGAATCTGACCAAGGGAAAGTAACATATATGATTTGATATGACAAACGATACCAGGTAGCTTAGCAGTAATATTAACTTAATTCTACCTGTCAGAGATATTTTAATTGCAGTAATCAATAATCATCACCCTCAGACAATTTCATTATTGAACTTTTTAACTTATGACTAATTGAATCATTTGTGTAGAATCTGCACCAAAAATGCTTTTGAAAATGCAAGTTTCCATAACAAACAGATTTAGATTATCAGGAGTTTTAACAAGTTTTGTGTGTTGTCCTGGTTGATTGATTGCCATATTGTGTTTCGATTGAAGCCTAGCACAAACCCATATAAACTTGCGTTTGACATAAGTTTGAGGTTGTTTATTTGGAATTCTAGTTTGGCCCCACTTTGATTCAATAGACCATCGGTCTGTGTTAACTCGAGATATGCCTCCTGGAGCTTTGGAAAAAGAGGTGCATATCAGATTGCTGTACTGTGTATTGGATTGAAGAGTAGCACATACTGAGATGCATCTCTAGGTTGCAAAGATAGAGGTCATATATCTCGAATTCTAGCCCACATACACCATGTTTCAATGCGTTCTTTGAAATGAATCCTGAAGCTTTACAACCTTGAGTGGATACAAGACCAGAGTTAAGATGGCTTTGTGCTAGTGCCCATATTCGTTTGTGCACACAAATGAATAACACTAAGTATTGATGGACCTCCTCACTCCTATACGGCTCTAAAGGATATATAATTTTAGTTTTGTTTCTATGTGCAGGAGGATTTCTTTGAAGGGATAACAGTTCCAGATTTCGATTTTGGAGAAAGTGGCGATTTCATCAAGTATTCTATCCATGACAGAGCTCCATATGAGGATAGATTTCTATGGAATGGAGATGCCCAGAAGCAGGAAATCGTCCTACCAGTTGAGTCTGATGAAAACATGGAGACCGCACAGAAACTGCATAGTTTGTCCCTTGATTCTATGGATAAATCTACTGTTTTTTTGCAGTTTCCTGAGGCTAAAATAGAGCTAGAGTCTTTGATTCTTATAGGTTATCCTACCTCAAATGGTATGTCTTCCTCCGACAAATATGTGACTTACAGTGCTCCTACTGAATACATACATAATAGAATGCAGTGACACTTACCATGAGTAAGCTTGCATATATGAATAGTACACTGCACTCATTGATACCTATTATGAATTAACAGTTGTAATTTTCCTTAGAAAGTTATTTGTCATAGCTCATGAAAATTATTTTGAGTGCACCAAAAAAGTTAATAGTTTTTGGTTTAGGACTTTGAAGGGTTTATATTGCAATCCCTACCAGATACTTCCCGTCATAAATTTAAGAGTACAGTAAATCCCATAATTTTTTTGATCTAATGTGATAGAAAAGGACAAATGGTTGGTTATCAGGTTGAGCTGATAGAATCTGTGACCATAAAGTGAGAACAATGCAAAAATAAATTGTTAGGTGTGGATAGGAAGGAGATTAAATGTGTTAGGAGAGGGTGAATGGTCGGTAAACAGGTTGAGCTAACGGCGTCATTGACCATAAAGCTAGCCCAATGCAAAAAAGAAATTGGCATTCTTGGATTTGAAAATCAAACAAATTTTTATAAGTATATTTCCTCGCAAAGGTGGAAAACACAATATAGTACAGAAGCCAGCTAATTATAATGGAAAATCAGTGGTAGATGGCATGGGAGATGAACTTAGTAATCTTGCATATAAGGGCAAGCTTGTGTATTCTCTACGAGGGAAGAATAGGTGAAATCATTGAAATTATAATACCCAGACAAACTTTTCTCCAGTTACTCTGTATACCTTTAAGCTTTCAACACAATGAAGTTATCATAGCTACGTAGAGTAAGAATATTTTTCCTAGGGCAAACTGTGGTGATTTACTGGGTAGCAGTGTGACCTCAAAAGTTTTCTTAGCTGGCTTATTGACATCCATTATTTTTGTTGAGATTTAGTCACATCATTAATAGGGTCAGAGACCAGAAACTGAGATATGGATCTCAAGGACAACAGATATTGATTATGTTACCATTTTCTATTAGAAATTTCCCCTATAATTACAGAGGGGCTGCTTCTGGTGCAATATAAGTGTTAGGTGATATGGGCAGGCATATTTCTATTTTAGGAGATTCATTTTATTTAGCCACAAGGCATGGGATGGTGTTTTATCATATATTCTTTTTGACAGTTCCTACTATTTACCATGTTTCCGTTGTTGCAATATATGTACACATCCCATTTATTATCAACTATGTTGTGAGGAGTTCTGAAATTTGACGTTTGACAATTTGATGGTCTCTTTTGTTAGAAAATAAGCTTTTTTTAGTGATTTCAATTTAAGAAAACACATATTTTTGGTGTTTGTAGGTTATTTGCCTAGAAATGTTGCAGATAAAGGATGGTGGGGAGAAAATGACAAGAAATTTCAAGCCTGGCCTCGAGAAGCTGGTCCTCCAGTTGTCATGAATCTGATTTCTAGGCAAAATTTTATAGTGAAAACATCAACAAGATCTTGAAGTATCATGGAGTTTTCCAGATTTATATGACACTGCCAATTTATCCTCATCTTATTTTGCATCAAACGAACTGGTTGTTAATTTCATAATTTTCTTGACATGTCCTGAGATAGAGACTTCTTATCCATGTCATGACAGGATACCAATCTGAATGATGTTTCAATTATTTTATTGCGCTATTTATAATTTTGTCTACAACTATGAATAAATGTTTTTTTTTTCATGACAACTACATATGATTTAGAAAAATCTTATTGGACTTGGTAACTTTGCAGCGAACTACTTCTTAATTATGCATGTGATTTCTTGACAAATCAGTAAAGTTTGCACTTGATCCCACCACATATATTCGTTGAATTCAGTGCTGGACAATCGTGTTTTTTAGTGGATTATTCATTGAAATTCTAATACCTAGACAAAATTTTCTCCAGTTACTCTATATATATTTAAGCTTTCAACACAGTGAAGTTATCATAGCTACGTAGAGTAAGAATATTTAACAGGAAATAAGTAACAAGAAGGAAGGAGTTTTCGACCAATTAAGGGCCACATTTCTCGTCCTCATAGCAATTGATCAGTGGTAAGGAATAAGTTTTAGCTGCGGTAAGGAATGGGCAGAGCGCAATAACAGACTCAGAGCAAGTACCCTGCTTCATGCACTAGTGTTCCCAGAAGGTCATATTGTTACTGCTCGGGCAAGCTAGTGATGGCCATTCCTCGCTCATCTCCTATATCTGATCACTGATATGAAAATATCTATATTTTTTGCACGATACCTTAGTTGAATTTAACGTAAAGAAATTCATCTATCCCTGTTATGGTGAGATACAAAACAACCCTGTTCAACGAGCTCCAAAATTCTAAACCTTGTCAAGGCACAAAACATGCCTGTCAAGCCATTGAACCTCGCCACATCGAACGGGCAACAAACCTGAGCAATGAAAAAAATTGAACATATGGTGGGGTGAATTGAAACGAATTTTGTTAGGATTGAACTGATACGATTTCTATATCAGGTTAACAGTTGGCCAGGCCATAGAGACACGAACAAAATTTTGTATCAACACGGTTTAAAAATGGAAAATTGTATCAACATGATTTTAATCTGTTTGGATTTTGTCAAGAAGAAAAAACACGCTTTCATTAATAATTCATTAACCTGCCGTCGCTATACCGACGCCCTGCAAGCGTCGCTATACTGCCGCCTTGTAAATGTAACCTACCGTTGCTATACCGACGCCCTGTAAGCGTCGCTATATTGACACCTTGTAAACGTAACCTGTCGTCGCTATACCGACGCCTTGTAAACGCAGGTCTTCCGACGCCTTGGAGTATTAGAGTAAAGCGTGGTTAGCCATAGAGTATTGTGACGCTTTGGAAGCATCGGTATTCCGACGTTTTCCATGGGCGTCGGTATTGCGACGCTTTGAAAGCATCAGTATTGGGACACTTTGGAAAATGTTGGAAGAGCGACGGTTGTTTGGAAACGTCGGAAAATCTGTCGGTATTGTGACACTTTGGAAAAGCGTCAGAATTGTGACGTAATGGCTAGCCATGTTTTGTTTGACCTCTAACTATCGCTCTTGCGACGACTATTTGTTAGAATATCGACGAAGTGGCCGTCAGAAATTGGGCCAAATTTTCTAGTGAAACTTGGAAAAATTTCTAAAAAGATGTAAAGAGGCAAACCTTTCATTAAGTCATGAAAAATGTTTCATGATGTTCATTGAAGGTACTGTCTTAGGACATCATATTTTAGGAGATGGGATTAGAGTTGATGAGTCAAAAGTTGAAGTCATCTCCAGACTATTAGTTCCAAGTTTTCAGAAAGATGTTAGGAGTTTTCTAGGATTTACAGGATATTATAGAATATTTATAGAAAACTTCACCAAGATAGCATCTCCACTTTTCAAACTACTTACCAAGGACTGTGAATTCAATTGGAATCCTGACTGCCAGTTAGCCTTTGAAACCCTGAAAACAAAAATCTCCGAAGCACCTATTTTAAGGGAACCTAACTGGAAATTACCTTTTCACATCTCGAAATATGCCTCAGATACAGCTTTAGGAGCTGTGTTGGGACAAAAATATCTGATTCCTTATACCATCTACTATACAAGTAAAAATTTGACTCCTTTAGAGTTGAATTATACTGTAACTGAAAAAGAGTTGTTAGCTGTTGTTCATGCCATAAATAAATTCAGACACTATATAACAGGCTATGAAACCTTTGTTCATACAGATCACTCTGCAATTAGGTATTTAATGAACAAATCAATTACTAATGCCAGAGTCACAAGATGCTTATTTCTTTTACAAGAATTTAACATCACCATTCTGGATAGGCCTGGAAAAAAAAATACACTAGTTGATTTCCTATCTAGACTCCAAAACATTAAAGAAAATACTCCAGTTGAAGTTCAATTCCCGGATGAATATCTGTTTGCAATTACTACTCAAACTCCCTGGTTTGCTAATATTGCCAATTATCTAGTTTCAAGAAATTTTCCTTCAATTATGAATGCAAGAGAAAAAATAAAAATCATTTTTGACAGTGCAAAATATTCATGGATTGCTAATGAGTTATACAAAACAGGTCCAGACTTTATTATCAGAAGATGTGTTTGAGAAGATGAAATGCCTGAAATTCTCAAGGCATGTCATGATGAACCTTGTGGTGGACACTTTGCTGATAAGAGGATAGCTTATAAGATCCTTCACCTAGGTTATTATTGGCCATCCCCCTATAAAGATGCTAAAGAGTATGTCAAAAGGTGTGACAGTTGCCAAAGGGTAGGGAAACCTTCCCCTTCAGGTGAGATGCCATTCCAACCTCATGTACATATTGAACCTTTTGAGAAATGGGCTTTGGATTTTGTGGGACCTATTAATCCTCCATCAAAGCAAATAAAATATATATTAGTTTTCACTGATTATGTTACCAAATGGGTAGAGGCCAAGCCATTACTTTCTGCTACTAAAGCATCTGTAGTTAATTTTCTTTTTGAGGATATTTTTACTCATTTTGGTGTCCCAAGAGAAATTTTTACAGATCAAGGAGCTCAATTCACATAAAAAATGGTGGAACAAATGGTAGAGAAGTACAAAATCAGACACAAGAAATCCACTCCCTACCATCCAAAAGAAAATGGTCAAGTAGAATCTACCAATAAGGTGATTGAAGGGATCCTGACAAAGACTGTTCATTTACATAGTAGAGATTGGGCAGAAAGGCTTCCTGAAGCCTTATGGGCCTACATAACTACATGGAGAAACACAACAGGACATACCCCTTATGAACCTGTTTATGGAAAACAAGTCCTGTTTCCCATAGATTTTCAGATCCAAACTTTCAAAATGGAAATCCAGCTAGGACATGATTTGAAAGAAGCACATAAGCATAGACTAGAGTATATTAATGAATTGGATGAGATCAGGAAAGATGCAGTCCAGAGAACAAGCATAGTCCAACAACAAAGGACTAGATGGCATGATAAGTACATCAAAGAAAAGAAATTTAAAGAAGGTGACTGGGCCCTCTTATTTGATTCAAAGTTCAAGGATTTTCAAGGTAAATTCCAAACTCATTGTCTTGGGCCATATGATATTGTGAAAATATTTGAAAATGGAGCAATAAAAATTAGAACAATAGATGAAGGAAAGGTATATTTTCTTGTAAATGGACACAGACTGAAATTGTATCATAAGCCACTTTCAAGAAAAGAATTTGTCAAGAAATTCCAAGATAACATTGATATGAAGTTAGTGAAAAATAATTCTTCTTCTTCACTAACTTAATTGTATTTTTCTTCAATCATTTGTTTAAAAAAAAATAAAAAAATAAAAAATAATAATTAAAAAAATAAAAAAAATAAAAAAATAAAAAATAAAATAAAAATAAAAGTATAAATATGAAAACCAATCATTGATTGGCATGTTTATACAGAAAGTATAAGGTGAAAATCAAAATTCTTCTGACACTTTAGACTTTCAAAATTGATTCTTTTTCTGCAATTAAGTATCATAAAATCATAAGTTGCAGATTCACTTTTCATACTTCACTTCATACTTCATTCCATTTCATATTCCATGATCCATCTCATTCCATTCCATATTTCACTTCATCCATATTTCATTCCATTCCATACTCATAATCCATTCCATTCCATTCCATTCCATATTTCAGAGTTTTAATAGGTACATTCTGCAACTATCTGTTCTATAGCCAAGGCTGTTCTGCAGCCAATTGACTCTGCAAGCCTGCTTCAATAAACAAAGGATGAGTCAAAGAAGATTATGGAGCTTAAAATATCAATATTTTTCGGATGAAGGACAAGCACAACAAAGCAGAAAAATAAAAAAGGCTAAGGTAAACTGTGTGAAATTATTTTTGATAGCAAAACATGAAAGATATAATATGGTTAAATCATATGTTTCCTAAAGTTATTTTGTCATTCGAATTGATCCTTGCCTATCATAAAAAATCCTTGACCAAATCCATTACATTCCGCTCCATAACAATTCATCATTAATTAAAAGATTAATGGACAAAACTTAGATGTGACCAATTAGGTCACGTCCTTAGATCATATCATTTATTGATTAATTTTGAAGATCATCATAAGATCTCTTCGCGATCTTTTATCCCATATCAACCTCTTAACCCAATCATTTTCATGATTCACCATTACCTTATTCATTCATCCGTATCCACTCACTTCCATTACATTCCGTATCCAGTTTTCATCTGCAAAAACAGAGAAGTCATTTTTGGGGCAAAACAACCTTCCACAGCTACTCCTTCAGACATAAGATCATAAACAGAGTAGTGGATATAAGCCAAATAAAGAAAGAAATTTGTATCAAGGAGGAATGGGGCTTATTGTGAGATCAGAGCCAATTGGGACGAAATATTTAGAAGGATACCCTCAGGTTAAGGGATTATTATAGCAGGTTGGCTGGCTGAGATTTATAAAGAAATTCAATGGATTCCACAAAGAAGTCACGAAGTCATTTGCAAGGTCATTCGATGGATCAGAGGTAGAAATTGGGGATATTAAGTTCACCATCATGGAGTCATTCATAGTAGAAGCAAAAAAATTTCCAAGACAGGGAGAACGTTGGTTTAAAAACAAAGAGTTTCATAATGAAACCTAGAAACAAATGCTAAAAAACCCAGGTATGGAAATTTCAGTGTTTATAAAAGGTATTCCTACTACAAATTTGAAAAATAAATGGAGGAATATGTTGTTTATTTTGCAAAAGTTCATAACCTGTGAGGGTAGATTTGGCACTTTTTATGTCTATCATATTATACTGATGATGAATTTCTTAGATGATGAAATAAATCTACCCTTCTTCCTGCTTAATAGTTTGAAAATGATGGCCTCTAATGTTCAGAAAAGACTTCAGTTCCTAGAAACTACTTTGCATCATCATGGCCTAATTCAAACATTAATTGAGTTTCATTTGAAGAAAGTAAGAGATAGATGGGATGAATTCCTCCTAAGAAACCATTTTGAAGAACCAGAAGAAACACTATCTAAAGAAGAAATTGTAAGAAGAAGTAGGAGGGGGGAATTTTTAAATCTGTTGAGATCAAACCTGAGACATCAACACAGGAAGATAGTGAAGAAGTAATCTCTAAAAAATTTGTAAAGATCAGGAAACAACTCAGGAATAAAATAAAGGAGAAATTAACAAGTGAATGTGCTGAAGAAAAAGACGAAAATCCACCTAAATTAAGAAGAAGCTCTAGGCTTAAAGGCATGGTGAAAAAGACATGCATTAAGGAAACATGAGTCATAAACATTGAAGAAGAAGAAACTCCAATCCAATCTCCAGTTGATAGATCTCCTTTACACCAATATGAAGAAAATCCTAACAAAAGAACCCCAGATATAGATCCTGCTCAACAACAGATTTATGAATATGTGGAATCACTAGAAAAAAGGGCCTCAGAAAATTGAGAAAGATCTCTCAGTCCATAAGAACCTTCAATAGAAATTTTGAGAAGAGACAATTATGAATCGGAGATACTGAATAACCATATCAAAAATGAAAATGAAATATTAAGAGATCAGGTCAAATTGAAGAGTAGCATGAACAAGCACTCTCTCTCTGCAAACGAAAACACTGTATAAAGCTAGCAGGAAGCTAAAGAAGAAAAAAAAGAAACTAAATAGGGCACTCATTGATCTTAGGTTCAAATTATTTATGAGGAAACCCAGAATTGCATTGACTACCAGAAGAAGCAAAAAAAGGAGGCTAGATGTTCTTGCATAAGTATCAGTGAAAATGGAATAAAGTTTTGATGAAATTGCATGAGGACATGCAAGAGTTTTGCAGTGGGGGTATGTTGAGCCCTGAAATTGTCTTCTCTTTTTCCAAACTTTTCTTCATTCCTTTATCATTTCATAAACCTAAAACTCAATGAGAATGACTAAGATTACTTAAAGGTTGCATACAATGATTAACTTATTATAGTTTTGTGATTTTGCTGTCTTAATGATTTTTGAACAATTTTAGCTACAAAATGCAATCATTCTGTAGCCAGTCAAGTGTTCTGTAGCTATTTTGGTGTTTACATATGTTACAGGTGTCATCTAGAGAAAAGGAACACATAGGTGGATTCAAAATCTTTCCTACATCATTCGTTCCCTTCCACGAGGACTGGATGAATAGCTAGAGGTGCCTATGTACGTGGTCAAAGAAAAATTCAAGCAAGCTGTCTTCTGTTGGGGTTCCTATGTTTTGGTAGATTTGGCAATACCAAAAGATAAGACAACATCAAACCACTTTTGGATCCTAGGATCTAGCCCTCCTGGATCCGGAGAGGGATCTCTCCATAAAACACATAATGATATATCTTTGAAAGCTCAGAATGTGATATTAGGCTAGGTATGAAGTACAAGGGGTTTAAATGATTTGGTTGGTTGGTTGTTGGGTTGAGTCATGAGATCACAGACTGAGAAAGTAATGGGAAAGAATGAGCAGAGTAGTAGGATGTTTCGGCAAAAGAGAATGAGTCAAGACTGTGCCATCCATTGGGAAATGGAGTCATGAAAGGAGATTACTTGCAAACAACTGACTAAGGCTTTCAGAGGGCAAGTCATCTATACTAAAGGATATTTTAGATAGATGGTGGAATGGAACAGTAAGAATGCAGGCGAAAGAAGGAAAGAAACCCAATTTTTGTCTATAGATCAGGTCAGAGGTCATTTAAATCTAGACCTGCGTGGACATACTCATAGGCAACTCTCAATGGAGGGACAAAGGGGCAGCTTATAGATCAAACCATAGGTCATTTAACTCCAGGTCTGCTTTAGCATGCTCCAAGGGAAAAACAAAGATAATTTTTACACAAAGCTAGAGTCTATAGATCAGAGAAGGACTTTTAACCTTCCCTGCTTTGACACCAGCAAGAAGCATCCAAGAAGCAAGCTCTAAGTTCACACATCAGCTAGCAAGAAATAATGTCTGCTACACTGGTTAAACCACGAGAGTCTGCCCTTAGATCTCACTATCAGCAGAAAACATTGAGGGTAGGGAGAGAAGAAACATAGGGTACCATGCGTGGGTAAATCCTATGCCAGATTTCTGATGCATACCAGAAGACCAATGAACAGCATGAAAATGTAATAAAACAACATGATAAGAAAAAAATCACCTGTAGTAATAGACCGGGATCCTGTGAAATGCTTGATTAATTGATGTGCAAAACCAGTCACATACACTGAGCTCAATGGTTGTTATAGTCCAAAATTTCTCCTCCCAGCCTACTACATTACAAAATAATCTGCTACTCCATCCCAAGACTGTTTTAACAGTCAAAATGAATCCCTCTAATTGCAACAGCAACAATCGAACAATAACCTTTACAATATGTTCTTGGGGATTCTTATAGGAGAATGAGTGATAGTGGGATTAGGTGTACATTTAGTTTGTTTCATTAAGACAAGATGGTGGAAGCGTTCACGCCCATACTTCTTAATGGCTCTGCAGTGCTGTATGTATTATGTAGCCTGCTTCGGGAGTCTTTGTCAGGTCGAGATTGACCTAGAATGTGCTCTTGAAGTCCTTTCTAGCTGTTTGGAACTCTGCGCTAGCCTTCTGGAACAAGTAAGGTGACTGAAAGGTCTTCATGTCTCCATTTTTCCATAACTGCGGTCCTGATAGTCTTTAAGAAGTTTCTGTCAGAGTAATCAACTCTTTCTGGGCTCGAGGAGGCATGGAGAACACTGTCCGAAGGTGTCTTTCTGGAGAAGAGTGTTCTGCTAATGTCAAACATAGAAATGACTCGTCAGTGTGCTCTTTGGTCTTCACACTGCGCTTCTTCCTTTGAACACGGGATTAAGCGTTAATTAATCAATAATAAACATTAACCCCTTGGATCTCTTCTGCTGATATACTTTTCTGCTATAATGACTTCTCTGTGCTTTGAATCGTAGTAACTGCGATTATGATAAACAGAGTGAAATAGCACTTTGGTGAAAACCCTTCACAATGAAGCAAATTAATTATAAAATCCAGGGTGGTGGCGGAAGAATGCTTTGGAGGCCTGTGGAAGCGGTGGCGGAGAAGTGAAGAATAGTGGAAACAATGAATGAGTGGCGGAAGAATGATATTTAGTGTTAAAAACTAAGGTTTAGCCTTTAGCCGAAATAAAAAGGAAAGGGGCCAAATGAAATGAAAACGGGGACCTCGGATGGTGGGACCCGACGGGTGGAGGGCGATTGAATGTGGGCTGTTAGATCTCAGGAGGAGATCAACGGCGGGGATTAAAGAATGAAATCATGGGAAAGATCCGAAGGATGAAATTAGATGGGGAGGCGATGAAATTGTTGAGAATGCAGCAAGATGATGGAGCTTAGTGAAATGAAGTCGCCTTCACTAAGTGGGCCCGCAGGCAAATTCTGGCGCAAAGTCTATTTTTAGACTATGTCTATTTTTAGACATACGGAGCATAATTTGGGAATTCTACTTGGAGATTCTTGAAGTATGCGACATGTCGATAAAAATAGATGAGACCCTATTTTTTAGGACCCAGGCTATTTTTAGACTGATCTCCTAAAAATATGGAAGTCAAATATTATTTACCCTTAATAATATTTTGACTATAAACAGCAGTTTACTCTCTTGGCGCACTTCAGTTTGAGTCATGGAGGTGGCTCATGCAACTGACACAGGGAATCACGTGGTTCCTAGGGTTTGATGGCATCTTGCATGGTTTACTTCAGTTAGACTTCAGTGGCAGAAGTTTTGGAGGAGTTAACGGGACAAATAGTGGAGTTGTGTTCTATTTGTTTTAGTTGAACTAGTTGGGATTAGTTAACTAACTAATCAACTAGATATGAGTGGAGTAAATTAAATAATATTTAATTTACTAAATATTAACTCATTAGTCAACTCAAGAACGCTTCAGTTCACTACAGTGCATGATCAGTTCAGTGGAGACCAGTGGAAGAGGTAGATGAAAGGGTGAGTAAAGCTATCAGTTGGTAGATTTGTTTTGCATGAGATTTGCATTACACTTGGAGGAATTGTCCATGACAATTACGCAATCAAGGGAAGGGGATTTGAACCTTGAACCTCTTCATATACAGGCCATGATTGCGCAATAGAGGCAAGGCAATTGGCGGGGAGTTTTGAACCTCAGACTTGTTCAAAACTGAGTCAGATTGTGAGTAACTTCATGAGAGAGTACTGAGTACTTGTGAGGAGTATTGTACTTGTTTGGTTACTTGATTTCTCCATTATAATATACACAATAGCTGTGGGGTTTTCAGCTATAGGCTTTCCCATACATACTGAGTTAATGTGTGATTGATTTGATGTGAGATTGCTTCTGTTATTTCCGCATGTGACAATTAATTGTAGAAGAAGGTTATGTGTTATGTATGCAATTCGAAATTGATATATGACCAGGTTAATCTTCAGTGAATAAGTGATTTATTCAGCTAATTTCTACAGAAATGTGGGTCGTCGATCTTGGGTCAAACAGACGGTCACGATTGGATCGGTGGATCACAATCAGAAGGGACGGGGGTGGCACCGTTTAAACTTGCGATTGGCGATGCGCGATTCAATGCCAATCGTTGGATCGCGAAGGGGATCAACGGTGGAGATTAAATCGGCGGGGGGAGAGATGGAGGTATAGAAGTAAAGCGAGAGAAATGAGGGTCGTTGGATCTAAGGGAACGAACATCGGGCATGTAATCAGGGATCGGCTATCGGCGTAACACACAATGACACTTTGAGAAATCTCTGATTGGTGATGGGGTTGCGATGCGATTAGCGCCCGACCGTTGGATCGAGGTGTGATCTACGGTCACGATCGTATCGGAGGATCGCGATCGGGAAGGCAGAAGGAGGGGACACGTGGGCTAGCACGATGCGATTAGCGCCGGGCTATCGGATCTATATAGATCAACGGCTCAGATCGCAGCGGGACCGATGGAACAATAACACTATCGCATTGGAGTTTTCATGGTTTACAAAGGAACATAAAGTTCTGCTCCGATTCTCCGATGCGATTAGCGCCCAGGCCATAAGCACTCGGTCTTAGGCATAGGGCATATGGGGAAGTGGTTTATGGGGGCTGGCCGAAAGGGGCTAAGCCTGATATATGAAGGAAAGTGGGATTTTTAGCCAAAAAGAGGATTTTAAAGGCTAGAGAGGGAAACGGTAAAGAGAATAAGGGGGTATTAAACCAAACAAAGGATATTTGTAAAGTTAAAATGGAATTTGGGATGATTTAAAGGGTAAGAAGGGAATTAGAAGGGGGGACAAGGGGATGAAAACAAAGGTTTAGTGGGAAATGAAACAAGGGAAAAGGAGGCCTTTTGGACATTCTTCTTCACAAACAGAGAGGCTTTATAATGAAAACAACAGTGAGGATTTATCAAAGGGCAAAGGCATAGGAGGCTTCAAGGATGATGTGTTTTCAGAGGAAATGCATTCCTTGAAGGCCCAAAAAACATTTTATCGCCCTGTTTTCTTGTCAAAAAATTCATAGGGGCTAACAGTGGCTCCACATGGGGATGGCTTCTTCTTGAAGGAGTCAAGAATTCAGAGAATGATATTTCTTGTAGGCCAGATGCCTGGTGCTTGACACATACATTTATTTGTTAGATCAGCTACCACGAATCATGAAGACATCAAATTAGCAGAAAAATTCTCTGAAGCAACTACCTACCCAGACTATAGTCCTAACATTTTTTCTTTTGGGTGCACTTGGACTTGCAGACCCTTTACATCATCAATTTTTTACCAACAGGAAAATAAACCTATTCTAATTCTACACTTATTATTCCCTGAGACTAGATTAGACTATCGGTCTCATATTTTATCTACCTAAACTACATCTTCTAGGATTAAACTGTCTAGCAGATTTCTTCTCTACATTCTAAGACAAAAATTGAAAAACATCCAAGCCAGGATTAGACTCTCTAGCTTGCTGGACTTTGCAGAAATTTAAAAACACTAACTAAATGCTCATAGACTAAGCTTTATTGAAACTTCCTACCTACCCTACTCTACTTGGAAATCTCTGATGCTTTTAGGTGATACAATAATGCCAATGAAACCGGTCAAGAAGTAGCAAAAAATGATAGGAGCACTGACTGTCTGTCAGAGATAACCACAGGGTGTTCTGCCAGTGGTTCTTCAAAACTAAATTCACCATCAGTAGTGACCACTCCTGATGAATCTGGCCTGTGCTAAGGATCAATGCTGGAGAATTTGGACTGATCAGGGCCTCCATATACTCTGCCACAGGATCAATGAACATATGTTATACGCTTTCTTATTTTAGGCCTGCCATGACTGGTGGGCTGTCTTTGTCCTGGGAAAATTTGATTTCTACATATTCCACTTCATCTTCAGAGTGGCTCTTGAAAGCCTGATCACCTTCTTCTTGTAATTCGAAAGGCAGTGGAATCTCTTATTTTTTAGGAGGAGGGATACTTTCCAAAAAGGCTCTCGGGTCTCTGAACTGATATGATTTTTCTTGTAAGTTCAGGAGTTTGATCTCAGCTTCATATCTTTCAACCACCAATTCTAAGAAAACTTTCCTGAGCATGGGTTTGAATCTTGAGCTGAGAAGAATAGCCCCTGGAAGGTCCTCCACCTCCAGCTCTGCCAAGTCACTTGAAATTGTATCACGACACTCTGCTATGAAACTTGGATGCATTTCTGCAAATTGTTTAGAGTCTTTCATTAGTGAAGTGACTTGGTCCTTTGCGTGGATGATGTTGTACTGCGACTTGGTCTCCCAGTGGAGTCTTGTGAACACACAGATAATCAGCAGCCTACTGATCACCAGTGGAGTCTGTTAATCATTTAGGAACTGTGGAGTCGCCAGGTGGATGATTTAAGATTTTACTGTCCACCACAGTGGTTTACCAAATCAAGGCTGATTGGTCTCTCCCCAGTGGAGTCACCATTATGTTGGGGTTCCTATGTTTTGGCAGATTTTGCAATACCAAAAGATAAGACAACATCAAACCACTTTGGGATCCTAGGATCTAGCCCTCTTGGATCCGGAGAGGGATCTCTCCATAAAACACAGAATGATATATATTTGAAATCTCAGAATGAGATATTAGGCTAGGTATGAAACACAATGGGTTTAAATGATTTGGTTGGTTGGTTGCTAGGTTGAGTCATGAGATCACAGACTGAGAAAGTAATGGGAAAGAAGGAGCAGAGAAGTAGGACGTTTCGGCAAAAGAGAATGAGTCAAGACTGTGCCATCCATTGGGCTATGGAGTCATGAAAGGAGATTACTTGCAAGAAACTGACCAAGGCTTTCAGAGGGCAAGTCATCTATACTAAAGGATATTTTAGATAGATGGTGGAATGGAATAGTAAGAGTCGAGGTGAAAGAAGGAAAGAAACCCAATTTCTGTCTATAGATCAGGTCAGAGGTCATTTAACTCCAGACCTGCTTGGACATACTCATAGGCAACTCTCAATGGAGGGAAAAAGGGGCAATTTATAGATCGAACCAGAGGTCATTTAACTCTAGGTCTGCTTTAGCATGCTCCAAGGGAAAAATAGAGATAAGTTTTACACAAATCTAGAGTCTATAGATCAGAGAAGGACTTTTAACCTTCCCTGCTTTGACACCAGCAATAAGCATCCAAGGAGCAAGCTCTGAGTTCACACATCAGCTAGCAGGAAATAACGTCTGCTACACTAGTTAAATCATGGGAGTCTGCCCTCAGATATCACTATCAGCAGAAAAAATTGAGGGTAAGGAGAGCAGAAACATAGGGTACCATGCGTGGGTAAATCCTATGCCAGATTTCTGATGCGTACCAGAAGACCAATGAACATCATGAAAATGTAATAAAACAACGTGATAAGAAAAACATCACCCGTAGTAATAGACCAGGATCCTGTGAAATTCTTGATTAATTGATGTGAAAAACCAGTCACATACACTGAGCTCAATGGTTGTTACAGTCCAAACTTTCTCCTCCTAGCCTACTACATTACAAACTACTCTGCTACTCCCTCCCAAGACTGTTCTAACAGTCAAAATGAATCCCTCTAACTGCAACAGCAACAACTGAACAATAACCTTTACAACATGTTCTTGGGGATTCTTATAGGAGAATGAGTGATAGTGGGAGTAGGTGTACATTGAGTTTGTTTCATTAAGACAGGATGGTGGAAGCGTTCATGCCCATACTTTTTAATGGCTCTGCAGTGTTGTATGTACTCTGTAGCTTGCTTCGGGAGTCTTTTTCAGGTCGAGATTGACCTCAAATGTGTTCTTGAAGTCCTTTTTAGCTGTTTGGAACTCTGCACTAGCCTTCTGGAACAAGTAAGGTGACTGAAAGGTCTTCAGGTCTCCATGCTTTCATAACTGCGGTCTTGACAGTCTTTAAGAAGTTTCTATCAGAGTAATCAACTGTTTCTGGGGTCGAGGAGGCATGGAGAACACTGTTCGAAGGTGTATTTCTAGAGAAGAGTGTTCTGTTGATGTCAAACAAAGATATGACTCATCGGTGTGCTCTTTGGTCTTCACACTGCACTTCTTCCTTTGAACGCGGGATTAAGTGTTAATTACTCAATAATAAGCATTAACCCCTTGGATCTCTTCTGCTGATATACTTTGCTGCTGTAACGGCTTCTATGTGCTTTGAATCGCAGTAACTGCGATTATGATAAATGGAGTGAAATACCACTCTGGTGAAAACCCTTCACAATGAAACAAATTAATTATAAAATCCAGGGTGGTGGCGGAAGAATGCTTTGGAGGCCTGTGGAAGCGGTGGCGGAGCGGTTGAGAACAGTGGAAAAAATGAATGAGTGGCGGAAGAATGATATTTAGTGTTAAACACTAAGGTTTAGCCTTTGGCCGAAATAAAAAGGAAAGGGGCCAAATGAAATGAAAATGGGGACCTCGGATGGTGGGACTCAGCGGGTGGAGGGCGATTGACTGTGGGCCGTTATATCTCAGGAGGAGATCAACGACGGGGATTAAAGGATGAAATCATGGGAAAGGTCCGATGGATGAAATTAGATGGGGAGGTGAGGAAATGTGGGCCGTCGATCTTGGGTCAAATGGACAGTCACGATTGGATCAGCGGATCGCAATCGAAAGGACGGAGGGTGGCACCATTTAAACTTGTGATTGGTGACGTGCGATTCAACGCCAACTGCTGGATCGTGAAGGGGATCAACGGCAGAGATTAAATCGACGGGGGGAGAGATGGAGGTATAGAAGTAGAGCGGGAGAAATGAGGGCCGTCGGATCTAAGGGAACGAACGGCGGGGATGTAATCGGGATCGGCAATCGGCGTAACACAAAATGGCGCTTTGTGAAATCTTCGATTGGCGATGGGGTTGCGATGCGATTAGCGCCCGACCATTGGATCGAGGTGTGATCTATGGTCACGATCGGATCAGAGGATTGTGATTGGGGAGGCAGAAGGAGGGGACGCGTGGGCTGGCGTGGTGTGATTAGCGCTGGGCTATCAGATCTATATAGATCAACGACTCAGATCGCAGTGGGACCGATGGAACAATAACACTATCGCATCAGAGTTTTCATGGTTTACAAAGGAACAGAACGTTTCACTCCGATTCTCTGATGCGATTAGTGCCCAGGCCATAAGTGCTCATTCTTGGGCATAGGGCATATGGGGAAGTGGTTTACGGGGGTTGGCCGAAAGGGGCTAAGCCTGATATATGAAGGAAAGTGGGCTTTTTAGCCAAAAAAGAGGATTTTAAAGGCTAGAGAGGGAAACAGTAAAGAGAATAAGGGGGTATTAAACCAAACAAAGGATATTTGTAGGGTTAAAAGGGAATTTGGGATGATTTAAAGGGTAATAATGGAATTAGAAGGGGAGACAAGGCGATGAAAACAGAGGTTTAGTGGGAAATGAAACAAGGGAAAAGGAGGCATTTTGGACATTCTTCTTCACAAACAGAGAGGCTTTATAATGAAAACAACAGTGAGGATTTATCAAAGGGAAAAGGCACAGGAGGCTTCAAGGATGATGTGTTTCAGAGGAAATGCATTCCTTGAAGGCCCAAAAAACATTTTAGTCCCCTGTTTGCTTGTCAAAAAATTCATAGGGGGCTAACATCTTGTACAGGAATCAAGGCTCCTGATTTTTCTTTGCAGAAAATCAGGAATCCTAAAAGATTTTCAATTTGTTTTTGACTTTAAAAATACACCTGTACCTACTTTTTTTCAATATTAGTTATGTAATTGCATATAAATTTAGCTCGGTAAACAAGTTGATACATATTTTTGTCATTACTGTGATACTCTGTTTTCAAGAATTTTGATTATAAAAGGAGTATAACTTTGATGTTGTTCTGAATACAACCTTGAGGAGTTAAAGATTTAATGTCGAATTGATAGCAGAGGGCCCCTGCTATTTGAGGAGGTTTTACATGCTTTATAGATAAGTAGTTTTCAATTTTGTTTTGTCATATTTCCTTACACTAATTTCTGAAATTATATCTTTTAGCATTATGTTTCATGTCATTTTCTTAGGTAAAAGATCCTCATGATATTACAGTTAGTCTTTTTCCCAAACTCTTCCAATATATCTCTATTAAATGAATGGGATTTAATTGTAATATTTTGAGTTACTAGCATTTCAGTTTCTGTTATTTAGATTAAGAAGATCCTCATTATCTTACAACTATTCTATTTCTCAAGCTCTTCCAATATATCACTACTATATGAATGAGATTTAGTTGTACTATTTTGAGTTATTAGCATTTTTTGTTCTTCAATTAGATAGAAGATCCTCATCTTATTGCAAATAGTCTCTTTCCAAAGATTTTCCAATAAACCTCTAATCCATGAATGAGACTGAGTTGTAATACTATGAGTTATTGATTGTTTTGTTTCATAAAAAGATCCTCATCACATTATGATTAAATCTCTTTCAAAAAGCTCTTCCAACAAACCTCTAACTCATGAATGAGATGTAGTTGTAATGTTATAAGTTGTTTCAGCATTTCTTAGGAGATCCTTAGTACATTATAGTAATCTTCTTCTCAAGCTATTCCAATAAACCTCTATCATATGAATGTGATTTCACTATAATGTTCTAAGTTATTGTTTGTTTTAACACTTATTTTATGTTTTAGGAAGATCCTCATTGCATTAGAATTTAATCTCTTTCACAAGCTATTCCAACAAATCTCTAACTAAATGAATTAGTTTGATTTGTAGTGTTTTGAGTTACTTTTCTTTTTCATGAATGTTCATTTGGAAGCTATAATATCCATGGATTAGGACTCTCTGTTTTCATCATTTTCTAATTAGGAACATAACTTGCAACTAAACTTTGTTTTAATTCATTTATTAAGATTTCCTTTTTCTCCCTTTTGACATAGATTTAACTTCATCTTCTTATCAGAGAATAGCATACTAAGAATCAAACATAACAAAACCCAAAACATCATTAAAACACTGAAAACAATGAAATAAGAAAAGGGATACTTAGGCACATATAGTGCAAGTACACTTCATTAGTTTACTAGCCCTGGTCGATAAGTTATGCTATCAATTTAGGAAACTAAATTGAATAAACACTCAGTATGATTCCACACAAGAATATCCAAAAATTCACCACATGGACAAAAAAATAAATAAAAATAATTTTGAAATTCAAGTTTTTTCTCCCTTAGAATTTCAACCTCCTTGCCTTCATCTAACCATAGCATATCCTCTAACATAAACCTTCTTCCACAGACCAACAACACCTTGCTTAAGTGTAGATGACACATCCAAAAACCACAGAGCTCATTGCACATAAAAAATACCTCACATTTATGGATTTATAGTGTTTTGATGTTCAATTTTCCTTGGGGTTGGCTTGACATTGGCTAGGTTGACCTGAGTTCTGGTAGGGAAATAAATTTATACACTTCAAAAATTCATATCTCTTCAATCATGAGGAATCATAGGGCGTGCCACCTATCGTTGCAAAGGTCTCTTCAATGGCTATGTGACGATGTAGCTTTAATTTGTGTTTTCCTTGTCTTGATCAATTATTTATTTATTTTCTTGAAGGGTTTCTTTTGGATTCATCTTTTCTTAAGCCCTTTTCCAACACCTCTTGCTGGATTCTTAAGGATCTTAGATCTTCTGCTAAATTTTTATAACCTATTTTGAAATTCCTTCTAGGGATTTGACATCATTTGGAGTTTTTTTCCAATAATTACTATAGGTAGGGATTTATTCCTAGGGCCAGGGAATCAATCCTAGGGCTAGGGATTTGACATCAATGACAACTTCACCAAAAAATCTTCCTCTTTGTCATTGATGGTAACAATCCTGCCATTTCTCCCCCTTTCAATATTATCTCCCCATTTGACATCAATTACAAAGGGGAGATCCCCATGTTATCATATTTTCAACATTTCATGGCTAATGTTCCTATTTTTCTATCACTGAGGACTTCTCCCCCTAGTTTTATTCTTCCCAAGTGCATTTAAATCAATAAGGTTGTTATAATCTTATATTTATCCATTTAGAAAATTAGTTTCAATGTCATAATAATCCGATCCCATTCAATATAGTGTCATATCCAATGCTGCATCTTGCCATAAATTTTCAAAGTATTCTCCACTATTATATGCAATAAATCCCGAGGAATGCACAAATACATAGTAAATAAGAGAATTATGCCTCTCCTGAGTGTTCCCATAGCCTTCCTTTACTTTTTCCAATTTAAATACATGAATTCTTAGAATTTTGGATCTTGGAATTTCTTACGGAAGAAACTTTATTGAGTTATGAATTTCCATTTTCAGCAGTTAAGACATCCTTGACTAGGATCCTTTAACTCTGACAAGGATAACAAGAGCTAAATCTTCCTTATTGTATATATGTTCTTAGTTTCTTGATAATCTCTGACTTCATGTAATGATTGAACATTTGTAAATGCCTCCAAAGACGATAATGAAGTTAGGTTTTTAATATTGATCAGACAACATGGGGGAACATACTTTATCATCTTCTGTAATGGGAGTTGCTTGTGGTATACTACCTAAAATATTATTAAAAGAATTATACTACTTGAGACAAGATAACAAAATGAAGATGATTTCGAAAATAATGACTCACTGGTTGTTAGGCATCAACAAAAAATTTCCAAACTTTAAGAACTTGGAGTTTGATTATAACTATGTTCTTATTTGACACCCATATATTTATTGTGCTTGGGATTTCAACACCTATTTCTTACACTACTTCTGTTCATATGAAAATAAAATGAACATTCCATTTCCTAACTCAACTTCCATAAAAATATGGCTGCGAAACTTCCTTAGCAACCAATGGTTTTTTCTAGCATGTAGGATTCAATACGACTAATGGAAGAATCATTGTTTTACACTTTTCATATTCCCTTATACAATTCATACAATCAGTAGATGCAATATAGTAGAACCAAAATCAACACATTAGTTATGTCCAATTTTGTATAAACATGCTCTGAATTGATTCCTTAATTTTTATTTCATTCAATTCATGAGCTATGTGTCCACTCTATGTCATGGTGCTACATGTGAAGTGAGAGATCTATTTGGAGGAATTGACACTGAATCCTTATGGGCACAAATTTGGGCTAGGAAAAAATGTGGGTGTAGATGAATAATTATAGAGTTGATTGTAACATTGTATTTCATTTGGGGAAGATTAATCAATGTTTGTATTTTTCAAACAATCATCAACTATTTTTTTGTATTTTTCACATCCTGTGTTTAATGATCTAGACCTGATATTTCTTCTCTTAAGACTTATTCTGCATTGCCTCCAAGATCAAGATAGGACTGCACATCTATATTCCTTTATGTTATGAATCAATTGAATCGTAGCACATTCATGAGCTCGGGTCATTGTTACTTGAGTTCCAAGCTAATAATCCAGGTATTCTGGTGATTTTTCCTCAATATTAATGGAAATTTATTGCACCAAACATATATTACTAGGGAAATTTCCATTTTTTTCACATATTCCAGATGATGAAACCATGCTTGTATAGTTTTTCAGATCCGTGATTTATTTTTAACTTCTCCAACATTGTATTTACAATCATTCAATTGAATAGTGTAACACATTGGAAATACTAAGATGGGGGTGAAACAATATTTATCTTCAATTAGTATATTTGTAACTACATAGAGCATTAATTAACATTATCATCATATGAAACATAAATCAATAGTAAATAATACCATTTAACAATGCACAATAGTGAATAAAATAGAGAGAACAAATTTCTAGGTGGAAACCCTTATGGGAGAAAAACCATCGAACACTTCTTAATATTTGCCTTCAAAATATTTAAATCAATTATTAAGCTCCAACTTCCAATATTCTCAGCTCCAAATAAAGGAGGCTCCAACCCCTTGATTTACATGCTCCAACTTGAAGGATACTCTAACACCCTATTTACCAGCTACAAACATAAGAACACTCCAATGCCTCGCGCCGGCTCAAACTTGCCCTAGCACCACCCTATTTCCCTAATGTGTTCTTAGAATCTGACTTGAAGGATTATCCACTCTCCTACCTTGCACCACCCTGCCACCTTTATCAGTCGGTAGACTACGTTTCAAATTTTTTAGAATGGATCCACATGTGCTCAATATCAATACAAAATAAAATGCAATAAAATAATCTATAATACACTCTTTTCCAATCAATTATGCCTTTGCGCAATATGCACATCAAACCTTAGTTGTCAATATCAACTATCATAAACAATTTTTCTCTTTCCCAATCTACACATCAAACCCTAAATGTCAATATCCATTGTCTCACACAATTCTGTAGTTGACCAAACCCTAGATTTTGATGATGAATCCACTGTTGCGAGTATATAAAATGGTGAACCCTAGCATCTCACATTAATGAGCCAATTCACTGTTCAAAATCTTTATCAAACTCTTGGCAGTCACATGATGCACAATAGAAAAATATATTACAATCAAATAAGTTGTTTTACCAAACTGTCAAATACTGGGAACATCTAAATCCGTGTTGAATTTATCATTATCATAAATTTCATCACTCAAACATGATCAAAATGGTAACCTTACTCAACCATTTAATAAAAAGTCCCCATACAAGTTCTTTCTAATGACATTACTCATCAAGCTTGTTATCTCCCCGTAATTCTGAAGGCTGAAGACAGAACCACGGGGGGAAACATCAAATTGCTTTGGAATCCAGGACCTAGCCTTCCTACATTCAGAGAGGGATCTCTCTATTATATATAGATTTGTTTATAGGGGCATTATAGGATAGCTATTAGTACATAGGGGGTTGTTTGAAGATTTGGTTGAGGCAGCAGAAGGGGGCCATTTGGCTATGGAATCAAACAGGTGAAAACAGATTCAATGGATGAAAAAATGAGGTTAGGTGCAACTGGGAAAGCTAGCCATGTAAATGGATATTTAAAGCTTGTGAAATGGAAAAGGAGGAGGAGATTAAGGTTCAACATGGATGCAGATTAGATCGTCTATGAATTCTGCATCCAGGTCACAAGAGCTTAAGGTTCAACGGGAATGCAGAGCAGACTGTCTCTGAATTCTACGTTTTGGTCTTGAAGGAAAAAATAATGTACTGTTTCAAGACTGAGAAGGGTACCCAATGGTAAATCCTACACAAAAATATCTATTCGCAGTAAAGAAAAGAAAACAGTATGTAAGAAAGAAGAATCAAAAATTACATGGGAGAAGCACTTAACCACAGATCATAACACAAGAATCTGGAAAACAACATAATCCTTCATTCATCCGCAAGAGAGTGCTTACAACCGAATGAGTCTACTACAATGGTTTTTCCCTTCCGGGCCTCCTTCATACTGGTAATGCATGCAGTATTTATGTAAATATTAAGTCAGTTGCTTCTATCTACTGCAGTGATTTTAATTTATTACATTAAAGGAGAACTTGACAAGTGGAACCATGCAAGCAGTGATAAGAAAAATCTAGCCGTGATAGTGGATTTAGTAGTCCGTTATTAATTGTGCAATGATCAGGATTTGGCTGGTGTGATGTTGAAGAGGCAAAGAAGCCTATGACACCTTGGATCTTCATCTTTGGAAAACCATTGTTGGATTTATTAAATTGATTAGTATATGTGCTGATGTGTTCACGGCCCCTTCAGTTTCTGCTGTTACATCACAGTTAGCTTTGCAAAAACGCCCGACTTGACCTTTTCTGTCTGTTTCATTGTGATGTTTAGCCTCGCTCTGCCTTTTTTCTCCTTTTTAGGTTCTACTTGAGTCCTCCTGCCATGTGGAAAAATAGCGCACAAACCCATAAGCCCGGACATGAAGGGATGATGGTGGATGTGGTGCATCAACAATGGTAATGGTCGAACAAATGCGACGATAGTTTGGAGGACAATAGAAACAACTTTCCGGAAGGGGTCTCAAGTGGTAAGCAGTAAAGGGAGGGGGTGAGAAATGACGAGGGGAAGACACGTGGAGGAGTGGGAGGTATTGGATACCACCCATTTCGGACCCCCCCCTCATGATAAATTTCGAATGCTGCGGGGGGGGCCGAAACTAGATAAGGGCCGTTGGATGTGGGGAAGAGGAACAGAGAAGGAGGAAAGGTGGAGGGTGATTAGAGGTGGAATGACACAACACACAGGTGGAACGCGACTCGCATCAAAAATCATAATTTGAAAGATTTAGCTTATAAATAGCGGAGGTAAAATATAAAACTTGTGAAGTGCGAAGTGTGGGGAGAGGGAGGTAACATGGAAGGGAACGTGGGGTTGCTCGTAGCCCGCAGATTGTAGAATTTACCATATTTATTAGTGCTAACCCTTTAAACTTGTGAAGTGCGATATGTGATCGGGTCCCACCCATATCGCACATCGCAAATTTTTAGAGTTTATCACATAGTGCAGATTTTGGGGTTTATCGAATATTGCAACTTTTAAAGTTTATCTCACATCGGCGATTGCGGGATTTAACGACGGGTGGAAATGCAGTAAATTATTTTGTTTGCGATGCGATGCGGGGAAAAAGGTGACTTGGTTGGAAGGGTCCCACTATATCGATTCAGCAGAGTTATAAGGTGATGAACCTGGTTGTGAAATGGTAAAGAGTGCGAATGCAAAAAAGGAAAGGAGGGGGTAAGGTATATGGTATAATTTTATATGCCACGACTGTTTGATGGGTGGGCAGAGCTATAGTATTAAGACTTCGAATTTTGATATATGTGGATTTATAAAGTGATAAGTCCGAATGGTTATGTATGTGGGTCTAGGGGTCAAAATGGGATTCAGAGCGTTGGAGTTCAGAATTTGGAAAAATCAAGGGTAAGAAGAGGGTAGATGGAATGAATGATGGCAGTATGGAGTTTGCTCACCATCACACTTAATCAACAACACTTTCCTCTTTCAACTGAACTAAAGGCAGATAGATTCATTTGATGCTCTTAATAGCCAGGATTTCCCTTTTTTCATGAAAATAAATGATAGCCATAGAATATTATTTTTGGTATGAAAAATCTAATCATTAATCAGTCACCTTGTGATACTGTGAAATATAGGAGTCTAACAGTGGCTCCAACTGGGGATGGAAGCTCCTTCAGGAGGTGTCAAGAACACCGTAGAATAGTGGCCTGATCCATTGGGTTGATCCCAAATCTACAACTTAACCTGCTACAAAACCTCTGTGGCTGACAATATTCAAGCTGAAATCAACACTCTCTGCAAACTGAAGTCTAGAATACACTAGTACTAAAAACTCTAAAGCAATCTGAAACTTAAAACTGGAAATATGCTCAGATTACTGAGCTTGTTTTCACACCTACCTACCCTACTCTAAATTGGAGATGATATATACACTAAGTGAACTCTTTTTTCCAATGCAACCAATCAAGTAAATGACTACGTGATTGATTCTTGTTCACTTCTTTGAGTAGGCTGAAAGAACAGAAGGCCCACTTCCATATTACTTGCCATTGAACAACAGTGTTCAAAATTTTCCTTAAACTCTGTAGCAAAACATTCATGGCACAACATACTTCTTCCTTATATGATTATAAAAGGGCAGCAAAAGGATCTTGAAACAATACCTGGCCCTAGGGATTCGAATAACAAGTTTCATATAGGACTTCGCTTTGTTCCAATTTGTCTTGGTCAGGATCCTTCTGAAAGAGAATATCTACAAATTCTTGATGTTCATATAACATGGCATCCTTATTGTATACCACTATGCTATCCTCAAGAAAACTTGATATGTCTCAACTGAGTTGGATGAATTTTGTTTGAAGGCCATCATTTTGATGAACAAGAGAACTTTTTGGCAATAGGCCTTCTTGAGAAGGTAGAAAAACATTAGTATCAATCTGTTCCTTTGTTTCTTCATGAGGAAATGCTTCAGTACATAAATCAATAGTAGAACAAATATAAATAATCTCTTCATTACATAAAATTTTAGAGGTTGACTGCATGCTTAGAATCTGATCAATTTCTTCTCCAGTTAAAGGAGGAGGCAATATTTGTTTTCTTTGGATTACACAACAATTGTTTTCTTTCTCTTGTGAAGACTAATCATGAGATTGAATGTATTATTTTACCTCACAAAAAAGAGCATATGAATGATCATTTTTCCCCACAAAGAGGTCTTTTGGATCTTCTTTCATTTCCTGATTGATTTCATTTTCAACTAACTTTTCTTGGTTATCATGAATTTTAACTTGAGAATTAAATTCATAAATTGCTTCTAAGAGATCCTCAGGATGCCAATTTCCTAGATCTTCATCAATATTTACAAGGTATTGTATGAGATCCTTAGACGTATCACAACAATTTTCAGTTAATGATAATGATGGATAATATTCTTTATAATGCTCATAAAACACCTTGTGGAAATATTTTAAAGAAAACAAACTACCAGGATTCAAACCTTCATACCATTCCCTCACTTTCCCTTCTAATGTTTCCATGAACATCTTCATGATGCAATCCTCATTCCATTCGACCTTCAAATTCCATGAATGTATATGAAATTTAATGAGATGCAATGAAGCTTCATCAACATTTTCATCTTGAAAAATAGGAAGATTTCTTTGCCAATTTACCTGAGGCATTTTGTGTGGGAACTCGAGAATTTGATCTCTGTTCATTGGAGCATACCTGCGTTGTATCCTTTAATCCATCTTGTCAATCAGTCAAAGAGTGGGGTCACATCATTTCTGCAACAAATTTTGATTCTTGTACCAGTGGAGCCTTTAGGTCAACTGAAAATTGTGGAGTCGCCAGTGAATCTCTTTTTCTGGTATTTACTACCAATGGAGTCTCCAGGTGAATGGAACAACCTTCTAGTGTTTGAATTCTATTCACCATCAAATTCAAAACTGAACTTGATAATTTTTACTGAGGAAAATAAATGTCGTCCCCAGTAGAGTCGCCATTATTTTATCTCCCCATAATTTCAAAGGCTGAAGACAAAACCACAGGGGGAAACATCAAAATGCTTCGGAATCCAGGACCTAGCCTTCCTAGATTCAGAGATGGATCTCTCTTTTAGATATAGCTTTGTTTATAAGGGCATTTTAGGCTAGCTATTAGTGCATATGGGTTTGTTTTAATATTTGGTTGAGGAAACAGAAGGGGGCCATTGGGTTATGGAGTCAAATAGGTGAAAACACATTCAAATGGATGAACAACTGAGGTAAGGTTCAACCAAGAAAGCTAGCCATGTCAATGGATATTTACAGCTTGTGAAATGGAAAAGGAGGAGGAGATTAACTTTCAATGTGGATGCAGAGCAGACCATCACTGAATTCTGCATCCAGGTCTCAGGAGCTTAAGGTTCAACGGGAATGTAGAGCAGACTGTCTCTAAATTCTACATTCCGGTCTTGTAGGAAAACATAATGTATTTTTTCAAGACTGAGCAGGGTACCCAATGGTAAATCTTACACAAAAATTTCTACCCATAGTAAAGAAAATAAAACAGTATGTAAAACAGAAGAATCGCAAATTACATGGGAGAAGCACTTCACCACAGATCATAACACAAGAATCTTGAAAACATCATAATCCTTCATTCATCCACAAGAGAGTGCTTACAACCGAATGATTCTATTACAATTATTTTTCCCTTTTGTGCCTCTTTCGTACTGGTAATGCATGCAATATTTATAGAGAACTTAAGTCGGTTGCTTCTATCTAATGTAATGATTTTAGTTTATTACATTCAAGGAGAACTTGACAAGTGGAACCATGCAAGCGGTGATAAGAAAAGTATGGCCATGATAGTGGCTTTATTATTCCATTATTAATTGTGCAATGATCAGGATCTAGCTGGTGTGATTCCGAAGAGGCGAAGAAGGATATGAAACCTTGGCTCTTCATCTTTGGAAAAACGTTGCTGGATTTATTAAATTGATCAGTAGCTGTGCTCATGTGTTTGGTGCCCCTTCAGTTTCTGCTGTTACATTAGAGTTAGTTTTGCAAAAATTCCCGACTTGACCTTTTCTGTCTGTTTCCTTGTGACGTTCAACCTTGCTCTACCTTTTTTCTCCTTGTTGGGTTCTACCTAAGTCCTCCTACCATGTGGAAAAATAGTGCACAAACCAATAAGCCCATACATGAAGGGATGATGGTGGACGTGGTGCAACAGTAGTGGTAATGGTCGAACGAATGCAGTGGCGGTTTGGAGGACAACGAAATTTTTTTTTTCAGAGGGGGTCTCAAGTGGTAAGCAGTAACGGAGGGCAGGGGGGGGGGGGGTGTGAAATGATGAGGGGAAGACACATGGACAAGTAGGTGGTATTGGATACCGCCCATTTCAGACCACACCGCCCCCCCCTCTTGATAAAGTTTGAATGCTGCGGGGGGATCGAAACTAGTTAAGGGTCGTAGGATGTGGGGAATAGGAGCGGAGAAGGAGGAAATGTGGAGGCTGAATAGAGGTGGAATGACGCAGTACACAGGTGGGACCCGATTCACATCGAA
Organism: Pinus albicaulis; assembly: GCA_034641835.2. NCBI lineage: Eukaryota > Viridiplantae > Streptophyta > Pinopsida > Pinales > Pinaceae > Pinus > Pinus albicaulis. The sequence continues at coordinate 408,679,058 of CM076582.1, forward strand.
AATTGCAAGTAAGAAGCTTTAGCTTATAAACGGTGGAGGTAAAATATAAAAATTGCGAAGTGCGAAGTGCGAGGAGATGGAGGTGATGTGGCAGGGAAGGTGGGCCCGCCTGCAGCCTGCAGATCGCAAAATTTACCATATTTATCGACGCTAACCCTTTAAAATTTCAAAGTGAGATATGCGATCGAGTCCCACCTGTATAACACAACACAGATTTTTAGAGTTTATCGCATACTACAGATTTTGGGGTTTATCGCATACCACAACTTTTAAAGTTTATCGCACATCGACGATCGCAGGATTTAACGGCGAGCGAAAATGTGGTAAATTATTTTGTTTGCGATGTGATGCGGGGAAAATGATGACATGGTTGGAAGGGTTCCACTATATCGTGTCGGCAGAGTTATAAGGTGACGAACTTGGCTGCAAAACGATAAAGAGTGTGAATGTGAAAAAGGCAAGGAGGGGGTAAGGTCTATGGTATAATGTTATATGCTACAACTGTTTGATGGATGGGCGGAGCTATAGTATTAAGACTTCAGACTTTGATATATGTGGATTTATAAAGTGATAAGTACGAATGGTTTATGTGGGTAGAGGGGTCAAAATGGGTTTCATAGCATTGGAGTTCAGAATTCGGAAAAATGAAGGGTAAGAAGAGGGTAGATGGAATGAATGAGGGTAGTATGGAGTTTTCTCACCATCACACTTAATTAGAAACACTTTCTCTTTCAACTGAACTAAAGGCAGATAGATTCATTTGATGCTCTTGATAGCCAGGATTTCCCATTTTTCCTCACAATAAATGATAGCCATAGAATATTATTTTCAGTATGAAAAAAATCAGTCACCTTGTGATACTATGAAATATAGGAGTCTAACAGTAGCTCTAGATGGGAATGTCAGCTCCTTTAGGAGGTGTCAAGAACATTGTAGATTAGTGGCCTGATCCACTGGGTTGATCCCAAATCTACAACTTAATCTGCTACAAAACCTCTATGGCTGACAATCTTCAAGCTGAAATCAACACTCTCTGCAAACTAAAGTCTAGAATACACTAGTACTAAAAACTGGAAAGCAATCTGAAACTTAAAACTGGAAATATGCTTAGATCACTGAGCTTATTTGTACACCTACCTACCCTACTCTAACTTGGAGATGATATATACACTAAGTGAAATATTTTTTCCAATGCAACCAATCAAGTAAATGACTACGTGATTAATTCTTGTTCACTTCTTTGCGTAGGTTGAAAGAAAAAAAGGGCCACTCCCATCTTACTTGCCATTGAACAAAAATGTTCAAAATTTTCCTTAAACTCTACATCAAAACATTCATGGCACACCATAATTCTTCCTTATATGAGTATAAAAGGGCAGCAAAAGGATCTTGGAACAATACCTGGTCCTGGGGGTTTGAATAACAAGCTTCATCTAGGACTGCTCTTTGTTCCAATTTGTCCAAGTGAGGATCCTCCTGAAGAGAATATATACACATTCTTGATTTTCATTTGACATGGCATCCTCATTGTATACCACTATGCTATGCTCAAGAAAACCTGATATGTCTCGAATGATTTGGATGAATTCTATTTGAAGGCAATCATTTTGATGAACAAGAGAACTTTCTAGTAGTAGGCCTTCTTGAGAAGGTAGAACAACATCAATATCAATCTGTTCTTCTATTTCTTCATGAGGAAATGCTTCAGTACATAAATTAGCAGTATAGAAAATAGAAATTATCTCTACATTACATAAAAATTTAGAGGTTGGCTGCATGCTTAGAATCTAATCAATTTCTTCTCTATTTAAAGGAGGAGGCAACCTTTGTTTTCTTTGGATTACAAAACAATTTTTTTCTTTCTCTTGTGAAGACTTCTCATGAGACGGAATGTCTTATTTTACCTCACACAAAAGAGAATATGAATGATCATTTTTCCCCACAGAGGGGTCTTGTGGATCTTCTTTCATTTCCGGATTGATTTCATTTTCAACTAAATTCTCTTGGTTATCATGAGAGTTAACTTGAGAATGAAATTCATAAATCGCTTCTAAGAGATCCTCAAGATGCCAATTTCCTAGATCTTCATCAATATTTACAAGGTATTGTATGAGGTTCGCAGACTACTCATAACAATTTTTAGCTACTGACAACAATGGAGAATATTCTTTATAATTCTCATAAAACACCTTGTGGAAATATTTTAAAGAAAACAAACTACCAAGATTCAAACCTTCATACCATTCCCTCGCTTTCCCTTCTAATGTTTCCCTAAAAAATATTCATTAGGAAATCCTAATGTCATTTGACCTTCAAATTCCATGAATGTGTATGAAATTTAATGAGATGTAACAAAGCATCATCAACATTCTCATCTTGAAAAATAGGAAGATTTCTTTTCCAATTTACCTGAGGCATTTTGTGTGGGAACCCGGGAATGTGATCTCTGTTCATTGGAGAATACTTGCATTGTATCCTTGAATCCATCTTGTCAATAATTCAGAGAGTGGGGTCACCGCATGTCCGCAAAAAATCTGGATTATTCTACCAGTGGAGCCTTTAGGTCAACTTAAAACTATGGAGTTGCTAGTGAATCTCTTTTTATGGAATTTGTTGCCAATGGAGGTGCCAGGTGAATGGAACAACCTTCTGGTGTTTGAATTATGTTCACCATCAAAGTCAAAATTGAACTTGATAAGTTTTTTTGAGGAAAATAAATATTGTCCCCAGTGGAGTCACCATTATGTTATCTCCCCATAATTTCGAAGGCTAAAGACAGAACCATGGGGGGAAACATCAAACCGCTTTGGAATCTAGGACCTAGCCTTCCTAGATGCAGAGAGGGATCTCTATATTAGATATAGATTTGTTTATAGGGGAATTTTAGGCTAGCTATTAGTGCATAGTGGTTTGTTTCAATATTTGGTTGAGGTAGCAGAAGGGGGCCATTGGGCTATGGAGTAAAACAGGTGCAAAAAGATTCAAATGGATGAAGAAATGAGGTCAGGTGAAACCATGCAAGCTAGCCATGTCAATGGATCTTTACAACTTGTGAAATGGAAAAGGAGGAGGAGATTAAGGTTCAATGTGGATGCAGAGCAGACCATCTCTGAATTCTACATCCAAATTTGAGGAGCTTAAATTTCAAGAGGAATGCATAGGAGATTGTCTCTGAATTCTACATTCCAGTCTCGGAGGAAAACATAATGTACTGTTTCAAGGTTGAGCAGGGTACCCAATGGTAAATCCTACACAAAAATTTCTATCTGCAATAAAGAAAAGAAAATAGTATTTAAAAAAGAATAATCACAAATTACATGGGAGAAGCAATTCACCATAGATCATAACACAAGAATATGGAAAACATCATAATCCTGCATTCATCCACAAGAGACTGCTTACAACCGAATGAGTCTATTACAATGGTTTTTCCCTTCTGGGGAGAGGAAGGTGATGTGGCAGGGAGGGTGGGCCTGCCTACAACCCACAGATAACAGAATTTACCATATTTCTTAGTGCTTACCCTTTAAACTTGCGAAGTGCGATATGAAATCGGGTCCCACCCATATCACACATCACAGATTTTTAGATTTTATCGCATACCATAGATTTTGGGGTTTATCACATACTGCAACTCTTAAATTTTATCGCACATCAGTGATTGCAGGATTTAACAATGGGCAGAAATGTGGTAAATTATTATGTTTTCGATGCAATATTGCGGGGAAAAGGGTGACATAGTTGGAAGGGTCCCACTATATCACGTCGGCAGAGTTATAAGGTGACGAACTTGGCTACGGAATGGTAAAGAGTGCGAATGCGAAAAAGGCAAGGAGAGGGTAAGGTGTATGGTATAATGTTATATGCCACAACTGTTTTATGGGTGGGTAGAGCTATAGTATTAATACTTTAGACTTTGATAAATGTGGATTTATAAAGTGATAAGTCCGAATGGTTATGTATGTGGGTCTAGGGGTCAAAATGGGATTCAGAGCGTTGGAGTTCAGAATTTGGAAAAATGAAGGGTAAGAAGAGGGTAGATGGAATGAATGAGGGAAGTATGGATTTTTCTCACCATCAAACTTAATCAGAAACACTTTCCTATTTCACCTGAACTAAAGGTAGATAGATTCATTTGATGCTCTTGATAGCTAGGATTTCCCTTTTTTCCTAAAAATAAATGATAGCCATAGAATATTATTTTCAATATGAAAAATCTAATCAATAATCAGTCACCTTGTTATACTGTGAAATACATTATTTTAACAAAGCTCACAAATAAACCCAATCAACATAGTACAATGACATCAATAATACAAACCATGACATATATTCCCTACAAAACTCAGCTACCCATGCATCCAATGTTATCAATCATACTGAACTAATCCCTCTTACTTGACAACAAGCTACTATACAACTATGCCTCTTCTCCAATTAAAGGTCTCTTTGACACTTTCTTTTATGGTCTTCTTTGACATTGTAAGCTTAGCACAACCTTCCTATCACAAGAAGTTTGGGTTTAGTGATTAAACACCTTTGATGGGATTCAGAGGTCTTTCAGAAAGGCAAACTAGAATATGTAATTACTCAACAATAAATATTATATACCAATAATATTATCAACATTTTTGTTTCACAGTCATCAATCCCTGCAACCACAGTTATGACACCTTCTCACACACTCCCTGTAACCACAGTTATGACACCTTCTCACACATTCTTCTACACATGTATTAACACACTAAATCTCCAACAACTTTATGCACAAAACTGTAGATATTGGCATCTGATCTCAATCACAAATATGCACTTTTTCCTCTACTCATTTCCCCAAATCATATAACCTAAAAATACACATGATCTTAGGCATGCAATGCACAACAAATCAATCAAATATCGAGCTTCTTAAGCATACAACCCATAGTAACTTGTGTATACGTTGTTTACAAGCGATTAAACGTGCACGGCTTCATTGATATCTGATTAATAAACACACCAAAAAACTCAGATATAAGAGAAACAAGGATGCCATAAAATTTGTTGTTAAATTTATTAGTCATACTTGTACAACTATGCCACTGAAATTTCACCAATGCCAAAAGGAAATAAGAGTTGGGCATACTTAAATTTAGAGAGTAAATTCACCATCACATTCTTAAGAACTTCAAATACCCAGCCAACACACTCGATGAATGCAATTTTGAACTGTATAAAGACCAATATTCTACATAGTTTATAGCCTTCATTGCGTTTGACACATCGCACAAGTAACTCACTCAAGTGAAAAGAATTCACAAGATTCATAAGAAAGTGAGGATTCACAACTCTACAGTGCTATACAACTTGTAATGAAATACTCAACCCCATGCTCAGCATACTATTGTGGCAACGTTTCAACATCTCAAAATGTGTTCATCATGACAATATAAAAATCTGCACATATGTCTTGTTATATAAATTTTGCCAACAATATGAAAAACCCAACATTTAAATTATAATCCCATTCTACGTATGCATGGATTACACAAAAATAAACAAGTTCACACTAGATGTTTCAATTTAAGTTCATGTGCTAGCGTCCGGGAAAATACTCAGAACGAAACCTGTTATCACCAAAATCGCACCTGATTGGCTACTGATCAAAAAACTTCAGTGTAACTATTTCAAACCACTTCTAACTGAAGCTTAGACTCTTTAGTCTAAGAGGGCTCTCTCAAGGGGGTTTATGATATTGGTTAATGATAAAAATAGATGGCTAACTCTATGATTTATGTATTGTTTTTATATGTTTGCAGGTTGAAAAGATCAGAGCTTACTACCATTGGGCTATGGAGTTAGTGGCAGGGATCTCAATAACAAGGATTTCCTTGTGGAAGCTGAGGATTGTAAATATTTCAACGAAAGAGAAAGAAATATAGGAGGTTTTCAATAGCTTGAGGTTCAAAGGAAGTAAGAGCATGTAATACATGAATTATGAGTGATGAGACATCAAGACATTGAAGGAAAACTATTAAGAGAGATATACCATAGCTTAATACTTAAAGGAAGTCAGAGCATGAACAATCATGAGTTCTGAGTAATAAAAATTAAGCCATTGAAGAAAACCTTTCAAAATATAGGACAGAAACTCATTGAAATATAATAAGAATCTCAAGTGAAGAAAAGTTGTGTTGTTACTGTGTATAGCAGCAAACTCCAATAGCTTTACAATCAAATAGTATTATGAGATAACATCTCCAACCTGTACGTTGAAAATAATGTCAATATGTAGCCATTGGTCTTATGGAGTCAAAATTTCAGTGATTACAGTGAGTTTACTTGACATGGAAGTTGAGGTAGGTCAGAGTTTTTAGTAGTAGGACACACACACATGAGACAAGGAAATACACTATCAATTCACTTATAAAGGAAGTTAGAGCATCAAATGGATGAATTTTGAGTAATATAAATGATAGCCACTGCAAGAGAGATACATAAAAGGTACATATATGATAATTAAGCACCAAAAACTCCTTCAGAATCCCAAGTTGGTCAAGTAACAAATATCTGTATTGCTGAAACAGTCAATTTACAATAAGCTGCCATTGTGCAAAAATATCCAACCCTTTGCTAATTCGACCCAATGGCCTTTAATAGACATGTTACCTCATCATATGATCTGCCTCTAGGCTAGATAAATCGAATTTTTGCCTACTGACACCTTGCATAACCATAAAACATCAAATTTATGACAAATAGACACCTCAGCCTACCTGACAGTCCTATTTCAACTAGGACTCAAACTCTTCATTATTATCTTTAACAACCTTATATAATTAAATAAATTACATCTTTGACTATTATGCTTCACATGGTCGAATTTATATGATGAGATTCACCACTTTGTGACCACTTAAGTGACCTTCTCAAAATTAGGAAACAAAACCCTATTTTTTAGGTAAATGGTCTTCTTCTTCTTTGAATATTTTTGCTGTCATCTGGTCTTGAATTCGTGGTCCTTCAATGTTAAATAATTTCTTGAAATGGTATTTAAATCTTTCATAGCCTCCAACTATCCAAAACCTGTTCCAAAACCTGCTAAAAAGACTGAAACACAGTGCGCCACGAAATTAAGGCAGTTTCGTAGAGCACTTTTGTAACGCCTTAAAAAGCCTTTATCCACAAAATTTATAACTCTTTCCTCTTGAATAAGCTTTATCATCCTTCATCACATGTCTCATATCATTTTAAGTCCTTAACACCCTTTAAAACTGACGAGGAAGACAAAAATGCAGCTACAGCAATTTCGTAGCACTTTTTTGCTTTTTAAGCCTGGAGGCACTACGAAAATGCTGTAGATGCAGATTTTTTGCATAAATTTGAAAATTGAAACATGAAAGTGGAAAAAACTTGTATATAACATATAATTAGCCTCAATCAACCATAAACCTACTCAAACCAAGAGTTTTGAGGTGTCAATCTCACCTTTCATATTTAAGACATCCTTGCTGATTTTTCCTGTTTTTTTTTTTTAACAATAGGCCTTGGAACAAAGATTATATATTATAATCAATGATGTATTTTGAAAAAATGAAGGAGGTTTTTGTAGGTCATTATGTCATGAAGAAAAACCTCTCTTAAGTTTTTGAAACACATCTCCTGTTGTTTAGAAGCTGCATTTGAAATACATGTGTAAAACAGGAAAACTCTGTTTCTGAAAATAGGGCTTTAATGAAATCCTTGTATCTCCCAAATGATAACACCTGTGCGAAACTTGAGAGAGGTTTTTGTATCTGGGGCTGTTATGAAGAAAAAAATCTTTCATAATTCCAAAAAAAAAATTTCATTTTTCCAGAAATTGAACTTGAAGTTGATTACTAAACAATCATGTACCATTAGGGGAAATTTGAGGTCTAAAATGGGCCTCCTAAGAAAAATGTACAACCAAAATAAAATTTATACGAACCAATAGGATTCAAGATGATTATGTCAACCATGGGGGATGATTTACCATTTTTAAAGTAAAAGGGTAAAAAGATAAAAAAAAATAATAAAATAACAAAACTACTTTTTCAACTCGTATTTTAAGACTTATCTCCCAAAGTTTTTACTGAAATTTCAAGTGGGAGTACTTGTTGGACGAAAAATTTAATTCCTCATGTAAGTATTACCCATGTTTCATACTTTCAATGGACCCTGGTACGTGAAAAATGAGAAATAGATGAAAAAACATGATTGCAATCGCGTTTTTCATGTAGCAGGGTCCATTGAAAGTATGCAACATGGGTAATCCTTGGATAAGTAATTAAATTTTGCATCCAATGAGTACTCCCGCTCAAAATTTGAGTAAAAAATTTGGGAGATAAGTTGAAAATACGAGTTGAAAAAGTATTTTTTTCTTTTTTCCCTCTAAAATTTGATGACGTCATCAAATCTGATTTTATTATTACCCCTATTATTTTATAGTTTCCTTAGGAGGCCCATTTTAGACCTCAAAATTCCCCTAATGAGGACAGTTTTGTAACAACATTTTCGTAGCGCATTTTAATTTATCAATTTCTACCACCTCCTAATGAATTTGAAGAAACTGAGAGAGGTGTTTGTAGTTAGGTTTGTTATGAAGAAAAACCTCTTTCAGATTTCCAAAATTCGTTTTCAGTTGCTTAGAAACCTCCTTTGAAGTTGACTTCTAAAAGTCAAAAAATTGAGTTTTACTTCATATTCGCTACAAAACTATTAGCCAGTTTTGTAGCAAAAAGTGACTTTTTACAGTGTAATGCACTACGAAACTGTGGTTTCTTGGCTAATTGGCACTTTCGATACAAAAAACTTTGGAAAATGAAATGAATCAGAGAATGATGAATGATGTGACATGAAGGAGTTTGAATATAGGTGGGTTTAGACCTTAGGGTAAGCTTAAACAAGAAAAATTTGAAATTTCCCTTGACCAAGTAATGAAAAATGAATTCTATGACCCTAACATTTACACATGAACTTATTCAACCTTGTCAAATGATGCTTCATTGTTTTGGGTGATAAAAAAATCCATGCCATAAATTAAGCCATATATACTGTGCAATATGCTTCAAATGTTGTTTTTTAGATTACACAAAATCCACACAAATAACTCCCAATAAACATAGCTTGAAGGCCGAGAGCTCAAAAAAATATTCCTCACGATTTATGCTGGTTTTTTCACTTGGATCTGCATCAGAATTTCAGATATCTCATGTACTGGTCTTGGTCTTCAAAGGAGGCCGAAGGTTATAGAAGTTGACAAGTCTTGGTTGCAAATCACACAATAAAATTAAGACCACTTGAAAAAACTTGATACACCAAATGAAACCCTTAAACCCATAAATAAACACAATTGAAAACCCTTTCAAATCTGGACGTAGGAAATTTCAGACAGGCTTAGCAAATTTCTTCTTGCAATTTGGAGATCAACAGATTTTCCTTTTGTATAAGCCTTAGAAGTATCTAGGAAGAGAGCCAAACTACACCACCTTTTGAAATTTAAATTTTCAATTTAAAAGTTAAGCCAAATATTGAGGCTGTTTCTTTTAGGAGGGAAGAGTTAAACTTTAAAATTTTAATTTGGAGTCAAAATGATTTTTAGCCATAAGCCTTCTTTAATATTATTCTAATTCAATTTGACTCCCTCAATGAAGTACTTTAACCATATAATGTTTAATTTTATTTTAATAAAAAATCCTTTTGATTGCTTGAGTTCCCAACTAATGACACACTGCCAAGTCATTAAGCTTATGGGGATATTGGCCATAGGATGGGATTTTGATCTTTGAAAGGCCATATTTTTTGAATTGTGAAGCATGCCATATACCATTGGAATCAATATGATGAAGAGCATAAATTGATGATGGTTATGAAAGAAAATTCACCAATATTTATCCCAAAAAATATTCAACAAGTACGGGGCTATTTGGAGCCTCAAGGATTCTAAGGTTTCCAATCATTTGGAGCTTCAACTAACGCAAAATAGAAAAATATTAAGAGCGTTCAAGACCCAAATTTGGCATCAATTACAACACCATTCAACATAATGATTGCAAAATGTGGGCACTAGAGAACCATATTGGTTATAATAAAGAGGGTTGGGATTTGGTGGCAACAATATTTAGAGCCATGTTCACAACTACTACCACTCTATTAGTTACTGCCTTACTCCGATTTAAATATTACTTATTTGTTGCAAAATTTATACAAGGAAGAATGTGGTTAAGCATGGTCTCTTCATAAGGATGTGCAACCCACTCTTTCAATATTAACACATCAATCATTCCTTTGTAATAACAATATTTGTTTCTACAAATATTCACTTTCATAGATCCTTATCTACCTCATATTATTCAATCTTGTGCATAGTCGAAGAAAAATTTAGGCTCATGTCTTGAGCATCAGTGGATCCTTCTTTGGCTCTTCTTGTTTTCATCTCCATACCTTGGTGTATTTTTCTTTATGCTTGGTACAAATATCCTATCCCTTTTTTTGTTTAGGAAACTATCTGATGTTGCTCCTGCAGTCACGTGCTAAATGCCCAAATTTTTGGCACTTGTAGCATTATTGTACTTGAATGAGGGAGAAAATTCATTATGGTTTATGCTATTATAATCATTAGACTTTCTGATTTTTCTACCAAAATTTTTTCTTCTAGGGGTTTGATAAGGGCCTCTATAATCATCCCATTCATAGGCTCTACAATCCCTTGCTTTGTGTCCAAAGTTTGTACATGAAAAAAAATGACCAAGAAATATAGATTGATACTTGGATAAGTAGGATTCCATTGATTAAGTAGTTCTTCTGAAGTTGTTCTGCTTTTGAGAGGATTCAATTATTTGCCAAAATTTTTCTCTTATTACATTGCTGCTTGAGTTATGTATTCACCCCTTGAGAGAATTAACATAGATTCTTGGTGAAGTAGCTCTTCCAACCTCATCTTGATTTGTTCCCTTGCATCCAATATGGTTGGGACTTTGAAGTATATCAACATGGCCTAGTGACTTAAGACTTGTATCTCCTTTGTATGAATTTTTGCCTACATAACCAAGACCTATTTTGTCGTATGGTGATCTTTGTTTTCTGAGAATATCATCCAAGATTTTAGAGCTTTTCAAGTTCTTGTTGAGCATATCTACCTCAACCCTTAATAAGACAATCTCTACTTCAAGTTTCTCACCATTGTTTTCCTTTTCCTTCAGTTGGATTCTCATCATTTCTTCTATTCTCTTAGATTCGTCTAGTTGGATTTTCAAGGAGATGACTTCTTAGAATTTTATGCTTTTGTTTCTCATAGTCTTCAACATTTTCCTTCAACTAAATTGTCAACATTCCTTCTCTATTTTCCACTTGTTGAAGTCTCAAAACAACAACTTCAATTTCATTAATTTTATGATTCTTCTCCTCGATATTTATCAATAGCTCTTTAAGTCTTGTGTTTTCTTTTCTAAACTTGACTATTTTTTCTAGTGCAACTTCAAAATCCATGTTGTAACCTTCTTCTATATCTGACAGTCTCTTTTGATTGTATTCATATTCTTTAAAAATTATGTATTCATTACTATGGAGGAGGCTTCTTTTAGGGGGTTTGGAGTCACACCTTGAATTTTACATATATATTCTGAGGTCTACCTTCCAGATGCTAGGATGTGTTTGAAGGTACCATATTTGATTTCAATTGTTGGAATATCCAACAATACCGAGCAGGGGGTGAACCAATATTAACAATTTTTACCACTTTAAACAATTGATTCCAAGCAACATAGGAGACACAAGATTTAATATGTAAATTTTATAATCAATAAAATATTTAAGAACATTAACTCTTGTTACAATTGATTATACATGGGTAGCAACTGACACAGGCCTAGCCTGCAAACCCAGAATCTTTAACATCTGTGTATATCAACATGCATCTCAGCATCTTTTCCCAAATCAAAACTTCAATAGTTGGCAAACTCATACAATACCATTATTATGCGGAAGCCTTCAACATCAATTCCACAAACTCACCCATCACTCTCTATTTCATTTATTTTAATTCAGCAACATGAGTATATAGGACCCCATAATAGTGTGAATTCAATATTTGAATAAAAACCAATTAGACCATGTGCTCATGGTCTTCCCATGCTTGATTCTAAGCATTATAACAAAGTTCAATATGAATCTCAGTCACAACTTATTATGCCAGCGCTATTCAAACTACTTCCATTCGGTTTAAACATACCTGTGTTATCACACGCAGTCCATCCTCCATGCTCAAACTCTGCTTTTAACACTGTCGTCAACCCTCAACGCTGATCCATGCAATCACTTCATTCAGGATTTAATTCATAACTTTACTGCGCCCTTCAAACTTCAACAATCTGGCAGATGTATTAGTTTCTAAAAACTTACAACTTCTGAATGTGTTTAAAGCTTAACACATGAATATCGCTTCAGTTTAATACTGACAATGTTTAAAACTCAACAACAAACTGCTCAAGTTTTCATTTCATCCAAACTGCCGGATCTCAATAAAAGAAATGTGTCTATGACAAGTACTACCATACATAAAACTTAGATTTGCCCATCTAATGCCAGCGTTCTGCTTTGTATTCAAACTACCCAGAATTCCATTTCATATGCGCTCATATCTTACCCGAATAGATCACCGGTCGTACATTTTTATTTCTTTTCCACATCTGTGGACTGCGTCCTTCAAAAACAAACTTGATATGATAAAATCATCATTCAAATTTCAAAGTCTTGAAATGCAATCAATCCATATTTGAAGACTTTCGCCCATGCTTTTCCAACAATGACCGGATATTTAAACATTATTATGGCTTCTGCAATTCACGAAAGATTAGATCGAATGCCCACAGTATATCGATCCAAATACACAGTCGAATAGCCAGAACAATTTATAACACAATTTCAATACTTGGTCTATGTTCATCACTGCATAAACTTTCTTTGCCAATCTGCCACGCTATACAGATTATTCAACAATTTAAAAAACTGTATTTAAATTGAATTCCAAACAGAATTGAACCACAGTTCTGCGCTTCCATACATTTGTTTCATCAATCGATTCACAGAAAACTATTCGACTCAACTGGAATTTCTACGGCAAATGAATTAAACTAGAATTTTGTTTTCGCTGCATAAATTGCTAATGGAATGAAATTAAACTTGCGCCTATTTCAAAAGCCCATCGATTTACCAATACGTTGTCTGAATAGTGTTAACCACTCCAAGCCACTCCAATCTGCAGTTAAGTTATGTCGACCTTTCATTAACTCTTCATGCGTTCATTTCAAATCAGTGAAGATCCTTCCTTTCAATGACAGCGTGCTGCATTTGTAGAGACAGTAAAACAAAACCTGTTTCACTTGACATGATTAAACCAGAACTCAGCGTTAATATTCAAACATAACTCTGTCTCATACTTCACACGATGTATATTTAACTCTGCATTGATTTTCAATGTAAATTCTTGTGGCTTTATGACTACCGTGCGCCCTCACTACCGATCAAGACAGAAAAGCAATCGATTTATTCAACACACACACACAGTTTTCTCCTGCAGTTAATAACATCGATTCTTCAGTTCATGTGTAGAGTCACAATACACATTAATTCACACGGATTTTTTATTCCAACTAACCACTGCAATTTCAATATTATATAATATCGATTTCTGCAACCATGTGCAGAGCCATATCTCAAAATTTATTAAACGCAAACATGTTCATACAGAATCGAATTCAACATACTCATGTGTATATAGAAACAAACATTCACAAAGAGCTTTCTATTCATGGCCAGATATGCAAATCTATGGCCCTTTTCCAAACTGCCAGAGGCTTACAGCCTTGGCTGTTCAAAACCTCTCACTCTCTACTCACACTCCCCTTCATGCCTTTGAGGCTTGATGAATTTATACAATTTAAAAAATGAACTAATTAAATGCTCAATCCCTTTAATATCTCATCAAATCCCTAAATCTCTCAACATCCCTAAAAGATAGATTCTCATCCCTAAAACTTAGAAACTAATCCCAACTTAGGCTCCCTCATTAATTCTAATTATCTAGAAACTAATTTCTCTCACATTTACAATTCTCACAAATAATTAATTAATCACTCAAATAATATTAATATTTACATGAAATTTTAATATTTCTTCAAAACATGAAACCCCCTAGCTTAGGTAAAATACAAGGTGTTTTTCGGAGCTGATGCTCCTGCATCAGACTCCCCATGTAATAAAATTCATGACCACCTGGTCATAAGTCTGGATATTTCCTCCTGGATCCTAGATTTTATTTTGTAATCTTTCTTTGCTTGTCAATTGCTTTGCTGCTGCTGTTATCTGCTGTTGTCCTCCAGGTTTCCATATTTTGTGCTGTAGTGCTCCACTTGCTTTGCCTTCCAAGTCTGCTACAGTCTTTCTCTGGTTGTCTTTCCTTTTCTTTCTTATTGCCGTCTTTCTCTGGGATTCTTTCATCATCAGTTTTCTAATACTTTCAATCTCTCGGTCCAGTAAATCTCCCGGCTGCTGATTTCTAGCTGTCTGCTGAGCTAAGACGGCTTGCTCAGTTTGTACTGTCACTCGCTTACTTCTTGCTTCTATGCTTGTTTCTGTTCTGACTGCCACCCGATCATCCATGCCCTCTTGTCTTCTGGAACAGAAAACTTCTTCTTCCTTCATTTGACTGCTCAACTGAGTCAAATGTTCTGCAATAATACCTGCATTCACAAAACACTTGTTAGAATAAAAATCAGAAGGCATCAGTGCCTTGTCCTCCTTTGCCAGCACTTCAGTATGCTGTCCTGAAATTTCCATCAGCACATCAGTATGCTGATTCTCTCTGCCCAAAGAATCCTCTGAAGAATTCTCAAGGCTGTCAACCAATCTTTCTCTCATATCATCTGCTTCCCTGACATCTTTTTGCACTCGTTCACTGTACTGAACTCTTTCATCTGCTGCAATCTCCTTGTCATACTCCGAGTTCTTCAACAAATATTCTAGCAATGCAATTTCTCTGTAGCATTGCTAAAGCATATCATCATCACCTGCATTCATACATAAACTTTCAGTTTGCATAAAATGTTCAACAGTATCAGCTGTTACTTCCCTTGTCTGCGCTTCAGACTGCTTCTCTTCTTCAGCATCTACAAGAATTTTCTCTTGTACTGTAACAGCAAAAGCATCACTGCTTTCTCTTTCAGAATACTTATCATTTTCCGATTCCTCTGTCTTCATTCCCTTATGAGATCTTGCTATCTCAGCATCAATCTGAAAAACCTTCAGATTCAACTCTTCTCTCTCCTGAACAAACTCTAAAGCTTGTTCCTCTTCCTGTGCTCTACCTGCAAACACACACAACTTATCAGTTTTAAAACCACAAGACTTTTCAGTCTTGACTGCTTCCTCAAGCACTCCCCTCTGAACAAATCTGCATGTGGAATCTTCAAATTCCAACTATGGCTCAAGAATTCTAAGTTCCTTTTTCAACAAGGCAATCACAATTTGCCTCAACCTCCTCTGCAATTGTCACCAAATCACTCTCTTTCCCTTCAGTGGAAAGATCCATCCTCTATTCTGGTTTTCCCGCTCTTGCAGCCATTCTTCTAGTACCTGCAATTGTACCTTCATTACTGCAATCTCTCTTTCTCGAACTTCTGCAGTCATCTCATCTCTGTGGCATTCCTCTGAACCTCTTCTCTGATCCTCCATGATCACTTTCTCCATGAGTTGTTCACTCACTATGATTTGTACTAGCCTCTACGACAGCAATCTCTTCTGCTGCCACTTACCTCACCAAGCCCTCCTCACTCAGTATTTTGGTAAGCACTTGGTTCTATCTCTGGAACCTCCTTTGAGCACTTCTCTTTGCTCTTCCTGGGCTTCAACTCATCTGCATGTTCTAAGAACACAACTGTCCTCCTTATCCAATCTCTATTGGATTTCCTCAAGGTTCTGCCACCTCCTAGAAACTTTCACCAGCTTTCTTTATCTGTTAGCAATTGCCTTTTGGGAGTTGCAATAATATTTTAATGCAAAGACTACAATACTCTATTCTTCAAAAACATATCATCTTACCTCCAAGATCTCGTCTGATCTTGTCCTTCATTCACTTCTGCAATTTTCTTCACTGCAATCCTGTTCACTTGTGTAGTTTACATATCAGATTTAGAAATCTGATCTTCCTTTCAGTCATTAAAAAAAAACACATTTCAATTCAACAAAACCTTCTTGTCATCATTCAAAAAACAAACATCTTCAAGAGAGCATTCCAGCTCTGATACCAAAATGACGCAGGCCTAGCCTGCAAACCCAGAATCTTTAACATCTGTGTATATCAACATGCATCTCAGAATCTTTTCCCAAATCAAAACTTCAATAGTTGGCAAACTCATACAATACCATTATTATGCGGAAGCCTTCAACATCAATTCCACAAACTCACCCATCACTCTCTATTTCATTTATTTTAATTCAGCAACATGAGTATATAGGACCCCATAATAGTGTGAATTCAATATTTGAATAAAAACCAATTAGACCATGCGCTCATGGTCTTC
Source organism: Pinus albicaulis (assembly GCA_034641835.2). Taxonomy (NCBI): domain Eukaryota; kingdom Viridiplantae; phylum Streptophyta; class Pinopsida; order Pinales; family Pinaceae; genus Pinus; species Pinus albicaulis. Next base: position 408,695,635 of record CM076582.1, read on the forward strand.
CCATGCTTGATTCTAAGCATTATAACAAAGTTCAATATGAATCTCAGTCACAACTTATTATGCCAGCGCTATTCAAACTACTTCCATTCAGTTTAAACATACCTGTGTTATCACACGCAGTCCATCCTCCATGCTCAAACTCTGCTTTTAACACTGTCGTCAACCCTCAACGCTGATCCATGCAATCACTTCATTCAGGATTTAATTCATAACTTTACTGCGCCCTTCAAACTTCAACAATCTGGCAGATGTATTAGTTTCTAAAAACTTACAACTTCTGAATGTGTTTAAAGCTTAACACATGAATATCGCTTCAGTTTAATACTGACAATGTTTAAAACTCAACAACAAACTGCTCAAGTTTTCATTTCATCCAAACTGCCGGATCTCAATAAAAGAAATGTGTCTATGACAAGTACTACCATACATAAAACTTAGATTTGCCCATCTAATGCCAGCGTTCTGCTTTGTATTCAAACTACCCAGAATTCCATTTCATATGCGCTCATATCTTACCCGAATAGATCACCGGTCGTACATTTTTATTTCTTTTCCACATCTGTGGACTGCGTCCTTCAAAAACAAACTTGATATGATAAAATCATCATTCAAATTTCAAAGTCTTGAAATGCAATCAATCCATATTTGAAGACTTTCGCCCATGCTTTTCCAACAATGACCGGATATTTAAACATTATTATGGCTTCTGCAATTCACGAAAGATTAGATCGAATGCCCACAATATATCGATCCAAATACACAGTCGAATAGCCAGAACAATTCATAACACAATTTCAATACTTGGTCTGTGTTCATCACTGCATAAACTTTCTTTGCCAATCTGCCACGCTATACAGATTATTCAACAATTTAAAAAACTGTATTTAAATTGAATTCCAAACAGAATTGAACCACAGTTCTGCGCTTCCATACATTTGTTTCATCAATTGATTCCACAGAAAACTATTCGACTCAACTGGAATTTCTACGGCAAATGAATTAAACTGGAATTTTGTTTTCGCTGCATAAATTGCTAATGGAATGAAATTAAACTTGCGCCTATTTCAAAAGCCCATCAATTTACCAATACGCTGTCTGAATAGTGTTAACCGCTCCAAGCCATTCCAATCTGCAGTTAAGTTATGTCAGCCTTTCATTAACTCTTCATGCGTTCATTTCAAATCAGTGAAGATCCTTCCTTTCAATGACATCGTGCTGCATTTGTAGAGACAGTAAAACAAAACCTGTTTCACTTGACATGATTAAACCAGAACTCAGCGTTAATATTCAAACATAACTCTGTCTCATACTTCACACGATATATATTTAACTCTGCATTGATTTTCAATGTAAATTCTTGTGGCTTTATGACTACCGTGCGCCCTCACTACCGATCAAGACAGAAAAGCAATCGATTTATTCAACACACACACACAGTTTTCTCCTGCAGTTAATAACATCGATTCTTCAGTTCATGTGTAGAGTCACAATACACATTAATTCACACGGATTTGTTATTCCAACTAACCACTGCAATTTCAATATTATATAATATCGATTTCTGCAACCATGTGCAGAGCCATATCTCAAAATTTATTAAACACAAACATGTTCATACAAAATCGAATTAAACATACTCATGTGTATATAGAAACAAACATTCACAAAGAGCTTTCTATTCATGGTCAGATATGCAAATCTATGGCCCTTTTCCAAACTTCCAGAGGCTTACAGCCTTGGCTGTTCAAAACCTCTCACTCTCTACTCACACTCCCCTTCATGCCTTTGAGGCTTGATGAATTTATACAATTTAAAAAATGAACTAATTAAATGCTCAATCCCTTTAATATCTCATCAAATCCCTAAATCTCTCAACATCCCTAAAAGATAGATTCTCATCCCTAAAACTTAGAAACTAATTCCAACTTAGGCTCCCTCATTAATTCTAATTATCTAGAAACTAATTTCTCTCACATTTACAATTCTCACAAATAATTAATTAATCACTCAAATAATATTAATATTTACATGAAATTTTAATATTTCTTCAAAACATGAAACCCCCTAGCTTAGGTAAAATACAAGGTGTTTTTCGGAGCTGATGCTCCTGCATCAGCAACCTACTGAATTACAAATATGCAAGCACCAAACTACTAAAAACAAAAATCATCAAGACTTCGTAGGCATCGAAATACAAGAGACACCAATCCACTGAGCGCCAAATTAGAAATTTATTTGTATACACAAACCTACATGAGACCCCAATCCCATTAATTGAGCACCAATGATGATTCTCTTTTCCGTTGTAAAAATATTTGCCGTCTTTTCAATCATTAATTCGTTTCCTCCACCTCACTCCATTACCCCATTCTGTGACTACTTCCATCACTCCATTCTGTAGCCGTCACTTCATTCCGCAAACAGAGATATCCTTACCACCGAGAGAAGAGCAAAAGGGTAAACGCAGAGGTATAGCAGCGTGAGAATTTGAAGCCATTTGATTCCGTGGGCAGACAAAGTATCACTGTGGGCAGAGATTGAGCATTATCACTATAAACACAGAGGTGTAGCAGAGAAGAATTTGAAGTCATTTGTCACCGGGAGACAGAGGTATAGCATTGAAGAATTTGAAGCCATTTGTTACCAAGAGACAGAGATATAGCAGTATGGGAATTTGAAGCTATTTTCCACCGAGAGATAGAGGTATAACAGTGTGGGAATTTGAAGTTGTTTTCATTGTCAACTAGAGGCATATCAGTCCGAAGTTTGAAGCTGTTGTCACTATCAACCAGAGGTATATCATTCTGAAATTTGAAGCCATTGTCATTTAGAACTTGAAGCCATTTTAATTCAAAGGTGAAAGTTATTGTTTCTGTGGGTAGAAGAGTGTTAATCTAAACATTGAAGAAGCAATCATGGGTTTCATTGTAAGAACTGAACCAGTGGGTTCAAAATATTTAGAAGGCTACCCTCAATGCAAAGAAATGTTGCAACAGATAGGATGACTTCAATTTTTGGAGAAATTTAATGGCTTCCACAAAGAAGTCACTAAAACATTTGCAAGATCATTTCAAGGAGCTGAAGTTGAAGTGGGAGATGTCAAATTCACTGTCACTGAAGTTTTCATTGCAGAAGCTACAAGGTTGCTTAGAAATGGAGAGAGATGGTTCAAAAACAGAGAATTCCACAATGAATCCTGGAAGCAAATTCTAAAATCACCAGGTATGGATGTCACCGTATTTAAGAAAGGAATTCCAAGTTCTGCATTGAAAAATAAATGGAGAAACATACTACTTCTTCTACAAAAATTTATTACATGTGAGGGTAGATATGGTACATTTTATGTCTACCACATTAGACTGATAATGCATTTTCTGCGGGAAGACTTAAACCTACCCTATTTCTTGTTTCAAAGCTTGAAAAAGATGGCTTCCTGTGTTCAAAGAAGGGTTCAATTTTTAGAGACAACTTTATATCATCATGGTTTGGTTAAAATTTTGATTGAACATCATTTAACCAAAACAAATGATACATGGGACAATTTCTTGATAAGAAATCATTTTGAAGAGCCAAAAGAACCCTCACCGGAACCACAGCCTACAAGAAGAAGTAGAAAATGGAGAGCTTAAAAAGTTGAAATTGACAAAACAGTCCAAGAAAGTAGTGAGGAAATCATCTCAGAGAAGTTGACTCAAATCAAGAGACAACTTAAGAAAGAAAAAGTAATCAGGAAATCTGCCATGGAGAAAGGAGAGGGATCTTCTCAGCCTAGAAGAAGCCACAGACTAAAGGGGAAACTAAGGAAAACTCAAATCAAACAAACATGGGTAATTAATATAGAAGATGAGGAAACATCCATTGAAGAAGATGTTGAAGAGGATTTTAATGAAGGAACCCCTGAAATTGACCCTGCTCAACAAGAAATTTATGATTATGTGGAAACTTTGGAAAAGAGAGCTTCAGAAAGTAAGGAGAGAACCCCTAGTCCTTCACTGTCTGAAATAGATGTATTAAGAAGGGATAGATATGAGTTGGAAATACTTAATAGACACATCAAAAATGAGAATGAAATTCTCAAGGATCAAGTCAAGCTCAAAACTGATATGAACTCAACCTTATCCCTACATATAGACAAAGTGGAAAAGACCAATGACAAGTTGAAGAAGAGAAACAAAAAGCTAATCAAGACACTTACCAACCTAAGGTTCAAACTTGTTATCAGAAAACCCAGAAGATCTTTAGCTTCCAGACAAAGGAGAAGGAGAGGATTAGATGTTCTTGCAGAAGCCTCTGAGTTCATAGGATAATTTGCATGAGGACATGCAAGGAGACAGCAGTGGGGGTATGTTGAGCCTCAAAATTGTGCTTTCTTTCATTCCACTTTACCTCATTTTCCTTTGTCCATTGCTATCCTAGACCCAATTGATCAATGAATTTCTTTAAAATTACTTTTAGAATGATTTACATGACTAACTTGCTAAGTTTTGTGATTTTTTCCATTGTAAAGCATTTTGACCGGAACTAGCTGCAGAATGCAGACATTCCGTAGCTAACCGGCGATCTGCAGCTGTCTTCACGTTTGAGTATGTTCCAGGTGGCCTCTCAAGAAAAACCACATATGGGCATATTCCACGTCATGTCTACATGGTTCGTTGCTCACCATGAAGGAAGAAACGAATTCTGGGTATGGTTTTGATACGTGGGAACACATTTAAGAAGACAGACTTCTAATAGGACTATCTTAGTCCAGATGTCCATTTCCTTGTTACGCAGCCACTTCAAGAGTCCTAATGTGATTCCGATAAGGAAAGACAATGTTCCTAAAATTGTTACAAGTCCTGTTATGTATATTTGTTATATAAACACTTGGGAAACCGAGAGTTAGGCTAGATTTTGTTCTAGATTTTGCTTAGATTCTGTGCTACATTTCTGAAGACGCAGAGTGCTCTGTTCAAGTTATTTCACTTTTAATGAAGCAGACAGTGTTATTTTGAAAGCGTTGATTTGATTTGGAGTTAGATTCCATCAGGTGGTAGAGGGCCCCTGCCTCTTGCACGGATTTATTTGCGTAATTTAGATAAGTATTCTAGCTGCCTTTACGTTTTTGAATTTGAATTAGTAGTTGTTTTCATTAGCTACTGTAGTTATACTCATTCTAAAAACTCTTCCAAAAGAAGAAGCTCTTCCAAAAGATTATAATGATGAATGGGAAATGGCTGTAGTATTGTAGGATTAATTGTAATCTCTTTTATTCACCATCACAGTTATACTTATGCTAAGTACTCTTCCACAAGAAGAAACTCTTCCAAGAAATCTTTATACTGTCTTAAGCATGATTGTGATCTTGAACGTTTTAGTTGTGTGTTTTCACTAAGTACCATAGTTGTTCTTGATCTTAAACGCTTGTCCAAAATATCATAATGATGGGTAGGAAATGGCTATGATATCTTAGTTTTTCATTGCTTTCAGTCTTTATGTTTACATTTGCACGCAATTACACAGTCAGGATTGTTCTAAAAACTCTTCCAAAAGAAGGAACTCTTCCAAAATACCAATCATGATGGACAAATAGACTGTATAATTCCATAGAATAATGCATGATAGCTTAGATAGGATACTCCGGAGTTTAATTGCACTTAACTCATGCTCAGTTGTTCTATTTTGAGTTTGATAATGACTTGTAGTTCATCATTGTTTTAGATTAGTGACATTTTAAGTTCAGTTTTAGTTCAAATCATTCCATTTGCACTTCACATTCAGACTGTCATTCACTGCACATTAGATTAATTCAGTTGTTAAACTTAACAAAACAACCTTCATTATTCACAAACCTTTTCTTGTTCTAAAATCTATAATTGCTTCATAACTACATGAACAGAAGACAATATCATTTTAAGGCCTGAAGTACCTCTGCAATTTCCTTATCACTTCATAAACAAAGCCCTCCCTCAAAAGACTACTTTGAAAAGAAATCAATAACTCTTGAGTAAGGTTTTGTGACATTCAATTAAATTGCAGAATAGAGTTAGGAACTAGTCCTAGAATAGAATATCTTATGATGGTATAAATGTTTTATTCCAAATTTACTTCAACAAATCTCTAATCAAGGATAAAATGTTGCATCATTATAAGTTAGTTGTTTAAACTGTTTAGTTAGGAAGATTTGCATACTTAATGACCATGTTTCAAGCTCTCTCTCAAATGCCTTTGATGAAAGAATTTGACAAGTTTAGTTTGTGTTTTGAATCATTTGCTTAAAAGTCATTATCAAGCTTTGCTTTTGCTTATTCATAATTTAGATTTAATTCTGTTTTTAATATTTCATTTGCATTTACCATTTGACATCAACCAATTAGGTTTCACTCTGTTTCTAATCATTAGCTTCCTTCCATTAGCTTTCTAGTCATTTTCCTTGTGAACATAAAATCACCAAAAGATCAAAAACATCAGAAATCATCACAAAAGACCAAAAACATCATAAAATACTACACACAACGCATTAAGAAACAAACACCTAGGTACATATAGTACACTTCACTTCAGCAGTTTACCAACCCTGGTTGACAATTAAATGAGCTCAATTTAGGAGACTAGATTGAGACCAAACAATTACATCCACAAATGATGGGGAAAATGATGACTCATATGGCACCTTGAAGTGACACCTTGACAAGACATGACATGCTATTGATTACATGGACTTGATGATGATGTGGAAATGTCAGGCCACTCTTTCTGCTACTATCTTTGTGTATGATTTAGATATGATACATTCTCTTCCTATTCCTTGTCCATAAGTCTTGAAGATATGGAGTCTTCACTATGATCATAATCTTCAGCTTCTGTCATAATCTAGTGTCCCTCCATCTTCTTATTCAATGATTAGCTTGTCCTTGTAGCTTCATAAGTTTCCTCTCGTATAGTATCCTTCTCCTTCTCCTTGATCATCAACCTTTCATGTGAATATGTATTACCTGCATGTGGAATCAACTTGTGATAAGAAGATATCAGTCTGAAAATATCCTAGCCCAACTTGAATCATGAAAACAGCCAATTGAGCTTGAACTGAGTACTGGATAGGGGCGAAGACATGGGGATTGCGTAGTGTGAAATTCTAGAAGATAGAAGTGAGGTATTAAGGATTTAAACTACACAATGCATAGTTATGGAGCCATGAGAGGCAATATTTCATAGTTGAGGGTCACAGTGAGGCATGATTTCCCACTGTAACTACACAATGCATATTTCTAGAGGGAGACTGGAGGATTGCATAGTTCTGGAGGTTAGTAAGATGGGATTGAGAACTGTGACTGTGAAATGAATAGTTATAGGAGGAATTGGCCATGAATTGTGTAGTTATAGGAGGCAAGGATGCAATGATGATGCTTGCCACTACACAATGCACATCTCAGGAGGGCATAGTGAGCTCAAGTTGGATGGGCATGAAACTTTTTGGAATTTGAATAAATGTGGGATCAGTGAGGAAAATATGAAACATAGGTAGGACTTGAAAATGATCACACACTCAAAAAAATTGATGAAACAACATAGAACACTAAACACTAAAAAAAAAATCATGATCCCTTTATTGCAACGAAAAAATAACACTTTCCTCCAAGTGTGACACTTAAGGTACACTTTGTGACGATAGAAACGACACTTGTACGACAGTGCGTGAAAATTTGGGAATGGGTCTAATACATTTCTATATAATAAATAGGAACTATCAACCCCAAATATACCTCTTGAAATAGACCGGAACACTGTTGTCACAATGTGCGACTCTTCCCATGCCAAAAGACGACACATTTGTTTTTTCTAAAAGGGATTAGAAAAATTTATGGATTTACATGGGATGAATCTTACCACTAGAAATGACAGTTTGCAAGGTCAAATTAGGATCCAAAATTAGATGTAGGAATTTTTTTTGGAGGGTGTTGTAGCAATGATAACACTTGGTGACACACTGGTAGAAGTCCAACTACTTTACCCTGGTCTAATATTTTGTGAAGGGTCTAGTTTTTCAGAAAGTATTGATTCATCATGTAGATTAATACAATTTTCCCACTTAACCCAATTATATATATATATTCCCCTCTATTTATTTATTGGTTAGACACATTCATAAGGATAGCTTTATCACAATTTTTTTGATTCAGGAGAAGGGTAATATAGTTCATGAGTTTAAGATAATCAGAGTATGATTTTTCATCTATGGTGTTGTTCCGATCTAGTGAGCCTGTTTAGTACCCTGGTAGAGTCACTTTAGGAACACAAACATTTCTTCACTACAAGCGATCCTGGTTAGTACCCTGATGAAGTTGGTTCCTCCACCTCTTTATGACAAAATCCTTTATCTTCTTTCACCCTTTATTTATTTTATTTATATAATTTCTTCGACACTTATTATTTCATGGGGGTAGAAGAGGGATCCTGACTTATTGAGAGAAAAAAGGTTGTTCCTTCAGAGAAGAAAATACATTACCTCTAATATGATTTTTCTCATTATATATTTTCCCCTTTTCCTTCTCTACTTAATTAGATGAGTATGAAAGACATGGAAACATAAAAAACCGAATGTAGGAATGAGGTTCCTAGAATAGATACGGGTATCATGGTTCTACACAAAGATCTCGTTACGTGAGGATCATATTTTCCATAAAAACATCATCGAACAAAAGATATGGAACAAGATGAAGAAGAAGGAATAAAAGTTAGCCAATTGTTGTAGTGTCACAAGGCCCTTTTCCATTTTTCCACATGCATTATAACTGAACAAAACACTTCCACACAAGTTTTATTCACAAAACCAAAATAAAACATAAAATTTTGAACATGAAAAGAAAACAAACAAAGAAGAGATATATGTACATAGGGTAGCGCATAGCCCTAACTTATATTGAAAATATTGTTTCAAATCTTAGCCATTGAAATGAAGAGAGTTAACCTTCCCATCCAAATATTGGAGACGATAATTATAGTGGACAAGATTGTCAAAAACAAAAAATGGTCTGATCCACGAGGACTGGAATTTAGTGTGTTTCCCTTTCTCTTCATAGGGTTTACCCCAATTCAATACTAAGTCTCCCACACTGAACTCCTTTTTCCCCAAAAAATTCTTATCATACCATTTCTTGATACGACTCTGATGAATGGAAAATTTTATCTTTAGATTCCCTCATTTCTTCCAGTAACTTCAAAAGGGTGTCTATCCTAATTTGAACCACAAGAAAAGTATTACCCTATGACTCTTGAGAAAGTTGAAGGGCTGGTAGATATATGTTCGGAGGTAGGATGGATTCTTTCTAGTACACCATAAATTAAGGGGAATTTTTCGGAAAAGGTTTAGGCGTAACACGGTCAACCCATAGAGCATTCACCAAAGCATTGTGACAATTCCTTTGTTCATAGTAAATGATTTTATTGATAATATGAATCATTTTTTTATTGGTTGAATAAAAAATACCATTACCCTGTAGATAATAGTTAGATGAATGTTTCAAAATAATGCCATCTTCTAATGAAAAATCATAAATTTTAAGAGATGAAAAATAGTTGCATTATCGAAAACAAGTGATGTTGGAACACTAAACCTGGTAATAATATTCTTTCTAAGGAAATTGATGAATTCCTAATCGTTCACTCGTTTAATAGGAATCACTTCTGTCCACCATGTGAAGTAGTCTGCAGTAGTGAGAATGTAGTGGTGTTGCTTCGATGAGGGTGGAAATATTTCACTGATGAAATCCAATCCCCATTGTTGGAAAGATTATTCTATAGAAATAGGCTACAATTGGGTACTTGAATTTCTTTCTCAACCAACAAATTTCTGAAAAAACTGGACATTTGTGAGCATAAGCATGAGCATGTTTGAAAAGTGTGGGCCAATTTTAACCAACCTGCATAAATTTGTGCGCATTAGTGTCACTCGATTATTTTCCACCAACTATTACATCATGGAGATCACATAATACCATTTGAATTATGTGCTTCCAGACATTTTAGCAGGACCCCATTATGGCACTTTCAAAAACGCACTCCATGTACTAACTGATATGATAGAGCTATGATGAAAGTAGCCCTATTTTTTGTGTCAATAAATTTTGGGGAAAGGTGTCATGCTTAAGATACTTTCACACATCCATGTACCAAGAGTTGGATGCATCAGTGGGGGTAGCTTGTTCAATGTTATACATTTCAATTTCCCGCTCCAAAGTAGAAGACATTTATTCTGGTGTGTTAACCACTTCTGCAACGATACGGAATATACTGTGGCCTTTATAGTGTGAACTGGTTTAAACTCGATATCGTACTATTGTAATCATATCATTCAGTTCGCTCTTCTTTCACCAAGCTCTTGTTGAAAAAATAATGATCTAACTGTCTGGAAAGGCACAAAAAATGATAACATGATTTTTCAGAAGGTATGGCTTTAAATATTTACCACCTTGTAAACCGAATATGCTTGCTTATTGATGGTAGGGTAGTTTAACTTGGGTCCTTGCAAGTCATCACTGATGAATGATATGTGACACTCATTACCTTGATCATCCTTTTACGTGTGAATGGATGCAAGAGAATTATCATAAGAGAAAGTATGCAACAAGAAATCTTTGCCAAAATTTTGATTATATAGCTCTGGAAATTTAATTATTTCTTGCTTGATATAGGCAAAGGAATATTTTTCCCTCATATACCATTTGTAGATTTTGTCCTTCTTGATCATCTCCAGTAACAATTTTACCATCTATGCATAGTCTGAAATGAACTTATGAAGGAAATTGATTCTCCCTAAGAAGGATTGCATAAGTTCCTTGCTTAATGGAAATGGAATATGAGTAATAGGTTGGACCAGTTCTAGGTCCAATTTAATCTGAGTCTTTGCGATAATATGGCCCAATATATTTCCATTGGACACTACGAAAATTATCTTCTTAGGATTTAGAGAAATCCTGTATTTGCGACATCACTTGAAAATTTTCTTCAGATGACACAATTGGCCAGATCTCTTCTTAAAAAGCACTGTCACATCATCTAAGTAAACCACAATTCTTTGTCCAATTAATTTGTGAAATGAAATGTTCATAGCATGCTGGAAATTATCTCTTGCATTGATAATTCCAAAATTCATTCTTTTGAAGGAAAAAGTACTCCACTTTTTCCTAAGCATGGTCTTATGTCTGGTAGGTTTTTCCACCAAAAATTGGTTGTAACCAAACAAACCATCCAACAATGAGAATATTTCCAACCCTATATTGTTTATAAAATTTGTTCCATAGAGGACACTGCATAATTATCCATGTCTGAGGCACGATTCAAATTGCAAAAATTAGTGCACAAGAATATCTCCCCAGACTTCTTTCTTATGGGAACCAAAATGGAGACCCATGTTGAATGATGGACTTCAAATATGATCCAAGCATCCAACAATTTTCTTAATTATTTCTAAATGAGAGCTTCAAGCGTAGGATTATCTTTTCTCGGTTTTTGCTGGAAAGGCTTGACCCCTTCCTTGATGGAAATTACATGTTGGATTATTCACGTATCGTAAGTCTTAATATCATCATACATACATGCGAAGACATCTTGATACTGCTTAAAGAGGTGGATAAAATCTTGTTGCTCTTGAGGTGTGCAATAAGCACCGATATTTACATACTTAAAATCTTCTTCTATGCCAGATTTACTTATTTGTGAAAAAGTGTGGAAGTATGATTCTTTGCATTGAATGGCCCAATAAACTGATTGTGCAGGTCATATATCTTTTCTAGTGATACCACACCCTTGGGCATGGGGTTTCCTTTACTTTCTTGTGCTTACCCCTCTAATGATTTTTCGTGCTCGTCTTCATCGATAACTCATTAGAGAAATTTTGAGGTCTAAATGGGCCTCCTAAGAAAAATGTACAACCAAAATAAACTTTATAAGAACCAATAGGATTCAAGTTGATGATGTCAACCATGGGGGTTGATTCACCATTTTTGGAGTATAAAAATAAAAAGTTAAAAAAAATAATAAAATAATAAAACTACCTTTTCAACTTATCTCCCTAAGGTTTTACTAAAATTTCGAGTGGGTGTACTTTTTGGATGCAAAATTTAATTCCTCATCCAAGGTGTACCCATGTTGCATACTTTCGATGGACCCTCCTACACGAAAAATGAAAAATACATGAAAAAATCTGATTGCAATCACGTTTTTCATGTATTTCTTATTTTTCGTGTAGTAGGGTCCATTTAAAGTATGCAACATGGGTACTAATTGGATGAGTAATCAAATTCTGCATCGAACAAGTGTTCCCGCTTGAAATTTGAGTAAATCCATAAGGAGATAAGTTGAAAATACGAGTTGAAAAAGTATTTTTTTATTTTTACCTCTAAAATTTGATAACACAATCTAATCTTATTTTATTATTTCCACTATTATTTTTTAATTTCCTTAGGAGGCCCATTTTAGACCTCAAAATTCCCCTAATTTACATCCTTGAATACATCAACGTTCACCATAAAATCCAATATTTTTTGGTCGTCATTAAAAACACGAAAGTTAGAAATGTGATCAGGAAGGGATGGCCTATAAATAATCTCAATCGAAAAACTATCCCTTAAAGGTGACAACCTAGAAACAACATGTGTTAATGTATCAAAAATGACATTATGAATTCAAGGAACAAAAATAATATTGAAAGATTGGAAATGAGAAATTAAATGTTGTACCTCTTGTTGATAATTTCTAATATTAGGGGACACACAATGTATTATATTCCGTACATGTCGCGTAACAATTTTAGAGTCACCTATTGATTTGAGCACGTTAACTTTGAGGTCGATGGATTTATTCAAACCCAGAATGAGTGCTTCATATTTGATAACATTGTTGGTGCACTCAAATTCCAAGTGGCAAGAGATCAAATGTTTTTTTTTGCCATGGGTATACTAAAATGAAACCAATTCTAGATCCCTCCCGCATTTTCGAACCATCGAAATAAAATATCCAAATGTTAGCAATACTAGATATATGTCATGTATTTCTACTATTTACATATACTATAGAGGAGTCATTTTCACTAGTTGGATTTCAAGGAAGGAGTTCCAACTGTGTATTTTGTGGGATGAGGGAAGGCTGCTAGATAACATTTTTAATCGCCTTCCATAATTTTTTTTCCAAAAATGACATCTACAAAGCCTACTAGCTCGTTGTGTCAGATATGTTTCATATAAGGCTCACTTTCTACTCTAATATGGTTATTTATGCACTTATACAGAAGCCATAAATTATTCTAGATACTTGAAAAGTACCCTTGTAGCTTGTTAGACAAATATCTACTCAATAGTAAACCATAGGCTCTAGGAATGCCCATAATCACAATGTTTATGCACTGGTGAACTGTATGGTCTTATAAAAAATGAATGATAACATTTTTGGGTTCAATAATGGCTTGGAAAAATTATTTGTCGAAATGTATGATCTGTGCATCATTTTTATTCCATTTAGCATTAATTTTCTTAGCAACCAATAATGACATGACATTGGTGGATGCACCAGAATCAACTAAACAATTATGGAAATTATAATTAAAGATTTCACATGTTAAGAGAAACAAAGAGTAGAGAGTGTTAGGATTCAAATTAAAAACATTAACTATATATTCGATAATATTGTGAGAGTTAACGGACATTACCTGAGAAGGAAAAACCTCCTTACGTGTCGAAGAATGCAATGAGAGTTCCTGGATAATCATTTCTCATTATCTTGTTATCATTGCGAGCTCAAAATTGAAATGTTGGCCCAATATATTTTCATATCATCGAAAATTTTGTAATCAATACTTTCAATATTAACAAGTACTTGTACTGCTGAATTGAGTGGTGTATATTTATTCGATACTTCGGGAGTGATGTACTTGTTCTTATTGTTGGAGGAAGTGTTCTTAGAATAAGGAGCACTTCGAGACATGTTTTGAAAATTTTGAGCGGACTTATAAGGTGGTGGAATTCTTTGCAAAAGTTTCTTCTCAAGTTCTTAATTAGAAATAGGTCACTTGCTCCTCAAATTATAATGGCTAGTTGATTGTTCAGGAGGTGATTCACTCATTGATGGTTCATCAACACTATGCTTATCAATGTTTTATATAACATTAAACACATGCACTGAGTGTATAGCACCCAAAATTTCTTCGATCATGATAGGTTCATTCGCTTCTTCACTTTGCTCAGGCCATTCTTCAGATAACAAGGTGTCAAATAGATTAGTCATCATTGTGTTCATATTAAGATTCAAATGTGGGCATGTTTTTTTTGAATGCTTCTCTTGGTGAAAAGTATAAAAGTTTTCCATGCCCAAACTTTCGACCTTAAACACTTCGTTAGAAATTTGAGAAAATTTAACTTGCTGAGAGTTATTTTTATTTTTAAATAAAGGAAACATAAAATACTTGTTGTTGGTTGTGGATGCCTCACTCGAACTCCTCTTTAATTATGATACTTCATTCGAGAGAAATTTCGAATACTTGGTCAAGCTTTCCATATCAAAAGAATATTTCTCCTTAACTTTGGTGGAAGAGGCTTGGGTTTTCTTACCAGTTTCCTCGAGTCTTTAGGATCATTAGTGTATTCAATGACTCTAATAGAATGAATCATTTTCAACAAAGAGAGCTTCTGTAAAGTTTAAATCCAAATTATCCTTTGCAACTATTTTGACAAACACATAAATGTTAGTTGGCAAGGAAAATGTATAATAATATTTCATAATGTCATCACGCGGTTGCACATCTATGGGTAAATTTTCCAACAAATGAGTAAATATTTGGTTTAAATATTTGAATCTTTATTTATCCCCCATTTTCAGGTTCCCAAATTATTTTAATAACATGAAAGGATTTTTATCATTCGCAATTTTTTATGAAAACAACTCCTTAAACTCCCTCCAACTATGGATTGAATTGCCCGGAAGGAGGTGATACCATATTGAAGCTCTACCTTCTAAAGTGTATGGAAATAATATATAATAAATTTCATCAAAACATACCTCAAGCATTTGTAAATCCATGTAGAAATAGCCAATATGGTCTACTTATAAGGACCAAACTTTGACAAAAATGTTTTTGGATGTTTAGGCATAAGTGAATATTATCTGGAAGAGTGAGTGGCCCTTGGGCCATCCAATCCAAGTCTGCATCATCCATGTATTATCCTTCCTCCTCCTCTTCTTTTGAGTCTAAAGATGCTTCTAATTCACCATTAAATTATTTGTTATAATCAGGACGTTCCTCATCAGAAAACTGAAAAATCCCTCCCTTCACTGCCCAAATTCTCCTTAGCAAGTATAAGTTCCCCTTGCAGTTTATTCTTTCTGTAGGATCAACCAACTCCTCAAGGGTTGCAATAACCAAAATTTCCACCGAAGAAACCAATACGACACTAGGATTTGTTTATTTATTTATAGGCTTATTAGGTAGAATGGTAGCAACAAGGAGTAAACCAAGAGCTATTTCAAACCAACGAGTAATAGGTAAAATTGTCTAGAGTTGCTCATAAGTAACTTCAAATGCCTATCTTGGACTAGGATGAGTAGTTTCCTATCTCTCAAGAGTATGAGTTGGAGTGGAAATAGTAACGTTACTGCCTTGCATAAAAGTTTTCTTGTTAATAAGTGGTGAGTTATCAATCATAAAAAGGTGGTTACCCTCCTTCTAGCACCAAAATGTTGACGGTGCTGGAACTTGCCAACATGCAAGGGGGTCTCCCCAATCTGAATTCACAATTGGAATTTACACTATTTGGTGTAGGATCCCTTTCAGAAATAACACCCAAATGCCATTTTTCTTAGATATTTTCCTTAGTTGCAATACTTAGCATACAAGAGAGTAATATACATGTATATTTGAATGAACAAATGAGTTTTCATTTGTAGAAACCAGATTATCCACAGTATCATAAACAATTGTCGACGTTTCGAATCCCAACAGGGATCCATCTTCAGGACGAGAAATGAATGAAGAATGAAAGAAGGTTGCAAGAGGTCAAGGTATAAGTAGAGAAGGCCAATGATGATTTAGAGGAGCCGACAATAAATTATGCTAATTAATTGAGTTTTCCTTGTGGAATTTTTAGTTGTAGAAAATATCAAGGTTATTTCACATGAGAGAAATGAAAGTGATCCTTTAAGAGAAGATTAATAGTACTAATAAAATAAAGACAAATGAGCATATATATGAAATAATCGTTGTTCAACTATCAAAATAGTTCACATAGAAGTAACGATCGTTAAAATGAGTACAGAACACATTCAATATGATAAGCACCAAAGCCACCAAAATAGTTCAATTTATTTAGTACAAGTGAAAAAAACATATATCACAAACATTCAAAAAATAGTATTACAACATGTATGACATATGCATGAAAGTGTGATGGCTCAATGAGCTTCAAGTATTAAGAAAAAGTTCCAAGATACATCGATACAATGAACACCACTAACTCTAATAATGGAGTGTTATAAACACCACTTACTCTCCAAAAGAACTATATTCCTCTCTAATTCCGATTTGAAGAACCCAAGGTGAAAATACCTTTTCTTGAGCTATGAGGGTGTATTTATAACAAATGCAATGGCTCTCCACCAACCTTGTGACTCTTGGACTCCCCTCATAATTCTTGAATTTCCATATGACCCTTTGACTTTTACATGAATTTTCACATTCTATATGTGAATATTAGACTTCCACTTTACTTTAACTTTATCATATTATTATAAATTACATAATTAAATCCACAAATGATGATTAATATGACACCATGAAGTGGCACCTTGACAGGACATGACATGACATTGATGATGATGTGGAAATGTCAGACCACTCTTTCTTGTAGAAATTATACAAACAGTATGTATATCATGAATTCAATCCGGTCATGCGATATGCTAAAGCAAGATACTGAATTCTTCTACAAATCAATTGTGGAAAATAAACACAATCGCACAATCACAACAAGTAAAGAAAGAAGCAAATCAATACACAACACAAATAATTTTTCTGGGGAAATCTTGCTACTCGAAACCCCTCTATATTCTATTGTATATTCACCAAGGAATCATGAAACAATTACAATGCACTCTTCTCACAAGAGTCTCCTGCACTCTCACAACTGTCTCACATTGATCTAGGCAAAATTGGACCAACACTTAGCCAATTCTCAGCCTATCTTCAACCTACCTTCCTCACACAGTTCATGTGAAATGAAATCCCTATTTAATAGGAATTTCAACCTTCCTTAACTGCGCTGAGTATCTTGGGCATCCTATGGTTCTTTAACTGCATCTAGGCAGTTTTCTAATATCACAACTGATAGTTAACTTCCCTTTAACCTTTGTCTCAACTGGCCTCCACTGGAATTGACATGCGTGGAGCTATTAATAGTATATCATCAGTTGCATGACAAATCACTGATTTTTAATTAAACATGGTTTAATTCACTTGATCTCTCACTAGTGCAACAAATAGTTACAACTATTTCAACTGACTTTAACTCACTTAACTGAGTTAACTGATTTCTCATGAATTAAAACAATGCACTAACTTCAACTTGAACCCTAATACAACTAGAATCAATCTTCCACTACAAGGAAAAGACCCTCTAGTAGAGGTTATAAAAGGATGTTTTTAGTGTTATAAAATTGGCCAAAATTGTCAAAAAAACATTTTATACAACATCCATTTTCGGTAATGGATTTTTTGGCGGAGCTCCTAATGGAATTTCAACGCAACTAGAAAAATTGGATGGCTAGAGGTTATTACAGATGTTTTTTTCATCGGTGCGCCACTCAGGCGTCAACGCACCAGTGTGTGTCATCTAGACGGTCGGCCCAGGTAGTCGAAGGTGCATGCTTAGGGCATTAAAGGTATAAAACCGCATCCGGTGCACTGTAGGTAATACAATGCACCAGGTTATTCTAATTGGTATTGGGATTTGTGCGGTGCCCATAGGACATATCAACGCACTGGTTCGTAGTATTATAAAAATGCATCGGTGTGCAATATCACACAAACACACCGATTGTTCTAATTCGTATTGGTATTTATGTGGTGCCCACAGGTTGTACAAACACACCGATGAGTAGTCTCACATAAATGCACTGGTGCGTAGTATCACACAAACGCACAGATTGTTCTAATTCGAATTGGTATTTGAGTGGTGCCCATAGGTCGTACAAATGCACGAGTGAGCAGTGTCACATAAACACACCGGTGTGCAGTATCGCACAAACGCATTGAGAGTTATAATTGGTATTGGTATTTGTGCAGTGCCCATAGGTTGTAGAAACACATTGGTGCGTTGTATCATACAAATGCAGTGGTGTACAGTAACTGACATGCATTGATGTCCATTTTGTATTTTTTAGAAACATCGACCTGTGACAGTGAAATTATTGTGATTTTTAAAAATTCATTATTCATCAAAAGCTGACACATATCTTATGACAATGTTCATATTAATTAAATTTGTATTAATGCATTTGAGTGTGATTTTTGGATTAATTTGTTATATCATATCATAATTATTGTGATTTTTTAAAATTCATTATTCATCAAAATATGACACATATCTTATAACAATATTCATATCAATTAAATATTTATTAGTGCATTTGAATGTGATGTTTGGATTAATTTGCTATGTCATATCATCAGATTTCACATATCTTCATTATAATATTTAATCATCCATAAATTTAATAAGTGGTGCTACATTTCACAGCGACAATGGAGAACACAATAGAATAAATTAAAAAATATTTTATTTATATATATATGAATAAGAAAGGTCTTTGTCAGACGAAATGGGACAGTTATTGGTATCCCTTTGTATTTCAATTGGGACACTATGTCCATTACATTAAAAAAAATGTCTGATTTCACAGAAAAATATTTCAAAAAATACAACGCCTTGCTTTGATATCCAAACATAATGATCATCATTCTTCACTCAAACTACTATCACTACTCGAGCTACTTCCATGACTTGGGTTATTTTGAGGAATGTTTTGTTCACGGCGTTGATTGTTTTCTTCTTCTTCACCTTCTATCTACGAACATAAAAATAAACTGTAATGAGTGTATATACATTGGTGAGAATAATGAAAATTGCAATATTAAATAATATACATCATTATAAATAGAAAAGAAATGACATACCATAGAAACAATTGACTCATAAACTATGCACATTCTTTAAAAACCTAATTTCATGTCATCTTTCAAGATTTCATCCGTTGGCGCAGTTCCATACTTTGTTTCCTGCAAGTTTTATACCCCGTAACAAATCATATATTTAATATTTAAGATTTTTTTGTTCTATTAATTATAGATGGAGCTAAGTAAAACAAGATTGATAGATTCTTACAAATTCCAAAATTAATTTATGATATGCTAACATATACTCACAACCCATATTTAACCCAATGTCAATCAATTCATCTGATGGTTCTTCTTTGTATGTTAGCACCGGTTTGAAGACATTCAATGATGCTTGTTTTAAAACAACTTAAAATATACAAAAATGAAATCTAGTTAAGTTGTTATAAGAAAGTAAAAATTACTCACAAACTTAGATATCTACCCTTTTCTTCCTTGTCTTCTTGTTTTATGTGTTGAATGGGTGCCATTTTCTTTTCTTTTCTGCAAGAAAATACTTGAAAATTAATATTTAATGCTAAATTGTTTATTTATTGTACCTAATGATCGAAAAAATCAATGATTACATATTACATTTGAAGCACGTTGTTGTTGAGATGGCTCCTCCTGCGATGCAATTTTGTCCATTTCTTTGACCATCTCCTTGTACACCTTTTTGGACATTCCTACTGGCATATTTCTGATATCAGCTCGTTCATCTTTTGATATTTTCATAATCTTCCTGAAAATGTAACATGAAAATAAACTATTTAATTTTTATATTGATATATAAAAAGTAAATATAACAAAAGTGATATTTATAAATGATATATTTATAAATAATTCTAGAAAAAAATTTAAAGGAATATTACTTTTTCATTCCTTCTTTTTTGTTGTTGTACGCTTTTGGTATTAAAAGTCTGAGATGTCTCATTGACCAATTCTCTGGAAACTCTTCTTGTAGTTTAGATACAATTTGGTTCTTGGAATCATTGGATTGATTTTTTTATTGTAAGTGGAAATAACGTCTATACATTCATTCCACTAGATCCCTCAAACTTTTGTAAAAGTTTTTCCCCCTTTCATTAACCTCCAGCACCACTCCAAATGAGCTAAGGAGAAATTCGTTTTCATTTACATGTTCTATTTTTTTCTTTTCTTAGAACAACATTCCTTTTTTGAGTTGTTGGTCCCTGTAAAACATTAAACATATAATGTGAATTAATATATTGTTTGAAACATGTTATCTAATAATTTAAAGTATATTATTAATTAAAATTTAAAAAATAAACTCATATTGGATTGATAGTATTTTTTCATTCACCTGATTCATCCTTTTGAAATTTTTCCATCAAGCTTTTATGCTCTTCTGGTCCTAGATCAGAAATAATCTTATCAAGCTTTGTCATTTTGTGGCTCTACATGATACACAATAAACAATACATATTAGTTAAACTTACATATAATTCAAAAATAATATTTTTTGTAAAGAATTTACAAAGAACTTGTCTTTTTTGCTTTTATTGACGCATTATTAGTATTTTTGTTACTTGATCTCTTTTCAGTCATTTATTTATCAATATGAAACCTGTACCATATCATTCATTAATATATTTTATAAATAAATCATCAAATTTTCAGGTAAAAAATATATATCAAGTAACCGGTGCGCTTTGCATGGTGTACGAACTAACGTTAGTGTGTTGTGTTCTTATAAATGCACTGCCAAAACAGTATAAAACACCGTAAGTTGCTCTATGTCAACAAGGAGCACCAATGCATTATATGTTAACCACCACAATGATTAGCACAGAAAAAATAATAAAAAATCGTCTAGTGTTAGTTTTTGTAGCATGTGGTGTCATGGAGGGGGCGATGCGGCCTATTCTTATAAACACCCCACGCAAATAGTGGACCACTGTATGGTTCTCTCTGTTAACAAGGGGACTCAGTGCGTTATATGTTACATGGTGCACCAATTAAAACAAAATAAAAATTGTTTTTTCCAAACAGTACGTTCACGGTGTGCTATAATGAAATAGCGCACTGGTGCCCTATTTTACATATGGAGCATGGATTTAAAAAAAATGTTTTTAAATTTTTTATCAAACAGTACGTGTGCGGTGCGTGTGATAATCCAATGCAATGGTACGCTAGGTTACGCAAGGTGAATCGATTAAACTAATTCAATTTTTTAAAAATTCACGCAAGGGCCGACATGGATTGGGATCCGAATATGCAATTCGTCTCGTGGGTTAGATATCATAGGACTATATATATAGCAATACACACTCTATAAATCTAAAATGAAAAGCGCTAATTCTGAAATCACAGAAACAGGAAGAAGCAAGGGTAGAAACAAAAAGAATGAAGGGTTTAGGGTAAAATGGATTTTTTGTTTTTGTTTCTTATTTCTGAATATGAACATCAAATTTTAATTTTTTCCTTACTGTGTAAAAAATGCTGCAAAAAATGTAAAAATAAAATAAAATTTAATCACGAGATCATTTGAAATTCTATGGTACAGGGTTGAAATTCTATGATACAGGGTTTGAATCACCAGAGGTTTGGAATTTTGATTGTCTGAATAGTTCTGTTTGAGTGTATTTTGCTACTCCACAGTGCTCTCATGCTCTCTTGCTCCAGGTATGTATTGTACAAATCTCAGGCTAAATATTTTTGCAAAAATAATGAGATAATGAAAAGTGTTTAGTATTTAAAGAATTGTTTTATGAAATTATATTTTTGAAAATATTTTGCTGCCCATTTTTTAATTTACAATTTGTTTTCACTTTAAAAAATAAAGTTGCACTTTGTTTATTTGCGGATTTTCATCACCGATGCATCAACTAATAACACTGCATTGGTGCATCAGTTAATAACATGACACCTGTGCACATTAAATAAAACGCATTGGTGCGGTTATCTGTACATAAGCACCGATAACAATAAGTCCATTTTTAAGGCACCAAAATTACTTTTAGGTGTGTGCACAAAAAAATATTGTTGATTTTGCTCAAATGCAGGGAGAAAATATCATAATTATATCAAATGGATAATTCTTCAAAATCCAGCTCGTTCCATAATATTTCTCAAATTCCATCGCAAAGTTCTCCCTATCCATCTCGAGACGTAATATTTACTTCAGATTTTATTTATATTTTCATTATCTAATTGAATTTATGTTTTTTATCCATGTCAATCATCTTAATAAAATTTGTAATGTATACAAATTTGCAGGTTCATTTAGATTCATAATTGAGTTCATATCCACAAAATATTCAAACAACTCCAAAATGTCGGAAGCTCTTATCAGGTGCAGCATACCGCAAGACGCATTTGGTAGATGGAAATGGACGACCACTTCACCCTACCAATTTTAACAATATTTCATCTTTTGGCCACAATCCCAGGACAATGATGGTAATAATAATTGTTTGGTATATTAATGTAATTATTTCAACATCAAACAAATTAATCATGCATTGTCAACATTCTTACTAATTGATATCATAGATTTTGTACTAATCATGTTCAAATATATTTTTTGAAAGTATTAGGATTCTAGTGATGATGAGCAACCTACATACCATCTTTTGTTGCACCCCATGACAATGTCAAATCGAGAGAAGGATGAATTAAGAGAAAAAAATCAGAGAGGAAAGATACCAAGAATGGTTGAATCAACCACCGATTCAATTCCCGCTACGTCTAGATTCACCAATTAGGAATGACTACAACAATAGTAGTTCTTCACAAGCTGGCAATGGAGGCAATCAAATAGAGGTTGTGATGGATGATTACTTAAGGGATATGACTTCCATGGAGACAATGTTGTTAGATGCAGTCCAAAATTATGATCAGCTAGGAGATGATGCTCATATTGCTGCCACCTTTTTTGAAAGCCTTTAATTTGCTTCCACCACCCCTCTCTTTGGAGCTGGTGGTCAATCAAAGTCTACCGAGTTGGGGAAAATGATGTTACTGTACAACTTGAAAGCAAAGTTTGGTTGTCGTATGCATGTTTATCAGAAATTTTGAGGTAAGTTACCATAAATTCCTCGCTTATATAAATTTTAGAAATATAATCATACAATGAACATTACAAATGGTCAATTTATGAACGTTAATAATTATATCGAAATTAATGTACATTTAATATTTTCCATGATCACCAACTACAAGTTATTCAAAGATAAGGTTCTTTCGAGTGATAATGTCTTTCCTGGTAGCTGCGAAGGGGCGAAGAAATTGTTGAAAATGTCGGGTGTTGAGTACATATCATATCATGCATGTCCAAATGATTGTATTCTATATAGAGGAGAATATTCAAACAAATAGATATGTCTGAAATGTGGGCATGACAGGTATGATAAATAAAAAAAGAAGGGTAAATCACGTGGTCCTCCTTTTAAGATATTGAGGCACATGCCTATAATCCCAAGGATTCAAAGGCTCTTTCATTGCAAAGAATTAGCTATGTTGTAGGGATGGCATGCCTCACACAGAAGTGAGTTGGAAGTTATGTGAATCCCAATTGATTCAATATCCATGAACCATATAGAGGATACATGACCCAAAAAATTCAAGGATGAAGTGCGAAGTCTACGAGTCAGCATAGCCATGGATGGCGTCAACCCATATTCCCTCCAGAACACCAACTATCATGTTTGGCCTATAGTAGTGATCAATAACAATATCCCCCCATGGTTTTTCATGAAGAATGAACATCTTATGTTGGCTCTTATAGTCCCTGGTAGAAGACAAGTGAAGAATATGGATGTATACTTACAACCACTGGTAGATGAATTGAAGGAATTATGGGATGGGATAAATTTATATGATGTATCAAGACCCATCATAGTAGAGAAGAGTTTTATGTTGTGTGGCATATGTGCTTACACGACACATGATTATCCAGGCTTAGGAGTTTGCTTTGGTAAATTACATGTTTATTGATTTTTTTATATACATAACAATATTATTTCACATATTATTTACTGAATTCGTTGTAATTGTTCTCATCTTCATGATATTATTTAACGTGCCATGCATATAAATTGTATACAATAATCTTGCAGGTCTTGTAACAAAAGGGTTGGATGTAAATGTTATGGACCTTCTCTAAAATCTAGATGGTCCAACGACCTACGAAAGCCAGTGTATGAATGCTCCAGGGTATTCCTCCCAGAGGAACACCCTTACAGAAGAGAAGCATCAACTTTCAATGGTAAACGAGAGAGAAGCCAAAGGCCTCCAATAACAACACTAGTTGAATGGCTTAGAGCATATGAGAGAGAGAAGGAGAAGGAGATCATAGAAATGTTCGATTCAAATGCGGAGCCTATGTTCGATGATCAAGAATTCTTCGACACCTATGTTGAGAAATTTCCCATTGGGATAAAAAGGAAATCTATCTCTTATAACCTCCCATATTGGGAGCATCTTAAGATTACCCACTTATTAGATATATTTAAAAATGTTTCATATTATTTATGGAGGCACATATCATCGAAACAAAGTGACACATTGGCTATTAGGAAAGATCTTATTATTTCAAAAACTAAAAAGAAACATTGGCCAAGACTATTAGAAAGTACAGGATCAGAGGCAAGCGTCGGTCCCTCTAATTCATGGTATTTCAAAGAATGTGATGTCCCATGGATTTAGAAAAAAGATGATCTTTCTTTGGCAAAGGAAGTTATAATGGGTGTAAGGGTGCCATCTTCATACGGGTCTTCACTACGGCACTGCTTCACTGTGGATGACCATTTGTTGGGGTTGAAATTGCATGACCATTTGAATCTTCTAAGAGTACATATAATGTCAAAAGCATGATTTTATTATTTTTTATATTAATAAATTTTATCCCATGCAGGGATCATAAAACATAACTAATTTTGTATATTATTGCACGTTTTTATAACTTTGTAGTGTCATTATCATTTGTTCATGCGTGGGTGTGTGAAACATGAATTCCCTCAAGACCTCGGATGCACCATATATAAATTATCTGCATTTGTGATTTGGATCACGTCAAAGGAGATTCATGTGGCTAGAATTCCACAGTGGCGTCAAGAGATAGTTGAGATTGTTTGTATGTTTGAGAAGGAATTGCTGACGAGTTTCATGGACTTACAGGTTCATCTTCTAATCCACCTATTATATGAGGTTGAATTAGCTTGGGTGGTTTCTTGTCGTTGGATGTTCTTCTTAGAGAGGTACATGAAGAAATTGAAAGGTTTTGTTTGACAAAGGGAAAAAACTGAGGGGTCTATGACAGAGGGGTACATATCATATGATTCTTTCTATTATGCCAGTGAGTACATCAAGAAGATTGAAAACAGACCAGGTGTAGTGATTTGGGATGATGAAAGGAATGAAGACAAAAGAGAAGGGGAGTTGCTCCAAATGAATGGAAAAAAGCACTTGATAAAGAGTAAGCAAATTATAATTTTTCAAATTTACACAAAGTACATATTCATGTTGAACTTCGATATAATGTATATTTTTATCTCTATGTACTATATAATTTTGGTTTGATTTCATCAGTGAATGTAGAAATTGAAGCAATCAATAAATTCGTTCTTTACAATTCTGAAGTGACACAACCGTGGGTCGCATTGTACGAAGAAAAGAGGATGAAATGGGATAGTGAAAAGAAAGAATTCAGATGGTTTAATGGTAGAAGTGTGCCTTATCTCGATCATTTAAAAGAAAATATGCCAAAAATATGCCCCAACAGCTGGGTTGCTGACCAAGTCAGAGAGAAATACGGTGCAACTGGTTGTTACCCGCGTGCTGAAGAGGATGTGCTAAACGTAGGGATTGGGTGCAACAACTCGGTAATAATCTATTTAATTTATATGTACATTTGAAACTTAATAATGCAAATTTCAAATGTAATTACATCTATATTTCATATTTTAACTATTGGATTATTATAAGACACATGACACTATGATTTTTTATAGGTGCATTTGTTCCCATCTATGTGGGCATATGGACACCATTTTCGCACAAAAAATTCCAATGATGGACACTTGACACAAGACTGTGGAGTGAAAGTTGAGTTCGATCAATCTATTCGATCTAGCCACTGTGATTAAAACCTAGCAGGAGGGATGTTAGGTTACGTAGGAAATATACAAGAGATCATTGAAGTGGATTTCTCTTCTTTCCAATGTGAATTTTTGGTGCAAGTGGCGGGACACCTTTGATCGGAATAATGTAAAGGAAGATCGCGATAGTAGGCTAATATGTATAAACTATAGAAAGATGTGGGATGAAGCTAAGGAGCCCTACGTTTTCCCCAAACACTGTAACTAGGTGTTTTTTTACCCAGATGTGTTGGATAGGGATTGGTGGTTCGTATTGAGACACGACCCTAGATCAAAACATATTTTTTAGAACAATAGTGTTATCATGCTATGCGAGTTGGAAAATAATGAGGGTGATCATGAGAACCGAGAGTGATATGGTACATGTGTTATTTCATCCATATTTATACTTTTTAAGATGGGTTTTTATAAAATAGAAGAGGACTTGACTACCTTATAACTTATAAGACTCTTTTTTTTGAAACATTATAATATGTATTTTGAATTAATTGGTAATTTGCATTGTGTTAATGTTAAAATCAATATTTCACTTGATAATTTGCAATTATGTTGATCTAAAAAACAATGGCATACTATATAAAGTTCTTTTTTTTTGGTATGTAAGATCATAATAAAATAATTATAATTCTAAAGTGCATGAATTTATTTGCATTATTTTCTAAAATTTATTATGTTACAAAAATTCATAATATTCTAGATTTATTATTTTACAATTATTTACAATTTTACAATTTTACAAATTTAAAATTTTTTAATAAAATCATTTCACATTAATACAATTAATTTTTTACAAATATTTTAGATACAATTACAATTAAAATTAAAAGTAGAATTACAATTACAATTATAATTACAATTACAATTACAATTACAATTTTACAATTTCACATACAATTACAATTTTAGAATTTTACATACAATTAAAATGTTACAATTATAATCATTTCACAGTAATACAATTAAAATTTTACAAATATTTTACATACAATTAGAATTAGAATTAGAATTACAATTTTACAATTTCACGTACAATTACAACTACAATTACAATTACAATTTTAGAATTTTACATACAATTACAATTACAATTTTACAATTTTACATATATACCTTTACAATTACAATTTTAGAATTCTACATACAATTACAATTTTAGAATTTTACATACAATTAGAATTAGAATTAGAATTTTACAATTTTACATATATACAATTACAATTAAAATTACAATTACAATCATTTCACGATAAATTAAATATTACAATTACAATTAATTTTTTACAAATATTTTACATACAATTACGATTACAAATACAATTACAATTTTAGAATTTTACATACAATTAGAATTACAATTAAAATTTTACAATTTGTCATATATACAATTGCAATTAAAATTAAAATTACAATCATTTCACAATAAATTAAATATCACAATTACAATTAAAATTTTACAAATATTTTACATACTATTATAATTAAAATTAAAATTATAAATAAAATTATAATTTTAGAATTTTACATAAAATTAGAATTAGAATTAGAAATTTATAATTTTACATATATACAACTACAATTAAAATTACAATTACAATCATTTCACAATAAATTAAATATTACAATTACAATTAAAATTTTACAAATATTTTACATACAATTACAATTAAAATTAGAATTACAAATACAAATGCAATTTTACAATTTTACATACAATTAAAATTAAAATTTCAATTACAATCACAACATAATATTTAATAAATATCATGATCATTTAATATTAAATTAAATAAACATCACGATCATGATAACAATCGTAGAAACATCATATTCGAATAAAAACACATTCAAATTCGCTAACATCATCTAATCATCATGATCATGATCATCTAACAAAACACAATTAGCATTGTACAACATCATCACAACACAAACATCAAATATACATCTCATGTCAAATAACTACTATCACATACACATCTATCTGCAAGCTACACATTAAATGAACATATCTAACATGACCTAACAAAATATACATCATGATGATCACCAACATGTAAATTAAGTACTACTGCAACATGAACATAATATACATGGACCATCCATATATATATATATATATATATATATATAATGTAAAAAATATACAACTGTAATACAAATGTCAAATATCAGTTGGTGGTACATCATCAATAGTAATACTAGTCGAGGCCTGCTTAGTCAATGGTGCAGCCTCGGCAAGCTCAGATACATGCCAATCATCACGTGTCTACTGATTTGGTGGTGCCTCATGCTGATCAGGATCAACTTTCGGCTGCTCATCATGATGACTTGACATGGTTGATGGTCCAACCTGCTCATGATCATGAGTATTGTTGTTGCAGGTTGCTGACTCGACGTGGCCAATGGTCTAGCCTACTCTCCATCATGACTACTGGTCGATGCTGTAGGCTGCTCATCTGCGACACAAGGTGAACGATGATCACTCCCTTGATCGTGATCACCAGATGATGCAACGCTGCTCGTGGACTGTCGAAGTACTACATCTCGACCACGCCTAGGTCAAAGGGCCCTCAATCGCGTAAGTAAGCTCGTAGCTCCTACAATATGCCACATCAGGGTGAAAATGTCACGCGGCATGTCTCTCCACATATGTACCAGCCTAGCATCGACTTGTATATCTTTCATAGTGGCGGGCCTGACTCTCACCTCCACAAACAGTGCAGAGGGTTGGTCGCCCAACTCCATCCTCAATCTACTGTCAGGGCCACACCTAGCAAAAGGCGGTACCGACGCACCATTAGGGCTAGGTCTGTCTACACCAACCTGATCCTCGGAATCTGCCATATCCTGATCATCATCGATATCTACACCTGGATCATTTAGTGGCATTGGCATCTCATTACCATCAAATGACCTAATGTTTGAAAAATATATATAAGTACACAATAATAATTAGACAATTTCATTAAATAGTTTAATAAAAAAGAGTTAAAGAACATGTTAGAATAAATTTAAATGAAACAAAAATATTACCTCTATCATCCGGCGGCTCATCATATATGAAGAGGATGTTGGCACACCCTCGCTAATCCAAACCAGCATAAGGCCATGGGACCATAACGAAAGGATGCTCATCAACACTGGTTAGCAACTCAAGTGCATCATGAGATATCCTTGCTGAAAACTTAGACTCGCCCCTCTTGGGCATCATCTATCCCCACATCTGCATCCATACATGTAGCATCGGCCTACAATGCTATCGAAAAAAAGTAGGCCTCGTCTCTGGAAACCTCTAAAAAAAAAGCGCTCTGAAGCAAAAGGGAAGTTCACCCTCCCTTGTCCATGAGCACGACATCTATCTAAAGCTATACAGAACTGCCGTAAAAAAATGGCAGACCACCTCACAAGTCGTGGCTCCTGTACTAAAGAATCAACATAAAATAGAAGTGGACAACTAATATGTTTCTCGTCGCTAGTGTTGTGTGAAATGGTTGAAATCAGTAGTGAGAGGCACCTCACCTCCTCTCTACCAAATGAAGCAATACGTAACTGACCTCAGGAGACCTAAAAATATGAAGGAGACATTATATATCCAGGTATGGGTATGCTAGTGTATCTCTAGGAGTACACCAAGCGACTCCTTGATGCATAATTCAGGACCTTTGGGAATGAGGAAAATCACCTCTCTCTCCTTGATAGGTTGCTAATGAAATAGATGTCCTCCCTCGGTGGTCGTACTTGCTTCGGTTAGGACCAACCCCGAGAAATCTGTGGGTGGGAATTCCACTTTATTATCACTGCGAGAGAAGCATCATTTGACAAAGTCATATAGGTTCATGTGTCAAAGGTAGGGTTATAGGATTCATTTTTTATTACTTGGCCAAGGAAAATTTTTAATTTTTCTTATTTAGTCTATCCTAAGGTCTAAACCCACTCTCATTCAAATTCCCTCATGTCACATCAATCATAATTTTCTGACATTTTTCAATTCCCGAGCTTATAGCACCGAAAGTGTCATTTTAGCCAAGAAACCACACTTTCGTAGCAAAATACACAGAGAAATTTCACTTTTCGCTATGAAACCACTAATACTTTCATAGTGAAAATGCCCATAATTACACTAGATACGTTACGAAAGTGAGGTTTCTTGTCTCTCATGTCAAATTAGCTGTTAGGTGTCATAAATTGATTTGAAAAGGATAAGTTAGATGCAATTCTAGTAAGTTAGGGTAAAGATCAAGGTACATGGTCAGGGATGAAGTCATCATCACCATTTTAAGCATGTATGAGTAATCATATGTTATGAGTGGTCATCGAACTTCAAAAACCTTTCCAAATTAAGTCATTTCTCATTCTCCATTTCTTCTTTGCGTGTTATTGAGCTCTGGAGAGCTATTTCATTGAGCCAAAGTTGTGGCTGGTATTTTCAAAGGGTTGCATATATCAGTGATCAAGCAAGGAGAGAAGACACTAAAGAAATTATGGCTGTAAAAAGAAAGACAAAGAAGGGTGACCAATGTCTCAGATATGAGCCATCAGATATGAACCTAATAAATGAAGACCCAACAACTGTAGAAGTCTTTAGAAGGACATGATGTTTACAATTTTGTGAAATACTACAGGGCTTCCATGTACAGGTTTCCAAAGATTTTTCCCTAAAATTCAGTGGAAAAGCTACTAAAGTGGGGATGCTGAATCTCACCATTACACCAGAGGTCATTGTAGAAGTAATAGGGATTCCAAGGGGACAAGAAAAATGGTTCAAAGGGTTAAAATTCAACATGGAGGAGTGAAAAGAGTTTATAAAGCCAGAAAAAAGTGAAATGGACCTTAAAAATGCCGTTCCATGGTGATGCATGAAGGATAACTTCTCAAAGTTGTTGCTTATCATCCATAAATATTTCACTTGTGAAGGGAGATACGATAAAGTCTATTCTTACTATTTCGAGCTTCTCCTACACTTTTCTGGTAAGATATCTCTTGATCTGCCTTTCTACTTACACAAAAGTTTAGAAAAAATGGCAGATAAATTTCAAGAAAAATTTGAAGGAAGTGAAACTTCATTATTTCATCATGGTTTAATAAAATTGCTTGTTTTAGATGAGCTACAAAGAATAGGCAAAGATTGGTCATCATTGCTGTTTTTTAGTGGTTTTAAAATGGACACCCTTACCCCTACAAGAAATCCTAAACCTAGGGGTATGCCATCACCTTTAGTGGCAGAACAAAGTGAACTGGTAGGGGCAGAGCAAAGTGAACCAGTCATGATGGAAACAGAGCAGTTGCAAAGATTTGATACACCCACTATTTCACTTTCAAAACAAAATTCAACAATGAGCAAACCTGCAAATCAAAAGAAAGCTTTGAGTAAACAAGGAAGCAAAAGGATTACAAGGAGTCAAACAGTAGCTTTAGAAGACAAAAAAATGGCTAAAGGAAATTTAGAAGACATACTACATTCCATTGATATTGAAGAGACTCCTATAGTCCAGGCTAAGGATATAGATAAAGGTGGACAGAAACTCAAGAAAGCTAAATTTGCAAAAAAACTTCAATTTGAAGGTGAGGATGCAGGTTCTATGTTTCAGGCTAGGAAGCCCATGAAAAGGCATGCTAGAAAACTGATGGAGAGCAGCAAAGAAGTTCATCCACCTACTGACATAGTCTAGCCACCACAAGACATTGTTAATCTTTCATCACCTGCAGAGAAGGATCTAGTTAGCAAGCCAAAGAAAGGAAAGGAGAAAGGAATGGAAAAAATAGAGTTTGAACTCCTTGAAGAACAGTTGAAGCTGGCTAATCATGAAATAACTATCATGAAGAAGGAGGCAAGGAAACATAATATCTAGAAGGTCTAGTTTGAAAATATGAAAGAGGTTTTGGAAGAGCAGGTTGACACTGTATCAAAGACCCTAGACAACACACAACAGTTAATCAAATGGACTGTGCCATTGAGGAAAGAGGTGAAACATGTTAGAAGAATGAACCTGAACTTAAAATCTACCAACATGAAGCTAAAATATCAAGTTAAAGACCTCCAAGAACAACTAGAACTAATCCATGAGGAGTTGGAGAAGAAAGGCCTAAAAATGACAGTAGTTGAGGAGCCGATAGCTCAACTCATCATCAATGAGGAAGAAACACCTCAAGGCTCATAGTTTGAGTTGGTTTATATTTTTAAAGGTCAATGGAATGTTGGAAACAAATTTTTTATAGTTGGAAGGCATATTTTTGAAGTTAGGCAAAAATCTGGAATTATTACAGTTTTAGCAATTTCATAGCATTTCCTAGTCTTGAAGCCAAGAAAATGCTATGAAACCACCTGTAGCTTTCTTTTTGCTTAAAAAACCACTTTTGGTAACTTTTAAGGGGTGGAAATGATATGGACAATGTGTCAATAAATAATGAACATAATACAAAAGGATAGAATAAAAAAAGTTGATGGCAAAAGGCATTTTTTGTATGCTACGAAACTGTCATACTTTCATAGCGTGCTGTGTTGAAGGTTTGTGAGCAGGTTTTTGGGCAATTTTGGATAGGTGGATACTTTAAAAGGGTTAAAGGACTATTCCAACATTCATCCAAGATTTTAAGACCATGAGATGAAGACAACTCATCATCCAAATCATTCTTTGAAGATAAGGACCAGTTTTCCTTAAAAATAGGGTTTGTTTCCAGATTTGGAGGAGGCTAATTAAGATGTCATGTAGTGAAGAGTTCTATCACATCCTATTCGAACATGTGAAGTATTAGTTGTCAAATATGTAACTGTTTTTAGGAGAGAAGGTAGTTGATGTAATAATTAGCAGTTTGAGTCCTATTAGGAAAAGAACTGTTTCATAGTGTAGCTGTCATTTTATCATTAAAGCACATGTTTTCTTGTTATGAAAGGTGTCATTAGGAAAATTTCAATGAATCTAGCCAAGAGGTAGATCATCTCTCATGTAACAAGTCTATTAAATGGCATATATTCGAATTGGCAATGGGTTGGAGATATTTTGGCAATACTGCAGCTTTATGTAATTTAATTGTTTTCAGTAATAAGATGACTTTTTACTTGACCAACCTGAGACTCTCATGGAGTTTTTAGTGCTTACTTGATCTATACTTTCTATGTGTACCATTTAATCATATTTAATACTCATAATTCATAGGTGTATGCTTTGACTTCCTTTATTGATGAATTGGCTGTGTTATTTCATGTTTCATGTGTGATTTACCTCTGCTAAAAACTCTGTTACACAGCAATTTGTCACCGTCCCTACAATCCCCATCCCGCACATTGGAGGGCTCATTTTGTGACCTGTCGACAGAGTTAAGGCTTGAAAATACTTTCATTTCATCCCTCTGAAGATGAGCTTTAATTTCCCTGAAGACATCTCCCTGCAAAAAAACCTAAAAATAGCTCTTTTTCCATTGGCGCGGTTCCATAGTTCAGCCCTCGCGCCAAGAGGGAAATCCTCCAAAGAGGGTGCACCAATTGGCGCTCTGTCATAGAGCCGCACCCGCGCCAACCATATTAAGAGGTGTTTTTTAAAAATAAAAGGCGGAAGTTTCATCCTAACAAATTCCTAGATTGATTTCTATCTTGAGTTGGGAGGTTTGGCTACGGATTTCCATAGAGAGGAAGTGGTTTGCCACCTCTCATGGAAGCTTCCTTGATGATAGGGCCAATCCCATAATTATAGGGATCCCAACTCTCCTTCCTCCTTCTATAAAAGCTTTCCCATTTCCATTTGCAAGCTAGTTCCAAAGAGTGGCAGAATTTCCAAGTTCCCAAGAGCTTTCATGCTGCAAAAGCCTTCTTGATTCCCTAAGGCTAAATCCAAGCAAGGAGACTATTGCCAAGTATCCGGAGAGAGAGGCTTGTCTTATCCTTGAAGGCTTTATCGAGACATGTTGTGCTGACGACCCGCTAAAGGAGAGTGCTGCATCGAAGCTATGGTTGTATTCTTCTTTTGACTCTTTAATGATAAGCGACTATCGGTTATGGTTCCACTCTTGTTCTTGATCATGTTCATGAGTTATGTCCTCTTCGACTGACATATAGTTGTATGTACTGGATTTTATGCTTGTGTTTGTGTTGTTTCTTGCATGTGCAGGTGTCCGATCACGGAGATCGTGAGGATTGTGATCTGCCAGGGCAAAGGAACGGGAGCACCACCTCTTCTACAAACGACAACGTTGGATTCCAGGTAAGCCTTCCTCGCAAGTCGGTTTATTTACAATTAGGAACCTGCACTGTAGCGTGTTTGATTGTTGCTAGACCCGATCTGGGCTAGTAGGGATCGCCTCTATCCGCAGAGGGGATTTACCTCCTCAAAAATTTGGCAACTCCACTGGGGAATCAGCTTGTTGTTTGATTTGTAAACTATAGACGGAGTCTGAAGCACAGCCAGATAGCCTTCGAAACGCTTTTGCTCTGCATTAGCAGAGTAGATCAACGCTGCTTTAGTCAATCTCCAGTTTGGTTTACGGACTGAACAACTTGGAGTTTTGTCTTCTCTTTCCGGTTAACTTCTTGGTCTTGCTTGCTTGGTCAACTCTTTGGACTGGATTTTCTTGTTTGTTTGGCTCTGTTTTAGCCTTGTTTTCACTTGTTTGTGTCTGAGATTGCTTGTTTTTATTTTTTCCATAGTAAACTTGGTTGGCACGCTTTTTAGCGTGACAGTCGCGCCCATTGGCGTAGGTTGCCTGTGTATCACCCGCGCCATTGCCTTTCTAGCGCTAATTTCAAGCTCACAGTCGCGCCAATCCTGTGAGCTATTAGGGTTTGTTGTGTTTCAAGCTTTCTGAGGCTGACTTGAGATTTTGATCTTGTTTTTTCGGCTGTTTGAGTGCACAGGAGCCTGGTTTGACTGGTTGGAGCCTCCTTCCTTTGGTTGTTTGCCTATTTCTTTCGATTTTGCATACGAGCCCTAGGGCATCTAGGTGCCTTTGTGAGTCAAGCCTCCCTTGGGAGTTTTTGGTTTCCGTTCGTTCAGTCGGCTGTGGGATTGCTTCCTTGCATTCGTTTGACAATTGTCTATCATATTGTTGCGTTTTTTGAGTGACTGATTTCGTTTTCATTCGAATTTCGCCTCGCTTCATTTTGGGCCTAGATCACACGGCTCATTGGTGTCTTTGGGACTTTTCTTGGTTTTGAGAGACTTTTTGTCGATTTGAGATCTGATTGTTTCTGCCATTGAGTGAAATTTGTTGGTTTTTCTCTCTTAATATCATTTCTCGAATTTCTTCTTATTTGTTTTCGGTTTGTTTAGTGCATCTAGCTATCAAACATTGAAAATAAAAAAAATCTCTTTTGCTTTTGGTTGATTAGTGCAAATTGAAATCTTTTCGATTTTACTAGTATTTAGTGAATTTGAAAGAAAAGTTTTTAGTTTCATTAGTTGCATTAGAGATATCATTGATTGTCTTCTGATCATTTTGTTTGCGTAAAAACTCTCAACTCTTCTGTAGCTAGTTTTCATCGAACAAAATGGTGTACTGTGGCATGTAGTTTTGCATTTAAGAGATTTTTGAGACAGCACATTCGTTAGGGCCTGAAAACTGAAACGTAATTGAAGATCAACTTTAAAATCTACTCAATTTACACTAAGGCAACATTGAAATCTAACGAAACACATTTAGAGGTCTAGGCTAGAGACGTGTTCCGGCGTCTTTAAACCTAGTAGCTGTCGTTCGCCTCTTGGCTTTAGACAGCGCTAGTACGGACTTGTGCTCCTCGTACCGTCGCGTATATAAAGGGAGACCCCACTAGGTTTCAATCCTTTATCCATAGGAAGCCGAGTCTGCCGCCCTATACCCATGATACACCGGACACAGCATTCGGGGAGATTGCCTGCACGTATGGAAAGTCCTTGGTTGATTTATTTTTCATTATTGAAACCAAGGTGTATATTGCAGTTCACGCTTATTTGGTACACCCTTTTGCCTAGTATTCCTCAGTAGTCATTTGATCTTTTCTGACTCCCTAAATTTGAAAGGATCACCAAGCACTTGTCCTTTCACACTTGTGTCAAATCTGAAAGAGATAGAGTCACCTTTTCAATCGTTTCTCGACTCTTAAAACATGAAACGGTGAAGTTTCTCATTTTTCAATGTGGTAAAAATTAATCACCCACGATCACACGCCCTGTTAGATTTTTCTTGTTGACCGTTTGATCGTGTGTCTTGACTCTTTTTCAGCCCATGTGTGTGTTTGATCTTTTTATCTTGTCATTTCTGCCATAGTGGTAGAACCCTTGGTTTCGTCTACTGGTAGTCCTTATACGAACGATTCATCAGGGATTTCACAATCCTCTGCTGAACCACAGCAGCCCATTGTTTCTGAGTTCCCTGACGGGGGACCGGTTCTTTCTGAGCAACCCTTTGGGGGACCAGTTGAGTTCGATTGGCCCTTTTCTGATCCTTGGTCTGAATTGAGATTATGATCTGATTTCCTTTCTCTTACATCGGGTTCGCCTTTTATAGCTGTTGTCTTTCCTTCTAGTCCTCGCCGTCTATTGCAAGATCTAGCGGCAGGCTCAAACATGAGTGATTCTGGTGAGGAAATCCCAACGTCCGGTGAAGACTATCAGCTCTTCCCACGAAGATTATTTCTGGGAGACAACTCTGAACCAGTTGCTATGTCATCTAGTCCCTCGTTACCACCAGGGTACAGGTCCTTGGGTCAGATCATTTCCGCCGCAGCCTCTATGGGAGTGTCAGCTCCTTCACCGAGGCCCGCTGCTCCTTCACCGGGAGTGTCTCCTCAGACACCCGTCACTTCTGTACCCATTTGACCCACTGTCTATGTGGTTGCATCTGCACCCGCTGTCACGGCACCCTCCGCGAGGGCTATGCTGCCTCCTAAAGATGTCTATTTAGTGATTGCTATGCCGGAGAACATTTCTCCGGAGGAGTATCGGTTGTCCCTACAACAGCCGAACCCCAAGGTTGGACCATCCTCCCGAGATCCCAACCACTCTTATTTTTCACACTATGCACAGGATGGTACACCCGTGTATGCTTTTCCAGGTCAGTATGATGAGCACGGGGACATTTTGCGTCTACCCGCTCCTGAGGCTTACCTCCATGCTCAAGGTTTACCTTATAACCAGGCTTATAACCCGCAAGGGCAACCTTTCCAAGGCCAACCTTCGGGCCAACCTGGCTATCCTTACGACCCACAGGGGCAGCCCATGCAAGGCTATCCTGCGGGCCAGCAAGGGCTGTCATACAGTCCGCAAGGACAGTACTATAGCCCTTCTGGTCAACCTGTACAGCCTCAGCCGAGGTACCAACCGGGACCCGTCTATGGTCCTGGGAGGCAAATCCAGCCTTCTCAGCCTATGCAACCGCAGTATCCTGTTGTTTCTAACGTTGCATATCAGCTAGGACCATCCTATGGTTCCGCTCCAGGTCAAGTCGGTTACTAGAAAACACCTGGCCCTATTCCTCCACCAAGCCAACCAGCCCATCCGGTACAACCTGGTGTTCCGCCTCCAGGCCAACCGGCCCATCCGGTACAACTTGGGTCTCCTTTGCAGCCAGGTCAACCTGCGTAACCGGCACCACCTGTTTATCCAGGTCAACCTGTTCATTCAGGGCAGCCCTCTCAGTCGGGTCAACCTATTCACTCAAGGAAGCCCGCTCATTCTATTAACCCTGCCCAGCAGCCGATTCATTCGATGCCGCAGCCAAATCAAAAACTGCGCCCTAGTTATCAGGCTCTGCAGGGTTCCACCTATCAGCAGCCGACTCATCCTCAGGGCGGTTATTATCCTCATGGTCAATCTCAACTGAATTATAACCACCTCAGAGGCTCTCAGTACTATCCTCCTCCACCCGGTTATACCTATACTCAGCAGCCAAATCCAAATGCTGCTTATACAGGGCCGAATCCTAACCAGGGTCCACACTCCGGTTATCAAGCCCCACACACTGGTTACCAGCATCCAAATCAGTCTGTTTATATGACCTACACCCCCTACGGTCAGAATCCTACGGGACAGAACCCATTGGGGCAAGGATATTCACAACCATTGTGGAGTACAGGTACCGGTCCTCATCCCAGGCCTGGCATGCCGGTTAATCCGCCATTGTCGTTCCTGGTCACCTTGGAGTTGCCGGATGTTTCAAAACTGACCAATGATCCGATTTTACATAATCTGTATTGGCCTCTGGTTCCTACCAAGATACCAGGTGATTGCCCCAAGTTTGAGGGAAAAGCTGGAGAAGACCCCCAAGCGCATGTGATGATGTATCATCTTTGGTGTTCGTCTAACTCTTAGGTCGACGATTCGATTCGTCTGTGCCTTTTCCAGCGCACTTTAACTGGAGCTGCTGCTAAGTGGTACATCGAGTTATCCCGTGGTATCTTCCAAGATTTCAATTCCTTAGCCATGGCTTTTCTCACGCACTTTCAGTTACCAGTTCGTTATGAAGCCGGGACGCACCTCCTGACTTCTCTGAAGCAGGATAAAGCCACTCACATTTCTGATCACATTCATGAGTGGCGGCGCCGTCGTAGACTGATCAAGTTTCATATACCTGATCAGATACTAACTCACTGGTTCACCACCTCCTTCGTGAATAAAATCGCCCAAGATATTGCGATGGGAGCGTGTGTGACGGAGGAACAAGCCATTGCGCGTGCCCAATATCTGGATCTTGTATATTCTCAGTCCGGCACGCTTTATGATATCTTGCCTGATGCCCCACGGTCCGGAACCTCTAAGGCTCCACCTACCCCCGCAGTGGATGGTGTCATTGGTTCTGTATCTCAGAATTCGAAGAAATCTTCGAATGGGAAGCAGAAGTCTAATTCTTCCAACAATACTCCTACTAATCCCGCCCCAGCAGATTCTGGCAAAACCGCGGAGGTGAACGCCGTTCAGGCCAATCCTACGGAGAAAGCCTCCAAAGGGAAAAAGAAGGGCAAAGGTAAATCCAAATCCGATGCCCTGAGGCCAGAATCTAAATCTCGTATGGAGGATGGTTCTCAACGTAAACCAAAGTACCCCTACCTCATTTGTGAAGGAGACCATTATACTAAGGATTTTCCACGACGATCCGAGGTTAGTCAACTTCTCAAGGGATCAAAAGGGACTCCGGCAGTTCTTAAGGAGCCATTCCCATCTCAGCAGACCCAGATGGTCGAACAGCTGTCACTATCTGCACCATTTGGGTCCCAAGTTTTCATGATGAAGGTTGTTGCACCTATTTCTGTCGCTACGTGTTCGAAGGACTACAACGAATCGCGGCAGGCACTCGGGAAGGCAGTTGCGGATGGACCGCCTCCCCCACTTGTCTCCGGTTCGTTGGAAATCGAGAAGCCTACTCCTGAACACGTTGTGAAGCCACCTTCTAAAGGTGTTCTTCGAATATCTTCTTATAATCCGAATTCTCGTGCCGCTCAACATTACAGCATTATTGAAGATTTGGCATAGGCACCTTCTGCTATGTCTGCACTAGAATTTCTTCAAAGTTGTCCTTTGCAACGGAAGGCTTTATTATCTGCGATCGGTGGCATTGATCCCGCCGATTCGAGTCTTCTCACCTTCGATTTAGAGAATTTCTCCCCCCGACTTCCACATCAGATAGCTCTCGTTATTCAAGTCGGGATTAACGGTCTTAAAATTCATAGGGCCGTTGTGGATGAAAGTGCTTCTACCTGCGTCATGTCATCCGCTTGCTAGAAGGCCATTGGCTCTCCAGCCCTTGCATCATCTCCTAATGCCCTTGAGGCATTCGATGGTCGGGAATCCAAACCCCTGGGTGTTCTCGAGAGTTTAGCAATCACTTTACAAGGGAAGACTGTCAACGTGGAAGTAGAAGTAGTCGACGCCAGGCTCAACTACAACATACTTCTTGGCCGTAGCTGGACACATGCCATGCTATCCATGCCATCCACCGTCTTTCGACTTCTTAAGTTCCCTCACGAGGGAAAAATCGTCACGGTGGATCAGTTGTCCTTCTTCACCTCCACGTTCGAGAACAACGTACCATACGTGGATCAGATTTCGAATCCCCCTGACAGTGTAGGACCCGGTCTCTTCAAAGACCCCGTCCTCATGGGTATCTTTCCCGCACCACCACCGCACACCGCTCAAGTTAACATGATTTCCAGGTCCGATGACCCCTGGCTTATTCCTACGCCTGAGCAGGTGTTTGAGTTTGGAGAATCAATGCCCTTGACTCCAGTAGAGATCAGCTACTGTGAAATTGTTGCCACATCTGATCCTCCACCTCCTCAACATGCTCCTTTAAGCATGGCTCTAGATGTTTAATCTCAATCCCCCTGGCTTGGTCAGGTTGATTCAC
The DNA here is from genome assembly GCA_034641835.2 of Pinus albicaulis. Taxonomy (NCBI): domain Eukaryota; kingdom Viridiplantae; phylum Streptophyta; class Pinopsida; order Pinales; family Pinaceae; genus Pinus; species Pinus albicaulis. Next base: position 408,736,237 of record CM076582.1, read on the forward strand.
CTGATCCTCTCAAATAGACTTTTCCTTCCGATGAAGCCATCATTGAAACTATGTCTCTCGAGGAGCTGCCTTGGGGCGATGGACATCATCGCTCCTCTTTTATGCCTAGCTTGGGGGAAATGTCAGATTGTCTGGAGCGTTATGCATCTCAGGTTCCTACTCCCCCTCTCCAAACGCCCATCTTGACGCACGAGGTTTTTTCGGAGGGAAACCTGAGTAATATCACTCAAACCATCCCGATCAACATCTCTGTCAAACCGGGGATCATTGAGAATATTCACATGGTAGTGACTTTTTCTCCTGATGAGATTCAAGTCTATACTGATCTTTTCAAAGAATTCAGAGATGTGTTCACTTGGTCCTACGAGGAAATGCCGGGGATTGATCCCAGTATCATAGTGCATGAGATTCCAACCTATCCGGGTGCGAAACTCGTGCGCCAACGCTTAAGCCCCATGCATCCTCGGAAAGCCGCTGCAATTAAGGCAGAAGTTGAAAAACTTCTGAACGCGGGCTTTATTTATCCCATCCCCCTCACAGAATGGGTTTCTAACATTGTTCCTGTTGATAAAAAGCAGGGTACTATTAGGGTCTATGTTGATTACCGCGACATCAATCGCGCTTGTCCAAAAGATAACTATCCCACTCTGTTCATAGACCAGATTATCGACGAATGTGCCGGAAGTGAGATTTATTCCTTGATGGACGGTTTCTCAGGGTATAATCAGATCAATATTGCACCTGAAGATCAACATAAGACTACATTCATCTGTCCGTGGGGTACTTTCACGTATAAAAAGCTCCCGTTCGGCTTGAAGAACGCTGGAGCCACTTTTCAGCGTGCGATGTCTTATGCTTTCCATGACATTCGCCATATCGTTCAGCCTTATCTGGACGACTTGCCAGCTCATTCAACTGGGTGAGAGGATCACCCTGAACACCTCTGCCAGATTTTCCTCTGTTGTAGGCGCTACAATATTAGGCTCAATCGTCATAAGTGCGTCTTCTGCGTGGATTCTGGCCGTCTTTTGGGATTCATAGTCTCCAAAGACGGAATTCGCCTTGACCCTTTAAAAGTCAAGGCTATCATCAACCTCCCATCACCCTCCTCGTTATATCAGGTGCAGAGTCTGCAGGGAAAAGCAAATTTCCTTCGACGCTTTATCTTGAACTACGCGGAGGTGGCTAAAGGATTCACGCGCCTATTAAAGCAGAATGTTCCCTTCCATTGGGACGAAATTGCCTAGCAGTCCTTTGAGAAGCTAAAGACGTTATTGGTTAATGCTCCTTTGCTTCGTCCACCTGATTATCGCCGTGATTTCACTTTATATATCGCTGTCGCGTTTAGCACCATTTCTATGGTTCTGGTGCAGGATGATGATGATGGTAATGAACATGTTGTTTATTATCTATCGCGAAACCTTCTCGATACAGAAACGCGTTATGCTCACGTCGAGAAGTTGGCGTTAGCAGCAGTACACGCTGTGCATCGTTTTCGCCATTACATCCTGTTGCGTACGATAACAGTGGTTTCGGATTGCAACCCCATGACATATATTCTCTCTAGACAATTGCTGGGGGGAAAATACTCCAAATGAATCGTTATCCTGCAGGAGTTTGACTTAGAGTTCACTACCGCTAAGTCAAAGAAATCACTGGTTTTCACGGATCTTATATGCTCACTCCCGACAGACTCCGCTCCTTCACTTTCTGAGGATCATATCCCGGACGAAACTCTTTTCCTCATCAGTACTCACGACCCTTGGTATGGCGAAATAATCGTGTATCTTCAGACCTCCACATTTCAGTCTGAGTTGACTAAATATGCTCGACGTCGAATTCGGCATCAGTCTCAACCCTACCGCATCGTAGGAGATACTTTATACCATGTTGGAGTAGATTTGGTGCTCCGTCGGTGCCTAACCTTGGAAGAGGCTGAAAGGGTCCTAAATTACTGCCACAGTGGCGCCTGTGGTGGACATATGTCTGGATATGCTACTGCCCAGAAAATTCTGCGAGCAGGTTATTTCTGGCTGTCAATATTCAAAGACTGTATCATTGCAGTCCGTAAATGTCACGCGTGCCAGGTGATTCAGCGCAAGATGCGCATGCCGCCTCTCCCTTTGCATCCTGTCATTACCGTCGACCCTTTTGCGAAATGGGGCGTGGATTTTATGACGTGTAACCCTCACTCGGCCAGGGGGCATGCGTATATCATTGTCGCTGTTGACTACTTCACCAAGTGGGCCAAAGCGATGCCTACACTAGCTGCCGACGGTAAGACAGCTGCCCAATTCATATTCAACCATATCATTGCACGTTTCGGGGTCCCGCAAACCATCGTTACTGATCACGGTACTCATTTTCGAGATTATATGATGGCTGAGCTGACTTCAAAGTTGGGCTTACGTCACGATAGCTCAACGCCATATTACCCTTAGGCGAATGGCCAGGTTGAAGCAGTGAACAAGGTTCTAGTCACTATGCTTCAACGAACAGTTGGTATCCACAAATCCAGTTGGCACCTCCAACTGTTCTCAGCTCTATGGGCATACCGGACATCTGCAAAGAGTGCAACTGGATTCACACCATTTCAATTGGTGTATGGTCTAGAAGCAACTCTTCTGGTTGAATGCGAGATTCCTTCGTTGAAATTAGCTGTGGAATTTCTACCCGACACTTTTGCTGAGGAAGAGCGTCTTTTGTATCTGGAACGGTTAGATGAAAACTGCCGCTTAGCTTCTTTAGTTATTGAAGCACAAAAGAAGTGGGTCAAAGCTCACTTCGATCAATCGGTTTCTCCTTGTTCCTTTGTTGAAGCACATGACAAGCTTGGGGCTGGAAAGTTCTAACCTATGTGGCATGGGCCCTACATAGTAAAATGCGTTTTGAAGAATGGGGCTTATGAGCTTATAGATTATGAAGGAGTTCTGCTGACGCAGCCCATAAATGGGCTGTACCTCAAAAAATACTATGCCTGAAGTGATTTTTGGTGTGCTGTGTGTACATAAGTGTGTGTTTTTCATTTGTGTGCATGTGTGGTGTGGTTTGCAATGTAAACATCTTTCTGTTGATCGGGTCTTCCTGATTGTGCAGATGTCCATTCATCCGTTTGTTGGTTTCGCAGATGGTGCCTCCCGCAGTACCAGGAATCTGTCTTCAGCAGCCTGGGTAATCTACGATCCTGCTGGTGAGTTGGTCAACCTGCAAATAACATCGTGGAATATAGTGCTGTATTAGAATTATTAACCGAGGTTGTAAACCCTGGTATCCGTGAATTACTTGCGTATCTAGACTCGCAACTTGTAGTATTACAACTGAACGGTCATTATTCGGTCAGAAACCCATCCATCTTACGTCTGTATCTGCGTATTCGTTTACTGGAAAGAAATTTTGACTATATTACATACCAACATATTCCCAGGCATATGAATGCATTAACTGATGCAGTAGCTAATTTGGTTTTAGATAGACATTTGCGCAATTTGTAAAATAATATCACATGAAAAAGAAAGATCCATCCAGAAATAGATATGTATATATATATCGAAATGTTTGCATAGTGTGCATCACATTAAATCAAAAAATATATATGTTCGTCTTAATACATCCGGAGACGACATTTCTGTCAAAAAAGATGCATGATAAAAGTCATAGGAGTCTAATCCGCATGGTGCTCATGATAACAAGTAACTGCACGCACTAAGCGTCTCAGAATTTGGTGGAGGCGACTGGGCACTCCCACCGTGTGTCTCTGGTACGCCATCGGTACATCCACCAGTCGGGCGTAGTCTGGGATCCCTCGGGCGATGCCCTCGAGATTCTGGACTAACTCCCCCCCCTCTGCACCCTTTGCCTGAGGATCAGGTGCGGGAAGAGTCCTCCGTGCAATAGGAGACATACCGGCTGGTCTCTCTGGACCCACATCTGCATACATATAAAATGTGTCAGGAAGAACATGTATTAACAAAAAAAATCATAAAATATAAAATCAAAAAGAGAAGGGGTCATACCCAACTCCTCGTCCCAATCATCTCCCTCCGGCAGTGGGAGATCTGGATCACCAGTGAAATCGGTATCGACATATGGCCAGTCTTCCACTACGATCAACTGATGCTGCAACCACCCAAAAAACTTCGGCCTCCAGGACATTTGTTGGCCCCCTCCAGCTCTGGGCATCAGTTCTACCCAGCGATCCATTCTTGGCTCTCGTGGAATCGGCTCAGCTACTATGGCCCCTTGGCCCTGGAAGATTGGTAATTGTTCCAAAATGAACGATACCAGGATAGAACCATAGCCGAACTATTTCAGCTTGGCTTGTTTTCATTTGGTTAGTTGCCTCTTTATGTTTATCGTCACTGTTGTGGCCCAGTAGAACAATAGAGGAGTCATACACTCTGAGGCTAACAAAAGTTGGGCCTTTGTGGCCTCGTGTGGTGCCTGCGACCCCGCCGCCCGCGTGATGGTATGCAGCACCACTCTCAGTGCCAGATCAGGAATGGTATGGATGTCCACCTTTCCACTTCCGGATCCCAGTTGTGCCCCGCGGCACACTCGTGCCATCACTTGCTCCATTTTCTCACCAGATGGTCTGCTCCCTGTCAGTATGGGCACTAGACCTCTGCGCGATAATTTGGTTATGAAGTACACGTTAGCAACCTCCATTTCTAACACTTGGTCTCGCAGTTTGAATACTTGTTCATCTGCGTCCCACATATTGATCAAGTACTGTAGAAGCTCGGGCTGAGCTCGTAAACAAGGTGTTCGGAAGAAATTTTTTAGCCCACAGTTCCTGAGGGCGTTCATGCAAACTTCATTTTCCATGGCTTGTTCATCCTCTTCACTGTTCTCCCTTTCTTTCCACTCAATCACCATTTTGCTCGGTTCACTGCATCAACATGGTCAAAACCCTTAATTAGATCTCTGATGAGCTTCAAATTGCATTCAAATTTGATTAAAATCTCCAATTTTTAGGCGAAAATTGAGGTTTCGCTGCTGGCACGGCTGTTTCCTAAACAGTTGTGCCAGCTGGCACGAGCCCTTTGCATGTAAAAGCCCATTGGCACGGGTCCGTGCCCGATACCTGCGCCAATGAGCGGAGCCCTAAAAATTTAAAAAGTTTCCTCAGAAGTCTAATGCATGATGGAAAACTATTAAAAAATGGATTGAAATGGAGTACAAAGAAGTGCCTCTTACCTGGAACTGACGGAACTCTGAATGGTAGCCCGGATCGGTCGTAATCACTATTAGAAGTTTGCACACCAAACTAGACCACTGCTGCTCTTCGGTGAGGTAAATAGTAAAAATTAATTCTATTTTTACCATTTGACATATTTATAACTTTTTGAACTCAAAGTAGGTTTTAAAAGTTATTTTTCTGAATATTTTAACGTATTTGTGTCGAAAATGGGTTTTACACTTTCCTTTTTATGCAGCAACAGGTCTTTCATGCAACTGAAATGGTGAAACGAGTTGTATTTTATACTTTTTCGAACTCGGTAAATACACGAAAAAGTCACTCTGGAGTCATCTTTCAGCTCTTTTCTGACTCTCTAAACATGAAAATATTGCCGAGGCCCTTGTCATTTCGATCTCGTTAAAGTGGACACGAATCGACATCTACCCAGTATACGTTTACCCCTTTTTCAGGCTGGGATGGATTATTTACGAAAAAGGAATACCCTAGCCTATCACGACTAGGAGGTTTTCTCGGATATTGTTTTCTACCGTTTCGGGTCCGAGGAACTATCTACGAAAAGGGACCGCTGGAGTTTACTTTTCTGCTGTCTTTTCAAAATCTCTAAATATGAAAATATGCCGAGTTCTTCCTTTTTCAGACTAGTTAAACCCTGATGACATTGGATTCAGTCGAAATGACATTATTCGAGTCGCTCCTTCCTAGGGCTCATTAAATGTACTAGGATGGATTCGCCCTAAGGGCGGACTTATATTACAAGCATATGCTATCCCCTTCAAGCTTGTTATCAAAAATAATTGGGGTACTCGCCAGAAATGGTGGGGGAAAATGGAACCAGCGTCGTTGTCGTGTCAGCAGTATGTCGCTCTTGAACATGGCAATTTTCTGCATTCGTGTCAGGTTGGGGACATCTCATCTCGTTCTTCACTTTGCCTCCGTGGGTTTAGATAATCCCTTTTGACCTCTCATCTGCTCATTGCCTCATCACCATGACCTCTAATCCGTTGATGTCAAATACTGCCAAGTCCACTGTCGTGCTGTTTACATGTTCAAGAGAAGTTGACCTCTACAAGTATTAACCTTCCTCTGATTCTCATATGATCCTGATTCACGAAAACATTATGTTCCTCTATCTCGTGTTGACGATGTGGGAAACATTATGGCCCACCTTCAATCAAGATCACTTCCTGTCGACTTCAGCTCATTATTCAGGAAGATGGTCTAGAGACTCTTTCATGGTACCTTGGAGCCTGCATGCCTCAATGGCAGGTTCGTCGCATTCGACGTGAGTTTTTCATTATTGGCCTCCGATCGAGTGATTCTACGGGTGTTCGACACCAGCTCATTGATTCACACGCTGTAGATTGTACCTATAGTACCTTGAGGGCCATTGTCATTATTGGTGGTTCCTCTCGCGTCTGTTAACAACTTTCATCATTGGCTGGTAATCAGACGATGTTCTTGCCTGTTCGACTTCAGCTCACATATTCCCATGCTTGAACTTGTACTTTGTTCGGGTCAAGATGGAGCGCAAGACCCTGGATTGTGTCTGTTGTAATCCAGGATGCGACATTGTGGATTATTATGATTATTTACATGACTCACTGATTGGATGGCTGCGACCATACCTGAGTCTATTTATCGATCTTCATTGGATGGCTGCGTTCATGCCTTGGATCTAGATTATTGTACACTCTGTTATGGATGGCTGTGCCCATACCACGCATATATATCATGTATCTGAGACATCAGTTGTACTTCGCTCCACAGGTTTTCCGATGGCGGTGTTTTCGGTCGGCATGTTCTCGTAAAGCATTTCACCCCTCTCTCTCTCTTTCGGGCCTCATGCTTTAGGGGGCATCTGTTACACAACAATTTGTCACCGTCCCTACAATCCCCATCCCGCACATTGGAGGGCTCATTCCGTGACCTGTGGGCAGAGTTAAGGCTTGAAAATACTTTCATTGCATCCCTCTGAAGATGAGCTTTAATTGCCCTAAAGACATCTCCCTGCAAAAAACCCTAAAAATAGCTCTTTTTCCATTGGCGCGGTTCCATAGTTCAACCCTCGCGCCAAGAGGGAAATCCTCCAAAGAGGGTGCGCCAATTGGCGCTCTGTCATAGAGCCGCACCCGCGCCAACCATATTAAGAGGTGTTTTTTAAAAATAAAAGGCGGAAGTTTCATCCTAACAAATTCCTGGATTGATTTCTATCTTGAGTTGGGAGGTTTGGCTACGGATTTCCATAGAGAGGAAGTGGTTTGCCACCTCTCATGGAAGCTTCCTTGATGATAGGGCCAATCCCATAATTATAGGGATCCCAACTCTCCTTCCTCCTTCTATAAAAGCTTTTCCATTTCCATTTGCAAGCTAGTTCCAAAGAGTGGCAGAATTTCCAAGTTCCCAAGAGCTTTCATGCTGCAAAATCCTTCTTGATTCCCTAATGCCAAATCCAAGCAAGGAGACTATTGCCAAGTATCCGGAGAGAGAGAGGCTTGTCCCATCCCTGACAGGCTTTATCGAGACATGTTGTGCTGACGACTTGCTAAAGGAGAGTGCTGCGTCGAAGCTATGGTTGTATTCTTATTTTGACTCTTTAATGATAAGAGACTATCGGTTATGGTTCCACTCTTGTTCTTGATCATGTTCATGAGTTATATCCTCTTTGACTGATATATAGTTGTATGTACTGGATTTTATGCTTGCGTTTGTGTTGTTTCTTGCATGTGCAGGTGTCCGATCACGGAGATCGTGAGGGTTGTGATCTGCCAGGGAAAAGGAACGGGAGCACCACCTCTTCTACAAACGACAGCGTTGGATTCCAGGTAAGCCTTCCTCGCAAGTCGGTTTATTTGCAATTAGGAACCTGCACTGTAGCGTGTTTGATTGTTGCTAGACCCGATTTGGGCTAGTAGGGATCGCCTCTGTCCACATAGGGGATTTACCTCCTCAACACTCTTACTTGCCTCAGCTTCCATGTCAAGTAAACATACCACTGAGCTACTGAATTTGTTGACTCCACAAGCCCAATGATTGCAAACTTGTACTCTTTTCAACCTACACACATCATAATCAAGTTATTTTCCAAGTACAGTTAGCCATCTAGATTCATATTTATCAAATATCATTAACCCCTTTGAGAGAGTCCTCTCAAACTGAAGAGGCTAAGCTTCAACCACAAGTTGGTTTGAAACAGTTACATGAAGTTGTCTGATTAGAAGCCAATCAAGTGCAATTTTGTGATAACACCACTTGCAGATAATATGTTGCAAAAACACACCATGGCCCTTTAGGGATGTAGCCTCCTCATAGAACTCGAAGAGCCCTACCTACCTTAGGAGCCCCTGGGTAGCTACTGTAATAGGGCAAGGGTACACATCTCTATCCATCTCTCGTGCCTCACATAGGTGAACAATGTTATACTGGTCCGCCTGTTGTTGATGTTGTTCCCTCTCTTCTCTCCTTTCACGTCGCTGAATGATTGACATATTAAATACAATTTTTTATATTAAATGAGACATGTATTTAGGAATATACATATATAATTTTTTTTTGAAAAAAAACAGTCAGTGCGCCACAAAAAATAGGCATGCACTGGTAACGATGCGTCTTTTTTTTGTCGCGCATTGGAGGCGATGCACTAGAAAATTTTCAGCGCACTGGAGGCGGTGTACCTAAAAATTTTCAGAGCACCACCCTCCTAGCATTGTTACAAGGTCAACTATGCGGTGGTATAACGGATTACACCGTTAACTATGTACCAATGTCGAGAGGGAAGTGCACTGACCAAACTATATGCCCTGGGGCGTATAGTTTAGGGAGCACACCACCCTCCTAACATCACTACATAGTCAATGGTGTGGTCATTTACCCGGCTGCACCGTTGACCATGTCGAATTTCTAGAATGTGGTGCGCTGACAAAATTACCTGCCCTAGGCAGATATTTCCATCAACGCACCGCATTCCTGCAATTCGACATGGTCAACAGTGCGACCGGGTAACCGACCACACAACAATTTTTTTTTAATTTTAAAAAATCACGGTCTGTTATTTTGGTACTGCCACAGAACTGGTGCAGATACTATTAGCACCGGTCGCGGTGAGACCTATAAATTTATATGTAGCACCGCGAACTGGTGCGAGTCGAACGACTCTAGCACACCACGCAGGATTTTTTTTTAAATAAGGTGAATTTTAAGCTATTTTACAAAGGTTTAATTATGAAAAAACAAGGAAAATACTTGGACATTTGGCTGTCGAGGAGGCATATTGGCTGTAGAATTTGAAAAACTAAATTTACCCACCATTTTTCAAAATTCAAAATGGAGATGGTGGGAAATGGACAGCAGCAGTGCGTGCAATGGGAGCACTGATGGTAGGGCGCCTCACACAAGTTAAAGTTGCACTGGTGCTTGAGAGCTATGGAGCACTGAAAAGTGAAAAATGTGGATTTTTTCTGTAATTTTTTTATTTATTTAACCTTGTTCCGGTGTGCGGGGTTTTATAGGCACACTAGTGCAGTTTCATAAAACTGCACCGGGCTATTTCAGTTTTGGCGTGGGGTTTAGGATGTACCGGTGCAGAATCTTTGTAAAGAATTGGTGTGCTATAGTAATAAGATGCACTGGGTGGGTTTGTACCGAGTGCACCATGTCCCGGTGTGCTAATGTTTTGTGCGCACCGAAGCTTTCTCTAGGTGAATGCACCAGTGTGATTTAGGATGATAAATGCACCAAAGGAAAAACATCCGAAAAAACCTCCACCTGCCAACCTCCTCTAGTAACCTCCACTACAAACAGATGTCTGGGGTATTTTTACAAGGGGTTCCTCAAAAACATCTGCTAGAGGGTCTTTTCCTTGTAGTGTGCATGCCTCACCAACCACCCTCAACTCAAAATTCATGAGCTAACTGAGTCTATCACACTCAGTTAACTATTAAAAGTGATTATGAGATAACATTAGAATTTATTGTCCAATTTAATTAAGGGAAAATTAAATTAGACACACTAATGTATCGCTAGGACCCATCGCTGTGTGACTATCACTTGGACCCATAACTGTGTGACTGTCGCTTGGACCCATCAATGTGTGACATGTGACTATCACTTGGACCCATCACTATGTGACTTTCACTTGGACCCATCAATGTGTGACTATCTCTAGGACCTGTGATGCCACATTAGTGTGTGTGTGTCATCATGTTGTTTATAGATGCAAATTTCACTCTTTCTTGTTGCAAATTTCAACACTACCTCTCAATAATAAAGGAATCAATCTGTCTAGATCCGGTACCTTTGGAATGTTATTGCATGCGCACATGCAACTCTTGCATGCAACTTTCTCTAGTGTTGCTCGCACATGCAACACTTGCATGAAACACTTATCTAGTTTTGTTCACACATGCAATCCTTTTGAAACTGAATAGACTCCAAACAACTGAATCAATATAATGCATCTATCATCAAAGTATTCTGACTGCTGCTAGCTACTGCACATGTCTAATTGAATCCCCATGCTGCTGACATCTGCATCCATGCACTCTGCACTACTTCCAACTCTGATATGTGCTCCAGTATCCAACACCTATTACTCTGATATATGCTTATATTACATCTAACTGCATCAATCTAACCGATCCTTCCCGCTACTACTGTAATGTGGGCTCCTCGTAGCCAGGTTCGATCCATGAGACACACCATCTCAATGAACCCTGCCAAAATTTCTTCTTGGGATTAATTTTCCACATCACCCCACCTCACTCCTAGATGTATAGGTGCATGTACTCCCTCTTCCCATCTAGCTCAAAATTTCCCCTTCTTGGAGGTCTCTACATTAGTGTTTTCTGCCACTCCAGTATCCTCATCTTGTGCTTGCTCCACATCCTAAGCTTCATCCTTTGGAACCAAGAGCTCCTCATCTACATGAAAATCAAGCTCCCTCTCAAGGGAAAATTTCATGGCTTCCTCACACTTCCCCATGGTACATCCCTTGCATGTGTCTATCTGTTCAAGAGTACCCTTTGGAAGCTCCATAGAAAATGCATCTAGATCAATTTCATAGAGATTCTTCACATGAACCCTAATATTCTTAGCTTGTCCTATGGCTTTGTGTCGAAGGAAAGATTTCCATTCACTAAAAACCACATCATAACCTCTATCCTCCAACATTGCAACTAAAACTAAATTTTTCTTCAAGCTTGGTACATGCATTACATATTTTAATAAGAAGGGTTTAACTGAATGTCTTTGGAAGGTAATTGTACCAATATGAGTAGCGATGTACTTCCTGTCATCACCCATTTCGAAATGAAAATGGAGGTCCTTCTCCTCCAAGCTAATGAAAATTTCTTTGTCTCCCATCATGTGTAAAGATGCACCACTATCCAAGTACCACATTGATCCCATTACAATTGAAAACATGCATGTAATGAGTGAGAAGTCAAGCTCAAATTGTGAGGCCAAAGCCTCATCAGCTGCAGATTTTGAATCCTTCTTGTTCTTCTTCTTTTGTGGACAATTAGTGGCATAATGTCCATGCTCATGACAGTGAAAACATTTCACTCTGGACATTTCACGCTCCTTTCCTTCTTCGCCAGTCTCAGATTTGGAATAGGATTTCTTTTCTTTCCCATTATTCACCTTACCAAACAAGGCAAAATTTTCTTCATCATCATTCTTAGATGAAGATCCATCCCCGTTATTCTATCTGAATTATTCTTGCACCAAATTTGATCAAAGTCGTTCCCAATCTGGCAACTTCTCCCTACCATTGATAGAGTCTTGATAACTATGCCAACTATTTGGAAGTCCTAGAAGATCTAGGCTCACCAATTCATCATCCACGATAGTAATTCCTACACTCCCAAGCTCATCTCGACATTGGAAAAACTTGGTCAAGTACACTGAAATAGTGTTGCCTTTCTCCATTTTGATTTTCCTGAGCTTGTCCTTCAGTGCCATTTTTATTTATCACTGCTGCTCTAAAACAGATCTGTCAAAGCCTTCAACATTGTGTATGGAGTCACTTTGACATGGATACTTGAGACAATGTGGTCTCGTACTCCCTCCAGTATGATCCTCCTCGCCCTTGCAACCTTCTTTTGCTAAGCATTAAGATTTGCGACATTTGTTGTAGCGGGTTTTGGAATGTCATTATCAATGAATTATTTCAACCCGTTGTCCTCCAGTACTTCATCCATATTGTATTTCCACACAATATAATTGGAACTGCCCTCGAGTGCATACTCCAATATCAAGCCATTGAAATCCATTTTGATCCTCATCTGCCTGTCGCACCAAGAATACTTTTGTAAATTCGAATTCTATTCAGTCAAAAACTCAATTTCTTCTTCACTATAGTGATTTCCTGTGCTCTAATACCATGTAGAAATTATAAAAAAAATATGTATATCATGAATTCAATCTGATCATGCGATATGCTAATGCAATATATTGAATTCTTCTACAAATCAATTGCGGAAAATAAACATGATTGCACAATCACAACAAGTAAAGAAAGAAGCAAATTAATACACAACACAAATAATTTTCCTGGGTAAAGCTTGCTGCTCAAAACCCCTCTATAGTCTATTATATATTCACCAAGGAATCATGAAACAATTACAATGCACTCTTCTCAGAAGAGTCTCCTGCACTCTCACAACTGTCTCACACTTATCTAGGAAAAATTGGACCAACACTTAGTCAATTCTCAACCTTCCTTCCTCATGCAATTTATGTGGAATGAAATCCCTATTCAATAGGATTTTAAACCTTCCTTAACTGCGCTGAGTATCATGGGCATCCTATGGTGCTTTAACTGCATATGGGCAGTTTTCTAATATCACAACTGATAGTTAACTTCCCTTTAACCTTTGTCTCAACTGGGTCTCCACTGGAACTGAAATGAATTTAACTATTAATATTAAATCATCAGTTGCATGGTAGATCACTGAGGTGAATTAAATATGATTTAATTCACTTGATCTCTCACTAGTGCAACAAATAGTTACAATTATTTCAACTGAATTTAACTCACTTAACTGAGTTAACTGATTTCTCATGCATTAAACTAATGCACTAACTATAAATTGAACTCTAATACAACTAGAATCACTTTGCATGCCTCACCAACCACCCTCAACTCGAAATTCATGAGCTAACTGATTCTATCATACTCAGTTAACTATTACAAGTGATTATGAGATAATGTAGTTATATCAGCCTTAAGATAGTGGAAAAATGTAGTCTACAAATAGAAAAATTTCAATAATCTTGACTGGTACAATTAATTTCAAGAACAAAGAAGAAGGTCACTCATAAACTAACTAAACTATCTAAAAAATTAAATGAAAATGGTACAAAGTTCCAATCAAACATCCTTCCTATAGAGTCATATGATATTCTAGTGGGAATGGATTGAATGGAACAATAGAAAGCAATAGTGAATTTCTTAGGAAGAAAAATAAGCACTTGCACTAAGGAAGTAGGAAAATCTGTTATAGTTAATGGAAAACAAAAACTAGTGACCATTAGACAGATTTCTACATTACAACCAAAATGAACAGCAAGAAGAGGTTGTCAAGTATGCTGCTTAACTTGAGGAATTAGGACAACCAACATAAATGAGTCTGTTGAAGACCTATTTGCAATCGAAAAATTCAAAAATGAAATTCTAGAAAAATTCAAGGATGTATAGAGTGAATACTCCTAAACGATAAGAAATGAAACTTAAATTACAAAATTTTTTAGACAAGAATTATATTAAACCAAGTGTGTCTATGGGGGGAGCACAAATGTTGGTTGTCAAAAAGAAAGATGACACCTTTTAGATTGTACATATTTCAGACAGTTACTATCTAGAACCGGTAACCTCTTCAAAAAAAAAAAAAGATGATCTAATTGATCAATTAAGACAAAGACATCTATAAGATAACCTTTTGAACTAGATAAGAACATTATGAGGTTGAAATTTTGACATTTGTACTCGTAAATGCCCTGCTACATTCCTATATTCATATACTTAATGAACAATATTCTACATAAACAATTAGACAAGTTTGTATGAGTTTTCAAAGATGTTCTGATATGCTAAAATAATGGATAAGAAAAACAAGAACATCGTAGCATAGTGCTGCAAATCCTTAGAGAATGTTAATTATAGGAAAAACTCAACCAATGTGAGTTTCACAAAAACCCAAGAGTCAATAAATTGGACATGTCATTTCTAAGGATGGATTGGAGGTAGATCCGAAAAAGGATACATGCAATATTGAATTGGCCTAAATCCAATGAGGTATTAGCAATACGATCAATTAGGAGTACTTCTGGATAATACCATAAAATTGTAAAAGGATTTTCTCCATTGCAGAAAAAGAAGAATGCAAACTTGAGTAGAAAATTAAGTGCCAAGATAGTTTGGAACAACATAAACATAAATTAATTACTACACTCAAAATTGCTGATTCAACTAAGGAGTGGTTGTGTATATGGAAAAATCGTATAGAAAGGCTAAGAAAAGTATTGCTGCAAAATAATGCAAAAATAGCATATGAATCTCGAAAATTTAATTTCAAGGAAACATGAATAAAGTTATGCAGTATATGACTTAGAATTGGCTGTTGTTATAAATACCCTAAAAAAGTGGAAATAGTATCCGCTAGACAGGAAAAGTTAGTGATAACAGATCATAAGTATTCCTTTACTCAAACAAATTGAAATGCTAGACAAGTAAGGTGGTTAATTTCCTCAGAAAAAAATTGATATAAAAATCAAACATAGAAGGAAAAGAAAATTGAATTGTTGATATGTAAATAGACAGACTCATCAAATTTTGACACATAGAGGTAGTAGTGTAAAAAAAAAAATTTGAAGTGGGAGAATAAATGCAAGGAGAATTGTCACAATACCCTAAAAATGTAAGATTTCAGTAAGATGAAATTATATGATAGATACTAAATAAAAAATGAATGATTTGTTACAATTAAACTATATATAATGTTAAACACCATGTTAAGTACACACATGGTGTATGAGAAGAATAAACACACACACAGGAGACTCAACACACAATGAAGGATAAGCATGAGGCTTTCTTATTTTCCATTATACAAAGATGTACATTTATAGTACAATGGTGTGACTCTTGGTTTCACATTCCAAGGTCACTTGGACTCCATTGTGACTTTTTGCATTCCACACTTACCCATGTAGGATTAGGTGTTCCAACATCCCCCCTTAATTCGAAGGGGTATGTGTGAGTCCAAGAAGAGAGTTGTAATACAAATTTTCAAAGTATACATGGCAGCACTTGGGCTGAATCAACTCTCTGAAATGTTGGAAAAAAGAGGTGGTTTAAGAATGACCACCAACACTGGAACGCAAAACTTGTTGCAGTTCCCGGAACTCTTCCAAAACTAGCAAGAAGCTAAAATCTTCTGCTAGAGGAATTGTCCCTCATAAAAAAGGGAGACCTTCAACCTAAAAGAAGGGAGGTCTACTACCTGTGATGGTTTTAAGATTACCAACAACTCTAGAATGCTTTGAAGCATTTCCTGGAACTCAACCAAAGCTGGCAAGAAGCTGAAGGCTTTTGCTAGAGGAAGTGTTCCTCATATATGAAAGGGAGACCTTCAACCTAAAAGAAGGGAGGTCTACTACCTGTGATGGTTTTAGGTTATCCACCAACCAAAGATGATGGTTTAAGGTTGTCCACCAACCGAAGGCATGCTCAAGGGCATCCGTGTCTCTGGCTACATCTCTGAATCCGGAATGACGAATTGTGGCTCAGGCTCGCTTGAACTCCTGGCTACAACTCTGAACATGGAATGAGAGATTGTGGCTCAGGCTCGCTTGATCTGTCGTCGAAGCTTGTACATGACCACCATTTTCCCCCCTGTCAGGGACAAGGTGAGATGATGGCGAAAAATCAACTGCAAGTTTGCTCAATATCCGTGAACAAGTTCTGACATGTGTCTTAAACATCTTCTTGGCTGCTGATGCACATTGCCAAGAAGCGATCCATCCAAGATGAATCTTGGTTCTTGCAGGAGGCTTGTTTCTGAAGCATCTGTCTGAAGAATGAGTGTGCCGACCACAGTGCTTGCATGGATGAAGATCAAAACAGTGATCTTTCATGTGGCCAACTCGATCACAGTGTTGGCATTTTACAATCTGTTGTTTTTGTTGTGGAGCAGGATCTGGAACAGCTGCAGGTGAACTGTCATACAGGAATCCGACACTCTGAAATATGATGGGCTTTGTGTAGTCTGGAATATGAAAGGTCACATCCTTGTCATATCCAAGACCAGTTCGGTGCTTGTTGTGGACAAGCTCTTCCCAAGGTCTGATGATGGGCTTAGGAAGTGCAGGCTGAGTGGCTGCATCTGCATGTAAATCTGCTCTAGTACAAGGAACTGAATGGGAATCAACTGCAACTTTATCTTCTTTCTTCTGATGAGAGTCCTTCACAATGTTCTGAACAGAAACAGGTTCAGAATGGTGACTCTTTTGCTGAAGTTCATCTTGTTGGAGCTGAGATTCCAACTGCAAAAACTCAATCTTCTCATGTGCATCTAGAAAACAACTTTGAATGTTACAAAGAGTATCCTTGCTCATTTTTATCATGTCATCGACATTGGAATGAATGAGGTTATTCAAAAACTCTAATGCCTCATTGATTTTAGCCATTTTCAACAACTTAGGCTCAAAAAATGAAAGGGTGTCGACTTCAACCGAAAATGCACCCGTTTACAATGTGATTCCTTTCAAACAAATACAAATGACTCCAAGGAATTCTCAAAGTACAAAAATATGCTCCTCAAATGATGGAGGACAATCAACAATGACTTACATCAACAACTCAAATTCACTGATTCCAACTATGAATGAAGAGGCAAATTCCACTCACAATACAATTTCAATATCTCTGCAAAAATATTTTGTATGAATGTGCAGCAAAAATACTTGTGCAAAAATCCTTTAAGGTAGTTGAATTCTCTTCTTCAAATAGCTGTTTTGCAATGATGGCAAACTTGTCTTCTCATGTAAAATTCTTCAAAAAATCATCCTTATGTATATGCCACAAATCATAAAATGTAAATCTCAATTTCTTCTATGTATTCAGTCTATCTGCTCCTCATATGCCATTTTCTTCATTTCATTTGTTCATACTCTCTCTTTTCTCTCTCTCTCTGCTGTTTTTTTTTTTTGATTAAAAATTAATTAAAAAATGGATTAATTAAAAATGGGAATTAGAAAAGGGGGGAGGTGAATTAAAAGGGAAAGGGATTAAAAAATATTTTGAAATCAAATTTAAAAGGGGAGGGAAGAGGCAAATTTATTGGAGGGAAGGGAGGATATTATATGGAGGGGTTTATTAAAAAAAATAAAATTTGGAGCAGGGCCAGCAATCGCCCGCTCTGATACCATGTTAAACACCATGTTAAGCACACACATGGTGTATGAGAAGAATAAACACACACACAAGAGACTCAACACACAATGAAGGATAAGCGTGAGGCTTTCTTATTTTCCATTATACAAAGATGTACATTTATAGTACAGTGGTGTGACTCTTGGTTTCACATTCCAAGGTCACTTGGACTCCATTATGACTTTTCGCATTCCACACCTACCCATGTAGGATTAGGTGTTCCAACATATAATTCTAAGGTATCAATGTTGAACAATGACATATTAGATGAATACCATCATAAACCTTATACAGGTCATCCAGGTATACATAGATAATAACAACCTTGAAGAAAAATATACATTGACCAGGGATGAAGAAGGAGGTAACAAAATCCTTGGCATGATGGTTGAAAATGTCAACAAGATAAAGTATAACATCAACATCCTATTAGATTACTAAATTCCCTCTCTATTCGAAAATAGAAGAAAGAAGTGGTATCAATGGAATTTAATTCAATACTACCAAGTACCAAGAACCAACATGACACAATTAAGGGAGTAGGGGATACTCTAACTAAAAACAAAACCTTTCTACCTATACAATCAATTGTTGGCACAATACAAGTGACCAATGAAGACATGAAATAAATCTTCAATTCCATGGAATCACACAATTGAATTTCTTCGATAGAGATGCCAAAGTATATATACTTTTGCGAAAATATTTTTTGAAGGAATGGGGACAAAGCTGAACTTCATTACATGATCTTACTATACGCAAACATATAGAAAGATAGAGAGAACAAAGAAAATATTGGAAGACATATTGGACATGTATGAAATAAATAAAACCCAATAGTTGGGAAGAATTTCTATATTTACTAAAAATACTACATACAAATACAATTATCAGACTTCCGGTGACATAAGTCAGTCAAAATCCTTGTATGACAGAAAATGCCACACTCCACGTAGTTGGAGTCAAAAAAAGGACAAATTAGTTCTAGTACCAGAAGTACTACGTGAAGTGGAAACATACTATGGAAATAATTCAAAAGATTAGTAAAATAACTCAAAATCATCAAAAGAGTTATGCAATAATTCACAGAGATTAAAATAGGGATATCAAGTATATATCAGGATTTAACTTCACAAAAATGATATTGCATGCCGACAGTTGTGCTAAGTAACACCTCGAAATTGTGGGGCCTTTGAGGGTTGGAGTAAGATTACAAAACCTCTCTGCTCAGTCATATTAAAATGTTTTTCATATTTCATTATTGAAAAATTTATGTACATGAACCTACTCACGTGATTGACTGGACGGTGATACAGGTGGAAAAATAAGGGAACTTTCTTCCAGAACTACTTCGTAGATTGAAGCCGGAAGAAACCACGCTCCAGAATAAAACAATAGCTTGGGTGAAAGTGCAGTGGAAGCACTTTGCACCTGAGGAAGCTACTTGAGAGCATGAATATATGATGAAAGAAACATAACCATCATTGTTTAATAAATAAACAGAAATATCGACAACACCGAGGACGATGTGTTGTTTTAGAGGGGGACTATGTAATATCCCTATTTTCAGCATGCTATAAATGGAAAATAAACATAAAGGTTAGGTGATTACAAGAATAATATATATATATATATATATATATATATATATATATATATATATATATATATATATATATAAACATTAATTGTGGGAATTAATATATAAATGTAGAAATTATATTATTGTATAAAGATAGAGTAAATTGAGACCACGAATTCAAATCCATGAGGATGGACTAGATTCCCAAGACTATTCCATAATTCTCCATAAATCCTTGGAGAAAATTAGAATAAAATGAATTTTATTAGATGGGATAAAAATATCTAATAAAATCCTCAGTAAAGTGGAAAAATACTGAGAAGAGGTAAGATTAAAACAAGGCTGAGGAAATCTAGTTTGAAAAGAAGCTTTTGTGGAAAAAACAAAAGCAAAGCCTAGTCTAAGAGAAACAACATCACAAAATAACTGGACGCAGTTATGGAAACAGGATGAGGGAAAGTAAGCTTAAATAATCTATTCCTAGTGTGACAAAGGGGTTGTCTACCTAAGGAAGAATTGGTTTCTGCTCAGGGGAGAGATGTGGAATAAGCTCAAGGTTGCGAGGAGAATAGTCTTTATACAATGGTATGTACATTATGTGGAATTTTTATATCTTATCTTACTGTTATTAGTTATTCTAAAACAAGAGTGGAATATAGGGAAATTATTATTTAAAAAATCTCTGAATAGAATTTATGTAATTTGAATTACAGAAATTTTGTGTATTGTACAGTGTCTGGTTTTAGAAAATTTAATTGCCATATGTATTTTCAAGGGATTTTACTATAAATGAATATAGTTAATCCTTCTGTGCCGTTACATATAATTATTAGAGTTCATGGAAAAACATACAAAATCTCCAAACCCCTTTCAGGGTCTAAATCTATTGTTTGAGTCCAAACTAAACATATGGAAATTTACTGAAAAATGTACTGTACATGTGCAATAAATATAGATATATATTACAGCAAGAAGAATAACAGAAAATTCTCTATGTATATAACCTATAATGGAAATTTTAAACATAATAAATTCGAGTTGGATAATCTGAAATGTAATACACATCTGAATTATTCTATGTGAATATAATATTTAGATTGAAAGTAAAATAGAATTTTATATTCTGTTGAAAGTAATATAGAAATATATACTCAGCAAAATAGAATTTCTCTTACATCACAGACCATATAGAACTCAGCCATATACATGGGAAAATATAATATAGAAAGAAACAAAGATCTATATTAGAAAACTTCGGTACTTATATCAGTCTGTCAAAAATCCTCTAGTGGAGTTGAGGAAGGAACATTACAATAAAAATTTATAACAAGTGTTCTATATAGAATGATGTTATAATTACATCAAGGCCATCATCTAGTTAATATACAATTAAATTCAGTAGAATATGCAGAGTGGAATAGTTGGTGGAAGAGCCTTCATTGTTCAAATGACCGACTTGAAAGAGGATAATATTAATAGTCAGGTACTATGACTATTGATTGTAAAGAATATTATCATTGGATGAAGATAATATGACAAACCTGAAACAAACAAAGTGATCAAAGTTAGAATTGGTAACGATGAAAAGGAGAAGGAAAAGTTTAAGAATATCCAATGTAAGAATAATACCTGTGAAAATATCTTCGAATTTGAAGATTTCTTCTTTTACCTACAGTAAGATAAATTGAATAATAGGAAGTATTTAAGTATATTATAGTAAGTAACAAAAAAATGGGAAAATCCCAATACTTACCTCAGAGAAGAGGCATCCCGAAGTGAAGTAGTATTGAACATAATTGCGAAAGAGTATGTCAATATAGGAAGAGAATTCCCATATTAATTTCAGACAAGAAAATTATGATATATTAAGTTACATAATTAAATTCTGGAAATACGAATTACAATTTCAGTTACTCTAGAGGTATAGAGTATCATTATATAAATAAAAATATGAAATGTAATTGTACCCAAAATAAATTCAGAAGTAGGACTATATTAATATAGTTAAAACTATATTACAGAAATTCAATATGAATATCGGAAAAATAAATAGAGCAGCTGTTATATATGCAATAAAATATAGAATTATACTATTCCTTGTATGCACAGAGGAAATAGGCAAGTTAAAACGTGGATGAGTTAACGGTATTTCTGTTAATTATAAAAGTAAAATTTAAAAATAAATATAATCTTCTATAGTATGTGAAATGAATACTGAAACTATCGCATACAAAAAAATTTACAATTAAGGTTTCGAAGTTGGGAAATCGAAACCAACAAATAAATTATATAGTCTATGACAGACTAAGATAAATTGAATTGCATGAAAAATTGTAATTATATCTCACAAAAAATTCTACTTGAATATCTCTGTAAAAAAAAAAATTGTCCAGCAGTTTCTGAGGTTTAAACTCTATAACGAACTTGAATTATTACAAAGATACGAGAGATGTACTAAAGAAAAATTATTAACAAAAATCTGAATTCAATGGCATGAATAGTAAGTGCGGAAAAACTTACTCATGATGAATAACATAAATTAGCAAGTTGGATGTGTAATTCGAGAGAGTCTTCTCGATACCATAAGGATATACATTGTCATGTGCCACAGAGTTTGAATACATATCAAAAAATGAAACTCACAAAGTTCGTAATAATTATATGAATAACAGAGGAAGGCGATTTCCATCTACAGTGAGGAAAATTCATACGAGGTTTTCCTATGTAACTATAATAAAGAAAATCAAAGTTGACAGCAAAATAGACAACTAATATAACCTTAACCGAACTTCTAGTGAAAAACCAAGAACTCCAAAATTGGGGATATTTAATGGGAGAAAGGAAATGAATGTGTCTAATAAATTAAGGGGAAACTATTTTGAATTAGAGTTTAAGTGTAATGAGAATACGCAGGTCGAAATCTCAGAAGACTAAATTAATAAATTCTAGCGAGTAAAAATGATAATTCCTCCATCAAATACGAAACAAAGGTTTTATAATATGACGATTGAACACAACGAATTATTGAATTCATAATAATGAAATTCGTAGAGGAAAATGAAATTCTGAAAAACCCACCGTAGGGTTAAGGAATTATGAGGAAAGTTTTGAGGGGAAGAACCTCAAATGTTACAGAGGAAGGAATGCTTCTATTTTAGACAGGGAACTAAGCAACCTTCTCAGGTATATGCAACAGGCCGCAAGCCACATATACTAGTAACTCATGAATTGCAAGGACCGAGGCGTCCAGAGACCATGGTTAGATCCCAAAATCCAACAGGGCATCTATCCCTCTAGCTTGGTCATGACGAGCCATAGAAATAATAGGAAGTAACACTTACCTCGAAAGGTCTTCGGGCCATAGTGGCACTTCGAGAAAAGAGGAAAGTTACGAAGGGTCTTTCAACCATAAACAAACCGTATAATTTCAATTCCAAAAAATGGTAATTAGGAATGAAACTATACAAAGAGAATAAAGAAACCAAAAAGAAAGATAGTAAACTAAATTAAAACATTAAAATGAGGAATAGAGAGTTTGGTGAACATATTACCGGTGAGTGATATGAAAAAATGCTGGTTAAAAAGAGTAATAGTTAACCATAACTTGAATCTCACGTATAGCAATAAGAACAAGAGAGAAAATCTTCGTTACGTAGAGACATCCTCCAAAATGCATGGTAAATTATTCACAAAAATGCAGAAGAGGTCTCTCTCGGTGCTCTAACTTCCCAAGCGTAACTCCGACCAAATGACAAAGAAAATGAAATGACAAAAACCCAAACGAAGTACATTCCATGAATTTAGGGTTATTGATTAATCTCCACCGTCCATGAATGACAATCTCCATCCTACAGATGTCCTAGAGAAGTACTGAGGCCATGTGATATTCAGGTGAAAACATACCTCCATTTATTGGCTTCTTAAATAAAATGATAAGGTTGCAGATGGAGATTTAATATGACAGGGGTATAATACCAAGTGGATGAAATAGATTCGTTAATAAAACAAACGGTCACTGTCATGCAAATTAAATAAAAATAAACCTTTAACCTATGATAAATCGTTTTGAAATCATATGACGAGGTTATAATATAAATTAACTATATGTTGAGTTATGAGGGTTATAGAAAACACGTGGGTGTTATTTATTGAATTTATAAGTCAAATTATGGTTCAGGTAATAACATATAAAATGGTATCGTGCAACAAACAAAGGAATGGTAGAATGATTAGAATTATTCAA
The DNA here is from genome assembly GCA_034641835.2 of Pinus albicaulis. Classification (NCBI taxonomy): domain Eukaryota; kingdom Viridiplantae; phylum Streptophyta; class Pinopsida; order Pinales; family Pinaceae; genus Pinus; species Pinus albicaulis. Next base: position 408,759,692 of record CM076582.1, read on the forward strand.
TTAATAGATATAATAATTGGAAACGTTATAAGTAATGAATTATAACTTTGAGCATAATAGTATGTAATTATAGAAATGAGAAAAAGGGTTAAATGTAAAAGGTTCACCATTAAATCAATTGGTATGTACAACTTATAAGCCACAAATGGGGGAGTAGTATTCTACTATCAAACCGTACCCTTGTTATTTAAATTGGGGAAGTTGTATATTTTAAAGATGATTAAAGAATATGTGGTGAGTATATTCATATTGGTAAGTAATATATTTAATAATAGTAGTATGTATAAACTACTTTTAGTTAAAGAAATACATGATCAGGAACATGTATTAAAATATCCCTATTATGTTAAAGGTTATATGATATTGAAAGGGAAAATTTAATTTAGCATTGAAGTAATTGTTTAAATGCTAAAATACATGTTGGGGACATGTACAATAAAGTAAAGAAGTAAATGACTTAAAGGATATATGACATTTAACCTGAAAATAAATACAAGGGCAGACAATTTAAGAACTGTTTATGTCAAAAGAGGACAATTGTCATGAACACAAATAGAAATAAAAAGAAAAAAAATTAGTGAATGAGAGTTGTTACATTTCCCTTTTCATGCATTGGGTATCACCTTTACGCTGGTTCTTCCTCTGGAATGAATTATTTCTGTGAAGTAACATGTGATGTTCCAGCGAAACTAACTGGTTTGAAGGACTTGGAGACATTATAAAAATTCTTTCATGCTTCCTCCTCGAGTCTATGAAAGGTCCCACTTGGCCACTGATAGTGAATCATTTCATAGTGGTCTTTGCAAACATTCCTTGGATCATATGAATTGAAGTCCAAACAACCAAATGCGAATTTTTATATCTCCTTTCCTTCGGTGTCTGCGAATTTTAAATTCTTGATTTCGTACAATCCGATTTGCATAGGAAGAGCGGGTCAAGATTCTTTCTTCTTCCTATGTAGAACTGTTGGTAACCTTATGGAAATATGGTACACAACTTCTTGCATTACTAACTTATTGGTGGCATACCTCAATAGAAGATGCAAATACTTCTATATGTTGAACACTTTGAGGAAAGTGCCATCCGGTGAGGAAAACCAATTTGCTATCTCTTACACTACTTCCATTACCCCACATGACATGCGAGGTGGATACTCCTCAAAGATCAACTTGTACAAAAAATGAGTAAGTGATCACTCAACCTTTCCATTACTCCTTTGTGGATGCACTCTAAAAGAAGCTTGCAATAAATATGCACAACAGACTCTCTTTGTGTCCAAGTCCAATTCATGTTAGGGAATGAATTATGAGTGAAAATTTCATCCATTAGGTAGGAAGACATGTAAAGGGCTTGATTTCGCTGGGAAAGATTCTGGGCATTATCTACATGGATATTTAGCTATTGAGCCAACAAGTCTGACCAATTGAATGGTTTTCCTTCATTCAAAACTTGGTTCAATAAGAATGCTCACCCTTCGGGGAAGGTCTTGGTACTCTGTTGACCATAGATTTTGCAACATAGAACTATCAAGAGCTGATAGGCCCTCTTGAGAGATTTTTCCTTGTAGGTGTTGTTGGGTGTCTGACAGAACTTTGTTAGCTCTTTCACCTAGCCTTTCACAATCTACTTTATGCTCAAGTAACTGGTGGCAGCATAACAATAATAATCCATGAGCGACTCTGGCTTCGGAAAATGGTACATGAGATGGTAATTCGGTGCTACAAAAGAGGCAAGCCTTTGTACGCTAGCATTGTTAAGATTCATAGTCTTAGAGTTTATATGTGAAATTATCCAGCTAACAACGTTTGCACATGGGAAAGTCAGGTAACTGCATGGAACCTTATGTAACCTTGACTTTTGGACATTGATATACACATGTTGGTCCTCAAGATCTGCTTTGAATCTTCCTACTAAAAAATATTCATTTACTTAGTGTCATGTGATATCTGACTCTTTTTATTATGAACATTTGAGTATCTTTGAAAACTCGTAAGTTCACTAGAGTACTATCAAGTGCCTCCCTAGTGTTGCTTTTAGTGGTGTCCTTTGAAGAAGACCTATTTGGTACCATGATATCATTGATTGATGAAAAGAAGTGCTCAACAACTGCAATAACTGCAGGAGGAAAATGCACTCATGGAAAAGATGAATTAGCTTCAAAAAAGTTACTCACAAAGAAAGATCACAACAAAAACCACATGAACGAAGGTAAATATTGCACAATTGTTGACGTGAAGGGAAAGGGGCTGGCTGCATGAACTATGCATTGCCTAGTCTCAAAAGCTAGGGAAGGAGCTTGAGGCTAGAGATTGAACATTATGCAGTCTCATCCTAGGTAGACTAAGGGAGAGGTTGCACATTGCGCAGAATGAGTGGCCAAGGGATAGGCTTGAGCCATGGAACTACACACCGCATAGTTGGGATAGCTAGGTAATGCACATTGTGTGGTCTCAGAATCCAGGCAAGCAACTTAAGCCTTGGAATTGCGCAATGCCCAACTAGACAAGGCAATTGCTAGCTAAGGGAAGGGAATATATGCCAAAAAAGAGTACGAGAAACTGGCATATATGAGCGATGGTACAAATTAGAGTGTATATCTTACTAAGGACACATAGATTAATGAAAATCAAGTGCATAAGATCAACATGCAAAAGGAAAAACAAACATGCATGGAGAGTCACCAAAACGAAGAATACTAATGGGCAAAGACAAAAAGTTGATGTGACACTTGTAAAAGGTGAACGACAGACTGGAAAAACACTTGTACAAGCTAAATATAATTCAAGACGCCAACAACCATGAAGAGAAAAAAGAAAAACAACACTCATAGAAGCAAAACAATGAAAAGAGACAAAATAAACAAAAGAAAAAATAACCTAGAAAAGCGCTGCAAACTCCACCAAAGGCACGTTGATCTCCTTGGGAAGGTTAGAGCTCCAAGATCGATTGTAGAAATGAGCTCTAGGGGTGTCCATTATATAGACCCAGGCTAATTAAGTTTTATGACATGCATGCCTAAAATCAAGGAAAGAGTGACACTTGGCGCAAGTCCAAAAATAACATGTATGATCCTTCAAAAAACTAATTATCCATTCCCTATTTTTTAGGGATTTTATTTTATTTATTTTGAGAAAACGGTCATTCACATTGTCAAGAGGGATTGTGAAATTTCCAACCATTGGGAAACTTCTTGACTCGATGAATTACACAATTTCTGAGATAAAGGGAAGCTTTGTGTAGTTTCTGAGCTTAAGGTTGGACGGTCTCCTAGAATTGTATAGTTTCTAAGATCAAGGTTGTCATGCCTGTCTGGATTGCACTTTTCATATCCTCGGTATTCCTTCCAAGGTTGCACAATTTTTGGAGGGAAGACCAACAATGCTGCAAGGTCAAGTCAAGAGATAACTTGTGCCTAAAAGACATCAAACTAGGATCAATTCATCACAAGCACAACATGAAAAGATAAGTATTGATCATAGCATGAATATTTGACAACAATAAAAGATAAGCTCCTATGGATAGAAGGAAATGCTCTAAAGTCAAAGCATGGGAAAAATTTTGGAGAGTGGTTGTAGCAGCTACAACAAAACCCTAATTATATATTAATTTAATACTAATCATAAACCTTAATAAACATAAGTTAACCATAATTAACTATATCTATTCATGATACATGTATATTTTTTTGTTAGATGTATCACAATCTTAAATCTAATAACCATAAAAAAAAATTCAAAACTCCAAAAAATTTAAACTTTCAATGTTTTAAATTTATTTATTATTATTATCTTTTTAAATAAGTACTTAGTATTAACACAAGAAAGTAACCATTTTGAAGGATATAAACATCTTACTTTACTCTATTACTCAAGAAAGATTTCACTATGAAGCCATGAATGCGAAGTCGATTTTGTTACAGCTACTAGCTTTCACAAGCATATGTTAATACACAAACTTTATGTTAAGAGAATTATGTTATTAAATAGATTCGACCTTAATAGTGTGATAAAATTAAAATAATTGAAAGTTTTGTCTTAATTTTTTTATCATTTTTAATATTTTGATATTTTGATAAATTTATAATATTAATAATTTTCTATTAAAACACAATTTTTTTTGTTTTGTTTTAATTTAAATCAAAATTAAAATTAAAAATACATTAATCTGTTATAAAATCAAAACAAACTTTTTATATCAAACTATTGCTCACACAAACTTTTTACATCTAAATATGATTAACATCACGATTAAAGTATAAGGGTTCAACTTCAAAATTCAATGGAAAAACACTTTTTAACCTATTTAAATTCCATTTCTTCAAAATGTTAAGAGTATATATTCAATATGTCTCTGACACTTCTGTTCTTGGGGTGTTGTGGGATAAGTATAAGTTTACTTTGTAACCTGTGTTATTCTTGTGTAAACCAAAAAACCGATTTAAAAATATTCCACCGGAAGTCTTGTGTTAATTAATTTTATAGAAATACTTAATCTTATTGTTGGAATCACAAAAAAAAATGTATACATATATTAAAGCTTAATGTTAAAATAAAAGGAAATGGATATGGGCATGTGAATAATCTTCTCCTGATTGTGAAAAGGAGAGAAAAACACATTGCAATGGGAATTTCTCAAAAACATAGTATATAAATAGACAAAGAAAAACACATAAAACACATATTTCATTAAATTTGGAATTAAATAGTAGATCTAGAATTTCAAAATATCTAAAAAAGCTCAATTTTAGTGATGTTCTTGTAATAAAAAAAATTCCAATTTTAATGAAATATGTGTTATAATGTGCAATGAGACTTCCCAACAACGCATCATATAAATATAGTTTTTTAAGATAACATTATTATTAGAACATAATATATAGATATACTGCCTAGCTCAATACAAACTAGAGTGTGATAATATATAGATTTACTGCCTAGCTCAATACCAAGAACTAAACAAGACTATGATCTGACATGCATAGATCAGGTTGTTCAGCTAGAAAGTAGACCAAAGAAAACCTTAATAGTATTTTGGGTTGGTGGATCATTTCATACAGTGCTGGGAATAAAGCAAGTTCTTTCTGCAAAGTAGTGGTCTTTCTGGGAACTAGTGGTCTTTGCAAACATTCCTTAGATCATACGAATTGAAGTCCAAACAACCAAATGCGAATTTTTATATCTCCTTTCCTTCAGTGTCTGTGACTTTTAAATTCTTGATTTTGTACAATCCGATTTGCATAGGAAGAACGGGTAAAGATTCTTTCTTCTTCCTGTGCAGAACTGTTGGTAACCTTATGGAAATATGGTACACAACTTCTTGCATTAATAACTTATTGGTGGCATACCTCAATAGAAGATGCAAATAATTCTATATGTTGAACACTTTGAGGAAAGTTCCATCCGGTAAGGAAAACCAATCTACTATCTCTTACACTACTTCCATTACCCCACATGACATGCGAGGTGGATATTCCTCAAAGATCAACTTGTACAAAAAAAATGAGTAGGTGATCAGTCAGCCTTTCCATTACTCCTTTGTGGATGCACTATGAAAGAAGCTCGCAATAAATATGCACAATAGACTCTCTTGGTGTCCAGGTCCAATTCATGTCAAGGAATGAATTATGAGTGAAAATTTCATCCAGTAGGTAGGAAGACATGTAAATTGGGCTTGATTTCCCTTGGGAATATTTTGGGCATTAGCTACATGGATATTTAGCTATTGAGCCAACAAGTCTGACCAATTGAATGGTTTTCCTTCGTTCACAAGTTGGTTCAATAAGAATGCTCACCCTTCGGGGAAGGTCTTGGTACTCTATTGACCATAGATTCTGAAACATAGAACTATCAAGAGCTAATAGACCCTCCTGAGAGATTTTTCCGTGTAGGTGTTGTTGGGTGTCTGAAGGAACTTTGTTGGCTCTTTCACCTAGCCTTTCACAATCTACTTTATTCTCAAGTAACTGGTGGCAGCATAGAAATAATAATCCATGAGCGAATCTGGCTTCAGAAAATGGTGCATGAGATGGTAATTGATGCAACAAAACTAAAGGTCACCCAAAGGAGAGTGTGCTCAACTATGACATGGCTCTGTCAGCCAACTCTTTTTATCCTCGTTCCTTCTTTCCCCGTGGTCTTCTCTGTTATTCACTTATTCGGGTTTATTTGTCAATTTCAGAGAAATTGATAAATAAACACTATTCACGATTTTCGCTATTATAACGTTGAACTATATAAGTTCACCCTCTTTTCGAATATGATTCTTTTAAATGGCCTTTGGTTATACCTCAGACTTTGTATTAAATAAACCAACAATTATAAACACACGACTTTATGATAACCCGTCGCCTGGACCCCACATTATATATACAACCAATCAATGTATGCATCGTACCTTAGGTTAAATGTCCTGCATCTTCGTTCAACAATCACCCTCCGATGCTCCTGCGCTAGATCGACGGCCTACGTGCATTCCGCTCGGTGTCCAACGTCGATTTTTAATGCGCGAAATGGATTCGGAAAGTGGTTTTCCCACGGGGCCACTCTGCCACGCGTCGATTCTTCAATGGAATCGCTCCCCCTCCCAGGAATACCACTTATGGTCGAAAGGTGGTGCGGAATGGGGCAATCCACCTTCCCAAACCACTCGCGGTTTCTTCATACAAGGATTAACTATGGTTCACACCAGTTTGCGATCTCCTTTGTATACTTTGACTCAGGGTTTAGTCCCGGTTTTGGTCTTCAATTAACAATGAAACAAAATTTATCTCGTTATATGGGAATTTCGCCATTATTAACAGACTTCACCTCCATACGGATTTCTTCACGGGAATTCAAATACAGAGAATGGAATATCAGTACACAACGCCTCACAATCAAACAAATTACCACGCAATTAACATTCCAGGGAAATTAGATAATCAACAAAGTAGAAATTCATTCAATTGGGGCAATTGACAATACACAGAGTTTATTGTAGGAATTTCTCTATTCTTCCTCTCCCCTCCTCTTTGCATCCGAGGGAATTCATTTATAAACATAAACATATGTCCTTTCGGTTCCTCTGCGAGGACCGTTATGGAAATTCAAGAGCCTCATTACAATCATTTGAAAACTAAATAAGACATATGGCTTTAATCTAAAGCTATTCGAATTCTACCTTTCTAACTACTCTAAATGAAACAATCAGCTGGTATTGACACCTAGCTGTTACAATTCAACTGTTCTCGAACCCTCCTGGCCACAACATGTGGAAAAATTCCTACATTGCTGGCTAGTGTCCAATGCCCCTGCATCAGACTCCTGAGGGAAATCTTCTTCATGGCTCCTGTCCATGAGCTCCTCCACTGATCTGCCTATCTTCTGCAACATTCCTTCAGTCATCCAAGTGGCATCCTCCTCTGGCTTATCCTTCCATTTGATCAAGTACTGGAAGTACTCTTGTCCTCTGGTCTTCCTGAATACTCTTTTGTCCAATATCTTCTCTGGTTGCAATGGCTGTGCTGGAGGTAGCCGCTCTTTCCACTCAATCTGCTCCTTGTCTGCTGATCCTTCTTCTGCACCATCATCTTCATACTTGTATAAATCTGAAACATTAAAAATGGAAGATATTCCAACATCAGGTGGCAATTCAATCTCATAAGCATTTGCAGAAAACTTCCTAAGTATCTTGCATGGCCCAATCTTTTTGAACTTCAACTTGTTGTACTGCTTCTTTGGGAATCTCTCCTTTCTCAAGTGTGCCAAAACTTGATCTCCTACTTCAAAATGAACTTCTCTTCTACTCAAGTCTGCTCTGTTTTTATATTTGATGCTGCTGCCTTGTAAATGTTGTTTCACTTGTTCATGTATGGCCTGGATCTCTGAAGCAAATTCCTCACCATATGCACTCCTTAGCTCTACTCTCCCCAGATTTCTTAACTCTGATATTCCTCTGGGGTGCATTCCATAAACAATATGAAATGGACTATGCCCTGTGCTTCTGTTTGGTGAATCATTATATGCATATTCTGCCTGGGGAAAAATATGATCCCACTGCTTGGGATGCTCTCCTGCAAGACTTCTCAACAAATTTCCCAGACTCCTATTCACTAACTCAATTTGTCCATCAGTCTGAGGATGATAAGCTAAGCTGAAACTTATTTTGGTGCCAAGTTTCTTCCACAGTGTCCTCCAAAAGTGCCCCACAAATCTGGTGTCTCGGTCTGAAACAATGCTCCTGGGTAACCCATGTAATCTAACAACTTCTTTGAAAAACAAGTTAGCAACATGGGTGGCATCACTAGTTTTGTAACATGGAATAAAATGTGCCATTTTGGAGAATCTGTCTACCACAACAAAGACTGCATCATTCCCTCTCTGAGTCTTGGGCAATCCTAGAACAAAATCCATACTCACCATGTCCCAAGGCCTGTCGGGAATAGGCAAGGGAGTGTACAATCCTTCATTCTGGCTCCTTCCTTTAGCATACTGGCAAATCTTGCAGTTCTTCACAAACTTATCCACCCCTGCTCTCATCTTGGGCCAGAAATAAAAGTGACTCAGCTGCTCATAAGTCTTGTCAGTACCAAAGTGTCCAGCAAGTCCACCACTATGCTTTTCTTTGATCAAATTTTCTCTCATGGAACATTTTGGTACACACAGTTGGTTCTTTCTGAATAACAAGTCTTCCTGCAGAAAATAATCCAGCCACTAGCTTCTATCTGTTAAGACAGGGTTAATACATGCCTCAAATGTTTCTTTAAAATCAGAATCTGTTGTATACAATTCTTTGAGAAAATCGAATCCTGCAACTTCAAAATTTGTCTCTTGAACAAGCAAATGTCTCCTACTCAAAGCATCGGCTACTTTATTTGCTTGGCCACTTATATGTTTCAAAAAAAAATAAAAACCTTGGAGATACTCAACCCATTTAGCATGCTTATGTTTCAACTTGGGCTGCTGTACAATATATTGCAAAGCATGATTGTCAGAATACAATACAAATTCCCTAGACATCAAGTAATGTCTCCACTTCTTCAGTGCCTAAACAATTGCATAGAATTCCTTCTCATAAGAGGAATACTTTCTTCTGGTGTCATTCAAATTTTCACTGAAATAGGCTACAGGCCTATCATCCTGACTCAACACAGCTCCAATGGCTTCTCCACTGGCATCACATTTTACTTGAAAGGGTTTAGCAAAATCAGGCTGAATCAAAACAGGCTTCTCTGTTATCTTTTGTTTCAATAGTTTAAAACTTCTTTCTGCTTCATTAGTCCACTTAAATGGCTGTTTACTCTTCTTTATGGTCTCAATTATGGGTGCATTAATCTTGCTGAAGTTTCTTATAAACTTTCTATAAAAACTAGCAAGTCCATGGAAACTCCTTACCTCAAAGACATTTCTGGGTGAAGGCCACTCTATAATTTCCTTAACCTTTTCTGGGTCCATCTTCAATCCCTCTACAGAAACAACAAAACCCAAATACACCAACTCTTCCTTCATGAATGAGCATTTCTTCAAATTTATCAGCAGTTTTTCTTGGTGCATCTTCTTCAACACATGATTAAGATGCCTTAAATGTTCTTCTTTAGTTCTACTGAAAACTAATATATCATCTAAATATACTATCACAAATTTCCCAATAAATTCTTTCAATACTTCATTCATAAGTCTCATAAAAGTGATTGGTGCATTTGACAACCCAAAAGGCATTACCATCCATTCATACAATCCTTCATTGGTTTTAAAGGCAGTTTTCCACTCATCACCTTCTCTTATTATAATTTGATGGTATCCACTCTTCAAATCTATCTTTGAGAAATACTTAGCACCACTCAAACAGTCCATTAATTCCTCAATCCTGGGCAAAGGGAATCTGTATCTGATTCTGATCTTATTGATTGCTCTAGAATCAGTACACATCCTCCAGCCTCCATCCTTCTTTGGGCTCAAAACTGCTGGTACTGCACATGGACTCAGACTTTCTCTAATCAGTCCCTTGTCCACCAATTCCTGTACTTGTCTCCTGATTTCCTCATTTTCCTTGGGATTCATTATGTAGGCTGCCTTATTTAGCAGATTTGAACCAGGGATAAAATATATCTGATGGCTGATCTTTCTCACAGGTGGCAGCTCATCAGGTAAATCATCCACAACAATGTCACAATAATTGTCTAACATCTCTTATATTTCTACTGGTAAATAAAAAATATTTGTAGAAGTAAGGACTACTTTAGGTTTGCAAACTAAAGCAAAGCTTACCTCTTCTTCTTCTATCTACTGCAGATATTCCTTCCCGCTCAGCAACAAGGTCTTTGGATCAATTACTCTGCTGGATGGCTCTCCTTCTTCCATGGGTATCAATGTATGATGTACCCCATCTTTGAAGAACTTGTAAGTGTTCTTCTTGCCATCATGCACTGCTGCTTTCCCCATCAAACCGCCAAGGTTCACCTAACATTATATGTCATTACCATCCATGCAGGCTTACATCACATGTATCCTGTCCTTGTACTCCGCCCATTTGCAATTTATTTCATGACCGTTTTATTAAATCCGGGCCTGTGCCCCAGGCACCAGACACCTTGTAGGAGGCCGGACGCTCCCTTGCCTTCAAACCTTCAACTTTCTACACTTCGCTGGAAACCATATTGTTCATGCTACAACTATCAATGACTAATGGCCTAATGGGCAAGATTTGGATAGTGGTGACAGTTCTAAACAAAGTCTTCCTTTGTCCAGGCTCAGTGGCCTCTTTGGCTTGCTTCAACAGGACCTTATTTACCACCAAGGATTCTCCCCTCTCTGGAAGAATTTCTTCTTCAATTTCTGCCTCTTCTCCAGCCTGGGCAATAACAACATTTCTTGGACCAGTACCCACATTCTCTGGACATTCATAGTGCTTGTGTCCCACTTGCTAACATCTATAACACCTCAATTTTGTACCTCTGCCCCTGTCTCCTCTTCCTCTTCTTTTGTAAGAACCCCTTCTGCCCTTTGCATCATCTTCTTTAGATGCATTATGAGGTGAGCTACTGTCAGCTCCATTCCTGGGTGTAGGATTTCTTCTACCACCCTGACTTCCCTTCCCACGGAAAGTACCTCTCTTCTTGGCAGACTGTTTCCTTAGGAGTTTCTCCTCTGCTTTCAAGGCTATCTGATAGGCCTCTTCCACTGTCTTAGGAGACAGAAGACCAATCTCATCTTGGATTTCTAGTTTGAGACCATTCACATATCTGGCAGTCTTCTCTGGTGTGTCTTGGAATTGCCCAGCTCTTATGCTCACCCTGTAGAATTCCTCTGTGTATTCCTTTACTGTCAGCAACCTCTGTCTTAGGTTCTGCATTTGTCTATACAATGTCAGCTGGTAATCACTAGGAAGGAGTTTACCTTTTAATTTAGCCATCATTCTGGTCCAGCTCTTGATAGGTTGCTTGCCAACTCTCCTCCTTTCTTCCTGCACTCCATCCCACCAAAGTGCAGCATGTCCTTTCAGCTTTGTCACTGCAAACTTAACCTTATTGTCTTCAATTATCTCTTCATAATCGAAGCATTTATTCATTTCATTCATCCAGTCTACTATTTCTTCTGGATTAAGTCCCCCTGCATAACTCGACACTTCAATTCTGGGCTTAACTGCAGATCCCAGAACAGTCCTAAGGAGCCTCATGTCAGGAGGAATTTTCACATTTTCTTCTGCTTCTTCTGTTTCAGGTTCACTGATGTCTTCAGGATCTCTGGGCTGTCTGTGCTCCATGGCATCTATTCTGGCCTCGACCCTCTGCAACATTCCCAACACCTCTGCGTTGGCTACAAGTCTCCTTCTGCCAGCACCTCTTCCAACTCGGACTGCCATGTCAGCAAAACAACTCCAAAACACGCTCTGATACCACAAATGATGCAACAAAACTAAAGGTCACCCAAATGAGAGTGTGGTCAACTATGACATGGCTCTGTCAACCAACTCTTTTTATCCTCGTTCCTTCTTTCCCCGTGGTCTTCTCTGTTATTCACTTATTCAGGTTTATTTGTCAATTTCAGAGAAATTGATAAATAAACACTATTCACGATTTTCGCTATTATAACGTTGAACTATATAAGTTCACCCTCTTTTCGAATATGATTCTTTTAAATGGCCTTTGGTTATACCTCAGACTTTGTATTAAATAAACCAACAATTATAAACACGCGACTTTATGATAACCCGTCGCCTGGACCCAAGATTATATATACAACCAATCAATGTGTGCGTCATACCTTAGGTTAAATGTCCTGCATATTCGTTCAACAATCACCCTCCGATGCTCCTGCGCTAGATCAACGGCCTACGTGCATTCCGCTCGGCGTCCAACGTTGATTTTTAACGCGCGAAATGGATATGGAAAGCGGTTTTCCTGTGGGGCCACTCTGCCACGCGTCGATTCTTCAATGGAATCGCTCCCCCTCCCAAGAATACCACTTATGGTCGAAAGTTGGTGCGGAATGGGGCAATCCACCTTCCCAAACCACTCGCGGTTTCTTCGTACAGGGATTAACTATGGTTCACACTGGTTTGCGATCTCCTTTGTATACTTTGACTTAGGGTTTAGTCTCGGTTCTGGTCTTGAATTAACAATGAAACAAAATTTATCTCGTTATACGGGAATTTTGCCATTATTAACAGACTTCGCCTCCATACGGATTTCTTCACGGGAATTCAAAGACAGAGAATGGAATATCAGTACACAATGCCTCACAATCAAACGAATTACCACGCAATTAACATTCCAGGGCAATTAGATAATCAACAAAGTAGAAATTCATTCAATTGGGGCAATCGACAATACACAGAGTTTATTGTAGGAATTTCTCTATTCTTCCTCTCCCCTCCTTCTCTTTGCATCCGAGGGAATTCATTTATATACATAAACATATGTCCTTTTGGTTCATCTGCGAGGACCGTTATGGAAATTCAAGAGCCTCATTACAATCATTTGAAAACTAAATAAGACAGATGGCTTTAATCTAAAGCTATTCGAATTCTACCTTTCTAACTACTCTAAATGAAATAATCAGCTGGTATTGACACCTAGCTGTTACAATTCAACTGTTCTCGAACCCTCCTGGCCACAACATGTGGAAAAATTCCTACATTGCTGGCTAGTGTCCAATGCCCCTGCATCAGTAATCTGGTGCCAAAAAAGAGGCAAGCCTTTGTATGCTAGCATTGTTAAGATTCATAGTCTTAGAGTCTATATGTGAAATTATCCAGCTAACAATGTTTTCACATGGGAAAGTCAGGTAACTGCATGGAAAATTATGTAACCTTGACTTTTGGACATTGATATACACATGTTGGTCCTCGAGATCTGCTTTGAATCTTCTTACTAAAAAATATTCATTTACTTAGTGTCATGTGATATCTAACTCTTTTTCTTATGAACAATTGAGTATCTTTGAAAACTCGTAAGTTCACTAGAGTACTATCAACTGCCTCCCCAGTGCTACTTTTAGTGGTGTCCTTTGAAGAAGACCTCTTTGGTGCCATGATATCGTTGATTGATGAAAAGAAGTGCTCAACAACTACAATACCTGTAGGAGGAAAATGCACTCATGGAAAAGATGAATTAGCTTAAAAAAGTTACTCACAAAGCAAGATCACAACAACAACCACATGAACGAAGGTAAATATTGCACAATTTTTGAGGTGAAGGGAAAGGGACTAGCTGCATGAACTATGCATTGCATAGTCTCAACAACCAAGGGAGGAGCTTGAGGCTAGAGATTGAACATTCTACAGTCTCATCCTGGGTAGACTAAGGGAGAGGTTGTGCATTACGTAGAATGAGTGGCCAAGGGATAGGCTTGAGCCATGGAACTACACACCGCATAGTTGGGATAGCTAGGTACTGCACATTGTGCAGTCTCAAAATCCAAGCAAGCAACTTAAGCCTTGGACTTGTGCAATGCCCAACTAGATAAGGCAATCGCTAGCTAAGGGAAGGGAATATGTGCCCGAAAAGAGTACAAGAAATTGGCATATCTGAGCGATGGTACAAATTAGAGTGCATAACTGACTAAGGACATATATATTAATGCAAATCAAGTGCATAAGATCAACATGCAAAAGGAAAAGCAAACATGCATGGAGAGTCACCGAAACGACGACTACTAATGGGCAAAGAGAAAAATTTGATGTGACACTTGTAAAAGGAAAATGATGGACTGGAAAAACACTTGTACAAGTTAAATACAATTTCAGAAGCCAACAAAAATGAAGAGAAAAAAGAAAAAATAAAACTCACAGAAGAAAAACGATGAAAAGAGACAAAAGAAACAAAAGCAAAAATCACCTAAAAAAGCGCCACAAACTCCACCGAAGGCATGCTGATCTCCTTGGGAAGGTTAGAGCTCCAAGATCGATCATAGAAATGAGCTCTAGAGGTGTCCATTATATAGACCCAGGCTAATTAAGTTTTATGACGTGCATGCCTAAAATCAAGGAAAGAGTGACACTTGGCGCAAGTAAAAAATAACATGTATGATCCTTCAAGAAACTAATTATCCATTCCCTAATTTTTAGGGATTTTTTTTTTTTTTTTTTCAGGAAAACAATCATTCACATAGCCAAGAGGGATTGTGGAATTTCCAACCATTGGGAAACTTCTTGACTCGATGAATTACACAATTTCTAAGATAAAGGGAAGCTTTGTGTAGTTTCTGAGCTTAAGGTTGGACTGTCTCCTATAATTGTGTAGTTTCTAAGATCAAGGTTGTCATGCCTATCTACATTGCACTTTTCATATCCTCGGTATTCCTTCCAAGGTTGCACAATTTCTAGAGGGAAGACCGACAATGCTGCAAGGTCAAGTCAAGAGATAACTTGTGCCTAAAATACATCAAACTAGGATCAATTCATCACAAGCACAACATGAAAAGATAAGTATTGATCATAGCATGAATATTTGACAACAATAAAAGATAAGCTCCTATGGACAGAAAGAAGTGCTCTAAAATCAAAGCATGAGAAAAAATTTGGAGAGTGGTTGTAGCAACTACAAGAAAACCCTAATTATATATTAATTTAATACTAATCATAAACCTTAATAAACATAAATTAAACATAATTAACTATATCTATTCATGATGCATGTATATTTTTTTATTAGATGTATCACAATCTTAAATCTAATAACCATAAAAAAAAAATCAAAACTCCAAAAAATTTAAAATTTCAATGTTTTAAATGAAAACAACTCCCCTAGGTGCCACTGTGTCAATATCTGAGCCATTGGATCAAATGTTAGACAATTGAAATGTTTTAGGCCATTAGATTCACAGTTTTTTTTTTTTAATAAGTGATTGAATTTAGGTTTTGGTGACTTTGTCTAATTACACAAAAATAAAAATAAAAGTAAATTAAATAAAAATATTGACATATTGTAATGAACATTTTAACTAGGTCAAATAAAAAATAAATATAATACTAAACTATAAAAACAACCCATGGTATTGGCTCATGGTATTCATGTGGAATGTGGTTTATCTAAAGGGGGAAATTAAGATGGTCTAACTCTGGATCTACTAAGAGCCAAGAGGGATCAAATGTCTTGATATGAAAACCTCATTGATCCCTCTAATCAATAATATAGATCCAAACTAATTATTTAATAAAATTATTTATTAAACTATAAAAACAACCCATGGTATTGACTCATGGTATTCATGTGGAATGCGGTTTATCTAAAGGTGAAAATTAAGATGGCCTAACTCTGGATCTACCAAGACCCAAGAGGGATCAAATGTCTTGATATGCAAATCTCATTGATCCCTCTCATCAATAATATAGATCTAAACTAAATATTTAATAAAATTATTTTAAAATTTTTATAACCATTATTATTTTAAAATTTCTTTAATAAAATGTATCTAAATTTTCATACATCCAAACATACATAGTTTTTCTTGTTCTATATTATTTTTTCTACCACTATTTTATTATTCCAAAAATACATGGTTTTTTTTTGTTATATATTATCTATGTTACAATTGTTTTATTATTCATGAGTACTATTTCTTAATATATATAAAATTAAATTAATAATGAAATTTTTTAAAATATGTGATCTTTTTAAATTTCCAAATTATTTCACACGACATGATTTATCTTGAGCAATAATGATGAATGTTCAGAATTCTCATTTCCTAAATAACACTAAATTTGCCTTTAATTACTTAATTGTAATAGTTTGTAACTACATAACAATTTGTAACTACATACAAACTCTTTTTTATGTAGATGAACTTGAAGTAAACTCTATTTTTGTTAATAAAAATTACCTTTATTTACATCTATGCTAGATAGATTGTACTTGAATGTCTTTTTTAATATCATTTTTGAGTTAAGTTCTGGATTGTTAATCATGAAAAGATTTTCACCCCATTTTCCTATTTTAATATCTATAACAAAATTTGTATATATCTGAACATATTACATTGGTTTACGTATATGTTTTCACCCCCAATTGCCTATTTCAAAATCTATAACATAGTTTTTCTTGTTCTATATTATTTTTTCTACCACTATTTTATTATTCCAAAAATACATGGTTTTTTTTTTGTTATATATTATTTATGTTACAATTGTTTTATTATTCATTAGTACTATTTCTTAATACATATAAAATTAAATTAATAATGAAATTTTTTAAAATATGTGATCTTTTTAAATTTCCAAATTATTTCACAAGTTCTGGATTGTTAATCATGAAAAGATATTCACCCCATTTTCCTATTTTAATATCTATAACAAAATTTGTATATATCTGAACATATTACATTGGTTTACGTATATGTTTTCACCCCCAATTGCCTATTTCAAAATCTATAACAAATTTTTTGGTTGATAACTCTTATCATCAATATCTTTGAAACATCTCTCTGCAACATCTTATTTCTTCTAGGCTACTCTTTCCTATACTATTGCCTTAGGACGTTTCTTTTGCAACATATGGTGCAATTTCTAGCTATTAGTATCTTTTTAAAATAAATACTTGGTATCAACACAAGAAAGTAACCATTTTGAAGGATATAAACATCTTAGTTTACTCTATTACTCAAGAAATATTTCACTATGAAGCCATGAATGGGAAGTATTGATTTTGTTAAAGCTACTAGCTTTCACAAGCATATGTTAATACACAAACTTTATGTTAAGAGAATTATGTTATTAAAGAGATTTGACCTTAATAGTGTGATAAAATTAAAATAAATTAAAGTTTTGTCTTAACTATTTTTTATCATTTTTAATATTTTAATATATTTATAATATTAATAATTTGATAAATTTATAATATTAATAATTCTCTATTAAAACACAAATTTTTTCAATTTAAATCAAAATTAAAATTAAAAATGCATTACTCTGCTTTATATCTCACTATTGCTCACAAAAACGTTTTATATCTAAATATGATTCACATCACGATTAAAGTATAAGGGATCAGCTTCAAAATTCAATGGAAAAACACTTTTTAATCTATTTAAATTCCATTTCTTCAAAATGTTAAGAGTATATATTCAATATGTCTACACTTCTGTTCTTGGGGTGTTGTGGGATAAGTATAAGTTTACTTTGTAACCTGTGTTATTCTTGTGTAAACCAAAAAACGGATTTAAAAATATTCCACTGGAAGTCTTGTGTTAATTATTTTATAGAAATAGTTAATCTTATTGTTGGAATCACAAAAAAAATTATACATATATTAACGCTTAATGTTAAAATAAAAAGAGGTGCAACTTGGATAGGGTTTATGCTTCTCCTCTGCAACTGCGCTGACACACTCCGAATGCATTGTGCCCTTCCACTGGCTCGCTCCTACCGTTTTGCAGTGGACTAGAGCTGGTTCACCTGCAATGGCAGGCCCGTTGGGGGGAAGCGAAAGATCTTCCCCCTCACCTCACGACAAACCTTATGCTGAGGAAAATAACAAGAATACGGCTTCGAAACAATCGAATCCTGAAGCGCAAGAGGCTGAGGTCAATAAACAACCTGAAGCGCAAGCTGCTGCAACTGACAAGGAAAAAGAGGTACAGGAAGAAGAATCCGGGAAAAATGAAAGGCCTTAGGTGACGTCGACCACCTGCAAACCGATAGCGGCTGAGAGGCCCAAAATAGAGCTACCTAGCCACAGAATCAATGGACAGATCCAGTATATGAAGGATCACGCCCTGATTGGTAAATTTGTTGGTTTTTGGCCCACAGAAAAGCCCTGCATGGGTGGATAGCGGCCAAGTTGAAACCCAAAGGGCATGTAACCCTTCAACTTGGCCCCAAGGGCTTTTTTACGGCTATTTTTCTCTGCATTGAAGATCGCAACAGGGTCATGGATGAAGGACCGTATTTTTTCAACTCAGCCGGCCTCTACCTAAGAGACTGGGTTGAAAGATTCAACCCAGATAAGGAGGATTTCAGTTGGGCTCCAGTCTGGATAAGGATGTACTCGCTTCCTCTAGAATACTGGGATGAGGATTCACTAAAAGACATTGCACAGGGATTAGGGGAGTTCATCAAAATTGCGGAGGAAACAAAGCTGCGTCGATACACCTCCTACGCTCGCATCTGTGTCTATATGCGACTGGACAAAGCTCTCCCAGATTCAGTAAGCCTTTACCATGACGATTTTGAATGGATCCAACCTCTTGATTTTGAGCATGTTCCCTTCCACTGCCGCAAATGCCACATCCATGGGCATCTCTTTAGGGATTGCCCTCTCAATGCTAAGCCTCAAGCCGCGGATCACCCTGATGAGACTGTCCCTGAGGGGTTCACCAAAGTCACCAACCGCAGAAGATCTCACAAGAAACCCCCCAATGGGAAAAAACCCTTTATACCGGCTTCTTCCAACCCCTCTACCAGTAACAAATTTGATGCTCTTGCCTCTGTTACCGTTCACCCTCCCCAAGCTAATAAGTTCACACCCCTAGCGACTAAGGCTTCCTCGCCACCTCCACCACCCATCCCTAACCCATACCATGCATCCATGGAGGCTCAGGCGAATCCAATTGAAGCGCCTTTGAAAGACCCAGATTGGAAATCGAACGGAATGGATGTGGATTGCATTCCTACATAGCACTCTGGAGAAAGCAGTCAAGCACAGAGCATGGAGGAAGAACCATAAAGCATTGAACTGAGCGGGATTGACATTTTCGAACTAGAACAAGCCTGCAGGAAAAAGGAGTTTGACAAGATTCAGGCGCATCAGTTAGACCAGCTGGAGGTGATCATTTCCAGAGCTTTCAGACAAAAAGAATTGGGAATACAACCAGGCAGTAGATGGGATGGCAACCAACCTCATAAGGACTCCAAGAAAAGAGGTAGGAAAACTGACCTGGAACGAACCATTACAGTGGGCAAAATCCTGGTTGAATTAGGAAGATATGCAAAGCTGACAAAGTATTACAAGCCTCTACCCCAAAGTGAATCATGAAGCTCACATCATGGAATGTAAGAGGACTAAACAGTCCGGGGAAATTCAGAATGATAAAAAACATGATAAAGTTGGAGCAGCCTCAGATCTTCTTCATGCAGGAAACCAAATGTAATAGTAGTACTCTTGGCAACATCCTCTCTCATGCCTGGCCTGGTTGCCAATCGGTGGCAGTGGATGCTTCGGGAGCTTCTGGAGGGCTGGCCATTTCCTGGAACACCCATGCCGTCTCGCTCTCGGATTTTCATGCCTCCCATCACTTCATCCAAGCAACTTTTCACATCATAGGCACCAATATTCATGGACATCTTTCTAATGTTTATTTCCCATAGGAAGCAAGCAGTAAAACGGCTCTATTGGATATGATTAGAGCACTCAATAATGCAAGAATCCATCCTCTCTGGATCCTTTGCGGTGACTTCAATATGATCACGAAGCTAGGGGAAAAAATGGGAGGAAGAGCCAAACTAGAGCCAGAAAGTAGCTACTTCAAAGACTTCATACAAGACAACCTGCTGATAGATCTGCAATATAGTAATGGTACTTATACCTGGAATAACCGCAGAGCAGGCCGCCAACATATAGCCTCCAAGCTAGATAGATTTCTAATCTCAGATAATGCAGTACATTTGGGTGGTGATATCTCAACCTCTATCCTCCCACTCAATGGTTCTGACCATTGGACGATCTCTTTACAGTGGCAAAGACTGGGGAATTCCACAAGACGCCCCTTTCGCTTTGAGGCTTTCTGGTTGAATCACCCCGCCTTCAAGGACCTCATTAGCTCTTGGTGGAAGAACCTTGTGCCACTAGAAGGGTAAAAAATGTACCAGTTCCAACAAAAGCTCAAAAGCCTCAAGTCCCTCATTAAACACTGGAACTACACTACCTTCGGCAATACGGAAGAATCAATGGAGAAGGAGAAGCAGCTACAAACACAACTGGAGGAAAGATCAAAGCAGGAAGAAATCCTTTGGCGGCAGAAATCCAAAATTCGATGGCTGAAGGAAGGCGAAAGAAATACCAAATTCTTTCACAAAACCACCATTCAAAGACGAATGCACAATACAATTACCTCAATCAAGAATCAAGAGGGGGAAAAGATGGAGGACCATGCAGAGATCGAGCAAGCGTTCATTGATCACTTTCAGGCTATACATAAAGAACCTCCTCAGGACCGAGGGCCGGCCATCGACAAAATTATTCAAAACATTCCCAAGATTATCACTGACGAGCATAACCAGCTCCTGTTATGCCCAGTCTCTCGGCAAGAAGTGGACCTAGCCATGAAGTAGCTCAAAGATGGGAAGGAACCTGGCCCTGATGGCTTCACAACCACCTTCTTCCACCATTTTTGGGATCTCATCTGCGAGGAAGTCTGGTTGGTAGTGGAAGAATCGCGCTCTATGCACTGGCTTCTCCCTTCTCTTAATGAAACCTTCATTTCCCTAATCCCTAAAGAAGAAGACACCAGTACGCCCGACAAATTCTGGCCTATTGCATTATGCAATTTCATCTACAAAGTCATTTCTAAAGTCATTTCCAACAGATTGAAACTGCTTCTGCCTCTTCTCGTCTCGCCTGAGCAATCCGGATATGTTGAAGGCAGACAAATTCTGGACGGCATAATCCTTACTCATGAGATCATTCACTCTCTCAAGCACACCAACCAAGCAGGTATGATCCTCAAGATTGATCTTTCCAAAGCTTTTGATAAACTAAGCTGGACCTACATTCAAAAAGTGTTAGCCGCTTTTGGTTTCTCCCCTACCTGGGTTCGATGGATCTATAGTCTTATCTCCTCCTCTTTTTTCTCGATCCTTATCAATGGGATTCCCTCTCGCCCCTTCAGCCCCACAAGAGGCATCAGACAGGGGGATCCCCTATCCCCCTTCCTGTTTGTCTTGATGGCGGAGGGTTTGGGTCTTCATCTCTCATCGGCTCTCAGAACCCAACAAATCCAAGGCATCTCTGTTCACAACTCGCCGGCCATCACTCACCAACAGTTTGTTGATGACAATATGGTGTTTGGGTACACCTCCGTTCACGAAGCCTCCAAGATAAAATCCCTGTTGAATGATTTCTCAGCCGCCTCTGGTGCCAGCATTAATAACGCCAAATCCCAGATCTTCTTTTTCCATACTCCTTCTCTAATTCAATCAGCCATCGCCCGCATCCTCGGCTTCTCTATTGCCACTCTTCCCTCCACTTACCTGGGGTCCCCTCTCCTAGCTTCTACCCTCAAGCATGCTTCCTTGCACAAGCTCCTAGAAAAACTGGAAGCTCGTCTTTTGTCTTGGACTCTCAGAACTTTAAACATAGCTAGCAGATTGGTTCTCATTAAGGCGGTGCTACATGCTATGCCACTTTACCTTTTCTCCATCCTAGCAGTGCCCAAATGGGTTCTCAAAAAAATCAAAACCCTGCAGCGGAATTTCCTATGGGGATCCAAAGGCACCAACCGCAAATGGGCGCTGGTTCAATGGTCAAAAGTCTGCAAACCCAAGGATTAGGGAGGAATAGGACTTCGGGATCCTATCCACAGCAATGCCATTATGAGTGCAAAAATTTGGTGGAACTGGCTCACTACCCCCAACAAGCCCTGGTCTATTCTTTGGAAGGCCAAGTATGCCAATCATAGACCCCAGGAAGAACTCATAAGACTCACTCCGGAGGAGAAAGGCTCCATAATTTGGAACGCGGCAAAGCAACATTACTTACTTATACAACAACACAAATTTTGGGAGGTAAGAAATGGAAGATCCGCCAGATTCTGGACGGACTCATGGGAACAACTGCCTAAACTCACCAACACCTACAGTCCTTCAACGGGACCAGATTGGGACATGCAACAGTTAGAAACTATTCAGCAACAATGGGAGGAAACCGCTGAGCAGGGCTACAGGCAATGGGAACAGGTAGCAGGAATAATAAGGAACACAGATGAGCAGGCCAGAGATGCTATCACTGCTGAACTCAAAACTAGATGCATCAGAATATCGAATGAGAGGGACATTCTCAGATGGGGACACACTCCCAAAGGTATTTTTTCCACTAAGGAAGCCTACAAGATCATCAGCTCTGATCCTGCGCCCAAGGATCCTCTTTGGAGTAAAATATGGAGTACAGGGGTCTGGCCTAAAGTCACGTTATTCCTTTGGCTCTTTGGCCATCAACGAATTCTCACATGGGATAATATTCGGAAGAGAAGCTTCCACGGCCCCTCAATTTTCCCCATCTGCTGTGAGAATGAGGAAACACAACAGCATCTCCTATTCTCCTGCTCTTTGGCCACCCAATTGTGGGAGAAAGTTAGTTTCCGATGCCAAAGGAATTGCAGATTCGACACCGATATAATAAGCTCCATCCGCAGCTGGCATCACAATCCTTTCAAGAGTGAAATACTTAATCAACTTTGGAGAATCATCCCTGGCCTCCTCCTATGGACTATATGGAAAGAGAGAAACAAACGCATCTTCAAGGATCAAAGGACTTCAGTAGACATAATATGGAGAAAATACTGTCTCAATCTCACTGAAACCCTAGCTCTGCAGTCCTGGAGCCCCGAGGACTACCCCACTATGGCTAAAGAAAAAGCAATCTGGGAGAACTGGGGTTTTCAGCTTCCACCTGGAAAGCAGAAGCACACAGGCCCCAAAACCGACAACTCCACAAACTCTTGGACTCTCCTCCTAAGAACACCTACAAGCTCAACTTCGATGGTGCTTCAAAAGGGAATCCAGGCAAGGCTGGCTTCGGTGGCATCATAAGGGACCACGCAGGAGCTTCCATAGTTGTCTACCTGGGAAGTATTGGATGGGATACGAATAACTTGGCGGAGCTGGAAGGATTATGGCAAGGGCTTCTCCTCTCTCAACAGAAGGGGTTGCATCCTCTAGAGATAGAGGGAGACTCCCAAATCCTCATCAATATGGCCACCCTACTCCTTAATGGGGCTCAGGCGCAAAAAATTGCTAGCAGTTGGCGCCTGGAGGCCCGTTTGGAAGAAATTGAGAGATGGCTTCACAAAAATCGTGCCCTCCTCTTCAAGCATACCAGAAGGGATGGCAACAAAGTTGCGGATCTTCTTGCCAAATTGGGTGTAGATTGTGAGCACAATCTCATTACAGGGACGCTCGACATAATCCAGAACAATGAACAAAGATAGAAATGCCAAAATCTGGTTCAAAATGAGGCAGATCTCCCAGATGCGGGTGTTAGCGCGATCAATGGAGGTGATGGGATGGAGGTTATGCCGGACGGGAGGCCACCTGCCTTCTCGTAAGAGGAACGTCACTCCCACCTTATATATGTTAATGCTGGTTTTAATTGCATTTAATCTGGGCGCACATCACAAATAGGTAGCCGATCCTCGATGCAGTCTCGACTGCTGTGTTATGGATCCACCTCCGGTTCAATTTAATTGCCATTCATTACAGATGATCTCCCGCTCCAGCGACGAACTGTTAAAAGCTATGGACCCGTCTTCCCCTGCGTCGGTGAATTGGAGGTGCCATCCTACTGCTGGAATTGCAAACGAGCGCACCAACACTGGCAAGCGAAGCCGCATCAACTGCTGTCTGGACCTCAGGGACAGCCTTCATCTCTCGCTCTCTGGTTCCTGCATGTTAGCCTCTGTCTTTCTGAATTCCCATCCGACACAGCCCCCTGTCAACACTTCGGCTCCCTGGAGTTCTAACCCCAATTCCGCTGCAAGCATGCCTCGCCTTAGGCAAAGAATGCGCTGTAGGCGCGGGTCCACCAGGGGCAATGTGAGGCGTTCACCTTCTTCCTCGAGCTCGC
The DNA here is from genome assembly GCA_034641835.2 of Pinus albicaulis. NCBI lineage: Eukaryota > Viridiplantae > Streptophyta > Pinopsida > Pinales > Pinaceae > Pinus > Pinus albicaulis. Next base: position 408,783,945 of record CM076582.1, read on the forward strand.
CTTCTGAGATTTCTTCCCCCTCAGATAGCCTTCCCCGTCTTCTCCATGGTCGTTTGCTCCGTTCGGGCCACAGATTGGATTCTCCTTCGTCCTCTGCGCTTCCTGCTCAATCCCACACTGCTCTTTTCTCATTTGACTGCTCCCTCAATCGGCTGAGAGTCTCTGTTGCCATTTCGGTTGTGTTTCTTGAGGAGCCCCAGGAAGAGAAGGCTGAGAATCCTTCGGATGGCCGGGCTTTAACGACAACACCAAGCAGGACCAAGCGCGTCAGGGTTCGGAGGGTCATCCCAGTGGTAGCAAGGATGTTTTGCAGGGTGTCATAGGACACGATCAGGCAGAACTGGTGGTCTCTCCACCCTCCAGGATTGTGGTCGAAGACTTGCCCAACGAGCGTGATGAACTGGACGATTACGGGTGCAAGATCGAGCAAGTGGCTCCTAATGAGTAATTCTGCCTCTCAATTATGGTTATCTTTCTATGTTTCTGTCCTCTCCAGTGGGCATGTTTTTGACTTTTCTGTTGTTTTTAGTCATGTTCGGGTAGCTGTTAATGACAGTCTTCAGTACTCTCAGTATTTCGATCCCCTGTGTGGGATTTTTTTATGGTGGTTTCTACAGGCTGGTTTCCCTCCCGAAGGGCAGTCTCAAACTTTGTTTTGTCTGTCTAAAATGCCTCAACACTGGGCAATGTTAAGGCTTCGGCCCGCTGTACACTACTTTTACTATTAATAGACTACTTTTACTTAGAAAAAAAAAATGTTAAAATAAAAAGAAATAGATATGGGCATGTGAAGAATCTTCTTCTGATTGTGAAAAGGAGAGAAAAACACATTGCAATGGGAATTTCCCAAAAACATAGCATATAAATAGACAAAGAAAAATGCATAATGTGCAATGAGACTTCCCAACAACTCATCATATAAATATAGTTTTTTAAGATAACATTATTATTAGAACATAATATATAGATTTACTGCCTAGCTCAATACAAACTAGAGTGTGATAATATATAGATTTACTGCCTAGCTCAATACCAAGAACTAAACAAGACTATGATCTGACATGCATAGATCAGGTTGTTCAGCCAGAAAGTAGACCAAAGAAAACCTTAATAGTATTTTGGGTTGGTGGATCATTTCATACAGTGCTGGGAATAAAGCAAGTTGTTTCAAAGATGCAACACACATCTCAAGCAGTTTCCTTGAATCAACAAGTCGAATGCTGTGTCTATGTCTGAAAAAGGGAGCTCATGTGTAATAAATTCTCCCACCCTGATCTCCTGCAAGAAAGATAATGAAAGAAAATGTTGATATCCTTCACCACTAAAAAAACAAATTCCTTCACCACTAAAAACAAATTTGAAAATGAACAGATATATGTGTGTGTTTGCACCTTGTGCATGCATTTTTCCACCAGCTCGGGCAGTTGGGATCTTCCCTTGAATCCCCCAAATGTTGATCCCTCTATCCTCCTCCCATCGAAAAATTCCATTGGACTAATGCTTACTTTTCGCGAGCTTGCATCGATTCCAACCAGCACTGCCGAACCCCACCCCTGTGCCAAATTAATACACATTAAGTATATCATCAATTGAGGTTTAGGGGTTTGAAACTTGAACAATTATTTCTTGTGAAAAATTCAAAGAAAAAAAACGGGCATTACATCGTGTGCAGATAGGAATGCCTGGTACATTATATCTGCATGCCCAATGCACTCGAAGCTGTGATCCACGCCTCCATCTGTTATTTCTCTTATCACCTGTCACAGAGTTGCCCGCTTGAGATAATAAGAATTGAATTTATAAGTTAACTGGTAGGGACTGATTGTGGTTATCTTCCCGAAATAATAAGAATTGAATTTATAAATTATGTGGTAGGGACTGATTGCTATAATCTTTCCATTTACACTGGGTTCTCAAGTTATGATATATATTTTTCTTAAAAACTTTATCACATGTCTTTTCCTTAAAAGCCTTTTTAAGGAAAAGATATATATATATATATATATATATATATTACCTTCTGGATTCTCAAGCTAAGAGAAAAATGTATCTATATATATATATATATATATATATAATTTACAAAATCTCTTAAAAATGTAAATATAAAAAATGTCCATTGCAATCAGGTACACACAATTTCAGATGTAGTGCTTTATAGGAAAGGACATAAAAATATACCTCGTGTATGGGCTTGGAGTAGACTTTAGGGTTGATGCATTCGGTGACTCCTAGAGACATGGCTGCAGGGAATTAAGAAAATTATGGAGTGAGTCTCTGCGTTAACAACTTAATAAGTTGCAAAAGTGTGGATCTGTTCATTTACCTTTGGGGAACTTGTTAGGGTTGGTGTCAATTTCAATTATTCTGGATGCTCTTCGCACTCTGGCGCCCTCAGCGACCTATCGAAGCATCGGCAAAGCAAGTAATTCATTACAAGAAAATATGTTAATCAATATACTTTGATGGGCAGTCAGTTGATTGAAGCGCACCTCAGCAACTTATCTAATCATGGCAAAGCAAGTAATTCATTACAAGAAAATATAGTTATCAATATACTTTGATGGGTAATCCAGTTGATTGAACCCTCAGCAACTTATCTAATTATGGGCAAAGCAAGTAATTCATTACAAACAAATATAGTTATCAATATTTAATCATTGACAAAGCAAGTAATTCATTACAAGAAACGTGTTCTAATGATGAATCACACTAGCTGACGCAACTTATTTAATCATCGACAAAGCAAGTAATTCATTACAAGAAATGGGTTGTTTGATGATGAACCACACTGGCTGGTTCGAAACGCCTAGACACAAATTTCTAGAATATGATTTTCACTGAAAAATTTGATACATAAGAAAAATATAACTATCAATATACTTTGATAGGTAGTCCAGTTGATTAAAGCACGCTCTCAGCAATTTATCTAATCATATGCAAAGCAAGTAATTCATTACAGGAAAATATAGTTATCAATATACTTTGATAGGTAGTCCAGTTGACTGAAGCCACTGAAGCCTTTGTAAGAGGTGCTGGTTCATTTTGTCTGAGATTCATTAAGTATTTTTGATGGATAATTTAGTTGATCGAATATCAATATACTTTGATGAGTAGTCCAGTTGATTGAATCCATTAAAATGTTTTATGAATTTTTTTAGGTTCCTCAAAAATATACTTTCATGAGTAGTCCAATTGATTGAAGTCACTGGAGCCTTTTGTCATAGGTGTGAGTTCAATTTTCCTTGGATTTGATAGGTAGTCCAGTTGATTGAAACCACTGAAGCCTTTTGTCATAGATGCGGGTTCAATTTTTCTTAAATTCAATAAAATTAGGCGCTTATAATGAGAAAGTTTGTCAAATCATTACCCTTTATCATAAAAACGAATTCAATTCTCCTTAAGATTCATCAAGATTAAGCTCCTGGTGATAAGGCCTACCGGGCAGGTGAAGAGAAAAGAAAATCCTTACACTGAAATACAAGGCAATCGTTTAGTTGGTGAAAATCTACTGACCGCATGACCGACTGAGCCGAGACCAAAGATGGCTACCGTTGATCCAGATTGTACGTTAGCTGTATTCCATGCGGCCCCAACTCCTGCATATCAGATAACGATGAAGATTATTCGGTGCACAGAGCAGATCAGATAACCATAAATGCCATTGGGTCAAGAGCGATGAAGCATTTATTTGATAAAAAGGCAGGTTATGTTGTTTCCTATATTTTGACATAGGACAAATCCATCTCAGTATTAGCATTATGATACCTGGCCAAGAGGGATATAGCAAGAATTTATAATGTCTATAGTTCAAATTTATGGTGTTTGGATAAGAGGAATATATAGAAAATATATAAATGTTTTTCGGATTGTATATTTATGTGATAATATTTAAATAATTTATGTGATAATATTTAAATTAATTAATGGAAAATTTTAATTTGTAGTATTTAGATAAAAATAATATAGTGAAAATATATTTATCTAATAATTATTTGAATATTTTATAGAGAATTTTATTTTATTTAAAAGTATATAAATCTTAAGTAATCTTATTAGTTATTATTGATAAAATTTATTAATTATTAATATATGAATTGTGAAATATTTGATTATATTTTTATAAAAAATTTAAGGTTTCAATTTTTTTATAATTTTTCCCCTCTTTATTAATTTAAAATAATTTTATTCTAAAATATTTATAAAATTATTTTTTCTTACGTAAAATAAATTAATTCATAAATAATAAAATTAATATTTTTAATTAAATTTAAATTAAAATTGAATCTAGGGTTATGCATAATATTGTTTATTAAAGTAAATATTAAGCTTTATGCAATAAGTGAATAATAGTCTTACTCTCTTTACATTTGATTAGTTAAAAGATAATAAGAATAAAGTAAGATTCAATAAGCAACATTTTATATGTAATTTAAACTTTTTAAGTTTATCTAAAATAAAAATAAAAATAATTTAATAAAAATAAAATAATAATAAAAGTGTCAAGTTTTACTAGCACAATTGGTTGAAGATAGGCTTGGTTAGTAAGGCTACCCAAGATCAAACCTCATGGTGGTTGTTGAGTCCCTCCTAGACTAAAATCTAGTCAGCTTAGTGTTGATGTTGCCTAGGCCCGGCGGCATCCCACCATCCCTTGGGAAAGAGGGCATGCAAGAAGGTAGGTGCCATCCGTGAAAAGAAGACAGGGTAAAATGGGTGCCATCCTTGGGGGTTGATGTGGCCTAGGCCCAGTGCCATCCCTGAGAAAGAAGGGAGGCTAAAACAGGTGCCATCCTTGGATGTGAAGGTTGGGTGTCATCGTTGGAGTTGATGTGGCCTATGCCCAATAACATTCCTAGGAGAGAAGATAGGCAAGAAAGTCGACAAGAAGGTCTGGTGCCATCCTCAAGAGAGAAGATAGGCTAAAACAAGTGCTATCGTTGGGAGAGAAGGTCAAGTGCCATCCCTAGGAGAGAAGACACTAGTGCCATCCTTGAGAGAAGGTCGAGTGCCATCTTTGGGAGAGAAGATGGGCTAATATTTAATATGCTGTTTAATATTTGCTCAATACTTTGTTATTTGACGGACCTGTCGCTATTCCACAGCTAAGAAGGCAGACAGTTTCCAGAGGAACCTTCGGATTGATTTTGACGACACACGCATAATCAACGACAGTGTACTCGCTGAACGTTGACGTCAGGAAATGATAGACCGGTTTTCCAGAAATAGAGAAACGAGACTTGTTATCGCTCCGCATCACAGTCCTCAACGCGTCCACTCTGAACTTTCCGCATAGTTTCGTTTTCTTCGACTTACAGTAAACACAATCTCCGCACTCTCCAGCGAACAAAGGAATCACATGCTCTCCTTCCTTGATATCTGTTACGCCTTCTTCCACGCTCTCCACAATCCTGCAATTCATCATATTCTCTCAAATAATTATTTTTTCGTTTGGAGGGAAACAATAAAATTGGTAAATCGGTCATACCCTGCAGCCTCGTGGCCAAAAATGCGTGGAAATACATTCTCATCCTGCATGACATAATAAAATAAGTGAAGTGGTTTTTTTTTTCTTTCCAATATGCTAAACTTTAGTAATGAATAACTTTGAATTAAAAACGAAATGATTAAATTTCACACTGACCTCGAGCATCCAGAAAGTAAGGTCGGAGTGACAGAGGGAGGTGTGGGTGATTTTAATGCGAACTTCCATCGAATTCGGCGGATCTACTTCAACTTCTTCAATATGATAAGTAGTATTTAGTAGTTTTTAAAGGAAAGCAGAAAAGTAAATATGTAAATTTAGCAATTGGAGTAAGATGTATATTTATTAGGTGGAGGATGTTAAATTTTTAGTGTAAAAGAATACAAGCAATATGAAAACAAGTCTTATTATTAATTAGGATTTTAAAATTTTATTATTAATTAGGATTTTAAAATTTTGGAGAATAGTGATTATTTTATGTATTTGAATTTTTGAAATTAATGAAAACTTTAAATTAGAATTAATAAAACCTTATATTTAAAAGGAAAAATATATAATAACTTTCAATAAAATTTTATGTTTTAAAATAAATATATATTAAAAATTCTTAAACAAATTTTTAAAATTTAAAATAAATTTCATTTAAAAGTTTTATGAATTTTTTTTTTTCAAAATCTTTAAAATTAGTAATTTCATGATTAAAAAAAATAATTAGCATTTTATAAATTTAATATTTTTTTATTAAGATTAATATTCAGTTTGAGTAGGCTTAATGGTTAAGAACATGTTTTTCCTCCTAAAAAATGATAAGTTCAAAACTAGTGGGAGGTAGAGTATATATGTCTTAATAGACTTAGTAGTCAAATTACTTGGATAATAATAAATTATTATTATTTAAATTTATAATATAACTTAGTAGTCAAATCACTTGGATAATAATAAATTATTATTATTCAAATTTATAATATATTAAATAAATGTTGTTTTAAATTGATAATATTAAATAATATATTAGCACAATCGTATAAATTAAATAGTTAATAGTCTCTCATAATCATTAAAACATTTACATGCCATTTAATTTATATAATACTGATAATTTATAATTTGTAATGAGGAGAGGGTAAATGTCTCAAACACAAAGCATAGGTTTTGAAACTAAAAAACAATAAAAATTGTTTAATATTAATATCTTCAATTATTGAATTTAGATGATCTATATAAGTTTATTTTTGAGAGAGATGTGTAAGTATGTTTATCTGTTGTTCCTCTTTAAAATAAAAATAAAGTTAAAAATAATGTTCTAAATACAAAAATGATGTCTAAAAATAAAAAACCATTTTAATTTGCATTATAAAATGTGTAGATATACATGTTACGTAAAATATTTTAATGTTAATTGCCTATATATTATATATCATTTTTAAAAATTTATATATAGATCATGAAAACAAAGTTTTTATGATTAAAATATTTATTTAGTAATATATATATTTTATTTAGTATTCAAAAATAAAATTTAAACAATGAAAAATAATACTGAAATTTGATTTTTCTTAGTTCATATTTAAAAAATGAAAATTCTATTCCTATTAATATTATAAAACTGATTTCAATATTAAGTTAAAATTGTATATTTAAAATTACAATTTTAACTGGTAAATGATTTAAATGATTTAAAAAATATAGCTGAATTCCATGAGATACTTGAGCAAGAAGATTAAGATTTAAACTGGATTTGGACCATAGCAGAATTCCATGAGATAAATGAGCAAGAATGAGATTAAGATATAACGGGATTTGGGCCATTAATCACAGTCCTCAAGGATAGACTTACATGAAAACGAAGCATTTCTTGAGCCTTTATCCTAATTACATTGTTTCGTTTGAAATGATGTGGTCCTAACACTTATTGCCTTTTCGTTTTCAATAAAAGAAATTGCCTATTCGAATGTTGGTTATAGTAAATTATTTTACTGGTTCATTGTTACATTTATGTAAACTATGTTGAACATTTCATTAACCAAAAAAGTCATTTTTATTTCTGCATTTGTGCTTGGAAATATTTAGAGTTTGAATAGTCCTCGAATTAGTCAGAAAGTTTTGAATATTACCAAGATAATGACATATTCATTTTAAAATCTCATTAATAATTATAAAATTTGGTTAATTAGTAAAATAGGGTTATTCATCTCCCTACACTAAGAATAAGATTTAAATTACCTCAAATACATGGATTATCTCATTTGTATAGAGACATTATTATGTGGTTGGGTTAGGTGTAAGTTTCTAATGAATTTGATACAATTAATGAATTTGGTACAATAGATAATAGGTCATTTCCATTTTAAAAGATAGTTTTGATGAATTGTGAGATGTATCTATTTCATTATAATGAAGACATTTCTTATATATATTGACAACAAGTGTGTATTAAACAACATAAAAAACCTTCCAAGCAGACATTGTTTTTCATTCTCTAAAGGTGAAACTTTTGTATCAATTAAACAACTTCCTAGGATAGGATATACTTAATGTTTATTATTGTATGCATTGAAATGATTACTTAGACAAGCTTAGCTTGTACGAGATGCCTTTGAGTGTTTTGGTTAGTTGAAAAAAATACAATCCTCTGGCACTTAAGAACTCTAAAAAAGTTTAGAATTTAAATTAGTCCATTACAACTAATATCACTACTATAAAATTACAAAATATCTAAACTATTTTTGTAAATACACACTTGTAGAGATCTTGTGAACGCTATTGAATGCTTTTAGAAAACACATCCAAATCGTAATAATTTAGGAATAGTCAATATCTAGTTTTGTGTTTTGTTTTTTTTAATGGGTGTGAGTTGGAGTATAGTAAGCAACATGTCGTGGTTTTATATTTAACTAAGGCTCAACAACATGTAATAGAATTTGGCTAAGGAAATTACTGAGAGAAATTAGCTTGGTGTTGGAAAAGCCCATTATTGTTTCTTTTTATTTTATTTTTGTGACTATTAGGGTATTATACAACTTGGGAAGAATTTATTTCTTCATCGATAGAGAAAGCACATAGAAGTGAGCATGTATTATTTGGGGTGATTACAAGAGGAAGCCCATGTTAAAATGAAACATTGTAACACAACTAAATAAGTGGATGTTATCTTGACCATACTATTGACAGATGTCTTTATAAAGTTTAGGATAATGTTGGGAATGTGAGAAAGAAATTTTTCATTGAGAGTGGGTTTTAGAAATATTGATGAAAATGTGTGCACATAGTTGGCACAAAGGTATGTTGCATGTTGAAGATGTGAGCGAGGCACATAGTTTGTGGACTTTAAAGTGAGATTGGGGTTCTAGACATTGGCCCCAATTGGTGTAGCTCTACAGATTGCATCTTCACTAGCATGGTTCTCTCATGCTTAGGCCGAGGAAGATAGAGTATACAATTTTTTTAGCATATCCAAAACCTCCAACAATAGTTTCATAATATCTTACAGAAATCCAATGCCAAGTCCAAGCCTATGACATGACCAACATCAGGTTTCAAACAATTTTTACGTGGGTGATAAGGTGTGGTTGTATTTATAGAAAGAGTGCCTCAGAATTCTCCACATAATGCTCATACCACTTTAATATGGTCCTTAAATAATCACAAAGGTTGTAGGTGAATATGCTTATGAATTTTGTATTGCCTCTTTCCTTGGATTACACCTAGTCTTTAAGGTGGAGCTACTTTGACCATATTTTCCACCTGAGTTGGAAATATCAGTGGTGGCAAAGCAGATGCCCCCCATATAACTCAATATTGACTAGATTGAATATGCTATAGTGGATTGGATCATGGACACCAAGATAAAGGATACCTACTAGCAGAATATACAACTCTACAAGGTTGTTAAAGTAGGGTAGTTTCTTAAGGAACTTGATCCAATGCAGAGCACTTATCTATAAGGTGGGATGAATGATCCATAAGTATATTAGTGACCACCCACCTCTTCCATTGACTTAATAGTTCTTTATCTTCTTCATATTTTTTCTATGGTTTTCCAAATCCCAAACTTATGTGGTTGTTTTGAAGCCCTAAAATATAGTTTTATTTTTTCCATTTGGGGGAATTGATATTTCCATGGAATACCTTGTTCCCAACTAAAAGTTGCAATGCTCAGATAGTTATTTACAACAATATAATGTGTAACCCAAATTGAGGTTGTGTATCAAAGTTGTTCCATCAAGAAGTGGATATACCAATTAATCGCCTCAAGGCCTGCAATATTTTTTAGATTTCATATTCCAGGGCCAGTTTTGGACCTATTTATATAGGTTATTTCTTTATGTTAAAAGGCCATTCATTTAGACTCTTGTAACATTTTTTTGCGAATAAACATAACCATCATATCTCTCTCTTTAAAGATAAGTTATGACCATTATATCTATTTTTTGTTCTGTAGTATTATTTTGTTTTGTTTAATAATATAAGTTGTGTTTTCACTATATTACTATGCTCTCTTCTATATTTATCTATGTGTGTGTTCCATTCCTTTCCTACCTGTCATTTCATTCCTTGTGCAACCCAAATCATGTTTGGAAGAATATTTCAGGTACTTTACTTTTAAATAACAAACCCAATAGGTTTAGTGGTCACCCCTAGTGGAATGGTTGTATGATACAACTTATTATGGTGCCACTCACACAATCCCTTATGATGTAGTTTATGGCCAAAATCCCCTATAGATTTTCTCTTAATTACTAGGTTTCTCTAAGGTACAATAAGTTGACAAAACCCTTATATCTTAGGTCAACATTCTTGGCACTCTCAAGCAAAATCTGGTCATGGTTTAGAATTGGTTAAAGCAATAGGCTGATCAAAATCACTTTGAATGGAGTTTTGAAAAATGGGATGAAGAATTCCTTCATCTATGGTGATATAAGTAGAAAACCCTGAGAAAATACCACCACTAAAAGCTTTCTCCAATGTTTTATGTCTCGTATAATACCTCAAGGATATTTTCCTAGTGGTTTAAAAATTGTAACTTTCAAGCCACTCTAAAATACATCCCACATTCTTGTCTCCTACTTAAAGAAAGTGGCGAGATACAATTGTTGTGTTCAAACTAATTTTACTTAATTGGATGAAGAAGGTTCCATTTGGTTGTAGTCAAAGGATATCCTTAACAAATGAGAGTGTTATCTCCATTAGTGCACAATTTAGGAAGTTTTAATACAATGGAAGGATTCATAGCTAGATAACATGGGAACTAACAATTGTTCTATAGCACTTTACATCTCTATCCTTAAGGAAAAGTCTACCTTTTAAGGGGAAATGGTATGTTAGGTTATTTTCCTCCCTAACCCCACAAGTAGATATATTATTATGTATTGTTGTGTATGGAGAAAATCACTAGCAAATAAGGCTTGTGTAGTAATGTGAACATAATTATTCTAATAATTCTCACTAGAAGGTTTGTTGAGTACTTCATTTTTGGAAGGGATAGTGATCCTGAAGGACATTTTGGATGAAGATGCTGGAAGCAGAGCACTAGATAAATTAAAATGGGAGCAGATGTATTTTGAAACTTGTGTAGCGGAAAATAAGGGAGCGCACTGAAGAACCAGGGATCGATGTCGATACAGTCAAAGAAGAACCAAGGTATTGGCCCTAGGTATTGTAAAACCATGATCAAGCAAGCGAGGTATCATATCAAGCGAGTGCATATATAAAATAAGGAAAAGTTCAACAATAAATGAGTTTAGATAGTGCTGCAAGGTTCAGACTAAGCGAGCAGATCAGATATAGATGGATGTTTCAGGTTTTGTAGCCTTTAGATCTAGAATGTAAACATTGTTTTAAAGTTGTATTTCTATTTTGATTCCGCGAGAAAATTTCTGAATGCCATGAGATATACTTCCTCGTTATGATGTAATATACCACTACTATTATTAGTAGAAATTTGGAATTTTATCAATAGTTTGTGTACTTATGTGCCACTTTAATTTTTTTTTGAATGCATCTAAGTTCTAAATGAAAATACTAAGTTTAATGGTTGAGAACGATTGTGATAAAGGTTTTGCAACTCATAATTAAGAATATATAAGCCCCATATAATATTTCATGGTTCTGGCTCGCCTTGGGTGAGACTCTCCTTCATTTACGAAGGGGTGAAAATGTCAAAGAAGTGCTAAAATACGCAAGATATTTGTTGGAATCCTTGGTCGAACCTTGGATCAAACTGAAACCAAAATTTTCTTGCCAAAAAATTGTTCCACTGTAAGGACCTCGATTTTTCTCAATGGGGATTTATATAATGCAACCATGGTTTATCCATTCTAAACTCCAAAAATGGTGGCATGAGGAGGTGGATCGTTTGATCTTACAACAGGAACAAATGAGGAAAAATAATCTAGATTGGATGAGAGAAGAAATATTATATGTGGAACCTGTTTGCGATCAGTATGAGATATTTTTGTGTGAGTTTCCCAAGAAGCTAGAGAATTGGCTGATCTGGTTCCATCATAAATCAGGGATCCTGTTGGTACCAAGCCCAGTATCTAATATTAGTTTTCATATAAAAATTTATGGTTTGACTAATCACACAGTGCCAAAATTTGAAACCAGAGATAAACAGAGTGAAAGGACATTCCTCGAGCATAAAGTTCCCAAAGAGCTATTAAATGGAAAAGGTAAAAGGGGTGGAAGTTATACATCAGTGTTAACGAAGATTCATCTACCGCGCAGTCTTTGATAGCCCAATCAGATCACATATCGGCAGGGGAAGGACCACTAGTGTTAGTAAGACGCGCCCCCCAAAATTGAACACGTCAACGTGCAAATATATAGTTAATATGCGTTCCAAGGGGTGACCTCGTCTCTACGTTTCGACCTCTCGACTGACCGATAACTGGTAGGGACCACCAATAAGGAGTTACACAATACACTGTCCAATAAGGCGAGGTAAGGTATGGTAAACAAGGTAGCCCAAGTCCATCATTCACTCTCACCAAGAACTTCACAGTCATTGAAACATGCATTGCAGTTCTCCCATCAGGTTTCACTAACATCGCGCCAAGCCTCACATTCTCCACAACCGTGTCATCACAAAAGAAGTTTTCATGATGTTTCCTATACCGCATTGGTTACTTTTATTTTTAATTTTTATCTTTATGGTTGCAGTTACAGTTTCTCGATTTTTTTTTGTTTTGTTTTTCAGTTATCCAATTGTGCCTCAGGCACACTTAATTTTATTATCATGAATGTACTAAAATAAATAAATAATATCTGGATGATGGACCCTCTCAAACAAATATTTAAAGAGAAAAATCTGGAACGAAGGAAAGGTTCATAAATTTTGTCAAAAATTTTGGTTGATGTCCCAAGTGACTGTAATAACATTTGTTGGCATGGAATGTATATTTCTGGAAGATGAATTGATAATATATGTCCAGCTCAATTTCGTCTTGAATGTTTGTGTAGTATGTTCTTTTCTTAATGTGTTATCTTCGTATTCATTTACACTTTGCTTCTGAAATTTCATGTTATTATAGCTGCTGTAATTACCTATATGTATTCATGATTTTTTTTTACTTTGTAAAATGGGATAAACACTTGTGAATAGTGAATAGATGTGAATACCTAAAAGGCACTCCATGAATTTTTCTGTTCAATATTCTCTTTACTTCATATTTTCTTCTGGTATTTAGTGCGCTGGATTCTTAGCAATTTTAAGCCCAACATATTATATAATTTCCCTCCTCATCTTCACCACATTACTTTTAGCCTAAGTCTGCATACCTAATCGTGCATGGCCCCGTTTAATGTTATGTTTCAATCCTTCTTGAATCCAAGTTTATGAAAATCTAGTCTATTATTAATATGAACCGAAAGCACAAGAGTTTCTGAACCACCATATACAAATATTTAACACTAAGATATGGGGCCCCATACAGTAAATATCTAGACACCTTTGAAGATGTCTACGAACTGGTCTACTCATCAACCAAAGGACTATATCTAGGAGTTACAATAGATCCCAAAACAACCGAGATTGCATAGGGACTGGATTACGACAAATCTGGCCAATCTTCATCAGTTGGATACAGAACTGATAAGAGTCATGGATTTATGGGCTAACACAACTCTTGAAGCCTATATTATTGAATTCATAGCTGAAAAGAATCAGTCGTTCTCCCACATAGAATCTATATTTAAATTTGTAATTTGAGGATGGTTGCTGAAGGAAATTCTACTTTGGATTAAGGTACTGTTAGTAGAAGACCATCTATTGGATTTTCAATCAGGTCAAATGGAAACTTAAACTAATTGTGCTAGGGGAATGGATTAGGGGGGAGGAATGTTTCATTATTGTGGGAGGATGAAGGAACTCCTATAATGACTCAATAAGAGTTGTGGTAAGCGAGAGGTTTCAGAGAATTGTGGAGGGAAAAAATTGCTGAAGAGTGGCGTGAGAAGAAGTTGTGGGAAATTAGGGCTAGAAGAAGAGAGTTACATCACATAGGTGACATTATCAGGAGTTCAGAAGAGTGGAAGTGGGAAATGGAGACTCCATAGTTGCAAAGAGGAAGTGAAGGGGAAATTTCTTTCTTTGGCACATTGGGAGAGGCCAATGGAAGTTGAAGTGGAACTGGAATGGAGGGTTTAGAAGTGGTTACTTTGATGCATGAGGAAGGAGAAGGATTTAGGATGCCTGAGATAGATGGTCAGTTGACCAGTGGATAATGATCTATACTTTGTGATGAGACAATTTTTCTTTGAATATGATTTGACACTAGAACGCAGCACCTCGCAACATAACATTATACCTACTCCTCCTCCCTTTGGCCTTCCCCTGGTACTCTATCAAAGCCCAAATTTTCTCTTTTAAAAGGTAGGAAAATTTATTAAAGTTTAGTCATTACTTAAAGGTACAAATATTTCTAGTAGTGTTAGTCATCCGAGTTCAGTTATATATTCACAACCTGGTTTAAGAGGGTTTGTACTTGTCTCTATATCGTAATCAATTATGGGTGGAGTTACACCTGGGTCTCTTATGAGATACCCCGAATTTGTAGGAAGGGGGGGTGAAGATGTTAAGCACCATTGGTATATGTGTGAAGTCGTTTGGCGAGTTTGCCAGACACCTGATGCTACCAATATCAATGAGTTTCATACCACATTGAGGCACAAAGAATTGAGATGGTTCATAAAATGGATTGATGCCAATCATAACCCTAGTATGGATTTGGTTAAGCAAGAATTTATTCAAGAGTTTAAACTTTCACAATCAAATCAACATGGGTTGATAGAAATATTAGACATTCGCAAAAGGGAGGGGGAATCATTATGGCAGTGCATGTAATGATTCAAGGATACTATGAGTAAATTATCTTATCTTATTGATCCTCATCACTAGAGAAAATATTTTATCAAATATTTTTTATCTATGACCAGGATCCCGCTTTCTCAGCAGAAGATTAATACGATCCAAATGCCTTGGAGAAGGCAATGCAAATTGATGCTATGGTACAGTGTCCACAAGAGTACAAAATGGGGGAGATTTCGACATATCCTGTTATTATGTGGCTCCACAATCGAATTTATACATTGACATAAAGTTAAAGGATATAGCACTAGTGCATTCAACAAGACCACATATGTGGTGTATCCATTGCTAGGTCGAAGGACACCATGTTATGGAGTGCCCACGGCTGCAAGGGCTAGGAGTGTGCAATGCACCTATGGGACCTCCACCACCATAGCCTGCAGGAGTTGCACAAGTCTCATCTTCCTTTCCCTATCAGGGTAATACTCAGTTTCAGTCATTTCCCATTGCACCAGGTATGACTGTAGCTGATTATAGTGAAATATCCCAAAATTTTGACCATCATCCTCGTTTGTGTCCTATTTTACAGAAGTATTCAAAATGTTCCAAACAACTTATTTTGTGAATTATGTGGATCCCGGAATCACCATACAGGTCAATGTTAATCCCTAGATGCACTAGCGGACTGCCTTGATCATATTTATTTCTGGGTGAATGTGACTCCTCAAGGGCGAGAAGGTGGAGCTCCGAGGGAAGGATAGGGGGAAGAGGTACAATTAGATGCCATAATTATGATAAAGAGGGTCATGTGGTGAGAGAATGTCCTAATCCAAGGAGACCATGGTGTTCATATTGTCGAGTAATACACACGCAACGGAAGATTTCCTAAAGCTTATTACTCAATGGGAGGGATGAAACCAAGCAAAGGGAGCCAACTTGGTCTGTGTGGAGCCTCTATATATATATATATATACCAAAAATATTCTAATTCAGATTGAAATTGAAATTGAAATTACATACATACATACATACATACATACATACACACACACACACACACACACACACACACACACACACATATGATGATGATGATGATGATGATGATGATGGTGATGATGGTTAACGTCCACTCAGGCCAATCTTTGGTCTATCGGACCTAAAGAAAAGAGTTATTTAGTTTGATTTAAGATTTTATTCCTATGCTCAAAAAGCTTGGAGAGAAGCCTCTCGAGCTCACTATAACTTTGACATCTTAAAAGGCTAGGAAGGTGAGTATTGTAAAAAAAATATGAAATTAAGCTCTAATGTGGTTGTACTCGGGGCACTCTAAGAGGAAGTGATTTTCATCCTCGATGTTCATATTTTCACAGAGATGGCAGATCCTTTCCATCCATGGTGTTTTAGGAACTGTCCAATGACCTGTTTCACTATGGAGTTCATGAGAGTTCGTTCTAAGCTTGGCTATATTAATTTTCTTCTTTGAGCTATTTAAACAGAGAGATACTTTTGATCTTCTAGGGTGGGGTTGATGACCTCCTTATAATATCTTAATTTTCTTTTAGTTGCTACATCTTTCTCACACCACATTTTTTCTTTGAACTTAGAAGTAACAATTTTCTTAATGCTATTAATGTTTTGCAATGCAACATTCTCGTTGATCTCCCAATGGTTTAACCAGGCCCTGGTGTCTTTATACCAACCTCGTTTAAGCCTTATGTGGTTTTGGCTGAAATTTAAAGCTAGCTTAGTAAGTCTATGGTCTCCTATGCTATTGAGCTTATGCTTGTACAACAGAAGCCTAGTCATAGCTAGGCTCTTGATAGGGGAAAGACCCACTTCTATAAGGATAATAGGATAGGGTGTATTACTTTTAATTTTAAGGTTATAAGTTATAAAATGCTTCTGGATTTTCTCAATCTTTCTCCAGGATTCTCTAGAGATGCTGCAACCCAAAACCTCACATCCATATAAGATAACAAGAGTGACTAAAGTTTCAAAGAGGAACTTATTTCTATCCCACATTACAAGGTTTGTTGTTTTACAATTATTTTCAAGACCAAAATAAGCTTTCCACCCCCCATTAATCCTTTTCTAAGTGCTATATTTCCATTTGAGCTTGTGATGAATATCAATTCCTAGGTACTTGTAAGAAGACACTTCCTCCAAGTTACTATTGTCATACATAAAATTAGAGTAAGTGTCCTTCTTGGATTTGATAATCATAACTTTTGTTTTGTAAGTGTTAACAGACATACCCATGGTAGAGCATAAATCCTTAAGAAGTCTAAGTTGCTTATCAAGATCAGATGGGCACCTTGCGAGAAGAAAAATATCGTCGGCATAGAGAAGAAGGATGATGACTATCCCAACTAAGATCGTGCCAGCACACTCTGCTTCCTCTAAACAACCTTATAGCTTGTCGATGTAAATGCCAAATAGGGTAGGGGAGAGGGGGCAACCTTTTTTAACTCTGATATTACACTTAATATCTTTCGACCACCCCTCATTTCTCTTTAACTTGGCAATTAAATTCTCGTATAACCTTATAGCGGCTGCTCTTAGTGTGAAAAGAACATTTAGCTCTTCTAATCTATTCCATAGGTTGTTTCTAGGAACCGTATCGAAAGCCTTTCTAAAGTCCACAAAGCAACAAAAGAGATTGGATTTATCATTGCGAAATTCCTCCACAATGATCCTAAGCGTAACGAGGTGGTCCGTTGTTGAGTGCTGCCTTCTAACACCCGCTTGGCCTTTAGCCCGCTTACCTTCACTTTCAAGCCAAATTCTCAACTTATTTTCCAAAATAATACCATATAACTTGGCTAAGAGAGGGCTAATCATAATTGTTTGATAATTAGATGGGTTATTTGTATCCCCACTTTTAAAAATAGGGATAATGAGGCTCTGATTCCAAGGTTTAGGGAACCCTTTCTTGACCGCTTGGTTGAAAAGCTTGTGGATGTGGGGGACGAGGACAGGACCTCCAATTTTTAAGATTTCTGCCTGGTAACCTTCAATGTCTTTAGATTTCCCATTTTCCAGGTGTTTACACACACACACACACACACACACATACATACTATCTCACAAAATCAAATATACTATAACTTTCTTAAATGACCTCAAAAAGTATAATATAACGTTCATGAAATAGGTTAGATCACCTCAAAATATAATATCTATGCTTCATAATCCACTAAAGTAATATTTAGTATAACATTTTACTAGCAGTAGTGAAGTAAACCATACTCAACCTCCTCTTTCTTTCTTGAAAGAGGAGGATATATTTATGAAGTATCACAATTTCCTAAAATTATCAAATTTAACCCTCCTATTTATCCTCTTTCTTTCTTGAGATTCTCAACTTGTACTTAGAGGCAACAAAGATATCGAAAACTACAACCCTCTGAGAAATAAGAAACCCCATTTTTAATGACACTACAATTTACCAATAATTTTTCTTGCTTCACATAACCATATAAGGTATTGACATCACCAAGAAAAAATAAATAATGTCTCAAAATAATGTAGTGGTGGTGAAAGAGTATTCCATGGTACACATAATAACAAGCAATAAAATTGATTGTTGGATTATCAGATTACTCATTTTAAAACATCTATTCAAGCCATAGGATTCTCACATCAACCATGAAGGGGAAAGGAACACAGATTGAAAGAAGTTGTCATTGGATTATTCACTTTAAAACAATTATTCAATCCATCATAGGGTTCTTGCATCAACTGTGAAGGGGAAAGAAACACATATTACAATAGAGAGTTCCCACCAATACAATAATACTAGAACACAATACATAATATATAAGAGAACATTACCACAACATATTATATAGATTTACGTCCTAGATATATACTAAGAGAAAAATATAGTATGATATGACTTGCATAGGTTAGGTCGCTCACTCAAAAAATAGTACGACAAAAAACCTATAATATTTTCAGTTGGTGGGTAACTCCATAAGTTGGTGGAACAAGGCAAGTTCTGTCAAAAATGCAGCACACATCTCAGGAACTTTCCTTCCACCAAAAATTCCAATTCTTTGTTGATATCTAAAAAAGGGAGCTCATATGTAATAAACTTTTCCATCCTGATCTCCTACAAAAGCAACATTAATGAAAGAATATAGGTTAGATATTCCTGGGCACTGAAAAACAAATTTGAAAATTAACAGATGTCATGTATGTTTTTCCACCTTGTTCATGCATTTCTCCATCAGGTCAGGTAGTTCGGATTTTCCCTTGAATCCCCCAAATTTTGATCTTTCCATCCTCCTTCCCTCAAAAAATTTCAATGGATGAAGGCTTATATTTCTCGAGCTTGCATCGATTCCAACAAGCACTGCCAAACCCCACATCTATGGTAAATTAATACACATTGAGTATATAATTGGTTGAGTCATCCTTATCATCATTGTGTATTTGGATAATATTTGGGAATAATATTGAAGAGAGTTACTATTTAAAAAAGCTTCACTTTTTCCCATCCAATTTATAATTTTTTCTTAAGATAATCAATAAATTAGTAATAAAATTAATTTTAAACTATTTAAAAATATTCTCAAAATCCACAATTGAATTAAATACAATTAAGAATATGAAATACCATGTAAATATTTGAAGCTTGAACAATTATTTCTTAAGCATATGAGACACCATGTAAGGTTTTGAAGCTTGTACAATTATTTCTTGAGAAAAAAAGAAAGAAAGAATTTGGATATTACTTCGTGTGTAGATAAGAATGCCTGGTACATTATATTTGCATGTCCAACACACTTGTAGCTTTAATCTACTCCTCCATCTAACATATCTTTTGTCACTTGCCAAAATAATAGAAATTTTGAACATTATAAGCCCGATTATTTAGTAAATGATATCAGCTACCAAAAAGTTTCGAGGTGATATTTTCGTAAACTAAGAATATGAAAATATACCTCATGTATGGGCTTAGACTCGTCTTTTGGGTTGATGCATTCAGTCACTCCCAGGGCTAGGGTTGTAAAAAATTTTTTATAAAGAAAAATATGAATTTGAATCTCAGTGTTAACAAGTTTCACAAATGGATCTGTTCATTTACCTTTGGGGAATTTTTTAGGGTTGGTGTCAACTCCAATTATCCTAGATGATCCTCTTGCTCTGACGCCCTCATCAACCTTTTCAAAATATTGGTAAAGTTCCCTCAACAACATTTTCAACATATTGGTAAAGTAAATAAATTATTAAAATCAAGTGAATGTAGGTTGTATGGTATGGACATTCTATTATATGTTGTCTTCCTTTCATATTATGACATGCACTACATGTTTTCTTAGGACCAAATTGATATGCCAAAGCACATTTAAAAATTATTAAAAAAATTGATAACCCAAAACAAAGTTCCAATTTGATAATTTAATAACTGCAAGACTGACTGATCCAAGACCAAATATGGATACTGTTGATCTAGATTCTACATTAGTTGTATTCCAGGAAGCCCAAACACTTGCAAATCAGATAACCATGAGAATTAAGTTGTCAAGGGAAGAGATGAGATAAATCATAACCATGAATATCATTTTGTCAATAGATCTGAATATTATTTGATAAAAGGAAAGACATGTTATTTCCCATATTTATGTAGTTTAGATTTATATTTATGGTACCTAGGACCAAAAAAGCGTAGTCAGGAGATGTCCAGGAAAAAATAGAAATTCCTATATGCATAAATTTTAGGAAATAGCTGTCAAGTTTCATAATTTTGGGTACCTAAGAGGTTTTGATTGGGGTGAATCCATTTACACCATAAAAATAGGAGTCAAAAACTCCCACAATTTAATTACAAGAAAAAAATATATGTATTGATAAATTTCAACCCAAAAAAATGTCGAAGCAGTATTGTCAGCCATTGCAATACAAGATGTTTGAACAATTAAAATGTTATTAAATAAATAGGTTCTTACTGTATTATTATTATTCCATGTACCATTAATCTCAAGCAAACATGGATATTAATAAAATATAGTTTTACTATATTTTTTTATTGCAATTATTTAAAGAGTGAAAACGGCTTGTAATATATATTTATCCAGAACCCAGTGTTGGTTTTGAAGGTTGCACTGCAATTATTTAAGGATGCAAACAACTTGTAAAAATATATTTATTCATATCCATGTTAAATTTAGAGATTCATGATACCTGTGAGAAAAGGAATACAGTAAAAATCTAATTTTTCAATAATATTTAAAGAGAGGAAACAACTCGAACCTTTATAGGAATTTGTATTAGATTTATTTAAAGAATCATCGTACAATTAGGGGTTGGTTTTTGAAGTTAATTTTAGGATTATATAAATATATATTTTTAAGATGTGTATTGTTAAGAGTGGGTTGTTATGATTAATATCCTGTGAAATTTAGTTAAATTTGGATATATTTTAAGATAATTTAATTTTTTAAATTAATAGCTTGTTAATTGTTAGGTCCCTATATTACTAGTGTAGTCCCTTATTGTTGTTATTGTACCCCCCTTATTTTTATTATTGTACCCATGTAGTCCCCATATTTTTATTATTGTGCCCCATAAAAGCCCACTATTGTTATTGTTGTGCCCTTACATTATTATTGTTAGGTCGGCTAGGATTATATTGTGACCCCATGGACTCCTATATATAGAAAGGAGGTTTTTCCATTTGTATCATCCAGGAATTGTTAATTTATGTAATGTAAAGGAGGTTTTCCCCTCAAAGTGGCTGATTTCTAAGGTGTTGATCTCTTTTTTCTTCTATTTTGGTAGCTGGTTTCATAACATTTGGAATCAGAGCTTTGGATTCTAGGGTTTCGCTACTCCAAACAAGTCATCGTGGAATTTTCGCTATAATTTTTTTTCTACGAAGGTTCAGAAGCTAAAAAAAACTAATTTGTAACAAAATCCTGAGGAACATCGTGTAAAAATTTCAAATCTTGGTTCGCAATATTTTCAAAGATATGATCTGTGGAAGTTATGGTTTTTGTAGACTTCCGAATTTCATCTCAAAGAGGTGACCTTGGGAAAATTGTCATAGCTCTCTCTCTGAGCATCGGATTGGAATTTTGTGAAATGTTTCGGAAATCAAACAAACTATAGTTTTTTGTGTGTCAATTTTAGATCCAAAGGAGGAAACAGTGACACGTGGCAAGTCGTACAAGTTTTCTCTACTGAACCAGTCCATAACTAGGTCATTGCGGGAGATTGGGCATAAATTTTTCTTAAAGAATCCAAATCAGGTCAGACATGTGGAATTGGAAAGAAGATTCAAAGATCTATTAAAGTGTTGAAGATAAAATATAGGGGATTCGAAATTAAAAATATACATCAGTTTCAATATCGAGTTCCTTAAAAGCAAGAAAAATGTGTGTATTGTTTTTTTGAAATTGCATATGTCTTATTTGAAAAATCATTTTGAGGTGATTCCAAGGGCATATTGAAGCATATATATCAGTATTGGGTTCTAAAATGGCCCACAAAAATAATTCAACACCCATTAAGCCCTCAGAAGGCTTTACTGTGACTCATGAAGAGGAAGAAGTGCAACATGATATATCAAAATTACAAGACCAAGTGCACCAAATTTCACTCTCACGAAGAGTAACAAAAAATGAAATGGAATTTCTGAATAAAGGAATGGAAGCTAAGATGGATGGTTTGAAGAAAGGTGTGGAAGCTAAGATGGATGGTTTTATGAATGGCATGGAAGCTAATATGGATGGCATGGAAGCTAAGATGGATGACATGGAAGCTAATATCGATGAAAAAAAGAAAGAAAACATGGAAGACATGAAGAATAATCTAAGAACAGACATGGAAGGTTTGACAAAGTTGATACAAGAAATGATTCCTAATGGTGAAAAGGTAGTAAGGAAACTCATGATGAGAAAAAAATAAATGTTAAGTGTGATTTCATAAACTCTAATGTTGGATTGAAGAGCCACCATATTCCAAAGATCGATATGAGGAAGTTTGATGGCAAGGATCCTGTAACATGGATACTACAGATTGAGTAATATTTTGATATCCATAATGTTTAAAACACATAGAAGGTATGCATTGCAACTTTATATTTAGAACAAAATACATTTGTATGGTATCTATGGCTTTGATCTCATAAAAAAATTGTCACTTGGTCAATTTTTACGGAGGAAATGATAATACATTATGAGAATACAAAGAGAAACAACTTCTTTACCCAATTGATAAATATCAAGAAAAGGGTTCAATGGTGGAGCACATTGAGGACTTTCAAAAAATGAATATAAGGATAACTGACATTCTAGAGGAACACAATATTGATGTCTTCATAGGGGCTTTAAAGGATAAAAAACAACATTAGGTTCACCTTTGGGAACTTGATTCATTAGAGAAGGCATTCAGGTTGGCAAGAAAAATTGAAAGTAAAATTATGGAGACAAGGAAGCCTACCATTCACATCTATAAATATGGAAGTGTTTCTACTCCTAGAATTCCACAAACTGCAAGGTTGACACCACAACAATTGGAAGAAAAAAGAGCAAAAGGGATTTTCTACAATTGTGATAGAAAATACACTAAAGGTCATAAGTGTGTTGAGAAGAAATTATTTTACATATATTGTGAAGAGGAGGAAGAAAATGAACAAGAAACTTCAAAAGAAGAGGATATACACCATGAACTAACCCTAGAGAAAGAAGAAATGAGTCTGACCATATCCTGTAATGCATTGTCAGGAATCACCACTCCTCAAACTCTCAGATAGAATGACATATCAAGAATAAAAATGTAATAGTGTTGATTGATTTAGGTAGTAACCATAATTTTATTCATTGTAAGGTAGCCAAGGAATTGAATTTATTCCTATACCCAACACCAGAGTGTCAAATGATGGTTGCAAATGGAGGAACTATAAATCGCTCTAGAAAATTCCATAATATCAAGCTAACCATGGGGGAATATGTATTGAATAGTCCAATGCTTTCCATTCCAATGGGAGGTGTTGATTTTGTACTAGGAGTACAATGCTTACAATCTTTGGAGACAGTGGCTTTTAATTTTCAAGAACTTTTCTTGAAAATTTTTCCGAAAGGAAAGGAAGTTGAATTTCTGGGTATTGTAGGGAAGCCAAGAAAGATAATAAGCTCTAATGTCATGAAAAAGCTTCTGAAGAAAGAAAAATGAGGCGTAATTACATAATTATGCTCACTAGAATTTCCAACATCAAAATCATATATTTCTCCAGATCTCCAAAAAGTCTTGGAAAATCATTCCAAGGTGTTTGAAACTCCCAAAGGACTCCCACCTATTCTTGATCATGATCATGTTATTCATTTGATTCCAGGAATTTTTCCTCCAAAAATCAGGACTTGGAGTTATCCTTATGTCCAAAAGATCGAAATTGAACGTATGATTGGAGAAATTTTAGAGGATGGTATAATTCAACCTAGTCAATTTTTTTTCTCTACTCCACTAGTATTGGTGCACAAGAAGGATGGATCATGGCACATGTGTCTGGATTATAGGGAGCTCAATAATCTCACTATTAAAGATGAATTTATCATTCCTGTGATTGATGAATTATTGGATGAATTACATGGAAAATTTTATTTTACTAAGTTGGATCTTCGTTCAGGATGTCATCAAATTAGAATGAAGATTGAAGATATTCTGAAAACAACATTTCAAACTCATGAGGGTCATTATGAATTTTTGGTCATGCCTTTTGGTCTTACCAATGCACCTTCTACATTTTAATGGTTGATGAATTCCATTTTCAAACCCTTCCTTAGAAAATTTTTGTTAGTATTTTTGATGATATATTAATCTACAACGGTCTTGGAAGGATCATGTTCAACATGTTGACAGGGTGCTCAAAATATTGGAGGAGAAACAATTATATGAAAAAACCTCCAAAAGTTTCTTTGGAGTACAAGAGGTGGAATATCTAGGTCATATTGTATCTCATGAGGGTGTTAAGGTAGACCCTAAAAAAATTAAAGCCATTAAGGAATGGAAATTCCCCACAACCATAAAGAAGTTGTGATGATTTCTCAGGGTAACAGGTTATTATCGCAAGTTTGTTAAGAATTATTGGAGAATAGAAGCACTTAACGTCATTATTGAAGAAAGATGCATTTTCATAGAATCTTGAAGCAACTAAGACCTTTGAACATCTCAAAAAGGAAATTTTCCTAGCATGGGTCACTACAAGGAAAAGACCCTCTAGTGGATGTTTTTGAGGAACCACAAAGAAAAATACCCCATACATCCATTTCTAGCGGATGTTACTAGAAGAGGTTGGCGGGCTGAGGGTTTTGCAGATGTTTTCCTGTCGGTGCTCTTATCGTTAAAACTCGCCCTGGTGCTCTCAGAAAAATAAATCACCGGTGCGGAAAAAATCATTGGCACATCGGACACCGTGCACTCCGTACACACCTGCCCGATGCGTCATAATATGATAGAGCATTGGTGCCTCACAACTCGTTCATGTCGGTGCATTATAAAACACAATAACAACACCGAAACCACCCAATGCGGTAGACAAAATCTACACTGGTGCATCATAAAAAACACGCCAAAACACAAACAGACCGGTGCATTTGTAGCAACACCTATAAACAACACGCACTGGTAAAGGGTTAAATTAAAAAAATATTAGCGACAAAAAACCCAGATTTTTCATTTTTCTAGTGCTCCTGAGCTATCAATTACCGGTGCGCACGATCCCATAGAACGCACCGGTGCACACCGAACATTGGCACGCCGGACAGCGTGTGCGAAGTACACACACCACCGGGGTGTCCAATTACTGTAACGCACTGGGGTGTCAATACTCTTTCGTGCCGGTGTATCATAAAACACTACGCCAAAACAGAAACGAGCCGATGCATCTCTAAGAGCACTGGTGCACCCAAAACCACACACACTGGAATAGCGTTATGTAAAAAAAAAATTAAGGCCAAAAAATTGGTGCTTTGCGACTATTATGCACTGGTGCTTTACCATTACGTCGCTCCGGTGCATCATCAAATTTTCACGCCGAAACTGAAACATCCTGGTGCACGGTTAGGGAAACACCTCGGTGCATTATAAACAATGCACAAAAATTGATACCGCCCAGTGCGGTTTTATTTAACTGCACCAGTGCACTTATAAAACCCCGCACACCGAAACAGGGTTAATTAAAAAAAAATTTACGACCAAAAAACGTCATTATTCACTTTCCTCAATGCTCCAGAGCTCTCAAGCCCCAGTGCTATTTCCTTATTTCTGAGCTGCCCTGACATCTGTGCTCTCATTGCACCCATTGCACGCACTGCTGCTCTGCATTGGCCACCAATCTCTAGCTTGCATTTTGAAAAATAGTGGGCAAATTTTATTTTCCAAAATTTACAGCCAATATGCCTCCTCGACAGCGAAATGTACAAGTACTTTTCTAGTTTTTCTATAATTAAGCCTTTTAGAGAATTAGAAATTGAAATAAACTTAAAAATAACCATTAAAAAAGAAAAAAAAAATTGTCGCGCGGTGCGCTCGAGCTATTCGGCTCGCACCGGATAGCAGTGCTACCAGTAAAATTTACAGGTAGCACTACTACCAGTGCTAATGGTAATCGCATCGTTTCCGGGGCAGTGTCGGAAGGCGCCCCGAATAATTTTAAACTAAAAAGAAAAAAAGAAAAAAGGCGGTGTGCTCATTTATCCAGGCGCACCGTTGACCTCGGCAATCACAGTGCGGTGCGTTGACTTTATTTTCCACCCCGGTTTATGTCAACGCACCGCATTTTTCATTCCGAGAGGGTCAACGGTGCGTCCAGGTAAAAGACCGCACCGTCAACTATGTCATTGTCATGAAGTCAGTGCGCTGACATGACTATACGCATAGGGGCATATATTTCAGTCAGTGCACCGCTATTCTGAATTATATACAGTCCACAGTGCTTGAAAAATAGACATCTGCACCAAATTCGGTGCGGTCTGTTTCATTAGGGGCCCCGGGGACAGTGCGCTGAAATATTAGGACGCACCGGCACCGGTGCGTGACTGCTTTTTTGGAGCACCGACTTGTATGTTTGTTTTTTTTTTCAAAAAAATTTATATATGTATATTTATAAATACATTTCTATTTTAATAAAAAAAAATTATTTAATATGGAAATGATTAAGAGAGAACAGCAGCAACAACAAGAACAATATGACATGATTCGCCAATGGGAGGCGAGAGAGAGGGAGAGAGATGGATGCCATCGCCCTATTACTACAGATACCCAAGAGATCCTTATGCAGGTAGGCCTCCTCAAGTTCTATGAGGAGGCTATTTTCGGCCTAAAGGCCCATAGTGTGCTTTTGAGACATCTTATTGGCAGGTGGAATGCCCACCGACAAGCTTTTCAGGTTGGTCCTGACCAGTGGTACACACCCACTAAGGAGGACATTTATTTTATTACAAGACTATCGAGGAGAGGGGTGTATTTTCCCTCATTCCCAGACGTGCCAGCTAGTTGTGTAGTAGGGAGTTAGTTAGTTTACTCCCAGAGATACATTGGAGCACATGTACTATCTCCTTCAGAGTTTCAGGTACCTGGAGTTCAGTTATGTATTGGTTCTTTTGGTAGACAAGACGTGCAGTGCCTCTCTATTATCGCTTCGATCATTTCGCATAACACCAGTGACGGGAAACACATTATTTTCTCGCTTTTATATTATGTTGATTCTTTAGTACAACAGCCACGACTTGTCAGGTGGTTTTCCATTTTTTTGTGACAGTTTTGTATGGCCTTAGATAGATGTCGTGCTTATTCACAAGGGAGGGTCAACTTCCCTTTTGCCTCAGAGGTGTTTTGTCTATTTTTTGAGAGGTTTCCAGAGATGAGACCTAGTTTTTTTCGACAGCCTCGTAAGCCGATGTTTGAGGCCCGGATGCGCATGTGAGGAAAGATGATTCCCAAGAGGGGAGACACTACGTTTCCAGCGAGGATATCACATGATTCGCTGGACTTACTAGCCAATCTTGGCGGGTTGCATCCCTTCATTATGGTCCCATGTCCTTATGCTTGACTAGATTGGCGAGGGTGTCCCAACATCCTCTTCACTCCTGATGAGCCGCCAGATGATAGAGGCAATATTACTATTTTATTTATATTTATTCTAACATGTTCTTTAACTTGTTTTTATTAAATTGTGTAATGAAATTGTCTAATTATTGTTGTGTACTTGTATATATTTTGCAGACATTGGCTCTTTTGATGGCGATGAGATGCCGGATCCACCACATGATCCAGGTGTCGATCCTGATGATTATGATCAGGAGATGGCTGATGCACTGGAGGATGAGGTCAGTGGCGCAGCAGAGAGACGTGTTGATCCTGTGCCTCATGGTGTACCAATACCGCCTTTTGCTAGGCGTGGTCGACCTGAGACCAAATACCGAATGGAGTTGGGTAGCCAACTCTATGGATTGATTTCAGATGCATGCATCAGGCCCGCTCATTATAGAGAGATATAGGGCGATGATAGACTGTTACGGATGTGGAGAGGCATGTCGCGTGACATGTAAGGCCTGATGCGGCATGTCGTAGGAGCTACGACAGCTATTACGCGATTGAGGAGGATTGTTCGTAGCTATAGGCGTAGTCGAGCTGCGGCAAGTGATGCACAGTCCGCCAGCAGCGACTCAGATGCATCTCGTGATCATTCACCTCGTGGCGCGCCTGATGATCAGTATGAGGCTCCACTGGCAGCATCTGACACTAGTCATCATGGAGATGAGGCTGGATCATCAGCCACGTCCAGTCACCAACCTGCAGTATCCATCATGAGTACTAGTCACGATCATCATGAGTAGGCTGGACCATTTACCGTCGAGGCTGCAGTACTATTGACTGAGCAGGCCTCCACTACTACTGCGCCTCATATTGATCATGTTATACTACCACCAGCGGATGCATCCATCAGTACTAGTGATCATCATGATCATGAGCAGGCTAGTCGACCATCGACTGTCGAGGCTACACCCAGCTTTACTAAGCAGGCCGCATCCACTTGTACTAGTGTTATTGATGTTGTTGTACTACCACCAGCACCTGATCCATGACATTTATATTACAGTTGTATATTTTTAACATTATTCAGTTTTATATATATATATATATATATATATATATATATATATATATATATATATATATATATATATATATATATGGTCCATGCATTTTATGTGCATGTTGCAGTTGTACTTAATTTTCATGTTGATGATGATCATGATGTGGCGCATATTGTTAGTCATGTTAGATATGTTCATTTAATGTTTAGCTTGCAGATAGATGTGTATATGTGATAGGTGCATGAGTTATTTGACATTATATTGAGATGTATATTTGATGTTTATGTTGTGATGATGTTAATATATAATGTTAATTTGATGTTAATTGAATGTGTTTATTAGTCGAATATGATGTTTGTACGATGGTTATCATGATCGTGATGATGTTTATTAATTAATTTAATATTATTAAATGGCCATGATATTTATTAAATATCATGTCATGAATGTAATTGTAATTTAAATTTTAATTCTATGTAAAATTGTAAAATTGTATTTGTATTTGTACTAATTGTAATTTTAAGTGTAATTGTATGTAAAATATTTATTAATGTAACATTTTAATTGTAATTGTAATATTTAATTTATTGTGATCAAATGATTGTAATTGTATATATGAAAATTTGTAAAATTGTAATTCTAATTCTAATTGTATGTAAATTTCACAAATTGTAATTGTATTTGTAATTGTAATTTTAATTGAATTGTATGTAAAATATTTGTAAAATTGTAATTGTAATTGTAAATGTAATTCCATGTAAAATTGTAAATGTAATTGTATTTGTAACTGTAATTTTAATTGAATTTTCTGTAAAATATTTGTAAAATTGTAATTGTAATTGTAAATGTAATTATATGTAAAATTGTAAATGTAATTGTATGTAAAATTAAAATTGTAATTGTAATTGTAATTCTAATCATAATTCATGTATGTGAAATTAATGTAAAAATGTAATTGTAAATTTAATTCTAATTGTAATTGTAATTTTAATTAATGTAATTGTATGTAAAATATTAATTTGTAAAATTTTAAATGTATTAATGTGAATTTTAATTGTATTAATGTGAAATGATTTTATTAAAATATTTAAATTTGTAAATTTGC
The DNA here is from genome assembly GCA_034641835.2 of Pinus albicaulis. Lineage (NCBI taxonomy): Eukaryota > Viridiplantae > Streptophyta > Pinopsida > Pinales > Pinaceae > Pinus > Pinus albicaulis. The sequence continues at coordinate 408,813,947 of CM076582.1, forward strand.
AAATAATTGTAAAATAACAAATCTAGAATAATACGAATTTTTGTAACATAAAATTTAGAAAATAATGAAAATAAATTCATGTACTTTATAATTATCATTATTTTATTATGATCTTACATACAAAAATAAAAATAAAAAACTTTAAAAATTCTCGTGCTAATCTCCCGCGCCTCTCGTGCATCGATAATACAACGCGACCAATGCATCACATTTCCCATGACTGACACGAACAGCAATAAATGATGAAAATTTATTTTTAAAGTTGAAAAAAAACTTAAATTGAAAAATGGCGAAAATAAGCTGGGGCCCGTTTTAGAAAATAATACTTTAATTACCAAACGCTTTTTCAGTTACGCATTATTTTACGCAAAATTTTCAAATATTTTTGTAGGAGATAGACCTGGAGCAAGAGAGCGCGAGGGCACTCTGGATGGCGAAATACGTTCGAACAAAAGTATTCAGACAATCAGAAACCAAAACTTTGGTGATTCAAGTCCTTTATCATAGAATTTCAAACCATTTCGTGATTAAATTTAATTCTTTTTTTACCTTTTTTTCTGCAGTTTTTTATTTTTTCCTGCAGTTTTATCCATTTTTACCCTGAACCCTTCATTTTTTTGTTTTTTTCCTTTCTTCTCCCTGTTTCTGTGATTTCAAAATTAGGGTTTTTCATTTTAGATTGACATCCAACCCACGGGACGACTTGCATAGTCGGATCCCAATACATTTGGCCATTGCGTGAATTTTTGAAAAAATGGATTTTTCTTTATCGGTGCACCCTACGTACACCACCGCACCGGTGCTCTGTATTATTACAGTGCAACGCACAAATTCTGTGTCATAAAAAATTGAAAACATTTTTTTAAATCCGTGCGCCAAATATGAAATAGGGCACTGATGTTCTCTTTAACTAGGAAAGCATCGTACAGTGTATTACACCATTTTTGTGGTGCATTTATAATACCCCATGCACCATTAGGTCTATTATACTGTTTTTGCGGTGCGTTTATAATACTGAACGCATTGTACGGTGTATTATACTATTTTGCGGTACGTTGTTAATATATCCATGCACCGGCAGTGGTGCAAATTTTATGAAAGGTGCACCGGTGTCTCGAGATTTATTTTCTACTTGAAAAGTTGAGAATTTATTTATAAATATATTAATGAATGTTATGCTACAGGTTTCAGATTGATAAAGAAATCACTGACAATATATCAAGTAACAAAAATACTGTTAACACGTCAAAAAAAGAAAAAAAGGCAATTTCTTTGTAAATTATTTATAAAAAAATATTATTTTTGAACTATATGTAACTTTAACTAATATGTATTGCTTACTGTGTATCATGCAGAGCCACAAAATGATGAAGCTCGATATGATTATTTCTAATCTACGACCAAAATAGTGTAAAAATTTAATGGAAAAATTGCAAAAAGATGAATCAGGTGAATGAAACAATACTATCGATCCAATATGAGTTTCTTTTTTTAATTATCATTAATAATATACTTAAAATTATTAGATAACATGTGTCAAACAATATACTAATTCACATCTGTTTAATGTTCTACAGGGACCAACAACTCAGAAAAGGAATGTTGTTCTAAGAAAAGAAAAAAATAGAACATGCAAATGAAAATTAATTGCTCCTTGGCTCATCTGGAGTGGTGCTGGAAGTTAACGAAAGGGGGAAGAACTTTTACAAAACTTTGAGGGATCTAGTGGAACAAATAAAACAACGTGCTTCAAATGTAATATGTAATCATTCAATTTTTCGATCATTAGGTACAATAAATAAACAATTTAGCATTAAATATTAATTTTCAAGAATTTTCTTGCAGAAAAGAAAAGAAAATGGAACCCATTCAGCACATAAAACAAGACGACAAGGAAGAAAATGGTTGATCTCAAAGTTTGTGAGTAATTGTTACTTCCTTATAACAACTCAACTAGATTTCATTTTTGTATTTTTTAAGTTGTTTTACAAAAATCATCATTGAATGTCTTCAAATAGGTGCTAACATACAAAGAAGAACCATCAGACGAATTGATTGAAATTGGGTTAAATATGGGTTGTGAGTATATGTTGGCATATCAGAATTTAATTGCGGAATTTGTAAGCATCTATCGATCTTGTTTTAATTAGCTCCATCTATAATTAATAGAACAAAAACATCTTTTATATTAAATATATGATTTGTTATGGGGTATAAAACTTGTAGGAAAAAAAGTATGGAACTGCGCCAACAGATGAAATTTTGAAAGATGGCATGGTACATGGTTTTGAAAGAATGCGTATAGTTTATGAATCAATTGTTGATATGGTACGTCATTTTTCTTTTCGATTTACATTGATGTATATTATTTAATATTGGAATTTTCATTATTCTCACCAATGTATATACACTCATTTCAATTTATTTTTATGTTTATAGATGGAAAGTGAAGAAGAAGAAAACAATCAACGCCATGAACACAACATTCCTGAAGATAACCCAAGTCATGGAAGTAGCTCTAGTAGTGACAACAGTTCAAGCGAAGAATGATGATCACTATGTAATTTGGATATCAAAACAAGGCGTTTTATTTTTTGAAATATGTCTGTGAAATCAAACATTTTGTTTAATGTAATGGACGTAATGTCCCAATTGAAAGACAAAGGGATACGATTAATTGTCCCATTTTGTATGTGTGTGTGTGTGTGTGTGTGTGTGTGTGTGTGTGTTTTAATCTATTCTATTGCATTCTCCATTGTCGTTATTGCGTTCTCCATTGTCGTTCTCAAATGCGCTAATGAAAATTTAATTCATATGAATATTGTTATAAGAAGTGTCAACTTTTGATGAATAATGAATTTTAAAAAATCACAATAATTGGACTGTCAGAGGTGGATGTTTCTAAAAAAAATAAAATTAAAACTGGTGCGTTTATGTGTCTATACACACCAATGCGTTTATGATTCTATGGGCACCGTACTAATACCAATTCCAGTTATAAATATCGGTGCGTTTGTGTGATACTGTGCACCGGGGAGTTTATGTATCTATAAGCACCGGTGCATTTGTAGATGCCATGTGCACTACACGAATATCGATACCAATTATAAATCTTGGTTCCTTTCTGTGATATGGAGCACCGGTGCCTCATAAAGATATACGCACTGGTGCGTTTATACGACCTATGGGCACTGATCAAATCCCAAGACCAATTAGAACGGCCCCATGCGTTGTATCACCAACACCAGGCCCGGTGCTATTGTTTTCCTTAACGGCCTGATGCATTCTCCTTCGACCGCCCTAGTGCGTTGTCTACCGATATGCACCGGTGCATTAAAACCTGATAAGAGAACTGATGAAAAAACATCCTTAATAACCTCTAGCCGCCCATTTTTTTTAGTTGTGTTGGAATTCCATTAAAAGCTCCGCAAAAAACTCCATTACTAGAAACGAATGTGGTAGCATATGTTTTTTTTACAATTTTGGCCAATTTTATAACACTAAAAACCTCCTTTCTAACCTCCGCTAGAGGGTCTTAGCTATGCCAGACTTCACGAAAACCTTTATTGTGGAATGTGATGCCTCAGGAAATGGAATTTGTGTTGTTTTCATGCAAGAAGGAAGACCCATTGCTTTTGAAAGTCATCTAATCAAAGGAAATCATTTATAGAAAGCTATTTATGAGAAGGAAATTTTGGCAATACTACATGCACTAAAGAAATGGTGACCTTACCTAATGAGAAGACCTTTCAAGGTAAAAAATGGTCATGATAGTCTTAAATACTTTTTGGAACAAATAATATCTTCAGAAGAGAAAAAAAAATGGGCCACAAAGATGTTGGGTTATGACTTTGAAATCATATACAAAAAAGGGAAGCTGAAGATTGATGCAGATGCAATCTCAAGAAATAATATGGAGGTGGAAACAATGCTTTGTGCCATTTCTATTATCCAACCTGATTGGATAACCGAAGCAAGGGAGGAATGGAAGAATGATGAAGAAGTGTGGACACCCATTCAAAAGTTGCAGCAAGATCCCATTACATCTGATACATTCAGTTGGAAAAATGATTCCTTATGGTACAAATGTCACTTACATTTGTGTAATAATCTCCAATTAAAACAAAAGATTATTTTGGAATTGCACACCTCTCCCTTAGAAGGAAACTTAGGATTTTTAAAAACTTACCACGGGGTGAAGAAAATGTTTTTGGGATGGTCTTGAATATTATATTCAAAAGTTTGTGGCAGAATGTTTGGTTTACCAGCAAAATAAAGTTGAGACAATTAAGACCTTGGTTCTGCTACAAATTTTATCCATTCCAAGTCAATGTTGGGAGAAGGTTTCAATGGATTTCATCATAGGTTTATCTAATTCCGAAGGAAAGAGTGTCATCATGGTGGTAGTTGATAGACTTACCAAGTATGCACACTTTTGTGCATTATCTCATCCATTTAAAGAAAGTAAAGTTGCTATTGTATTTATGGAAAAAAATAAAAAGATACGTGGAAACCCAAAGATTATTTTAAGTGACAGAGATCCCATTTTCATTGGAAATTTTTGGATGAATTTTTTTTTTAAGTACTCAACTAGCTCAGAGCTCATCTATCATCCTCAATCTAATGGGAAAATTGAGATAGTGAACAAATTTTGGGAAGGATATCTTCGTTTTTTTGTATCTGATAAACAAACACAATGGATCAAGTGGTTACCTCTGGCTAAATGGTGGTATAACATTTCCTTCCATACTGCAACAAAAATGACCCCATTTATGAAACTTTATGGATATCATCCACTGTCCATCAGATCATCTTTAAGAGAAAATTCTAAGGTTTAAGCAGTGGAATAGCACATCTAGCATCAACAACAAGTTCTCCAACTCTTAAAGGATAACCTAAATTTGGCACAAAATTGAATGAAACAACAGGAAAATCAACATTGCAGTGAGAGAATTTTTGATGTAGGGGACTAGGTATCTTTACGGATACAACCATACAAAAAAATGTCCCTCAAGCAAGCTAAGAAGGGTAATAAATTATCGCCAAAGTACTATTATCCTTACAAGGTGTTGCAAAAGATTGGTATTATGTCATACAAATTTGAGGTTTCTGCTTTTTCTCGAGTGCACTTAGTTTTCCATGTTTCATGCTTAAAGAATGTTATATGTGAAAAAATTCTAGTTCAAACAATATTTCCAGAACTTAATGAGGAAGGTATTGGAACCTGAAGCAGTCATGGAAACAAGAACTTGATAGCTACAAAATCGATCAATTTCAGAGTATCTCATCAAGTGGAAGAACTTACCCACTAAAGATTCCACATGGGAGGATGAGAATTTTATACAGAAGCATCCAGAACTACTCAAGTGTTGAGGACAACACTTTTTTGAAGGAGAGGGGAATGTTAGGTCCCTATATTACTAGTGTAGTCCCTTATTGTTATTAGTGTAGCCCCCTTATTGTTATTGTTATACCCATGTAGTCCCCAATTTTTATTATTGTGCCCCATAAAAGCCCACTATTGTTATTGTTGTGCCCTTACATTATTATTGTTAGGTAGGTTAGGATTATATTATGACCCCATGGACTCCTATACCATATAGAAAGGAGGTTTTTTCATTTGTATAATCCAAGAAATGTTCATTTATGTAACATAAAGAAGGTTGCCCCCTCGAAGTGGTTGATTTCTAAGGCATTGATCTCTCTTTTATTCTATTTTGGTGGTTGGTTTCATAACATTAATTCAATGTTGAGTTCATATTTGAAGCAAGTGCCCGATAAACACTAAATATCACATAAACCAAATCTAAATACACCCCTCAAAAATGGATTATACGAACGGATAACTGAGATATTGTGATGAATCTCACAATATATGGAAGGAAAATTGGTGTGATGAATGAGTTCACAGACATGTTGTTATTGCAGAGCCAAGGAGGTAGATTGTTTCCAAAGGAGCCTTCAGATTTATTTTGACGACACATGCATAGAGTCAAGGAGAGGTTATTTCTAGAAGGTATGTTTCATGAAAATTTTATAGAAGGTATTTTTCTATATTTTCATCTCACTACTAAGAGATTATACTAGCCAACATTTAGTAAGAACTCTCCTAATATGAGGGAGAAGCATCCTCTCATAAGACTACTCTCTCGGACACTGAGATTCTGATAGAATGGGCTTATTGGATCCCATATATAGGACACATAGTTAGACGATTCAATAAATACATGCAGACCGTAGAACTTTACTGGAATATGAAGTTTTTTCTTGGACAAATTATCTTAGATTGGAATGAGAACCGTATGGACATCTTGGGCTAAAGAATGGAGAGGATTGAATAACACTTCGAAATTCCTCTAGTGGTGGGTGGTACCATATGCATATACAAATGATATGTGGTACAAAATATTTGCATATATAGAAGCTATGCAACTTCCATATATGCACATATTTTTTTATATATAATGTACAACTTCCATATATGTGCATACCTTCTGTATATGCGCTTCTTCCATATATGTACATATTTTCCGTATATGTGCATATCAAGAATTTGCACATATACAATAGATGTGTATATAAGGTAGATCTGCATATAAGATAGTTACACATATACAGATGATATGCACATATACAATAGATAAACATATACGAAATTTTCACATATATGGAAGATATGCATATATAAGAAAGATGCACATATACGGAAGATATGAATGATATATGGAAGCTACGCATATATGGAAAATATATGCACATACACGAAAGTTACACATATACAAAAATGTGTGCATATACAAAAAAATTTCATATATGGAGACTGTCGTATATGCATATTATGGAAGTTGCGCACAATTTTTGTATATGTGGATCTTCTTTATATGTGCATATATAGAAGCTACACATATATGAAAATTGCACATATATAGAATATATGTGCATATACAGAAGTTGCGCATATACAAAAAGATATGCATATATATGGAATTTGAGCATAATATGGAATATATTCACATCTTCCTTATATGTGCAACTTCCGTATATGTGCATATACCAAGTATGTGAAACTTCCATATATGTGCAGATACATAAGTTGTTCGCAACTTCAACCTTCACATATATGCATCCTCCATATATGTGCTGCGTCCATATATGTGCATACCTTCCATATATCTTGCATACCTTTCGTATATGCACATACCTTATATTTATTATATCTTTGAATTCTAACTTGATGTTTATCATATTTTGTTTGTTGGTTGAAGAAAATGCATGAAACATTGTTAATGTTGTAAAGAGACGAGTTTATAAATCTGCATGAAATAGTGTGTATGTTTTTCAAGTGTGTTTCATTGTATATGTTTCGTTGAACACTGAGGACAGTTTTCACCCAAGGGGGAGGTCGGATTTATAATAGCCTAGTTGCATATCCTCGTGTTTGAAATCTAAATACTTTTATAAATTAAAATTCAGAGAGAGGGACATAGATTCCATTTTTTGAAGAAAGAGATTGCTTTAGGGAATTATTGTTTTAAATATTAGTCTCGTTTGGTTGAGTGGGTTGACTATGCCATATAACTGGTAGAAAAGGGATAGGGGTAAGTGTCATTTGACTCCCTTAGCAAGTAAGAATAATAATGAAGAGGGGATTTCTATGACACTATGGAGTAGAGGGGGCAGTTAGTCATAGAGTAGGACCCAAAGGTTATTCAACCCACATATACATGTGCTTTAGGGATAGATTGAAAAGAGAACACACACACACACACACACATAATATGGAGGCATAAAATAAAATTCCTGGCATGTAGAAGTTGTAGAAGAGGTAGATACAGTGGCATTTTAGAATAACCACAAAAGGGGAAAAATGGTAGCAACCTGAATTACATTGCTAGGTGCTGAAGAGAGCTACAACCAGCTGAAGATACCTATTGAAACTTGTTTGGTGCAAGAATTGCAAAATAATAGTGGCTTGCCTTGGGGATGAGGGTAGGGTGGCCTGGTGGTGTTTTTTCTGAGCTATGCATTCTTTGAAGGCTTCCATCTAAAGGCACTCCACCTCAAGCTTTGGAATCGAGCTCTAGGGTGACAACTACAAGTAATCATAGTTGTATCTTTTCTATGATTGGGTGGAGAGTTAGAGTCCCACTCTTAGTTGGAGCACTTGTGTATTGTTTAATATAAGTGTTCTTATGTTGGTTACTCACAATAAAATATGTTTACATTCCTAGTTGATATTAATGCATGTGACATGTGTGTGTTACTATTATTTACAATATTGACTATTGTGTTGTGTTAATGTTTGAAGGCACTGGAATAGTATGTACGAATATTAATTATGTTACATACAACAATGTTTAGCATGGTTTTTATTCATATTGGATTTTGGTTCTTGTGTTTATTACAATCTTCCTTTAGTATTTCTTATGCTACATAGTAGTGATATTGATGAATTCCTCCTATTTTATCCTTGTTGACTAGTAATTTTGTATGGCGGTGTCCTTCATGTCTTCAGTGTTGTATACCCTGGTTTTGGGTTTATATTTCCATACTAACAAGAGCTCAAGCTAGAGTGAAACTTGCATTGGCTTAGCCTTATATTCTTGTACTTCACACCATGTTGCATATCTACTTTGTATGTATTACTTAACCTTATAGATATTTAGTGAAAAATATATATAACCATTTTTCCTTCGTTACACATTAATTTGCATTTCATTTCATTTTAAATACATTTACATGTCTTTTAAATTTACATTTACATGTCATACTTGGTCTCCAACATCTGGCCAAGAAGTTGATTTTCTAACTTTATACCTTGGGGATTTAGAGGGGAATCCAAATTTCACTAGATTTCGTTGTGCTCCCACTATCGTTGAATCTAAATGATCCTTATACACTTCTTCCTCACTAGTTTTTATTTCCTTTAGTGAATCTCCTTTGGCAATAACTTCTTCCTATTTTTCCTTTTCTTATTTCTTACCCTGATTCTCCTCTTCTATATATACCTTATAATGTTTTCTTTGAGATCCTCCCACCATTTGGGTCTATAGTTAATTTTCCAGACTGTTATTATCCAAATTCTCGGGGAAAGTTTTAATTACATGTCGAGTTTCATAACATGATTGACATCAAAATGAAACATTTTCATAATCAAATTTTTGACAGATTTATCTGAGAAGGACAAACATTTTTGAAATCCATATTGACACATATTCGATCCTAAGTGGTTTTATAAAAAAATTCAAATTATGAGCTACGGAAATAAAGCTTACCTAATGCATTACCAATGGAAGATAATTTTGAGAGGTTATAAAGATGTAGGGGAAGGATCAAAAGCCTTAAAAGAGAGCTATGAAGATTGAAACTATAACCATATCAAAGGTGGGAGACCATGGTTGCATGAAAAGACGTGCACTGCCCCAGAACTAGGGCCCAAATTCAAAAAAGTTCTCCTGATCTTCAATATTATATAAAAAAATAACAAAAAATCCTAGAGTCAAAGGGTAATTATTCACATCATTGGTCAAGAGAGATTTACACGTATGAAAAATCAACTTACCGAGAATGATTTATCACGAAAAAAACCCATTAAATCTACAAACCAAACCCTGATATGAAAAACACTTTTGAAAACTAAAGGAATCCTCTTTGAAAGGAACATTAAGGGTCAACAGTTTTTGGACAACTGGAAGAACATATCCATATTTCAGCATGGCACTGTATGAAATTGTGGCTTAAGCTATCATTCCTTCAATAGAAACTTATTTATTCTCTCAATCACTAGAGTTCACCATCGATCACTAAGTATTGAAATTCTACTCATCGCTCATAATATAAACTATATTTAAAGTTAAGAAAAAAAGGGAGCGTACTAAATTTTAGAAAAGTTGAATTTATAATTTTTTTTGGAATATAATTTCAAAAGATTTTAGAAATTTAAATTTAAAAGGAATAATTTTTTTCTTTTTAATTTTATTGAAATATTTATCATAATAAAAATTTTCACAAATATAGGCATAAAAAAAATTACCTAGCAAAAGGGTCTCACAAACCTTGGTTTACTAACCATTTTTAATATATTCTACTTGTTATCACTTCACTAGATCTCTAAGGTTGAGAAAGAGTCCAAACAGAGGTAACCACAGACCAATATTTTAGCTTGGTAGCTATCCCTACCAAACCGGAGAGGGCTCTCTCCACAAAGACACAGACAAGATGGTTGGATGAATTAGGGTTTTATTCTAATTATGAGTACAAGGGTTTGTTTGATTGAATTGGTTTGTTGGATGGGTGAATTAGGTTAAAGAGGCTAGGTCAAGGAAAATAAGATTAGGGTTGTAGAAATTCAATGGGGCAAGGTAGGTAGGAAGGCTAAAACTTTAGGGTTTTAGGGTGAGATGGATCAGACTGATGATATGCTAGAAAGAGAAAGACAATGCATGAATTCTTTCTAAACTGAATAAAATGAGACAAACTATGAATAGTTTCCCAAAATAGAGCATGAGAGATGTATTATGCTTATCAACTTGAAAATTAGCATATAATAGAGATGAAATGGATCATGAAGATAAAAAATTCATACGTATGTAACATAAGAAGAAAATATGCTAAATTTCCATACCATAGGTATCCCAAAGAAATAGCTGCAACTCTTTCATTAATTTCCTGTCAAATATTGATTACACTAGAGTCTTTGATCAATGCAACAACATCCAATCTGTGAAATGAGTAAAAAAGTACAATATATAGACCTCAAAACAACTTCTCCCAACCTCAGGGGTTGAATCCCTGAGTGGAGGAGAAGTTCCACCAAAAACTAAACTGATACCTAGAGTGTAGGGAGGTCAAACTGACTCATCCCTCACTTTTTGGAAACTGATTCATTACATCATCATCAAAAGTTTTCATATAATGTATTTACCGTAAGGTAAGTGAAAAAACATCAAAATTACATTTAAATCGTGAATTACATTAGTATAAACACCATTTGCCAAGGTGAAGATGAAAAAACTGAGAAAATTTGGAAATATCAGCAAACTCAAAAAACTGGTCAAAAGCACAACGCCAAGGTCAAAAGCATAGCGCCAACTTCAGCTCCACTTGTGAGTGTGTTCCAGGTGTCCAAACTGATCTTTGGATAACTCATTGGAAATCCTGTCTATTCTAGTTTCCAGATATATTCTTTTGTTCGAAAATGGTGTTGATTTGACCCTCCAAAAATTGATTCTCCCAAGACTGGTAAAAAAGATGCAGAATGGGGGTGCAAAAATGCAGTATGCTCTTGCAGGAAACTTTTGGAGGCCTTCCTCAACTCGAAATTGAGCTCATGGTGGCTCATTGGAAATACCGATCTAACTAGTTATCATTTGACTTATAAATAAAGTCATTTAGAGACTCCATCAGGGAGAAAAATCGATTTTCCCAAGACTACTCTAGAAGTGCAACAACTCTCCTATAGCAACTATATTTTTTAGCATTCCTCCAAATCCATTACACCTGTGTAAAAACTAAAGAATGTTTTTATTCCTTGGTCTATTTTTAACAAAAACCTCTTTAAGTTTTATGAAATTCATCTCCATTCGGTCAAAAACATACTTTGAAGCAACACTGGCCCTATGTGTAGAAAATGATTTGTCCCTTGGAATGACTTCTTGAAAAATGATGGAGACATGATGTTTATGAGCTGGAATGGCCTCATACTTGCTGATATGACCTAACTTATGCCTCCTTTTCTTAGATATTTCTGATTCCATATCAAACCCTAACTCAATAGGAGAGGAAATTAGGCTTTAATGTAGGAAAAATACGGGATTTGGGAAATTTATAAGAATTAAGGGAAATAAATGGGATATGGGGCTTCTAAATTCTTAGGAAAATTTTTGGAGGTATGGAGGGATGTTAGGAAGTAGGGGAAAGTGTAATTTCAATGATTGAGGGAGGGGAAGGGGTCCAAAAGGGAAAAACACAAGCCTAGTCTAGAAAAGTGTCAGATTATAGCAATAGGTTAGGGTTTGTGGAAAAATGATGATTTTGAGGGATAGGAGTGATGGGAAGTGTTTAGGAAGGTATTATAAGGATAGGGGAAGGTGTAAGAGTACCAGGATACAAGTCTTGTTGATGATTTAACCATGGAAGGCATGGAACCAAGAAAAATGCCCTCAAAACCCTAGGAGAGGGAAATGAGCTTTCCAAGCACAACTGAGAGACAAATATGGTAAAAAAAAACCACTTACTTGGAAATGATAGTTTGGAAACTGAAATTTGTTGAAGACCTTTGACTATTACTACTCCTTCAAAAGATGAATTTGATGGTGAAAAGACCAATTTTCATGATTTTGACCCTATGACCTAATGATGGCATAACATGGAAGAATGAGTTGAATGATGACCATGATGACTATGGGACTCGTTCAAAAATGAATGGCATGACCATTATGATGTCCATTGACCATGGAAGTGAAAGGAGTAGTAATGATCTCAATATCCTAATCAGTGACTAATTTTTTGCATGACCTAGTGGAATGATAAAAAAATTCAGAACGGAACCCTAATATGATGTGAAAAGAGATATTTTGATCACTCATGGCAGGATGAAAATACTGACACTAATACTACTAATATAATATTTAGAGGAAATTATAGAAATTTTATCTCAAGCTTAGGAATAGTGTTCCATCACCAAGATTATGTGATGTTCTTAGATCAATTTGTTGAAAAATGTTTTCATAAGAGTTATGGAGTATAGTTGCACATTAGCATTGATGTAAATAAATTTCTAATTGATATGTCAAAATATTTTTTTATGTTATGTTTATACTTTGGTTGATTTCTTGATTTTGGAATAAAATATTAATTTCCAAAGTTAAAAGAAAATTTTATATGTAAATATAAATTTTCTTTTATCGAAATAAAATATTTTTATATTAATTAAGATTATCTGGCACTTGTTTCCATATCCATTATTACTATGTAACATAATAATGTGATCATTTAGGAGTTGGCAAATGTAGATTTCAAAAGAGGATATTATTTTTGTTTTTGATATAGATAATAATAATGTTTATGGTGCTAAAATAAAGTTTGTTATTTATGTCATTATCGTTAATATCTCTTTTATAATACCAAATAATTTAATATTTTTTAATTAAAATTAATTTTGACAATAATATTAACATTAAAGTGTTTATATGAAATTTTGTTTTTATTGAATTCATCAATAAATTGACAATATATTGTATTGGATAATAAATCACTAAATTAAAATTACATTGAAAAATATATCATTAAGCATCCTCTCGACCTAAATAGAGTAATTTATTTTCAATGAATGAAATTTACTAATATTAATTATTGACTTTGTATGTTTTTTCTAACTTAGTAAATTATTTTTGTCTAGTTATATACAAATTAAAAATAAAATCAAAGCTAAAATACAAATATTTTTTCTACCAAATTTTTTAATTCTTTAATATAAGTTGTTGATTATATTCCATATGAGACTTTTTTTTTTTTTTTTTTTCTTAATTATTAATAATGTTGAAAGTACAGTAAGGTCTAACTTTCTAATATCATCTCTCAATTTTACAAACATTCAACATGAATGTTTAACAATATAATATTTTTTTAACAAATTTTTTAACTAGAATGATCTTATGAGTATTCGATAGGTCCTCCACTTGTGGATAGAAATTGTGCTTACTTCAGCGACGATTCCACGGGCAAGTTTGTTGATACACTTTTTAAACCCTTTTAATAACAAAATTGTTCCAAAGGCCAATTAAAATAAAAATAAGTGTTTTTAATTACGATACATGAATTATCATACATAATAATAATAATAATAAAAAACATGTTCCAAAGGCCAATTATGTTATTTTAATGTTTCCTAGGTAGCACACAAAGGAGGCGACCAAATAAACTGCCAGCCAAAATGGCTTTTGCAAAGGACTTACGAGAGATATGGCCCAAAGTTGTGAAGTAAAAGGACTCCTTGCGCCAATGGAATTAGAGGAGCTTTGGTTTTAATAAGAGGTCGACAGAGATAGGGCTGATGCGTGGAGAAATGAACAAAGGTATTTTAATTGAATTGAAAATTAATATGCAAAAGACGGGGGCTTATGATTAGGGACATGAGTTTTTATAGAGGTCAATAAGAAAGAAGTAAATACACTCATTGTTGCATAGGAGGTGCTTGGAATCTTGGAGTTGTTGAGCAAGCCACTTCTCCTGTTATCATTTTATTATTTCTAATTAATTTATTTTAATGGACAGATTTGACCTAAGGATTTATTTTTATTTTTATTTTTTTGGGTGCTAATTAAATTTATAAGATTTGGAACCAATTATTTTTACACAATGAATGCTTTAATATTACATTTTGTTTAAGATTATTTTACAATAAGTCAACAATACAAAACTCCACTTTTCATTGACTCAATAAATAATTCTTTACAAAGTTCAATGTTTTGGAATGCTCAATCATTTTCAATAAAAAATTAGGTATCACAAATTAAACATTATATAAATAAATAAATAATTTAATCTTTACATATTACACCATACATATATATATTGAAATTAAAAATAAATATATAAATTTAAATTATCTCACAAAATAAAATATACTAGAACTTGATTAAACCACCTCCAAAAGTACAATGTAACTTTCATGAAATGAGTTAAATCACCTCAAAATTTAAACCACTAGAGTAATATTGAGTATCACATTGTCATAAAAGTAAAAGTAGTGAAGTAAACCATACTCAGCCTCCTCTTTCTTTCACGAGAGAGGAAGATATATTTATGAAGTATCACAATGTCCTAAAATTATCATTGTCCTAAAAGTAGTGTTGTAAACCATACTCAGCCTCCTCTTTATCGAGAGAGGAGGATATATTTATGAAGTATCACAATGTCCCAAAATTATCGAAGTCAAACCTACTCAACCTTCTTTTTCTCCTCTTTCTTTCTTGAGATTGTCAACTTGTACTTACAAGTGACAAAGATATCCAAAACTACAACCCTCAGAGAAAGAAGAAACCCTATTTTGAATGACACTGCAATTTTCCAATAATTGTTATTGCTTCACATGATGTAACATTAATACATAAAAAAAAAATTCATATTTACAACACCTCTTTACCGAGCACTTATATTGGATTCACCTATTCATTAATCTCAAGATAAGCGTACACATTCCACATGAATTTTTTGTACATATTTAATCATATTTCATTTACTTTTAATTGAATAAAGATGACTAAAGGTACACCCACACAAATTGCATTAAGGCTAATGTAATTATGGTTCGCATGACACATATATTGTGTTATTTGTTAGATGATGTTTTAATCCCAGCTCAGATGTGATGGTATTGGTTAGACCCACTCTATCCATGTTCTGGTGACACACATGACATGCATCAGGTTAATCATTGATTTTTTAATGGTAATGGTACTACAATGCATTATGCCAATGCTTATGGCTTCGGTTCCAAGGTTAATCACAGCCTCATGATGGTTAGTTGTTGCGCTTCAGATCTTGTTACACTTGGTTCGACTACTGACCATAGATCATGTATCGATCCAACAGTATGGGTTGGTCAGAGGGTGGTTAGGGTAGTTTAGGATTCTCAATTGTGTAGAAAAGGGTTTAATGTTGCCTCTCTTTCCAAGTACTCATCTTGCATTTCTCGTTCTTCTTGCTCCATGGAAATTAGTTTTGGTTGCACCACACTTGGGGAACAAACCCTAATGTTTCGAGTTGTTCTCAAATATTTGGTTTATAGCTTCTAAGAATTAGTTTGTATGATAAAATCGAACCCTGGTGGGTGTCCAACTCTAGGTTTTCATATGTTTAGTTCTACTCTGGTACCCAAGTGGTGAAGCCTTCTCCCCAATAGAGTGCTCACATAATTATTTTGTCTTTTTTTCCCTGATTATTTTTGGGATTATCTTCTTGTATGATTAATGTATAATGTTTGCTAAATTCCTGTAACAACACAAACTCTACCATTACAATTTTTGAGTGACTTTTGTATCATTTCCATCACGGTTTGGTTTACGGAACTTACATGTTTTGTGTTAATGAAATGAAGGGTAATTTTGTTTCTCTGTTCATTCACAATCAGCATTTATATTGGGAACAATATGAAATATCAACATTTAAGAGATTTCTATTCTTATTGTAGGTTAAATAAGATGCCTTGTTGTCTACTTTCGATTCTTTCGTCAATAAATTGTTTAGAAATGAATTACTCTTGTTGTTGATAACCTAATGAATTTCATTGTTATCACTCTATTATAATGTTTAATCCATTAAGGTCTTGTTCCTGTACATGAAATGCTCTTAACAATAAAATGGTGCAATTTTCTTTCTTACTCATTACCAATACAACATTAATGAAATGAACCATTGTAATTGCTTGTTCAGTTTTCCATTATGTCCATACAGGTTTCCTGTTGATTATTTTGGCACTCCATATCAACTATTTATTTTAATTATTTAGTAATGTAATGTATAACTGAGATATGGTCACCATCCCTACTCGGTGGTTTATTCAACTGAGTCATGGGATGTAGATGACTTTGGCTAACTTCGAAATCAGACTGCTCGGCCTGGGTCTCTTCCTGGGTGGAGCTAACTGATTTCCTACTCGATTTCTAGTGTGATTTTTAAGTTGTAAATTGTATATCTTCCATACTACAGTTCTGGATTATGATCATAATGGAAAATTATATAATTATTTCAATTGTTACCGCAGATTGTACTACATTTGTCTAAGTTATCTATTTACTTTTCCTGAGACTCTTATCGAATTAATTTGACTAACTAATCGAGTTCAAAATAATTAAAAACAAGAGGTTAGGCCTCATAAACAAGAATTTAGGATTTCTTCGTACATACAGTAGCTATTAAATACTTAAATAGGAAGCATCGTACCTGTAAGGTTTAAAATGATTTCTTAACTAATTAAAATATGGACAAGAAAACTCAATCAAAGAGCCCATCACCCTTCCTATGAGATCGAAAAATATCCCCCTGAACTCCCTACTACTAGTTAGAGTGTGTAATATTTTTTTGGCCTAAACTATTACAGGCCTCAGAACCTCCAGGTTCAGTCGTGCACAAAGCTGGACATGATTCCACTGGTTCCAAGCCCAGCTCCAGAATTTGTCTTTCTTTCCTCAAATTCTACAACCTTTTTTTTTTCTCTTAATTATTTCTTCTTCCGGTTATTCTGAGGGTGGAACCCCTCTCCTCCCACCTTAGAACCTTTTATCTCCAGGGAGGAAGGCCAAGAAACACAACTAACCAAACTGACTAGTAGTTAGGTAAATAATACCGGACATCTGTGAAAATTTTTGAATCTTGCTTATGCATAATTTTGCTGTTAGATCTGGTTATGCTTCTCCTACTTAATTAAGTTATTATTGTTGAAACTTCATATTAACATCGAAGAAAACACATAACAGACTTTCACTGATTCAAATCTAAAACAGCAAAGTACATGTACATATGGACAAAGTGACACAAGGATTTTCTGGACAATAGTCCCGGAAAAACCTAATGTGGGAAAACTGGTCTTTTGGCTATTGGAGGGTTTTATTATTAAGATTTTTTTGAATACAACAAATCTGGGTACCACACTGGTAAACCCGAAAGAGAAAAATATAGATATGCAGCTAACTTGTTGTTCTGGAGCCAAAATATTGACTGATCCACACCCTCAAATGGGATTTACAGGAATCAACCAGATCTTGGCCCTAGAAACCCCAGCGTTGCCCTTAAATCCCTTGCGTCAGCCTCTGCGTTGGCCTAGAGAGGGTTGTGTAACCCTAGAATGGGTGACATAGACCCTACACTGCCCTTGAGGGTCTCTGCGTAACCTAGCTGGGTCCCCGGCTGCCCAGAACTACCCCAGAAGGGACTACGTAGCACCTGCGTAGCTGAAGTTGAACTTCCACTGTGCAGCTACTGTCCTCTTTGCTGCTGCTGCCTCTGATTTTCTGTGCTACCTCTGGAAGCTGCTCTCTACCTCTTGCTGATTCTAGGCACTGGGATCATACCATCCCCTTTTCCTAAAATCCCCTCTCTGTAGCTAAAAAACTTCTGGAAATTCTTAGCAAACCATGCCCTAGAATTCCAGCTTAGCTTCAGTGCTCTGCCTCTCTGTGTCTTTACCAATGACCCCAAGCCTTTCCTTTATACTTTTCTCGTTAGGAAACCAACGACCATGATCAGATCTTGAACTAATGGCTAAGATTAAAATAAAGCTTGATCCATGTGACTTAAGGCAATTTCATCACATGTTTAATTTAATTATTTATTTTTCCTAAGTTTAGACTTAGGAAATACATTAAAATAAATAATTAATTACATATCTCCCAAACCAGATGAAATTTCCCAAATCCCTTTCTGGGTCTTGTAGATAAGGTGCATTGTAGTCCCTTCACAAATTTTGGAAGCTAGAGCACATCCGATGCTACCCAAATACACAAAATCTCAACACTCCCTCTTAGCACCAAGTGTGCTCTAACAATACATCACCCCATGTATCACAAGATTTTGGGCACTGGTTTATGTGTTTTTGATGCTTTGGCATGCTACCCTTCATCACTACACTATTTTTGTCATTCTATACTGCTGCCCATGACGCTGTCACTGCCACTACCACATCTGTACTGCGTCTCCCTCTCAATTTTTTGCATTTGTGTTTCCATATGTTGCACTACATCTTCAGTTGCTGAGAGAAACAACTGAATCTCCTGCTTAATCTTTGACATACGATTCATCATGCGAAAATAATGAATCCATGTATGCCTATTTATACTAACACAAAATGTTTTTTTGGAGGGGCTTCATTGAATTTTCTGGCCAATGTAAAGTCAATTAAAATTTCGGCCAAAATTTTTTAAAAACTTCAGCTGAACTTTTGTGTTATTAGAATTGATGGGCTGTCAGGAAAAAAAAAAATCAGCCGAACTAATACGTCTGCAATTATGCAACAGCTTAGCTCTAAACAAATTTCTTGAACTTTGGGCTGATTAAACTCCATGAAAATTTATGAATTAACTGTTGGAACCAAGACAAGCATTTCCAGAATTTTATCTACTTTCAGGAAATATAACTTTTATAGAATTTCATAAATATTTACTAATTTTAATTAATTTTGTAATAAAATGGGTCCAAACAAATTCTGAAGGACAATATGATTCAGTGAAATCAATATTCTGTATCTTCCAAAATACACTGTAAAAAAATTGAAAAAATTATGGTGCATTACATTTGTCCGTCTTCTTTAATGGGTAGTTTTTATATTTTTAGTTTATAAATTATATGTTGAGAAATTTTGTGTGAGGCTAAAGATATTCAAAATATGCAGTTTTCTCATATTGGATCAATTAAAAAAAATCTAGTAATTATGATATGCATGAGTTGGTTTCGTAAATATAACAAAATCGAAGTAGACTCTGTCCATATTGTTGTAACACATTTTGTTTCTCAAAAGCACAAAGTTTTCAAAGAATACACCAACGCGTTTGAACATGAATTTTTATGAATCCTTTGATTGTTAAAGAACACACACTCAAGGAAATGTTAAGTTGACATATCAAATGCGTATAAAAAATTTCCAAAAAACAAGTAATAGAAAGAAAGCTAATAAAATTTCTAACAATTTTTTTTTTTTAATCTCAAAATGGAATTCTAAACAAAAAAAAGTTCTTTGGCTTGCAGAAAGTTGAAGAATAGAAAAAATGATATTTTTTTCTCAAAAAAGGGCAAAAAGTGTAACCCAACTTCACATTTTCAATGAAGTCAGTTGGACTGCAATCTCATCACTGAAGCTCCATCAGCTGCTGATCTGTTCTGTCATCTAGAGGATGATGCACAACTACAACTTTGCATTGCGTAAGAAAACTCCCTCTACACTGCTGAAGTCAAATCAACCCTTTGTGCTGAAATCTCTCACGCTGTTACTGCACTGCGTTGTCCTCCTGAGGCCTCCACATTGCTGCAACTCTACTCTGTGCTGCTAAAGTCATATCAGCCCCTATCCTACTGTTGCATCTGCATTGTGATGCTCCTTCCACCCTTTGGATCTGCCTTTGCTTCATTCGTGATATTTGCACCCACTGCTCCACTTGTCCCGTTACTATCTTATGGCTCCCGTAGCTCGGATGTGAAACAAGAGATGGGATACTCAAGGATCCTGCCCGCATTTTGTAGTTTCTTTACAGATCCATGTTGCCACACATTCGTGGTTCATGAGTGCTCATGGCTGCATCGTATTCTGACCCATCATCTGCCACAACAACCTTGGAGGAAGAGGCTTCCTTATCCTTTTTCTTCCGAGAACAATTGTTGGCAAAATTTCCTAGTTTGCCACGCTGGAAGCAATTGATCTTTGATAGATCTTGCTAATTTTTCCCTTTCTGCCTCTTTGATGCCAAGGCTGCATCGTCTTCATCTTCCTTCTTCACCTTACTCGATCTCATGTTGTACTACCTTTTGGTGAATCAGCGAAGTTCTTCTTGATGCCTGATTCCCCACAAGTTGTACCCATCGGGAAGGTCCTCTTTGCCCAAGATAATTTGGATAATGGTTTCCCAATCATCTGTAACCGCATTGAGAGAAGTCCTAACCATCACATCATCCTCCACCTTTGCACTCGTAGCAGTCAACTAGTCTATTATCGACTGTAATTTAAAGAGAAAATGTTCCATGTCTTCCCCCTTGGTCATCATGAATGACCGCATCTGAGTCTCCAGAAGAATTTTCCTCTGACAGACTTTCTCTCATAGAGGGATGTTAAGGCCTTCCACATCTCATTAGTTGTTTTATTTTCAGCTATATGTGGGACAAAATGGTCCTTAACTCCATCCATTGTCAGATGCTTGGCATGTCCCGCAGCTTCATTATGCTTCCTCAGGAGATCTGCATCAGTCGACGTGGCCAAGACTCTTTCTGCATGGTCTCTTAGACAATATGCCTCTAGGACTATCAGGATTATAGCCTTCCAAATTGAAAATTTGGATAGGCCATCCAATCTATCTTGATCACGCAGTCGGTGAGGTGCCATCTGCTCAAAAATCTGTTGGAGCTCCACCTCTCTATGCCAGAGATCTGGATCTAAGGTCCTTGGTGAAACATGCACCTTCTGCTCCCTCTGACAACTCATTTCCCTTCTTGGAAATATGCCAAATCAAATAATGATTCAGCTCTCTTCGATCCTCTAATCGATCTGCAAGTTTCTTTGGCTAGAAACCCTTTGAGAAGCTGATCACCTCCCGCTCTTTGTCAGTAGTACTTAGGTTAAAAATTCTGGAAAATTCATAAATTTAACCCACCAGCACCTTCTAAAGTTTTGTAGCTCTACTTCAGGAACTTATGGCTCAGACAGCTTCAAATTTGTGTCACCTTGGCTCGCTTTAGACAATTCCAGCGCTGCCTATGCGTAGTAAGCATGTGGGCCTTCGTGGAGACAGTGTAAGGCAGCATCACCCTGCCCTCTGCATGAATCTGCTCCCTCTGAAACTGCGTTG
This sequence comes from Pinus albicaulis, assembly GCA_034641835.2. Classification (NCBI taxonomy): domain Eukaryota; kingdom Viridiplantae; phylum Streptophyta; class Pinopsida; order Pinales; family Pinaceae; genus Pinus; species Pinus albicaulis. The sequence continues at coordinate 408,835,495 of CM076582.1, forward strand.
TCCCTTCAGATCTGGCCTTCTGCTGCTGATGCTGCTCTTCCTGCTGCTTTCTGCAGCAAGATCCTTCAAACTTCTGCTGGTGAGCCCGCTAGATCTACAATCACTCTGATACCATGTGAAAATTTCTAAATGTTACTTATGCATAAATCTATTGTTAGATCTGGTTATGCTTCTCCTACTTAATTAAGTTATTAATGCTGAAACTTCATATTAACATCGAAGTAAGCACATAACATACTTTCACCAATTTAGATCTAAAACAGAAAAGTACATGCATCATAGACAAAGTGACATAAGGATTTTCTAGAAAATAGTCCTCGGAAAAACCCAATGCGAGAAAACTCATCTTCTGGCTGCTAGAGGGTTTTATTATTAAGAGTTTTATGAATACAATAAATATGGGTACCACACTTGTAAACTTAATAGAGAAAAATATAGATTTGCAGCTAATCTCATTTTCTGAAGCCAAAATATTGACTGATCCACACCCTCAAATGAGATTGACAGGACTCAACGAGATCTTAGCCCTAGAAACCCCAGCACTACCACCGAAGCCCCTGTGTCAACCTCTGCAGCCTCTGCGCTGGACTGGAGGAGGATGTGTAACCCTAGAATGGGTGACACAGACCTTACACTACCCTTGAGGGTATTTGTGTAACCCCACTGGGTTCCCGGCTGATCAGTGCTGCCCTAGAAGGGACCACGTAGCTGAAGTTGCCCCTGTGCTACGCAACTGCTGCCCTCTCTATTGTTGCTGCCTCTGCTTCTCTGCGCTACCTCTAGAAGCTTCTCTCTTCCTCTTGTTGATTCGAGGCACTGGGATCAGACCATCCCCTTTACCTAAACTCCCCTCTTTGTAGTTGAAACACTTCTCGAAATTCTTAGCAAACCACGCCCTAGAAATCTAGCTTAGCTTCAATGCTCTGCCTTTGCATGCCTTTACAAATGACCCCAAGCCTTTCCTTTATACGTTTCTCATTGGGAAACCAATGACCATGATCAGATCTTGAATCAATGGCTAAGATTAAAAGAAAGCTTGATCCGTGTGACTTAAGACAATTTCATCACATGTTTAATTTAATTAACTTTAATTATTTAATTTTCCTAAGTTTAGACTTAGGAAATACATTAAAATAATTAATTAATTAAATATCTCCCAAACCAGATGAAATTTCCCAAATCCCTATTTGGGTCTTGTAGATAAGGTGTACTATAGTCCCTTCATGAATTTTGGGAGCTAGAGCACATCTAATGCTACCCCAATACACAAAATCTCAACACTCCCTCTTACCACCAAGTCTGTTCTAACAATACATCACACCATGTATCACAGGATTTTAGGCACTGGTTTATGTGTTGTTGATGCTTTGGCATGTTGCCCTTCATCACTACACTGTTGTTGCCATTCTGTACTGTTTCCCATGACGTTGTCATTGCCACTACCACATTTGTACTACATCTCCCTCTCAATCTGTTGCATCTATGCTGCCATCTGTTGCATTGCATTTTTAGTTGCTGAGAGAAACAATTGAATCTCTTGCCCAGTATTTGACATACGATTCATCATGCAAAAATTATGAATCCATGTACGCTTATTTATACTGACAATTTTTTTTTTTTTGGAGGGGCTTCATTTAATTTTTTGGCCGATGTAAAGTCAATTAATTTATACTGACGCAAAATGTTTTTTTGGAGGGGCTTCATTGAATTTTCTGGCTGATGTAAAGTCAATTAAAAGTTTAGCCAAACTTTTTTAAAAACTTCGGCCAAACTTTTGTGTTGTTGGAATTGACGGACCGTTGGGACATAAAACAATTCGGTCAAACTAATACGTCTGCAATTATGCAGCAGCTCGGCTCTGAACACCTTTCTTCAACTTTGGGTTGATTAAACTCCATGAAACTTTATGAATTAACTGTCAGAACTAAGATAAGAATTTCCAGAATTCTACCTACTTTCACGAAATATAACTTTTATGGAATTTCATAAATATGTACTAATTTTAATCAATTTTGTAATAAAATGGGTCCAAACAATTTCTGAAGGACAATATGATTTAGTGAAATCAGTATTCTGTATCTTCCAAAATACACTGTAAAAAAAATTGAAAAAATTATGGTGCATTATATTTGTTCGTCTTCTTTAATGGGTAGTTTTTAGATTTTTAGTTTATAACTTATATGTTGAGAAATTTTGTGTGAGCCGAAACATATTCAAAATATGCATTTTTTTTAAATTGGATTAGTTAAAAATATCTAGTAATTATGATATGCATCATTTGGTTTCGTAAATATAACGAAACCGAAGTAGACTCTGTCCAGATTGTTGTAACACATTTTGTTGCTAAAAAACACAAAGTTTTCAAAGAATGCACCAACGCGTTTGAACATGACCTTTTATGAATCCTTTGATTGTTAAAGAACACACACTCAAGGAAATGTTAAGTTGACATATCAAATGTGTATAAAAAATTTCCAAAAAATAAGTAATAGAAAGCTAATAAGATTTCTGACAACCTTTATTTTTATCGCAAAAAGAAATTCCAAACAAAAAAATTCTTTTGGCTTACAGAAAGTCGAAGAACAAAAAAAAATGATATTTTTTCTCAAAAAGGGGAAAAAGTGTAACCCAACTTCACATTTTCAATGAAGATAGTTGGACTGCAATCTCATCACTGAAGCTCCATCGGTTACTGATCTGTGCTTTCATCTAGAGGATGATGCACAACTACAGCCTTGCATTGCGTAAGAAGACTCCCTCTACACTGTTGAAGTCACATTAGCTCCTTCTAATGAAATCTCTCACGTTGCTACTGCACTGCGCTGTCCTCCTGAAGCCTCCACACTGCTATAGCTCTGCTTTGTGCTTCTAAAGTCATATCAGCCCCTACACTACTGCTTCATCTGCACTGCACTTCTCCTTCCATCCTTTGGATCTGCCTCTGCTTCATCCGTGATCTTTGCACCCACTGCTCCACTTGTCTCGTTATTGTCTTATGGCTCCCGTATCTTGGATGTAATCCAAGAGATGAGATTCTCAAGGATCTCTCTTGCATTCTGTAGTTTCTCTATAGATCCATGTCGCCCCACTTTCATGGTTCATGAGCACTCACGGTTGCATCGTCTTCTGACCCATCATCTTCCACAACATCCTTGGAGGCAAAAGCTTCCTTGTCCTTTATGTTCTGAGGACAATTGCTAATTCTTCCCTTTCTGCCTCTTTGATTCCAAGGCTACATCCTCTTCGTCTTCCTTCTTCACCTTACTCGATCTCATGCTGTAATGCCTCTTGGTGAATCTGCGAAGTTCTTCTTGACACATGATTTCCCACAAGTTGTCCCAGTCGGGAAGGTTGTCCCAGTCAGGAAGGTCTACTCTGCCCAAGATACTTTGGAAAAAGGTTTCCCACTCATCCATAACCGCATTGAGAGCAGTCCTGACCATCAAATCATCCTCCAACTTTGCACCCATAGCAGTCAACTAGTCTATAATCGACTGTAATCTAAAGATAAAATGTTCCATGTCTTCCCCCTTGGTCATCATGAATGACCGCATCTGATTCTCGAGAAGCATCCTCCTTTGGACGGACTTTCCCTCATATATGGATGTTAAGGCCTTCCACATCTCATTAGTTGTTTTCTTTTCAGCTATGTGTGGGAGAAAATGGTCCTTAACTCCATCCATTGTCAGCTGCTTAGCATGTCCCGTAGCTTCATTATGCTTCCTCAGGAGATCTGCATCGGTCGATGTGGCCAGGACTCATTTTGCATGGTCTCTTAGACAATATTCCTCTAGGACTATCAGGATTCTAGCCTTCCAAACTGCAAAGTTGGATAGGCCATCCAATCTATCCTGATCACATAGTCCGTGAGGTGCAATTTGCTCAGAAATTTGTCGGAGCTCCTCCTCTCTATGCCAAAGATGTGGATCTAAGGTCCTTGGCGAAACATGCACCTTTTCCTCCCTCTGAAAACTCATTTCCCTTCTTGGAAATCCGCTAAATCAAACAATGATCCAGCTCTCTTTGATCCTTTGATCGATCTGCCAGTTCCTTTGGCTAGAAACCCTCTGAGAAGCTGATCTCCTCCCGCTCTTTGTCACTAGTACTTAGGCTAAAAATTTTGAAAAATTCACAAATTTAACCCCACCAGCACCTTCTGAAGTTCTACAAATCTGCTTTAGGAACTTTTGGATCAGAAAAATTTAAATCTGTGTTACCCTGGCTTGCTTCAGACAATTCCAATGCTTCCTATGTGCAGTAAGCACATGGGCCTATGTGGAGATAACTTAAGACTTCATCACCCTGCCCTTTGCATGAATTTGCTCCCTCTGAAACTGCGTTGTCCCTTCATATCTGGACTTCTATTACTGTTGCTGCTCCTGCTGCTGCTTTCTGCAGCAAGATCTTTCAGACTTCTGCTCGTGACCCTGCTAGATTTGCAATTGCTCTGATACCATGTGAAAATTTCTAAATGTTACATATGCATAAATCTATTGTTAGATCTAGTTATGCTTCTCCTACTTAATTAAGTTATTAATGTTGAAACTTCAGATTAACATCGAAGTAAGCACATAACATAATTTCACCGATTTAGATCTATAACAGAAAAGTACATGCATACATAGACAAAGTGACACAAGGATTTTCTGGACAATAGTCCCCAGAAAACCCAATGTGGGAAAACTGGTCTTCTAGCTGCTGGAGGGTTTTATTATTGAGATTTTTCTGAATACAAAAAATATGGGTACCACACTAGTAAAATTGATAGAGAAAAATATAGATTTGCAGCTAACCTGATTTTCTGAAGCCAAAATATTGGCTGATCAACACCATCAAACAAGATTGACAAGACTCAGCCAGATCTTGGTCCTAGAATCCCCAGCGCTGCCCCTAAAGTCCCTACGTCAGCCTCTGTAGCCTCTGCGTGCCTCTGTGTTGGCCTAGAGAGGGTTGTGTAACTCTAGAATGGGTGATGTAGACCTTACGCTACCCTTGAGGGTCTCTGTGTAACCCAACTGGGTCCCCGACTGACCAGTGCTGCCCCAGAAAGGACTGCGTAGCTGAAGTTGCCCCTGCACTGCGCAGCTGCTACCCTCTCTATTGTTGCTTCCTCTGATTCTTTGCGCTGCCTCTGGAATTTTCTCCCTGCCTCTTGGTGATTCTAGGCACTGGGATCAAATCATCCCCTTTACCTGAACTCCCCTCTTTGCAGTTGAAACACTTCTCGAAATTCTTAGCAAACCACACCCTAGAATTCCATCTTAGCTTTAGTGCTCTGCCTCTGCATGTCTTTACAAATGACCCCAAGCCTTTCCTTTATACGTATCTCGTTGGGAAACCAACGACCATGATCAGATCTTGATTCAATGGCTAATATTAAAAGAAAGCTTGATCCGTGTGGCTTAAGACAATTTCATCACATGTTCAATTTAATTAACTTTAATTATTCAATTTTCCTAATTTTAGAATTAGGAAATGCATTAAACTAATTAATTAATTAAATATCTCCCAAACCAGATGAAATTTCCCAAATCCCTTTCTGGGTCTTGTAGATCAGGTGTACTCTAGCCCCTTCATGAATTTTGGGAGCTAGAGCACATCCGATGCTACCCCAATACACAAAATCTCAACAACGTCCTCTATTGAATTTTATCCTTATTGCTTTATTCAAATTAATATAACTTCATGAATTATCAAAAATAAAAATCGACCTCTAACCCACATATAATCATAATTATATTTTTTTCCAAAATTATGATCGAATTCCTTTATTTAATTTCAAGTAATTAGTTTATAGTTAATTAATTAACTGATGAACATAAGTAATTTACCATAAGTTACTGAACAAACTTGAGGGCTTACATCTCTGTCCCCCTTATGTGAACACCATCCGTGGTGTTCCCTGAACAACCTAGAATAGTTTCGGGTAAGCCTTTCTCATAAACTTCTCATCCTCCTAGGTGGCTTCTTCCGGTCCAAAATGCTTCCACTATAGTTTAACTTGGGTGATGACTCATTTCTGCAACGAGATTTGTCTTTGGTCGAGGATGCACTAGGGTTTTACCAAGAACTCTCCATTTGGTTCAGCCTGCATGAGGTAAGATACAATTCAGTTAGTTAAATACATGTTTTAATCCCTCTCTAATAAAAAAATTTAAATTACCTGCACATTTTTCCATTGAATCACATGTTTAAGATCGTATATGTATCACTTCAGAAGTGACACATGAAACACATTGTGGAATTTTATGTGGCTTGGTAAAGCTAATTGATAATCCACTAGTCCTACTCAATCCAAACTCTGTAGGGGGCCACAATAGTGGGGTTCCAACTTTGCACAAGTAGTCCACCTTAGAGTACTCCTCTTAGAATTAATTCGAACATAAAAATGATCCCCCACATTAAATTATATGTCCTTTTTTATCCGCATAGACCTTTTGTCAACCTTGCACAACCTTTATATTCTGTTAAATATTTTTTACTTCACATTCCATTTCCTCCAACTTCTCTGGCCCAAGCATTAATTTATTCTCGGGATTTTTTAGTTTATAGGGGTTCGACACTTTCTTCCATATAATGCCTCAAAAGGGCTCATCTTCAATGATTCTTGGTACCCATTGTTATACACAAACTCTACTAAATGCAGACACTTTTCCCATTTTCCAGGCTTTTTCATGACATACATCTGAAGCATATCTCCTAAAACTTGATTTACATGTTCAGTCTGCCTGTCAGTTTGCGGATGGTATGTGGTATTGAATTGTATATGAGTTCTCAATCCTGAAAACAAAGCTTTCCAGAATGCAGAAGTAAATTTCACATCGCGATATGAAATCACCATTCTAAGGATTCCATGTAGCTTGAATATCTATTTGATAAAAATATCAGCAATCTGTACTACCTTGTAATTAGATTGTATCATAATGAAATGAGTTGACTTGCTAAGTTTATCCACAACAACCATGATTGAGCCATTATTCCTTCTTGTTCTATGCAATTCTGTAATAAAATCAAGAGAGATAACCTCCCATTTCCATTCTGGTACCATGACTGGTTGTAGAAGACTCGCCAGATGTTGATGTTCAACCTTCACTTGCTGACACTCCATGAATTTAATCAGATATTCCACTATATCATTTCGCATTCCGGGCCAGAAATAATTCTTCTTTGTTGATGAAAACATTTTTTGGTATCCAGGGTGAGCAACGTAAGGTCTTCGGTGAAATTCATCCAAGAGTGTTTGTTTTACCGAATTCTGATTTGGAACGTACACTCTTCCCTGAAAGGTCGGTAATCGATCTTTATCAATGTGAAATTTAGATTTCTTTCCCTACCCTTCATCTTGTTGTGCTTGTTGCCACAAAAATTAGTACTAAGGATCTCTTAGTGCAACTTCCTTTATGGAATCCTGAAAATTAAATTCAATTTGATTTTAGTGCAATTCATATATACAATGTATTTTTCTACTTAATGCGTCTGCGATGCGATTTTCCTTACCTTTGATGTGTTGAATTTCAAATTCGAATTCACTTACAAAGGTGTTCCATATTTCTTGTCTTGCATTTAGGGTGGGTTGCTTAAAGTAGTTGGTCAAGCTACTATGATCTATTTTCAACAAAAATATTTTATCCAGGAGGTAGTGCCTCTAAACTTTTAACGCATGAATAACAACAGTCAACTCTAAGTCATAGGATGAATATCTCTGCTCGCAATATTTCAATTTCTGTGACTCCTACGCAATCACCTTCCCTTCCTGGGTTAAAACTGCCCCCACACCTTCTTGGCACGCATTTGTACAAACAACAAAATCTTTTTTTTGGTCTGCAATATTTAACATTGGAGTTGTTATTAATAAATGCTTTAATTGTTCAAAACTTTGTTGGCCAGTTTATGTCCAATTAAAACTCCTTCCCTCTTTCTGCAAGGAGGTAAATGGATATGTGATTCGTAAAAATCCTTCTATAAATCACCAGTAATAACTGGCCAGCCCCATTAATGGTCTTATATCAGCTACGTTCTTGGGCACTATCCAATCTGTTGTAGCTCCTAGAGACAGTCTAGAGTTGCCATAGACCAGTGCCTAGGACATCTTATATAGCAGAGAGTCAAGATCATGTAATAAGGATAATCTTAGCAGAACCGGGCTCTCGTACTATTTATTTGCAGATGGGAAAATTAGATTTTAAATGGTACCAAATATTTCAGAAGCTCAACGCTGAAGGAACAATAATGAATAGGCAAGATGTTAAGCTCCAACATAAATGCATAAGACAATTCCAAGATAGTTCGCTGTAAAAAGGGCTGGATTCTCAATAATTCACAGAGAATGATGATTGAAAGACGTCTACTGAAAACGTATAAGAAAGAGGATAGTAACTGTTATTAAGACAATATTCAGAAACATATGCTAACATGTGGTGGGCTTAAGCAATTAAGAATCCACACACGATAACAGCATTCGTAAATAACACCTCATAGCAGCCAATATAGTAGAAATGTGGATGAATCGAAAACGGGACAGCATATTACATCTAAGCCATATTTAAAGTGCCAAGAAGCCTATGATGTAAGTATCAACGAGGATAAATTTATATCAGAAGCAATAGGCAACTCGCATTCCAGAATGTAATACCAGATATATGGATGTAAGCGAAATGAATAACTACACTACAACACACAAGAGAGAATTACACTGTAAAGAACCAAAACCAGAATCCTTTTCAAAGAAAAAACTCCTTTTCATTGAGGCCGTAGGGGCTCTTTGCATTCATATTAGAACTTTCACAAAAATTGCAATCAAGAAGCTCTTACACAGTCAATTCTTCAGAAAGTTTGGAACCTGTCTTTCTCATTGGATTTACCTTATGTAGGCTTCCTTCCATCTCAGCGAGAAGATATTTTTTGGAAAAATATCTTCTTCGCATGAACAAAATTTGTTAAATGTCACTTTCACAACAACAAAATTCATGATGGGGAATCAAACCTCCCATCATGTGTAAACAGGCCCTCGGGCGTTTTTCAAAAACAGAAATTTAAACAACAGTTTGGCGAAAAAGTAAAATGCAAGAGTGGGGAAAACAACCCACTCGAAACTTAAAAGAAATTAACTGAGTAAAAGTAAAATAGGCCGTTAAGGCCGAATCATGAGTTGAAAAAGAATCACAGGTGCGGCTGAGTGGAGGCAGTGGCTGATTCAGGCGGGGGCACGTTTGCGGATGAACTGGCATGCTGGCTCATGAACTGCGCGCACCTCTGCTGACTATCCATAGCTGGCTCGGGCATTGCTGAGAGTCCCTCCACCTAGACAAAGGCCTCAGTGAGGGCGTGGAAACCTGCCCCAGTAGGAAGCTTATGTTTAATCAAGTGGAGGAGGTTGAACTCTGTTCTCAGGGATGAAACAATCGTGTCAGCTTTGAGTTGAGCTGCTTTTCCCGTCTGAAGGTCAGTTCGGTCCCTTTCTTCTTGCAAGCGTTCTGTGTATCGGTCCAGAGGCAAGAGTACGGCAGGGGTGGTCGGGTCCCAGCAGGAGGGGAGTCCAATTGTCATAATCTCGCCCCATACCTCGTCGAACCGTCCAACGTTGGCGACCACCTGTTGGAGAGCTCTTGAAGCTGCGACCCGGGCCATCTCTTTGTTGACAATTTTGCAACACTCGATAGCCTTAGTGAATGGGCTAGGAATACCGTGCTTCTCCATGTCGTTGGATCCGAGATCGCTGAGGAACGAAATGTACTCTTTGGCATGTTGGGCCCTGTTAGACAGATCAAGATCTGCCTCCTGCAGTTTCCTACTGAGGTATGGTACAACAAACTTATGCTCCTCCATCATCCTTAGGAAGCTCCATTGCTCAGTCACAACCGAGATTATATCTGACCAGATTATGCTCCTAGCCTCAAGAAGGGTGAGATTTCCTTTTGCACGGCTTTTCATATCGGCAATAATTTTCTGTTGATCTGTCGTCATCTTCTTTTCCTGCTCTATCTCTCTCTGCAACCCTTCGACTATTTTGGTGCTCTCGGCCAGAGAGTTTTCCAGGTTCGTGATCCTCTGCCTGGCTGTAGATGCTTGCTTTTCCAATATCTCAATCTCAGCTCTTGTTGCGGACAATTTCTCAGACAACGAGCTAGTTCCACTTGACACCACAGTTGGCTGGCAGCTGTGAGAGTCCCATCTCACTTGTAGCTCTGTTGCTTTATCCTGTAACACATTGATTGTTTCGGCCATCTTCTCCCTTTCCTCCCTTTCTTTTGACAGCTTGGCGGACAGTTATGCTTTTTCTTGCTCCACCTGTACCAGTTCAGCCGTCTGGACATGGTGGGCGGCTGGTATACGGGCCTGAATTTTTGTCGATGCAACTTCCTTCTGCAGCTGTTCAATCAAGACTGCCTGCTGGTTTGTTTCCCCTGTATCTTTCCCTTTGATCAGGTCTTGGTAGTAACGCACCTGATTGGCTCTGGCGCGGCAGCTAACTTGTTCGGCTGTCAGGGTAGCCCTCAATTGGTCATGTTTCTGCTCTAATTTCTTCAGCGCGAGGGTGACCTGCATCAATTTATCTTTCATCATGTCGCATACCGTCTGGAACAGGTCGCACATGTCATTGGCTGGTACCTTCTTCATGTCGATGGCAAACTCAAGCACCCGATAGCTAGGGACATCAAAATTAGGATCCAGGATGGCTTCTGCCATAGACATTACCAGGCTTTCGGTGTCCGCGTTGATGGAGGCGGAGAGTCTGGTATGATACTTCTCAACATATCCCCCCAGATAAACTTTGTACTTGTCGCTGATCACTTTATTCGTCTAATCCCTTTCAACTGCCCTGGGTGAAGTGTGCTCTATGATAGCCTGCATGACCTTTGTGAAATCAGAAGAAGTGGTACTATCTCTCAGCACCATTATCCCTGCCTTGCTTTTATCCAACTTCCCGAACACCGTGAAGGGTTCCAGCAGTTGCTCCGCTCCTATGACTTTTGCCTCGCTGGAGGCTGTTCTTTGTCTTTTGGGAGGGGGCGCTGCCCCTGAGGTACCTGCTTCTTCTCCTCCTTCTCCGCCTGTGCCTCTATTGACATTTTCTTCCTCCCCTGTAGTAGATGAATCCATCTCCATCTGCAAAAACAAGGGCCAAGTTTCGAGATTAGCCCTCCATTCCATAAATGGCTTCGGCTCATGCATGTAGGGTGCAGATCTGTTCCTTTTTCTTTTGTTTGAGATAATTTCTCGAGGGTCATAAGCCCAGCTTTTTCCCAGCCTTAAGTCCAGACCTTGCAGCATTTTCTCAACAATCGGGAGGGCATGTCTCGAGTTTACCACGAAGGGGCCGATTTCGATGGGAAGCCTTAGGACGTATCCCTTCTTGGCGGGAACAAAATGGAGCTGGTCGGCCTTGAGGGCTTGCCGGATGTATTCGAGTGCATAAACTCGTTTGACAGGAAACACTGGCAGCCGGTAGGGGGCAAATTCGGCTCCATAGACCCGAATTTCGATGTAGTCCTCGAATAGAAACCAATCTCCAGTACTCTGGAACTTCCCGGCTTGTAGCCATCTTTTCATTTCTGGAAAGACCCTAGGGGAAGGCGAGTCATGAATAATGGTATAGGCAATAGACATGAAACTATTCACAAAACTGGAGTAACCCTCCCCCTTAGGTAATTGACGCACAGAGAAATTCCAGTCGAAGACTGGTCTGGGTTGGGAATTCTCAAGGTAAACTCTGTCTAGCCCCAAACCCTCAAACTTGTCGGCATGCTGGTACAAGAAGAGATAAAAAACCATTGAACAGAAATGAAACTGACGGGTTTGTGGAAGCTCCTGGAATTGGGTTTGAATGGATGTGGAGAGGAAACCATGGATATCTAATACCACCCCTTTTTGGGACATGAGCCATAACAAATGGACGCACACCATGGAAATGTCTTCCGGACTCCCCACCCCTAAAAGGCCAGCGATTAGAGAGAGAATGGGCCGAACCTCTTCAACGAACAGACTTAATGGGAATGGCTCCACGGCGGGCAGAGAAGCAGCCTGGTCAACAGTTATAGAGGAGATGAAAGCTCGCCGGGCCTCCCGTGGCTGTTTGATGAACTGGGCTGCCAAGGCTGCGTCCTTGAAACTAACATATGTGGTGCTGGTAGGGATGCGAAGGGCCTGTTTGATAACATCGGGAGAAAGGGAAAAAACCCTGTTCCCCTAAGGAGAAGTGAAGGTGCCCCGATGCTCGTCGAAAACATCTCTGAGCCAGGTGATGAAATCGACCACAGAATGAACTTGCGGGGCAATTTGATGGTATAAGCCCGACACGATTACCCGATAACAGTCTGTGTTCTTAATATGGCGACTGAAAAGCAAGGGTTTGATGCTGCGGATGTCAAATGGGTACTTGGGGTCACAAATACCAGCCTGCAAGTCAAGGAGAGGGTCGAAACCGGGAGGAATCCTAGATTCACGGACCTGGGGGGTCTCTGGTTCATTATTTTTTGGCGTTCCCCTTCCCATGGCTGACATTCACAAATTTGAAAAAGTGAAAGGAAAACAGAGGGAGAATGAATAATGGAATACCTGAACGGAAGGTAAATCTGCTCGGGAAAGCGACGCAGGGAACTCTGACAATGACTGGGTAGACCAGGCGCTCTTTCCTACTTGGTATACGCCATGGACGGGAACCTGCGACCTTTTACTGGAGTGAAATACGAAGGGAATGTTATCTCTGGACTGGGTAATTTTAGGTAAAAAGACGGATATATAAAACGAGTGAAGGCAAGTGTCCTAAGGACACTAACAGTGAGGCACGCGGCGCATAAGGATTGGGTGTGTTAGAGTGTAGGTGGGCGCCTCGTGCCAGGTTTAAGGCTGGTACGGGTCTCGGTACCAGCTGACCTAATGGACTTTACCTTACCTTTTTACCGTATGCGCTGTATAACTCCTGAAACATATGAGCTCTTATACCGATTAAATACATAACCTTACCACCGTGAGGGTCCACCTTTCGATTCGCCACGGCACCACACCACGCGGCATGCTCCTGCCACCTCCTTCTAACATTGAGTCCCCACCACGCTGCGTTGTCACAATTCCGCGGGGGTATGGATCTCGTCCTCCCCTCGCTGCTCGACCCCCTCGGAATTTCCCTTGTGCATCCTCACATGGCAGCATTTCCTTTCAATACATAGGTTTTGCGTTTAGTGCCATATTCAATGGCCTTTTATGTTTCCTATTAGCCCTTTGGCTTTACACTCCATCCTTTTTGTGTTAATTCCTCATCGGCTTAACATACGTGGCTTTCATTACCTTGTCTCCTTTCGACCCACTTTTGAAATATTTCGCCCTTTGATATAAATTTTAATACATGGCTTGTCAACCCTTTAATACACCCATGACTAATGTTAAAGATTGAACAACATTGGCTCCACCTGGGGATGACACGTTTGTCCCCGAATGTGTCGAGAACCACACAGACCGCCTGTTTATCTTGTGTGAACACCACTTCTCCAGCACTTGTGACTTCTCTTTGGACAAATCATCATGACTCATGCATTATTTAATTGAAAAAAACGAAAACAGCAGCTAATGTACAATATAATACAATCATGCTTCTTCAGCCTGCTTCAGAACTGAAAATACGGCTTGAGGAACTGTCCATTCACAGGGGCGTCGAGCAAATCTCCCTGCAAATTCTCCAGCTTAAAAGTGTTATTTCCTCCTTCCTCTGCAATTTTGAAAGGGCCGAACCAGAGAGGATCGAACTTACCATGCTTGCCTTTATCAGCCATTCGAACATCCCACCTGAGCACTAGATCCCCTACCTGTAGACTTCTGTCTTTAGCACGTTGATCGAATAGATCTTTCATCTTCTCCTGGTACTCTACTAGCTTTTGGTTTTGCCTGATTGTGAGTTTCTTCGAGCTCTACCAGTTGATTAATTCTCCTGATAACATCATCATGTTCCTCCTGGCTCTCCTGCATAAATCGAGCCACTGGCAAGGCCAGCTGTATAGGGAAGATGGCTGCATGTCCATATACCAACTCGTATGGAGATTTCCCAGTTGCTCTTTTGTTGGTAATTCTGTTTGCCCACAGAGCGAACTTCAGCTGAGAATCCCAATTCTTCTGATTCTCGTTGATAGTCTTCTTTAGTGCTCGGACCAGAGTTTTGTTTGAGGACTTTGCAAGGCCATTTCCTTGGGGGTATTAAGTTGTAGAGTGACCCAACGAAATATTATATTGCTGGCAGAAATTCACAAATTTTGTAGATTTGAAAGCTTGCGCATTGTCAGTGATTATTCTAGCGGGGCAGCCAAACCTGGATATAATATTCTCTTCCATAAATTTCATTATAAATGTGTCTGTAGCATTTCTTGTAGGTATGGCTTCTACCCATTTCGTGAAATAATCCGTGGCAGTCAGGATCCATCTATGCTGGCCACTTGAGGGTGGGTGAATTTCGCATATAAAATCAATTCCCCACTGTTTGAAGGGTTCGTCCACATGGACAGGAATCAAAGGCAGAGCTGCGAGTTTCTATTTTTCTGCAAATTTCTCGCATTTATCACATGCCCTGACCCAAGTGAAGACATCTCCAAACAATTTTGGCCAGTAGAAACAAGCCTTCAGGATCTTGTGAGCGGTAGCCCTCCAACTGTAATGGCCCCCACATATACCTTCGTGGAACTCTGCTATAATACTTCCCACCTCTTCCTCGGTCAGACATAAGAGCAGGATGCCTGAGGGATCTCTCCAGTACAGCCGGCCGTTTGCAACCATATACTTCTGTGACTTCAACCTCAGTGCCATGTATTTAGCCTTCTCGCAGCTAGGTGGACAGCTTAGTGTTAGGAGGTACTCCACTATTTCCTTGTACCACCGACTGGTGAGGTATTTCATTTGTATCTTCTGGGAGGCTATCTCCACTCCCTGTGATTGTTCTTTTTCCTCAGAATCTTCGTTTGCTGTCATAGACAGATTGATACCCAAGGCCTGGAAATTTGACTCAGATAGGATCTTGGCTAGACCTTTCCCCTTGATTAATTTGGTAGGACGAATATCTAACTCATATTCATGTATCTTGGCTATCCATTTTCCTCTTTTTCCCTCACTGTCCCCTTGGATGAGAATGTCCTTAACATCTGCTGTAGGAACAAATGCAGTGGTATGGGACTGTAAAACATACATTTGGAAAGCCTTGAGGGATTTCACCAGAGCATAGGCTTGCTTCTCCAATATGTTATATTTGAGCTCGGCATCACGTAGTACTTGGCTGAAGAATGAAATTGGCTGCTCATAACCTTCCTCGTTTTTCTGCAACAGAACTCCAGCCACTGTGTGGGGTGACGCAAAAGTAAAAATCATAAAAGGTTTGGAATAGTTGGGCCCGGTCAATACAGGGGCTTCAGCAAATGCATTTTTGATTCTAGTAAAGGCCTCTCTTGATTCTGATGACCACTTCACTTCATTGTTCTTTTTTAACATGTCGGTGATGTGCCTAACTATCTCAGCATAGTTAGGGATGAACCTCCTCAGAAAGTTTATTCGGCCTAAAAATACTTGAATTTACTTTTTGTTTCTGGGTAGGGCAATGCCATTTATAACTTCAACTCTTTTAGGGTCTATCTTCACTCCATCTTTGGTTACAATATGCCCCAAGAGCTTGCCCTCTTCTAGTGCAAACAGGGACTTCTGTGGGTTAAGGGAGAGACCATACTTTCTACACTTCTCAAAGGTTCTGCGCAGGTGTTCTATGTGCTCTACATCATTCTTTGAGAATACAGTAATGTCGTCCAGATATACCACCACAAACTGGTCCTGCTCTCCAATAAAAGCAATATCCATGGCACTCTGAAAAGTGGCCCCTGCGTTGATCAACCCAAAAGGCATTCTGGCATACATGAACGTTCCCCATGGAGTGGTGAAGGACGTCTTCTTTTGATCTTCTGGTAATACTGCCAACTGATTGTAGCCCGAGAACCCATCCATCATGGACATCCGGGAAGCTCCAACCACTTTCTGCAAGATATGGTCCATTTTAGGCAGCGGGTAATTATCCTTTAGGGATGCCCTGTTCAGGTTCCTGAAATCAACACATAACCTTATTTCTCCATTCTTCTTTCACATCGGGACTAAATTGGCCACCCACTCAGAATATCTCAATGGCACTATAATTTTGGCCTTCAGCAGTTTCTTTATTTCTTGCTCAATAGAAGGCAACAATAGGGGGTTAATCTGTCTGAGTTTTTGCTTATGTGGTTTTGCATCTCCCTTCAGTGGAATCTTATACTGCATAATGTTGACATAAAAAGTTTTTAGGTCTTGATATGACCAGGCAAACACATCTCTGTAGGCCTGGAATAACTTTTGATACAGTTGTTTGTATTCCTCCGGGACCTTCTTGGACAACTTCACAATTTTTGGATCCCCTTTAGTGCCCAGATTGAGGTCTTCGACCTGGTTTTCTACCACCACTTTATTTGGCTGTAAAGGAACATCATTTTTTTTAAACAGCCTCTCTAAAGGCACTAGCCCTCGGGGAATGACATTCCCTTTCAACTGCAGAAATTTGTGGCCGGCTATTCTCTCTTCCAGCTTATCTTCTGGAATGTCTCCAGTCTCTTCCTCATAACTGTCAATCTCCATGTTGGAAAACTCCTCAACAGTTTCTAGGAATCTCTTCACCTGCTCCTCATCTTCAAACACCTGCCAGTGCTTGACGTTATCTGGGATTGAAGGTCGGTACCTTACTTCGATTTCATATCTCAGGAGAGGGTTCTGAGGTGGGCAGAAGGTACTAGCAGCCACTGCCAAGGAATCCGCCATCCTGTTCTATTCTCGGGGCATGAATTGAATTTT
Organism: Pinus albicaulis; assembly: GCA_034641835.2. Lineage (NCBI taxonomy): Eukaryota > Viridiplantae > Streptophyta > Pinopsida > Pinales > Pinaceae > Pinus > Pinus albicaulis. The sequence continues at coordinate 408,852,331 of CM076582.1, forward strand.
GAATGCCAAGAAGGAGTTCTCTACAAGATCCCAAACTTCATTTCTATAGGCCTTTAGCCTAGGATGTTTGGCTTGACACTGATTTTTTACTTGTCTGACTACCAATTCAGAATCTCCCAGCACCTTTAGATTTTGTATGTTCATACTCCTTGCTATCTGCAGCCCCAATATGAGTGCTTCATATTCAGCCACATTGTTTGTGGCCTCATACTCCAGCTTGAAAGATAAGGGGACCCATTGACCCATAGGTGAAATTAGCAATACTCCAGCTCCATTTCCTTCCCTGGAATTTGCCCCATCAAAGTGGAGTGTCCAGATTTCAGATCCATAGTCCTGCACTGATGATTCAGCCTTTATCTGGCAGAAAGAGGGCTCATGGGCATATTCTTGATCTTCTTCCAACATCAAACACGAGAAATCCCCATCACGGCTGTAGACTAGGGAATTAACTGAATCACCTGCCTTGGTGACTGTTTTGACAAATCTGGTTTCTCGATACAATCTCCTCTCTTGGCCACCAAAGACAAGGATAGTGGCATAGGTCAGGTTCAGCTTAATTGATCTTCCGATTCTGGTTCCCCAAGACCTTGATAGTAGCATACCGAAGCGGGCTGGGATGTCAGCCACTACAATATCCATCACCACACTTTTGGCAGCGATCTGAGCCAGATTAACTGCCAGATCTTTAATCATGCCCAAGCATTTCACTCTTTTCGAGTCAAAAGAATAGAGGTCTTTGTATGGGCGAGTGATTTGGAGTCCCAATTGCTCCATGACAGATAGGGGCATGAGGTTGTGAGATGCTCCTGAGTCTAACATACAATTATGCAACAATAGATCATGGATCACTAAAGACACATAAAAGGGAGGTGTGGAGGGATCTAATTCTTCAACATGTGGACCGAACACCACCATAGGTCTTTCTTCTTGCAGGTTAAGAATATTTGGAATGTGTGATGCATCAGGAGTAGACATGAAAGAAGTGACCTGTGACTGATAAGCAGGTTGTTTCAATAACTCAGACAGAGGAGCTGGTATTTTTACTTTTTCAAGCTCTTTTTGTAAACAGAAGACAGATGAAGGCTTATCCACTGACACTTCTTTTTCTTTTGACTCTTTACTTCGCGGGGGAGGCTTCACTTCTTTTACGGTGGGCTTATTATTAGGGGATGCAGCTACTTGTGAAGATGAAGGCATTTGATTATCAGATTGCAGAGATTGGTTAAGGGGCCTCTTACCTTTTTCTGGGGGTTTTTGAGTATTGACCTCCTTCTGTGCAGGTGTTGACTTTTGGGGTGTGTCCTCCTCTTCATCTTGAGTGCGGGTTCTCTTTCTGGATGACCTGAGGTCATATTTTCTATTGAACTGGGCTTGCATGAAGTCAACGAACTGTTTACAGTAATCATCAATCTCGGGCTCTTCAGTATCCTCGTTTTTCTTCATTTCTGAGTGGGCTTGTAGTTCCCCCTCCTCACTTTCATGTACAGGACATTCTATGTCATCACTGTCTGAGAAGATAGGGCATGCCTCCTCTTGTTCATAGGCGGGATCTTCAGAAGAAGCCTCTACTTGCCCCTCCAAGTATAGAGGATGCGGTTCCTGATCTTGTTGCTCCTTCTGTCCCCTCTGCAGTATCTGCAAGGGTGGTTTCTTGTATTGAGGGTTGAATCCCGTATTTGGAGCATTCTGGAAATTCTTTGGGGGTGAATTCTTGGCCTCCATCTCAAGGTTGACCAGCTTACTTGAGAGATTCTTGATCATTCTATTCATTTCCTCAATCTTGTCATTGGCCGAATCTCTATCTTGGCCTGAGGTGGATACTTCCTCTTTTCCCCTCCTTCTGACATCGTGTTCTGGTTTCCCTTTAGATTTGCCAGTCGAGACAAAGTTTGCTTCTATCTCCAACGCATCTGTCTGTGCATCATCCAGAGTGGCTGGCTTTCTCTCTCTCAATGAGAAACCAAATTCAGAATCAAATGCTGCCACAAAAACGACCTTGGCAGCGGTCTGATGAGGCTTCATCTTGGCGGGGAGACTCAGGTACAATTTGTTAAATCTTCTGATAAACTCTGATACCCCTTCATTGTGCTTCTTTTTCAGAGTGTTGAACTCGGTAAGGACATTACCGTGATCTTTCTTTTCCCCCCACTTTTTGATGAAAGCGTCCTCCATTGCCTCCCAAGTGTTGATGGAACGAGCTCCAAGTGGTTTGAACCATTTTCTGGCTTCCCCATCTAAGGATTGCATGAACAGCCTTAGAACTACGTCCAGATGCTCCACATTAAAATTCTCTGCGAAAGAGCAGAAAATTTCGACATGTTTCTGGGCTTCAATGTCATTCTCACCACTAAATCTGGGTAGAATCTTTAAATAATCCTGCGGCATGTCATTTAGTACTGCAAGTAGATCCAAAGGAGCGTATCTGTTTTGCAGGAAGCCAGGGACATTCGCCATTGGGGGAGGTGGAGGTAGTACAAGAGTCTGAGCTGTAAGAGGAGGAGGAGAAGGTGGAAGTGAAGTATGGATAATGATGGGGATGTAGTGAACAACGGCTTGAGGGGTTGACGAGAATGTAGGGCTGTGAACAGTAGCTATTTCAGTAACTTCCTTAATCTCCTCACTTTCAGGGGTAGGGTGGAAAGAGTAATGCGGAGTATAGCTAGACTCGGCTTCGTCTTTGATATGGGCGCCTCCCCGAGGTGGGCTCTCTGAATAGTAACCAGTATCTCTTATGATAGGGTTAGGGCCTTGTATTTGGGCGATTTGAGAGGAAGAGGATGGAAGATATGGAAAGTTTTCTAGGGAGAATTCAGGAATCTCGGTATGAACTGACTGCCTTTCCCTCCAGCCTCTTCTATGTAGGATTCTTTCTGGGTCAGACACATAGGGTGTCCTTGAATGAGATGTATCCAACCTTAGGTGTGGCTTACGGGGAGCCAGGACTGCAAACAGGTTTAACTGAAAAATGATTGTGGAGTCGCCAAGGTGAGGGGTGCACAACTCTCAACTCTTCGTGCTCACCTAACTGAAGAGTAAATGGATTTTGTCGAGGCCCAGGGATCTTAAATTTATTCAACTTCATCCCCGGCAACGGCGCCAAAAAGATGTTGTAGCTCCTAGAGACAGTCTAGAGTTGCCATAGACCAGTGCCTAGGACATCTTATATAGCAGAGAGTCAAGATCATGTAATAAGGATAATCTTAGTAGAATCGGGCTCTCGTACTATTTCTTTGCAGATGGGAAAATTAGATTTTAAATGGTACCAAATATTTCAAAAGCTCAACGCTGAAGGAACAATAATGAATTGGCAAGATGTTAAGCTCCAACATAAATGCATAAGACAATTCCAAGACAGTTCGCTGTAAAAAGGGCTGGATTCTCAATAATTCACAGAGAATGATGATTGAAAGACGTCTACTGAAAACATAGAAGAAAGAGAATATTAACTGTTATTAAGACAATATTCAGAAACATATGCTAACATGTGGTGGGCTTAAGCAATTAAGAATCCACACACGATAACAACATTCGTAAATAACACCTCATAGCAGCCAATATAGTAGAAATGTGGATGAATCGAAAACGGGACAACATATTACACCTGAGCCATATTTAAAGTGCCAAGAAGCCTATGATGTAAGTATCAACGAGGACAAATTTATATCAGAAGCAACAGGCAACTCGCATTCCAGAATGTAATACCAGATATATGGATGTAAGCGAAATGAATAACTACACTACAACACACAAGAGAGAATTACACACTGTAAAGAACCAAAACCAGAATCCTTTTCAAAGACAAAACTCCTTTTCATTGAGGCCCTACGGGCTCTTTGCATTCATATTAGAACTTTCACAAAAATTACAATCAAGAAGCTCTTACACAGTCAATTCTTCAGAAAGTTTGGAATCTGTCTTTCTCATTGGATTTACCTTATGTAGGCTTCCTTCCATCTCAGCGAGAAGATATTTTTTGGAAAAATATCTTCTTCACATGAACAAAATTTGTTAAATGTCACTTTCACAACAACAAAATTCATGATGAGGAATCAAGCCTCCCATCATGTGTAAACAGGCCCTCGGCCGTTTTTCAAAAACAGAAATTTAAACAACAGTTTGGCGAAAAAGTAAAATGCAGAGTGGGGAAAACAACCCACTCGAAACTTAAAAGAAATTAACTGAGTAAAAGTAAAATAGGCCGTTAAGGCCGAATCATGAGTTGACAAAGAATCACAGGTGCAGCTGAGTGGAGGCAGTGGCTGATTCAGGTGGGGGCACTTTGCAGATGAACTGGCATGCTGGCTCATGAACTGCGCGCAACTCTGCTGACTGTCCATAGCTGGCTCGGGCATTGCTGAGAGTCCCTCCACCTCGACAAAGGTTTCAGTGAGGGCGTGGAAACCTGCCCCAGTAGGAAGCTTGTGTTTAATCAAGTGGAGGAGGTTGAACTCTGTTCTCAGGGATGAAACAATCGTGTCAGCTTTGAGCTACTGCTTTGCCCGTCTGAAGGTCAGTTCGGTCCCTTTCTTCTTGCAAGCATTCTGTGTATTGGTCCAGAGGCAAGAGTACGACAGGGGTGGTCGGGTCCCAGCAGGAGGGGAGTCCAGCTGTCATAATCTCGCCCCATACCTCGTCGAACCGTCCAACGTTGGCGACCACCTGTTGGAGAGCTCCTGAAGCTGCGACCCGGGCCATCTCTTTGTTGACAATTTTGCAACACTCGATAGCCTCAGTGAATCGGCTAGGAATGCCGTGCTTCTGCATGTCGTCGGATCCCAGATCGCTGAGGAACGAAATGTACTCTTTGGCATGTTGGGCCCTATTAGACAGATCAAGATCTGCCTCCTGCAGTTTCCTACTGAGGTATGGTACAACAGACTTATGCTCCTCCATCATCCTTAGGAAGCTCCATTGCTCAGTCACAGCCGAGATTATATCTGACCAGATTATGCTCCTAGCCTCAAGAAGGGTGAGATTTCCTTTTGCATGGCTTTTCATATCGGCAATAATTTTCTGTTGATCTGCCGTCATCTTCTTTTCCTGCTCTATCTCTCTCTGCAACCCTTCGACTATTTTGGTGTTCTCGGCCAGAGAGTTTTCCAGGTTCGTGATCCTCTGCTTGGCTGTAGACACTTTCTTTTCCAATATCTCAATCTCAGCTCTTGCTGCGGACAATTGCTCAGACAACGAGCTAGTTCCACTTGACACCACAGTTCGCTGGCAGCTGTGAGAGTCCCATCTCGCTTGTAGCTCTGTTGCTTTATCCTGTAACACGTTGATTGTTTCGGCCATCTTCTCCCTTTCCTCCCTTTCTTTTGACAGCTTGGCGGACAATTCTGCTTTTTCTTGCTCCACCTGTACCAGTTCAGCCGTCTGGACATGGTGGGCGGCTGGTATACGGGCCTGACTTTTTGCCGATGCAACTTCCTTCTGCAGCTGTTCAATCAAGACCGCCTGCTGGTTTGTTTCCCCTATATCTTTCCCTTTGATCAGGTCTTGGTAGTAACGCACCTGATTGGCTCTGGCGCGGCAGCTAACTTGTTCGGCTGTCAGGGTAGCCCTCAACTGGTCATGTTTCTGCTCTAATTTCTTTAGCGCGAGGGTGACCTGCATCAATTTATCTTTCATCATGTCGCATACCGTCTGGAACAGGTCGCACATGTCGTTGGTTGGTACCTTCTTCATGTCGATGGAAAACTCAAGCACCCGATAGCTAGGGACATAAGAATTAGGATCCAGGATGGCTTCTGCCATAGACATTACCAGGCTTTCGGTGTCCGCGTTGATGGAGGCGGAGAGTCTGGTATGATACTTCTCAACATATCCCCCCAGATCAGCTTTGTACTTATCGCTGATCACTTTATTCGTCTGATCCCTTTCAACTGCCCTAGGCGAAGTGTGCTCTATGATAGCCTGCGTGACCTCTGTGAAATCAGAAGAAGTGGTACTGTCTCTCAGCACCATTATCCCTGCCTTGCTTTTATCCAACTTCCCGAACACCGTGAAGGGTTCCAGCAGTTGCTCTGCTCCTATGACTTCTGCCTCACTGGAGGTTGTTCTTTGTCTTTTGGGAGGGGGTGCTGCCCCTGAGGTACCTGCTTCTTCTCCTCCTTCTCCGCCTGTGCCTCTATTGACATTTTCTTCCTCCCCTGTAGCAGATGAATCCATCTCCATCTGTGAAAACGAGGGCCAAGTTTCAAGATTAGCCCTCCATTCCATAAATGGCCTCGTCTCATGCATGTAGGGTGCAGACCTGTTCCTTTTTCTTTTGTTCAAGATTATTTCTTGAGGGTCATAAGCCCAGCTTTTTCCCAGCCTTAAGTCCAGACCTTGCAGCATTTTCTCAACAATCGGGAGGGCATGTCTCGAGTTTACCACGAAGGGGCTGATTTCGATGGGAAGCCTTAGGATGTATCCCTTCTTGGCGGGAACAAAATGGAGCTGGTCGGCCTTGAGGGCTTGCCGGATGTATTCGAGTGCATAAACTCGTCTGATAGGAAACACTGGCAGCCGGTAGGGGGCAACTTCGCTCCATAGACCCGAATTTCGGTGTAGTCCTCAAATAGAAGCCAATCTCTAGTACTCTGGAACTTCCCAGCTTGCAGCCATCTTTTCATTTCTGGAAAGACCCTAGGGGAAGGCGAGTCATGAATAATGGTATAGGTAGTAGCCATGAAACTATTCACAAAACTGGAGTAAACCTCCCCCTTAGGTAATTGACGCACAAAGAAATTCCAGTCGAAGACTGGTCTGGGTTGGGAATTCTCAAGGTAAAATCTGTCTAGCCCCAAACCCTCAAACTTGTCGGCGTGCTGGAACAAGAAGAGATAAAAAACCATTGAACAGAAACAGAACTGACGGGTTTGTGGAAGCTCCTGGAATTGGGTTTGAATGGCTGTGGAGAGGAAACCATGGATATCTAATACCACCCCTTTTTGGGAAATGAGCCATAAGAAATGGATGCACACCGTGGAAATGTCTTCCAGACTCCCCACCCCTAAAAGGCTAGCGATTAGAGAGAGAATGGGCCGAACCTCTTCAACAAACAGACTTAATGGGAACAGCTCCACGGCGGGTAGGGAAGCAGCCTGGTCAACGGTTATAGAGGAGATGAAAGCTCGCCGGGCCTCCTGTGGCTGTTTGATGAACTGGGCTGCCAAGGCCGCGTCCTTTAAACTAACATATGTGGTGCTGGTAGGGATGCAGAGGGCCTGTTTGATAACATCGGGAGAAAGGGAAAAAACTCTGTTCCCCTGAGGAGAAGTGAAGGTGCCCCGATGCTCGTCGAAAACATCTCTGAGCCAGGTGATGAAATCGACCACAGAATGAACTTGCGGGGCAATTTGATGGTATAAGCCCGACACGATTACCCGATAACGGTCTGTGTTCTTAATATGGCGACTGAAAAGCAAGGGTTTGATGCTGCGGATGTCAAATGGGTACTTGGGGTCACAAATACCAGCCTGCAAGTCAAGGAGAGGGTCGAAACCGGGAGGAATCCTAGATTCACGGACCTGGGGGGTCTCTGGTTCATTCTTTTTTGGCGTTCCCCTTCCCATGGATGACATTCACGAATTTGAAAAAGCGAAAGGAAAACAGAGGGAGAATGAATAATGGAATACCTGAACGGAAGGTAAATCTGCTCGGGAAAGCGACGCAGGGAACTCTGACAATGACTGGGTAGACCAGGTGCTCTTTCCTACTTGGTATACGCCGTGGACGGGAACCTGCGACCTTTTACTGGAGTGAAATATGGAGGGAATGTTATCTCTGGACTGGGTAATTTTAGGTAAAAAGATGGATAGATAAAACGAGTGAAGGCAAGTGTCCTAAGGACACTGACAGTGAGGCACGCGGCGCATAAGGATTGGGTGTGTTAGAGTGTAGGTGGGCGCCTCGTGCCGGGTTTAAGGCTGGTACGGGTCTCGGTACCAACTGACCTAATGGACTTTACCTTAAATTTTTACCGTATGCGCTGTATAACTCCTAAAACATATGAGCTCTTATACCGATTAAATACATAACCTTACCACCATGAGGGTCCACCTTTCGATTCGCCACATCATCACACCACGCGACATGCTCCTGCCACCTCCTTCTAACATTGAGTCTCCACCATGCTGCGTTGTCACAATTCCGCAGGGGTATGGATCTCGTCCTCCCCTCGCTGCTCGACCCCCTCGGAATTTCCCTCGTGCATCCTCACGTGGCAGCATTTCCTTTCAATACATAGGTTTTGCGTTTAGTGCCGCGTTCAATGGCATTTTATGTTTCCTGTTAGCCCTTTGGCTTTATACTCCATCCTTTTTGTGTTAATTCCTCATCGGCTTAATGTACGTGGCTTTCATTACGTTGTCTCCTTTCGACCCACTTTTGAAATATTTCGCCCTTTGATATAAATTTTAATACATGGCTTTTCAACCCTTTAATACACCCATGACTAATGTTAAAGATTGAACAACACAATCCATGATGGTACGAATCTTTTCCGGATTAAACACTATCCCTTCTTCTGATATAACATGACCCAGATACTAAAACTGATCTTTATAGAAGTCACATTTACTAAATTTAACATATAGTTGTTGATCTCGAAAAACTTGCAATACAATGTGCAAATGTTCCTTATGCTCTTATTCAGTCTTAGAGTAAATCAGTATGCCATCTATAAAAATCAGTACAAATTTATTGAGATAGAGATGAAATATATTGTGCATTAGGCTCATAAATGTGGCGGGTGCATTAGTCAATCCAAATGGCAACACCACAAATGCATTCCAAGATAAGGATTCCATTGGTTCCAAAACTAGCTCCAGAATCTGTCTTTCTTTCCTCAACTGCTACTGCCATTTTTTGTTCTCTTAATTATTTCTTCTTCTAGTTCTTCTGAGGGTGGAACCCCTCTCCTCCCACCTAAGATCCTTCACCTCTAGGGAGGAAGGCCAAGAAACAAAACTTCCCAAATTGACTGGTAGTTAGGTAACTAAGTTAGGTAACTACTACTGGGCCTCCTCTATTGAATCTTCTCCTCATGCCTTTATTCAAATTAATATAACTTCATGAATTATCAAGCATAACAATTGACCTCTAACCCACATATAATCATAATTATAATTCTGTCCAAAATTATGGTCGAATTCCTTTATTTAAGTTCAAGTAATTAGTTTATGGTTAATCAATTAACCGATGAACATAAGTAATTTACCATAAATTACTGACGAAACCTGAGCAGTTACACATGACCATATGCTTAAGGTATTGACATCACCCAAAAAATATATAATGTTGTAGTGGTGGCGAAAGAGGATTCAATATTGGTAGCCATAATAACAAATAATCTACTGAATTAATAGTTTGTTGGATTATTCATTTTAAAGTATCTATTCAAGCCATGAGAGTATTCTCCCATCAACTGTGAAAGGGTAACAAATACAGATTGCAAGAAGTGGCTATTAGATTATTCACTTTAAAACATTTATTCAAGCCATCATAGGGTATTTCCATCAACTCTGAACGGGCAAGAAACACGTATTACAATAGAAAGCTCCCACCAAGACCATAATACTAGAACACAATATGTAATATACAGTTACAATAGAGAGCTCCCACCAAGACCATAATACTAGAACACAATATGTAATATACAGCCCTAAAAAGAACATTACTGCAACTTATTATGTAGATTTACATCCTAGATCTATATCAAGAACAAAATAAAAGTAGCTCACTTAGAAAATAGTACAACCAAAAACCTATAATTTAGGTAGCTCACTTAGAAAATAGTACAACCAAAAACCTATAATTTTTTCATGTTGGTGGGTACTCCATGAGTTGGTGGAACAAGTCAAGTTTTGTCAAAGATGCAGCACACACCTCAGGGAGTTTCCTTCCACCAACAAGTCCAATGCTTTGTTTATATCTGAAAAAGGAAGCTCATGTGTAATAAACTCTTCACCCTTATGTCCTGCGAGAGCAACATTAATGACAAAATATATGTTAGATATTCTTTAGCACTCAAAACAAATTTGAAAATTAACAGATGTCATGCATGTTTTGTCACCTTGTTCATGCATTTCTCCACTAGGTCAGGTAGTTCATATTTTCCCTTGAATCCCCCAAATGTTGATCCGTCCATCTTCCTCCCATCAAAAAATTCCAATGGATGAAGGCTTATCTTTCTGGGGCTTACATCGATTCCAACCAGCACAGCCAAACCCCACCCCTGTGGTAAATTGATACACATTTAGTATATCATTGGTTGAGTCATCTTTATCTTCATTGTGTATTTTGAGAATATTTGGAATCAATAAACCATAATTACTATTTAAAAAAAAATGGACTTCACTTTTCGCTTAATAAACTAGTAATAAGATTTAATTTTAAATAATTTCAAAATATTCTTAAAATCCACAATCAAATTAAATATTGTTCAATCGAATTAAATATTGTTAAGTCTATGAGATACCACGTAAACTAGCACAACCACATTAGTAAAAACTAATGTGGTTGATATACGCCGATAGGCGTATATAAAATAGATTTACAACCACATTTACCAATGTGGTTGATATACGCCGATAGGCCTATATCCACTACCCATCACATTAATTTAGATATCAATAAATAAATATTATATATAATAATTTTATTATATTAACTTGAAATATATATATTATATATTAATAAGAATATTAATATATTAAATATATTAATTATGACTAAAATCACAAAATATTTTGTATATTAATAATATTATAATAAGTATTAATAATACATATTAAAATTATTTATTAATATACTAAAAATATTAAGTATAAACATACTATAAATTAACTTGAAATATATATAATATATATTAATATAAAAATAATATTAATAATATATAATAATTTAATATTTATTTATATATTAATATCATAGATGGTTATATTATTAATAAACCAAAAGAACTAAGAATATATTAATAATATATATTATATCATAGTTGTTTATATAGTTAATAATATTACTAATAATCATTATTAATAAATATTTGAATATTTATTTATCATGATTATTAGTAATATTATAATATTATTAATATTACTAAATAAATATTATAATATTATAATATTATTTATATATATTATTAATAATATATATAAATAATATTATAATATTAGTAATAATCATTATTAATAAATATTTTAATATTTAGTAATAATATATATTAATAATATTATAATATTACTAATAATCATTATTAATAAATATTTGAATATTTATTTATAATGATTATTAGTAATATTATAATATTATTAATATATATTATTACTAAATATTATTAATATTACTAAATAAATATTATAATATTATTAATAATATATATTAATAATATTATAATATTACTTATAATCATTATTAATAAATATTTGAATATTTATTTATAATGATTATTGATAATATTATAATATTATTAATATATACAAAAATATTTTATATATATTATTAATATTATAATAAGTATTAATAATATATATTAAAAATATTTATTAATATAAAAATAATAAAAATAGTATATAATATTTTTATATTTTTATATATATTAATATCATAGATAGTTATATTATTAATAAACCAAAAGAACTAATAATATATTAATAATATATATTATATCATAGTTGGTTATATTATTAATAATATTATTATAATATTACTAATAATCATTATTAATAAATATTTGAATATTTATTTATAATATATATTAATATATTAATAATATTAAACTCAAGAGAGTAATAAACCATATGAAAAAATATTTAAAAACAAAAAACCTAAGAGATTAATAAACCCTAACAATTATTATTTTAAAGTGAATATATTAATAAACCCAAGGGATAATTAATAATACAAACTTAAGGTATGAATAAGGCTAAGGGCAATATTAAAAACAATAGAGATTAAAAAACCCAAGAGTTTAATACTATAAACGAAATCAATTGGTGAACCCAAGGGAAAACCATTACCCAAAAAATTATAAACCAAAGGAATTGGCGAACCGAAGGGAATTGATTTAAACATTGAGACAATTGTTGTCACAAAGCGACGTTGGACCAACTATGACCAAGGTTGGCCATGGGTGATTTTCATATTAAGACAATATTTGTCAGAATGTGACATTTGATCATGGATGACATTGATCGATTATTCATATTATAAACCAAAAGAACTAATAAACCCAAGGGTTTAATATTATAAAACAAAGGAATTGGTGAACCCAAGGGACAACCATCACCCAACAAATTATAAACCAAAAGAAATTGGTGAACCTAAGGGAATTGATTTAAACATTGAGAGAATTGTTATCACAATGCGACGTTGGACCAACTATGACCAGGGTTGGCCATGGGTGATTTTGATATTGAGACAATATTTGTCAGAATGTCACATTTTATCATGGATGACATTGATCGATTATTCATATTATAAACCAAAAGAACTAATAAACCCAAGAGTTTAATATTATAAACCAAAGGAATTGGTGAACCCAAGGGACAACCATTACCCAACAAATTATAAACCAAAAGGAATTGGTGAACCCAACGGAATTGATTTAAACATTGAGACCATTGTTGTCACAATGCGACATTTGATCATGGATGACATTGATTGATTATTCATATTATAAACCAAAAGAACTAATAACCCCAAGGGTTTAATATTATAAACCAAAGGAATTGGTGAACCCAAGGGATTTGATTTAAATACTGAGACAATTGTTGTCACAATGCGACGTTCGACCAACTATGACCATTGTTGGCCATGGGTGATTTTCATATTGAGACAATGTTTGTCAGAATGTGACATTTGATCATGGATGACATTGATCGATTATTTATATTATAAACCAAAAGAAGTAATAAACCCAAGGGTTTAATATTATAAACCAAAGGAATTGGGAACCCAAGGGAATCGACTTAAACATTGAGACAATTGTCACGAATGGCGACGTTCGACTAACTATGACCATGGCCGCCATGGGTGATTTTCATTGAGACAATGTTTGTCGTAATGTGACATTTGATCATGGACGACATTGATCGATTATTTATATTATAAACCAAAGAAGTAATAAACCCAAGGGTATATTATAAACCAAATGAATTGGTGAACCCAAGGGAAAACCATTACCCAAAAAATTATAAACCAAAGGAATTGGTGAACCCAAGGGAATTGATTTAAACATTGAGACAATTGTTGTCACAGTGCGACGTTGGACTAACTATGACCATGGTTGACCATGGGTAATTTTCATATTGAGACAATATTTGTCAGAATGTGACATTTGATCATGGACGACATTGATCTATATTCATATTATAAACCAAAAGAACTAATAAACCCAAGGGTTTATTATTATAAACCAAAGGAATTGATGAACACAAGGGAATTGATTTAAACATTGAGAGAATTGTTGTCATTATTCATATTATAAACCAAAAGAACTAATAAACCCAAGGGTTTAATATTATAAACCAAAAGAATTGGTGAACCCAAGGGAAAACCATTACCCAACAAATTATAAACCAAAGGAATTGGTGAACCCAAGGAATTGATTTAAACATGGATGACATTACTTGGATTATTTATATTATAAACCAAAAGAACTAATAAACACAAGGGTTTAATATTATAAACCAAAGGAGTTGGTGAAACTCAAGGAAAACCATTACCCAACAAATTATAAACCAAAGGAATTGGTGAACCCAAGGGAATTGATTTAAACATTGAGACAATTGTTGTCGGAATGCGACGTTCGACCAACTATGACCATGGCTGGCCATGGGTGATTTTCATATTCAGACAATGTTTGTCAGAATGTGACATTTGATCATGGATGACATTGATCGATTATTTATATTATAGACCAAAAGAACTAATAAACCCAAGGGTTTAATATTATAAACCAAAGGAATTGGTGAACCCAAGGGAAAACCATTACCTAACAAATTATAAACCAAAGGAATTAGTGAACCCAAGGGAATTCATTTACACATTGAGACAATTGTTGTCATTATTCATATTATAAACCAAAAGAACTAATAAACCCAAGGGTTTAATATTATACACCAAAAGAATTGGTGAACCCAAGGGAAAACCATTACCCAACAAATTATAAACCAAAGGAATCGTGAACCCAAGGGAATTGATTTAAACATGGATGACATTGATCGATTATTTATATTATAAACCAAAAGAACTAATAAACACAAGGGTTTAATATTATAAACCAAAGGAGTTGCTGAACCCAAGGGAAAACTATTACCCAACAAATTATAAACCAAAGGAATTGGTGAACCCAAGGGAATTGATTTAAAGATTGAGACAATTGTTGTCACAATGCGATGTTCACCAACTATGACCATGGCTAGCCATGGGTGATTTTCATATTGAGACAATGTTTGTTTTAATGTGAAATTTGATCATGGATGACATTGATCGATTATTTATATTATAAACTAAAAGAACTAATAAACCCAAGGGTTTAATATTATAAACCAAAGGAATTGGTGAACCCAAGGGAATTCATTTAAACATTGAGACAATTGTTGTCATTATTCATATTATAAATCAAAAGAACTAATAAACCCAAGGGTTTAATATTATAAACCAAAAGAATTGGTGAGCCCAAGGGAAAACCATTACCCAACAAATTATAAACCAAAGGAATTGGTGAACCCAAGGAATTGCTTTAAACATGGATGACATTGATCGATTATTTATATTATAAACCAAAAGAACTAATAAACACAAGGGTTTAATATTATAAACCAAAGGAATTGGTGAACCCAAGGGAAATCCATTACCCGACAAATTATAAACCAAAGGAATTGGTGAACCCAAGGGAATTGATTTAAACATTGAGACAATTGTTGTCACAATGCGATGTTGGACCAACTATGACCATGGTTGGCCATGGGTGATTTTCATATTGAGACAATATTTGTTAGAATGTGACATTTGATCATGGATTACATTGATTGATTATTCATATTATAAACCAAAAAAACTAATAAACCCAAGGGTTTAATATTATAAACCAAAGGAATTGGTGAACCCCAGTGAATTCATTTAAAACATTGAGACAATGTTGTCATTATTCATATTATAAACCAAAAGAACTAATAAGCCCAAGGGTTTAATATAGAAAACCAAAAGAATCGTGAACAAAAGGAAACCATTACCCAACAAATTATAAACCAAAGGAATTGGTGAACCTAAAGGGAATTGATTTAAAACATGGATGATATCGATTGATTATTTATATTATAAACCAAAAGAACTAATAAACACAAGGGTTTAATATTATAAACCAAAGGAGTTGGTGAACACAAGGGAAAACCATTACCCAACAAATTATAAACCAAAGGAATTGGTGAACCCAAGGGAATTGATTTAAACATTAAGACAATTGTTGTCACAATGCGACGCTCGACCAACTATGACCATGGTTGGCCATGGGTGATTTTCATATTGAGACAATGTTTGTCAGAATGTGACATTTGATCATGGATGACATTGATCGATTATTTATATTATAAACCAAAAGAACTAATAAACCAAAGGGTTTAATATTATAACCAAAATGAATTGGTGAACCCAGGGGAAAACCATTACCTAACAAATTATAAACCAAAGGAATTAGTGAACCCAAGGGAATTCATTTAAACATTGAGACAATTGTTGTCATTATTCATATTATAAACCAAAAGAACTAATAAACTCAAGGGTTTAATATTATACACCAAAAGAATTGGTGAACCCAAGGGAAAACCATTACCCAACAAATTATAAACCAAAGGAATTTGTGAACCCAAGGGAATTGATTTAAACATGGATGACATTGATTGATTATTTATATTATAAACCAAAAGAACTAATAAACACAAGGGTTTAATATTATAAACCAAAGGAGTTGGTGAACCCAAGGGAAAACAATTACCTAACAAATTATAAACCAAAGGAATTGGTGAACCCAAGGGAATTGATTTAAACATTGAGACAATTGTTGTCACAATGCGACGCTCGACCAACTATGACCATGGTTGGCCATGGGTGATTTTCATATTGAGACAATGTTTGTCAGAATGTGAAATTTGATCATGGATGACATTGATCGATTATTTATATTATAAACCAAAAGAACTAATAAACCCAATGGTTTAATATTATAAACCAAAGGAATTGGTGAAACCAAGGGAAAACCATTACCGAACAAATTATAAACCAAAGGAATTGGTGAACCCAAGGGAATTCATTTAAACATTGAGACAATTGTTGTCATTATTCATATTATAAATCAAAAGAACTAATAAACCCAAGGGTTTAATATTATAAACTAAAAGAATTGGTGAACCCAACGGAAAACCATTACCCAACAAATTATAAACCAAAGGAATTGGTGAACCCAAGGGAATTGATTTAAACATGGATGACATTGATCGGTTATTTATATTATAAACCAAAAGAACTAATAAACACAAGGGTTTAATATTATAAACCAAAGGAATTGGTGAACCCAAGGGAAAACCATTACCCGACAAATTATAAACCAAAGGAATTGATGAACCCAAGGAAATTGATTTAAACATTGAGACAATTGTTGTCACAATGCGACGTTCGACTAACTATGACCATGGTTGGCCATGGGTGATTTTCATATTGAGACAATATTTGTCAGAATGTGACATTTGATCATGGATGACATTGATCGATTATTCCTATTATAAACCAAAAGAACTAATAAACCCAAGGGTTTAATATTATAAACCAAAGGAATTGGTGAACCCAAGGAATTGATTTAAACATTGAGAAAATTGTTGTCACAATGTGACGTTTGACCAACTATGACCATGGTTGGCCATGGGTGATTTTCATATTGAAACAATATTTGTCAGAATGTGACATGTGATCGTGGATGACATTGATCGATTATTCATATTATAAACCAAAGGAACTAATAAACCCAAGGGTTTAATATTATAAACCAAAGGAATTGGTGAACCCAAGAGAATTGATTTAAATTATTTGTTTTGTTTAGGGAATGAAACATTTTAGAATAATATATATATATATATATATATATATATATATATATTAAAAATGAGAAATATAAGTTTTTTTTCTCTTCTTCCATCAAAATATGTTATTGATGGTTGAGGGTGAGAATGAAATATGAGTTGTAATTTCAAAAACAAAGTGAATAAGCGCAATAATAATGGATTATTCATGTTTTATAATGTTTTTAATTAATTTTTACCAAATATGTATAGTTGTTTAGTTATAGCTCACATTAGTTTTTAGTTAGATATTATTTTATTTGACATGCCAACTAAGATTGAGAACAAAAGAAATTAGATATCTCTATCATATAGGGTTTTATAATGCATCTATTGGTCCAATAATGTTTTTAATTAAAATTAACCAAACATATGTAAATTTTTTTGTTCTCATTATGGTTGACATTATTTCTTAATTTAATGAACATTTTATTTTTACTTTAGGAAAGATGTGTCAAAGCTAGAGTAAGCATAAAAAGAATTATACATCTCATACACTTTTAGATAATAAAAATTGTATTACTTATACTACCGAATTTATATTTTTAAACCTTTTTAATATTTTATTTTCCTAAATTAATATTTAAAACATATGATATAAAAAATTTAATTTTTTTAAGTAAACTTCAAGTTTTATTTTTATTATTAATTTCATTTTCTTTTATTTTGATTATAAAAAAATTAATAATGATAATTAATAATAATTATTAGCGTTTATTAAAATTTATCTTGAAATAAAAAAAAATAGAATTTGTTCAAATTTTATATGTTAAAAAAAAAACACTCCAAAATTACTATATAAAAAAATTAATAAAAAAATTAATATTTCCTAAATAAAATATAATATAAAAATTTATTTACTAAATTTATATTTATAATTTATTTGAACGATTCTTAAATGTAAAACTATATTTTATGGTTTTCAAAACTATATTTTGAACATTGGATCTCTCCTTTTTCACTAATTTCACATTATTTTTATCACCAACTTAGCTACCTCATGACTATATTTTGATGATATCAAAAAAATAATTTAAACAATTTTAGTTAATCAAATTATCTAATTAAAAAACATTGATAGAAACATTTTATGTTCATGTATGACAATCATCTTCCACTTTTCAATTGCATTTATTTTAACTTTTAATACATTAAAAAAAATTTGAAGATAAAAATGTGAACATATATTAATGGATTTATACTCTTTCAACACAATTTTAACAAGAAAAGTTATTTAAGTTATGGTTTACAAACATTGGTAGAAAATTAAAACTAGAGATGGAAACATTTTACCTTCATGTAAGATAATTATCCACCACTTTGCAATTCCACTTTTTATTGACTTAATACATGGTCATAAGGTAGATGATTTTTTTTTTAATCAAGGTAGGATGAAGAGTAAATATTGGATATAACATATTTTTATAAGTTTTACTTAATATTTATCCCCATCCCACATATAGAAGGCTAGTGTTGTGACAAAATATTGAGCAAAACATACTATTATAAGTTTTATTGGATATTTCCCCTATATCATATATGAGGAGTTAGGAGAAACCAGAAAATTCACCCAATATTAAATCCTAAACCTCCTTTATAAATATTAGTAATCACACACCCGTCTCCAAAATTGGAGTGAGAAAGATTCTAGATAAAACATATTATCATAAATATTTATGTTGTCTTAATAAATCCTTTATTCCGAAAACAGAATCAGAACAAAATATTTAGTAAAATATATTATTATAAATTTTATTAATATTCCCTTCTTAATCTTCCTCTCACTTTTATATAAATATTTTTACACCACACCAAAAAAAACTACTTATAATATAAAAACAAAAACCTTTACTTCAAATTAATAAAACCAATTATTAAAACCAATATGGATAAATATATCGTTGGAAAAAGCAATCTCATTAATTTGTTGGAAGGTAGAAGGTTGTGAAAAAATAAAATATAGATGTTTAAGTTATTAAATGGTCCTTTCCGGATAGAGAATAACAAGAAGATAGACCAAAACTATTCGATTACAATCGGGATAAGGCATGTTATCTCTCAGGCCGTTGACGACAGGAGAGTTATCATTCTCCGAACATTGTGAGGATCGGACTCTTCTTCTAGGTGCTTCCTTTGGAATTTTTCTCGTGATTTTACATTGAATTTTAATACAAATTTGGGGACCAATTTAAGTGTGTTACATATTTTTATTACTTTAAATTTATTTTTATTTTTAAAAATGAAATATAAAAACATTACTATATAATAAATAATGCTATCAAATTTCAAAAACAATCTGTTAAAATACAAGGGTACTTTCACCTCCACCTTTTGCGCGTACGCTCTCTGCTACCACGGATCATTAATATCATAAAACTATCGTTTTGGGAAAAATAATTTGATGTAGAAGCAATGTTAACCTGTATTTCGCATGCAGAAACCTGTTGAAAAGTCGACATTAGAGAGACAGGTGACTGATGTATCACAGTGCATATTAATCTACACAATCCATTAATATAATTTCTGGAAACGCCAAGATTTCTTTCAACGATCTTAAATAATCATATCCTTGATCTATTGAGAAGCTGAAACAGGCCTGCAGCTAGAAACGTTGGGAAGAATAAAGTAGCTAACAGACAAATAATTTTTCAGTGAATGGCATATCCCCATAAGGGTTTCAATCCATTTTTTGAGATTTTTTGTTGGTCTGCAAAAGTTACCTTCTTAATATTGTCAGACGAACCTTCTACTTTCTTCGAATCCTTCATGATTTCGCTCTTGCTCCCACAATTCATATGTAACTCTGGCTTGCCATCTTCAGTTGACCAAAAGCAGGTGTTCTTCCTCTTTGCTTTCATGGCATCCAAGACTTCGTTTGGAATAATTAACCCTGTCACTGTAACCTTTTGCTGATAAAAATCTACATCGATAGAGTGCAATCCTGTGGCAATGAAACATGAAAATTTAGTAAAATAATTTTTGATTAAATTACATTTTTTAATTATTATTTGTTTTTAATGTAAATAGAGATTCAACCCACTTCAAAAACTACAGAAAAACTGTACACAATCCACCTCATCCCACTTAAATTTCTAGAAAAATTGACTAAAAAAATATACCTAAAAACCTCCCAAACTTATAACAGAGATTACTGCCCTGTATCCAGAAAAGTTCGGAGCGATGTACCTTTGAAATGAGAGAGAGCCTTTCGAATTTTTCGCTCACAACCATAAGAATACAAGGGTACTTTCACCTCCACCTTTTGCGCGTACGCTCTCTGCTACCACGGATCATTAATATCATAAAACTATGGCTTTTGGAAAAATAATTTGATGTAGAAGCAATGTTTACCTGTATTTCGCATGCAGAAACCTGTTGAAAAGTCGACATTAGAGAGACAGGTGACTGATGTATCACAGTGCATATTAATCTACACAATCCATTAATATAATTTCTGGAAACGCCAAGATTTCTTTCAACGATCTTAAATAATCATATCCTTGATCTATTGAGAAGCTGAAACAGGCCTGCAGCTATAAACGTTGGGAAGAATAAATTTTATTTTCTATTTCCCATGAGATAGAAATATTTATTTTCTATGCCCATTAGCTGTTGATTTTCCTACAATTTGCCCGGATCTCTCCTTGATTTCCTGTCAATACATTAATATTTCCCATCGTAGTAATGGAATTACTAAATGCAAGTCGAAATTTGCTTACATCGCCAGCGTATGTTGCGGCTAGGTCGGATGTAATATCCGTAGACAGGAGTTCCTGATCAATCTGAAGGATCGCTCTGTTGTGCAGGACTTCATGGTAAAACCCACTGTCGAAAGAGAAAGGGTTGCCCTTGGTGCCGTCGAGGAAAACCTTTGGATCTTTTCGTATATCAGTGATTTGGTCGGGAGGGGGGCAAACTTTCTTCAATGATGTCACAAGAGTTGGGTCCATGGATGGATCTGCCATACCACTATCCTCAAAATCGTAAACCCGATCCTTGAAGAATCCACAGTGAGCGAAACCTATTGTGTGCGCTCCTGCTCTCACAAACAAATAATAAGACCCACTAACAATGGACTGGCCGCTTGAACCCTCGTGGATAAGTTTAACCTAGAGGGTTCTTATATGTAATTGGGTAGTGAGTAAATCTCACATAAACTATTTAATCTACATTTATATGTGATATATGGCGACTAAATCTCACACAAACCATTTAATTTAAACCTAATAAATAAATACCGCTGATTTACAAAAACCTGACATATTAGCGATAAAGATCCCAACTTCCACAGAGATTTACTTACCAAGCAATGTGGCTAAATCTGTTAGGTTTAAGCCAACAGATTCGAAGGCACTTAGGGCTGCGTCAATGGAGAATGTTGGACCTGGAATGATCACATCCTCTATTTTCGAAACTAGGCCATCCTTTCGTCCAGTTGGTACTGGGTATTGAAGACCCCCTGACTGAAATTACAATATCCCGTTGCAAATATTATTTTCACAACTAAAAGCCTAGAAAATATCACAAGGAAGATGGCTGAGATTGATTGTTTACCATTGCAACTGCGTCACGAGTAGCCAACGCGAGAATATCCGCACAGGAGACAATTCCTTTGCATCTGTTCTCCAACAAAGCTTTTATTTCGTCTATCAGATCGAATCCTCTGAGTGTCAAGTTGGGTACAACATCCTTCTCTGCAATGTTATCTTCAGTGCTATCGACCAGAACAGATGCATCACAGCCTTGTACATGATTAATGATTTGAATACATTTAAAAAACTCTGTTGCAATACTGTTTTACTTCTGACAAATTTAATCTAAGATCGGAAAGTGTTATACCCGAATGAAACAGTCATGAAAATGCAAACGCAGCAATCCCGCTGGCATGGACTTGTCCTTGAGAAACGATTTCTGCACCACGCTTCGGACAAGTTGCTCTGCATTGGGACATGTCTTACTGTAGAAACCTACCTGCTTATGTTGGGCTACTGTAAACGGTAACATTATGTTTAGAACGACCAGACAAACAAGTAATATTGGTGTAGCCATGACTTCAGTGTCACGATCAAGATCAAGATCCGACTGCTAACAGACGAATGCTAGAGGCTCGTCTTCTTGAATTTCCATGGGAGAGACGACCCGTTCCACTCCTCCACCGTTACCTCCGACTTGAAACCACCAGGGCGCCCACCTCACGACGTGTCCTTGTCCACCGGCGCCTTCAGACACTTGGCATAACAGTGTCACACACTTGGACAAGCGTTAGTCTTTCAGTTTCATTCGAAAGGTTAATCTTGATAGGTGTCAATTAATAAATGGCACAGTAAATTTTTAATCCAGATTTGTAAAAAATTAATTTAAGTACGGTTTAAACACATGATTTAGATATGCAAGGAAGTTAGTGGGGTAGATTTCATCCATAGATTTAGTGGCGACGACCAGAATATACTGGCATCTTCCAATCATGACCATCAGATCAAAAAAATTAATTAGCCTAATCACAAAACATGCTCCTTCCGACAGGGGGTTACGCGTAAAAACAAAAGAAAGAATGCGAGATATTACATGGGTAATGCTGAGATAAGAATGCGATACATTATATCTGCATAGCCAACACACTCGGAAAAATTTGTAATCTACGCCTCCATCGACTTGTATCTCGTATCACTGCCCAAAAAAATAGAACTTTTGAACATTATAAACATAACGAGTACTAAACAATGAAAGTTGATAATGAGAGTCCCGAGTATGTAATAAATGAGATATCGGCAAACAAAAAGTTAGGAGGTGATATTTTAGTAAACCGAGAATGTGAAAAAAGATACAGTGTAGGCTTAGACTGGTCTTTTGGGTTGATGCACTCAGTCACTCCCAGGGCCAGGGCTGCAGACAGTTTTTGTAAAGAAAATTATGAATTTGAATCTCAGTGTTAACAAGTTGCAGAAGTGGATCTGTTCATTTACCTTTGGGGAATTTGTTAGGGTTG
This sequence comes from Pinus albicaulis, assembly GCA_034641835.2. NCBI lineage: Eukaryota > Viridiplantae > Streptophyta > Pinopsida > Pinales > Pinaceae > Pinus > Pinus albicaulis. Next base: position 408,875,416 of record CM076582.1, read on the forward strand.
GTGTCAACTCCAATTATCCTGGATGCTCCTGTAGATCTGACCCCCTCAGCAACCTTTTCAAAATAATATTGGTGAAGTAAGTAAATTATTAAAGTCAAAGTGAGTGTAGGTCTTGGGGTGAGGAATGTAGGTTGTCTTCCATTTATATTATTACATGTATAACATGTTTGCTTAGTATACTAAACTACATTTAAAAAAAAAATATTAAAAAAAAGTTGATAAAGCAAAACAAAGTGCCAATTTGATAATTTACCAACCGCAAGACCGACTGAGCCAAGACCAAATATGGCTACTGTTGATTCTACATTAGCTGTATTCCAGGCAGCCCCAACTCCTGCAAATCAGATAACAGTGAGCATTAAGCTGTCAAGGGAGCAGATCAGATAACCATGAATATCATTAGGTCAGGAAATACTATCAATAGAGGTGAATATTATTTGATAAAAGGCAGGACATGTTATTTCCCATATTAAACCTGTTAGATTTAGATTTATGGTCCTTGGAAATTTTTATATGTGAAAATTTTAAGAAATAACGGTTAAGTATTAGTATTTTGGATGTTTAAGTATTAGTATTTTGGATGTGGTGAATCTATTTTTATTATAAAAAATTAAAAATAAAATATTCTCAAAGAAAACAAAAAAATGTATTGACAGTTTTCAATCGAAATGAGAAAAATTGTCACTAGATAAATTAGGCCATTCCAATATAAGCTTCAATCTGTTTAAATAATTCAAATATTATTAAATAAATAGGTTCTTCCAGTATTCTTTTATTTGAACCATTCAAATAATATTAAATAAATAGGTTCTTACAATATTCTTTTGTCCCAGGTACCATTAATGTCCAGCTAACATGGATCTGAATAAAATAGAGTTTTACTGTACTTGTGTATTGCAATTATTTAAAGAATGCAAACAGCTTGTAATATATGTATTTATCCAGAACCATGTTGGTTTTGAAGGTTGGACTGCAATTATTTAAATAATTGCAAACAGGTTGTAAAAATATATTTATTCAGATCCATGTTACGTTGTAGAGATTTATGATACGCGTGAGAAAAGGAATACAGTAAAAATCTATTTTTTCAGTAATATTTAAAGAGAGCAAACAGCTCGAACTTGTATAGAAATTTGTATCGGATTTATTTAAAAAGTACGTACAGTCAGGGGTTGGTTTTTGAAGTTAATTTCAGGATTATATAAATATATTTTTAAAGATGTGTATTATTAAGAGTTTTTTTTTTTTGGTTATTTTTTGAAAGTTTTTTGGGTAAATTTTTCTAAAATTTTGTTGGAGTTTATTTAAACAGAAGTTTGATGGGTAATATTACACAATAGAAGTGTCCTAGAGTTTTTTAGAGTGCTAAATCTATAGTAAAAAAAAAATTAAATAATAGAAATCAAGATCTCGTCTCATATTTTTTTACAGAATTCTAACATCTGAAGCTCCAAAAAATCACACTAAAAACAATTCCTTATTAAGATTGGGTTTTTAGAATTAGGATAGTGTGAAATTATATTAAATTTGGAAGTTTTTTGGGGCAAATTTTTCTAAAATCCTGCAGGAATTCATTGAAAACAAAAGTTAGATAGATAACATTGCACAATCGAAGTGCCCTAGGATTTTTTAGAGTGCTCAATCCATAGTAAAAAAAACAGTTTATATAATACAAATCAAGATTTCAACTCAAATTTTTTTACAAAATTCCAACATCTGAAATTCCAAAAAATCATACTAAAAACAATTCCTTATTAAGATTAGATTGTTAAAATAAAGATTGGGTTGTTAGAATTAAGATAATGTAAAATTTAAAAACTTTTTTAAATAATTTATTTTTTAAAAATAGTTTGTTGGCTCAATTTCGGTTTAGGTTTGAACTTGATAAAAACTAAATCCCACACCAACCAAATCTAAATAGGCCCCTCAAAACTAAGATATTATGGTGAATCTATATTAAAACTAGGAGGGCAAATTGGTGTGATGGATGAGTTGACAGACCGGTTGCTATTGCACAGGCAAGGAGGCAGATTTTTTCCAGAGGAGCCTTCGGATTGATTTTGACGACACAGGCATAGTCAACGACAGTGTACTCGCTGAAGGTTGATGTAAAGAAATGATAGACTGGTTTTCCAGAAATGGAGAAACGAGACTTGTTATCGCTCCGCATCACAGCCCTGGAGGCGTCCACTCTGAATTTTCCGCATAGATTGGTCTTCTTGGAGTTACAGTAAACACAATCACCACACTCTCCAGAAAACAAAGGAATCACATGATCTCCTTCCCTGAGATCTGTTACACCTGTTCCCACGCTCTCTACAATCCTGCAATTCATCAAAGGTTTTTAGCGAACCCATCTTTAAGATTAAGTCTATTTTTTGAATCAGTGGTTTTGAGGATGAATCACATTAGCTGATTCTATACTTAAAGCTAATTCTAATGATGTGATTTATCTCAAAGTATTTTTATCTACATTATAAATCACAAAAATCTTAGATCTAACAATTTAATAAGTGTTTAGACAGTTATAAGTGTGTTGTTAAGAAATTTAATAATATGAAGTTCACTGGTTCAATGATGTAAAGATCACTGGTTTAAAATTTAGTGAAAAAAAATCTAATCGTATTAAAAGAAGCATTTTTATATTGATTGCTGATGTCTATTGGGCAATCAGACTAACATGGGCGCCCTCCCATGTCCATCTGGTTGCCCAATATTGTGAGAATCATCAAACAGACTGATATAAGTGCGCTCCCATGTATATCTGATTGCCCAATATTGTGAGAATTAGCAATCAGACAAATATGGGCTAGCTCCCATGTCCATTTAATTGCAGAATATTATAAGAATTAGCAGTCGATATAAAGTCAAAGTGTTAAAAGTAATTGTAATCTAAACTAAATGCAATAACTAATAATTTTGAAAACTTAAATACCTTTAAATCATAATTTCTCAATCCAAAAATTAAACAAGCAATCATCTAAAACTCACACAACTCAACCAACAAAAAAATAAAACAAAATTCAAATGAATCCTCCATACCCTGCAGCGTCGTGGCCAAATATGCGTGGAAATAGTTTCTCATCCTGCAGGTAGAGATATTCTGATCAGCCTTGAAGAAACTGGATGTTAAGCTGGAAATTTTCTTGAATTTGCTAATCAATCTATCCATATATGAATTTGAGGAATAAATAACTTTGAATTAAGAATGGAATGATTAAGTGTTAGTAACTGGCCTCGAGCATCCAGAAAGTTAGATCGCTGTGACAGAGGGAGGTGTGGGTGATCTTAATGCGAACTTCCATAGAATTTGGTGGATCTACTTGAACTTCTTCAATAACCAGTGGCTGCTTCGGCCCCCATGCTACAGCCGCTGTTGATAGTTCAATAAATTCATATTATGCTCTGAAGGACGAAAAAAACAAACCCAAAGCTAACAAGATGGGTACTCTGTTCAATTTGGGAAAATAAACTATTTTACCTTTGCAAGTGATGACTTTGCCAACTGTACTACCCATTCTCTGAAATTGTTCGTTGAGATGTTTCATGGCAGTTTCTTCCCTGATTCTGCAACCAGAGTCCTTCACCATATCTTTGTCTGTCAGATCAATTGCCTTTATAGATTCGAAATTGAAGAACAGATGTCAAGTAACATGTTGGAATTTTTTAATTGTAAATCAATGCCTAAAATTACACGTACACGGAGTTTCTAAAAGTCAAATAATACTGCCAAGCTATGAGAGTGTTATGTGCGCTGGTTCTTTCACAAACTTTCCCTTGTGAGAAGTTGTTGAACTTTTAGATTACTCGAGTTTAAACTTTATTTTTGCCCTCGTTATGTTGGAATTAATTTCCAACTGCACGGACGCGGCAGTGAAGAGGACAAGGGAGAAAGCAAAGTCGCGGGGGCCTATGAGGGCAGGCCGACGGTGGTTTGAACCCCCTCGGAACAGCTGATGTCATCGGCTGGGGGCCCACACATTATACGCTCATACTTTGCATTAGAAAAATGATTGTGGGGTTAATGTTTTAATGATTTAATTTTTCTTTATGTTATTTGTTTTATTTTAATATATGTACATCATATATATTAAAAGGCCGTGAAGAGCATGTAATTTTTATTACACAGCAGTGTAAATAAAAAAAAGGGAAAAACGGCGAATGTAATTTTTATTACACAGTGAATGTGCACAGCAGTGCGGGGAAGAAATATCACAGTGCCACCCAGTCAAAGCTGTGATCAATGCGAATTTTAAGCGGTGCTGACAGAATTTAATGAAGACATTAAAGATTTCTGCAGCGGTGAATTTTCTGGTTGTTTTGTCAACGAATGGCATTTAATTAAATCTGGGATATTTTGTTATATACAGAAAACAGAGTGTTGTAATTGTTTTAATTACACAGAGCAGAAGTTTTATGCACCGCAGAGTGCATTTTGTAAAAGACAGAGAGTGCGAATTTGGAATTGCACAGCAGTGTATTTTCCAGAGAAACAGAGTATTCACATCAGTGAATGTTTTAGTAAGACAGAGTGTTATTTTTAAATAACAGAGAGATAGATTTACACTGTGTTTGCAGCAGTTAAACTATTTTGTAATCCCTCTTTTGAGGAAGAATTGTAACAGCAGTTTTTTTTTATATATAGAATATAAATTTTTCTGAATTGAAACTCTGTCTGTGAATGAGATTTTAAATTTTTTTCTCTGTGTTAAGAAGGGGAATTTTATTCTCCAATTCTGTTCTGGAATTTGAAATATTCCAACATGGTATCAGAGCCAATCCAGGCTATTTGAAAGTCAAATAAGCCAAAGGAAAGGAGTTCTTTGTTGCAGCAGCTTCTCCAGCAGTGTGAAGACTCAAACAAGAAGAATCCAAAGGTATTTCTCTATACAGTTTTGTGTTACTGTTGCAGAACAATCAGTTAATTTTAAACACACAGTCAAGTGTTTTTGAATCATAGTTAAGAGTGCAAGAATGGCTGGAGCCAACACTGGTATGGGTATGGGAAATATCCATCTCCCAATGTTTAATGGGAAAAATTATGACTATTGGTCAATAACTATGAGGGCTCTATTTGTCTCCCAAGACTTATGGGAATTTGTTGAGGATGGCTTTGAAGAGCCAGCAAATGAAGCAGAGTTTTATGTTTTAACTCAAGCAGAAAGAGAGATTTTGAAGAGCAATAAGAAGAAAGATGCCAAGGCTCTTTTCTTCTTGTATCAAGCAGTGCATGAGAGTGTGTTTCCGAGGATAGCAGCAGCTAATAGATCCAAAGAAGCATGGGAAACTCTCAAAACAGCCTATCAGGGTATGGAGAAGGTGAAGACAGCAAAACTTCAGTTGCTGAGGAGAGACTTTGAGACTCTCTGTATGAAAGAGTCAGACACTAATGACTCATTCTTCACTCATGTGATTGGAATGGTCACACAAATAAGATCACATGGAGAAACCCTTGAAGACAAGAGGATTGTTGAAAAACTCTTGAGAAGTTTACCCTCAAGATTCGATGTGATTGTCACCACCATAGAAGAGACTAAGGATCTCACAAAGTTTTCAGTGGATGAACTACATGCATTACTGATGACCCATGAACAGAGATTGGGTAGGATTGAAAACTCATCTCTTGAGCATGCCTTTAAGACCCAGATGTCTTTCGGAAGAGGAAGAGGGCAAGGTAGAGGAAGAGGAAGAGGCAGAAGCCAGAACAAAGGTGGAAGGAACAACCCTTCACATTCACATGGAAGGTGCAACAGTCAAAGTCACAACCACGGCCAAGGCAGCCAGCAAAGTGGACAGCAGAATGATTAAGGACAAAGGTATGACAAATCCAATGTCCAATGTTACAATTGTAAAAAATATGGTCATTATGCTAATGAATGTAGAAAGAAGGAGCAAGATATGAGAAGTGAAACTAGTGCAAATTTCACAAAAGAAAATAACAGCGAAAGTAATTTGTTTTTAGCTTGTAATATGGCTGAAGAAAAGAATGAGGATTTATGGTTTCTAGACTCCAGTTGTAGTAACCATATGACAGGAAACTTAGCCATGTTTTCTATGTTAGATGAAAGTGTGCAGTCACAAATCACACTAGGAACTGATAGCAAAGTTTCTGTTATGGGAAAAGGAGATGTGAATGTTTTAACAAGATTAGGTGCAAAGAAAACCATCGCAGATGTTTATTATGTTCCAGGAATGAAGTGTAACCTCTTAAGTATTGGACAGCTTGTCCATAAGGGGTATAATGTTTTCTTTGATAATGATGTTTATACCATCATGGATAAACCACTCAGCAAACTATGTATTGCTGAAGTGAAGATGACAAGGAACAGGATGTTCCCTCTCAGAATGAGAGTAGACTTGAAGAATGGTGAAGAGAAAGCAGCAGTTGCACATGAGACTTACCAAAGCGAACCAAAGGATGATAATTGGTTATGGCACTTGAGATTTGGACATCTCAACTTTGGAGGTCTTAATCTGTTGAACAGAAAAGGAATGGTAAGTGGTTTACCATTGATAGATAAACCGGACAGCCTTTGTGAAGGTTGTATTCTTGGGAAACAACACAGAGAAATTTTTCCTTCCGGGAAAAGCATAAGGGCAAAAGCACCCTTAGAGATTGTCCACTCAGATGTGTGTGGACCGATGCAAACTCCATCGCTTGCAAGCGGCCACTATGTGTTAACATTCATAGATGATTTTACAAGAAAAACTTGGGTTTACTTTTTGAAAAACAAAAGTGAAGTGTTTGAAAAATTTTGCAATTTCAAAGCATTTGTTGAAAACCAGAGTCTGCTGCATATCAAAGTCTTAAGGACTGATAGAGGAGGTGAGTATATCTCTAAAGATTTTCTACGTTTTTGTAGAGAAAATGGTATTCAAAAGCAGTTTACAACTAGATATACTCCGCAGCAAAATGGGGTAGCCGAAAGGAAGAATCGAACCATAATGGACATGGCGAGGAGTATGTTAAAAGCCAAGCATTTGCCTAATGATTATTGGGCAGAAGCTGTACATTGTGCAGCATATATTTTAAATAGGTGCCCTACAAAAGCAGTTATGAACAAAGTGCCGGAAGAGGCATGGAGTGGCACAAAGCAGGGTGTCACACACATGAAGGTTTTTGGATGTGTAGTTTATGCACACATTCCGGATTAGCTAAGGAAGAAGTTGGACAGCAAGGGGGAGAAATGTATTTTCATTGGATACAGTGAGGAATCCAAGGCATACAGGTTATATAACCCATCCAACAAGAAGTTTATTGTGAGCAGGGATGTTCAGTTCATTGAAGAGGAAGCTTGGGATGGAATCATAGAGAAAACAGTGAATGTTAAACACTGTTTATCTCATGATGAAAATGATGATGAGTTGGCTGAAATACATCCCCAAACAACAACACCAACAAAAGAGCAGAGCACACCCTTGAGGAGAAATGAAAGTGCTTCTCCAAGCACACCACAAGGAGGAAATTCAAGTGCTTCTTCAAGCATTTGTACACCTACTGAAAGAGGTAAGAAATTCAGAAGTTTGAAAGATATTTATGAAAAAGATATAACAAATGAAGGTATCAATTCTTTGTTTGTTTTATATTGTCATGTTGATGACCTTGTTCATTTCGAAGAAGCTATCAATGATAGGAAATGGATAGAAGCTATGGATGAGGAAATTAATGCCATAGAGAGAAACAAAACTTGGGATTTGGTTGAACTCCCAAAAGGTAAAGATGTCATTGGTGTTAAATGGGTCTACAAGACCAAGAGTAATGCTGAAGGCAAGATAGAGAGACACAAGGCGAGGCTTGTTGTCAAAGGCTATAAGCAGAAGCATGGGATAGATTATGAGGAAACTTTCGCACCGGTTGCTAGAATGGAAACCATGAGAGCAGTGTTGTCCATAGCAACACAAAACAAATGGACAGTTTACCAAATGGACGTGAAGTCAGCATTCCTGAATGGAGTGTTAATGGAAGAGGTTTACATTGAACAACCTCTCGGTTATGAAAAGAAAGGCCAAGAGCACAAAGTATGCAAGTTGAAGAAAGCTCTTTATGGGTTGAAGCAAGCGCCAAGAGCGTGGTACAGTAGGATAGATTCATATCTACTGGAAAATGGTTTTGAAAAGTGTGAGGGAGAACCCACCCTCTACATCAAAGAACAAGATGGTAAAATTTTGATTGTAGTCTTGTATGTTGATGATGTTATTTTTACAGGTAATGATGATTGCCTTATTGAAAATTTTAAAACAGTCATGAAAGAAGAATTTGAAATGACTGATATGGGTTTGTTGAGATAATTCTTGGGAATAGAAGTAGAACAAGATAAAAATGGGATTTTTATCTCACAGGCAAAGTATGTTAATGAGGTGCTGGAAAGATTTAACATGCAGGAATGCAAAGCTGCAATCACTCCCACAGTGATGGGATTAAAACTCAGCAGAGAGGACAGCAGCAAGGATTTTGATCCTAGTTTGTACAAAAGCATAGTTGGCAGCCTTATGTATTTGACTGCAACTAGGCCAGACATAATGCATGATGTTAGTTTGATTTCCAGATTCATGGAAAAGCCAAAAGATGCACATTGGCAAGCAGCAAAAAGAATTTTGAGGTATGTTAAAGGTACTAAAAGGTTTGGTATTTTTTATACTACTTCAGAAAATTCAGATTTAGTTGGATACACGGACAGTGATTGGGCTGGAAGTGTAGATGATCGGAAAAGCACTTCCGGTTATGTTTTTCATATGGGTTCAGGAGCCATTTCATGGGCTTCTAAGAAACAACCCATTGTAGCGTTGTCTACAGCAGAAGCAGAATATGTGGCAGCTACAGCAGCAGCGTGTCAAGCAGTTTGGATGAGAAAAATGTTGAGAAGCTTATGTCAAGAACAGGTAAAAGGGACAGTGATTTTTTGTGACAATAGCTCAGTTATTGCATTGTCTAAAAATTCTGTTTTTCATAAAAGGACAAAACACATTGACACCAAGTTTCATTTCATATGGGAATTGGTTAGCAATGGCGAGATTGTTTTGCAGCATTGCAGAACAGAGGATCAATTGGCAGATATCCTCACAAAGCCACTTCAGCAGAAAAGCTTTGAACATTTCAAAAAATGCATGGGTATGCAGGAAAACCCAGCAGTTGAAATTAAGGGGGAGTGTTGGAATTAATTTCCAACTGCATGGATGCGGCAGTGAAGAGGACAAGGCAGAAAGCAAAGTCCGCGAGGGTCTATGAGGGCAGGCCGATGGTGGTTTGAACCCCCTCGGAACAGCTGATGTCATCAGCCGGGGGCCCACACATTATACGCCCATACTTCGCATTAGTAAAATGATTGTGGGGTTAATGTTTTAATGATTTAATTTTTCTTTATGCTATTTGTTTTATTTTAATATATGTACATCATATATATTAAAAGGCCGTGAAGAGCATGTAATTTTTATTACACAACAGTGTAAATAAAAAAAAGGGAAAAGACAGCAGAATGTAATTTTTATTACACAGTGAATGTGCACAGCAGTGCGGGGAAGAAATATCACAGTGCCACCCAGTGAAAGCTGTGATCATTGCGAATTTTAAGCGGTGCTGACAGAAGTTAGTGAAGACATTAAAGATTTCTGCAGCGGTGAATTTTCTGTTTGTTTTGTCAACGAATGGCATTTAATTAAATCTGGGATATTTTGTTATATACAGAAAACAGAGTGTTGTAATTTTTTTAATTACACAGAGCAGAAGTTTTATGCACAGTAGAGTGCATTTTGTAAAAGACAGAGAGTGCGAATTTGGAATTGCACAGCAGTGTATTTTCCAGAGAAACAGAGTATTCACAGCAGTGAATGTTTTAGTAAGACAGAGTGTTATTTTTAAATAACAGAGAGATAGATTTACACTGTGTTTGTAGCAGTTAAACTATTTTGTAATCCCTCTTTTGAGGAAGAATTGTAACAGCAATTTTTTTTTATATATGGAATATAAATTTTTCTGAATTGAAACTCTGTCTGTGAATGAGTTTTTAAATTTTTTTCTCTATGTTAAGAAGGGGAGTTTTATTCTCCAATTCTGTTCTGGAATTTGAAATATTCCAACAGGTTACAATTTCTCTAGTAAAATAATGGAAATTTCTATATAATTTTGAGAAAATTTGGGAAATCTTTTGGTAAATTTATATTTGTTAAGAGGTTTTTTTTTTATGGTACTGAATCTATTTCTATTCTTGAAAAAACGTAACAAAAGTTTGATAATGAATGAATGAATGATATTTTATGGTGATGAGACTAAAAATAGTCTACAGAACCATCCTTTTTTATTCAAATTGATGACATTTTATGGTGATGAGACTAAAAATAGTCTACAGAACCATCCTTTTTTTATTCAAATTGATGACGAGCTAACCCAATCTTTTAACATTTTTTCACTGAAAAGACAATGCCATAAAATTGATGCTAACATACTGTGTTAACTATCCCTGGTATCTATGAAAACTTCACCAATTATAAACAAAACCTGATTTTACTCAAATTTAATCTTATTATATATTTTTCAAATTTAAATTATATTTTTAATATATAAATAAATTTAATATTTTATTTATTTATAATAATTTACTTTATAATAATTAAAAAAAAATCACACTCAGCTTCATTTTAATACATAACCATTGACCCTAAACATAACTATTCTCGGGATCAAGAGATCCTACTTTACCTCGATTAGATTCAGGTTTGAGGTTTGAAATCTAAAACTGAAAAAGAAATATAAATTTTATTAAAAATAAGTTTTTATATTAAATACTTTATCTTAATTTTTTATTTAGCAAATTTTAAATGATCAAAAAAATGTGAATGGGTAAATATTTCTTCAAATTTTATATTAAAAAAAGAAATTTATATCTTAAAAGATTTGATCCCCTAATAATTTGGGAGTTCTAGAATTAAGAAAATCAGAAGTTCTATTTTTATATATAGCTTGATTAAATTTACTTCACACATATTTGAAATATTTATTATTTTTTACTTGGGTCAATTTTATTTCACGCAAATATCAATGTATAAAATACTAATTATTTTTTATTTTTAATTTACTTAATTTTGCAGGGAACATTTTAGTTTTATAAGTATTTCAATTTTACAGAACATTTTTTTTTTTTTTACAAGAACGGTTATGAGATTATATTATAACTTTGGCAAAATGGCAGTCATCTGATTAGTGAGATTATATTATAACTTTGGCAAAATGCCAGTCATCTGATTACAATGTTGGGCTAGAGCTCAGAGTTCTTCTTCAGCCAACACTTCATAGGCCTTACTTTTTCTAATTCCAGATTTCCTACATGTTGTAAATGATTATATTTCTGAAATTTTTCCTAGTTTAAGAATACAAACAAACTGACTTAGTAAACACATAATAGAATTTCACCAATTTAGATCTAAAACAGAAAATTACATGCATAAATAGACAAAGTGACACAAGGATTTTGTGGACAATAGTCCCCGGGTATTGGACTATTCAATACATATTCCCCCATGGTTAGCTTGATATTAGGGAATTTTCCAGAGCAATTTATAGTTCCTCCATTTGCAACCATCACTTGACATTCTGATGCTGGATATAGGAAACAATTCAATTCCTTGGCTACCTTACAATGAATAAAATTATGGGTACTACTTGAATCAATCAACACTATTACCTTTTTCTTCTTGATATGTCCTTCTATCTTGAGAGTTTGAGGAGTGGTAATTCCTGCCAATGCATTACACGATATGGTCGAACTCATTTCTTCCTCTTCTAGGGTTGGTTCCTGGTGTATATCCTCTTCTTGTTCATTTTATTCTTCCTCTTCACAATCTATGTAAAATAATTTCTTGTCAGCACACTTATGACCTTTAGTGTATTTGCTATCACAACTGTAGCAAAGCCCTTTTTTCTCATTTTTCTTTCAATTGTTGTGGTGTCAACCTTGCAGGTTGTGGAAATATAGGAGTAGCAACACTTCCCTCTTTATAGAAGTAAATGGTAGGCTTCCTTGTCACCATAATTTTACATTCAATTTTTTTTTCCAACCTGAATGCCTTCTCCAATGAATCAGGTTCCAAAACGCAAACTTCATGTTGGGTGTTATCCTTTAAAGTACCTATGAAGAGATCAATCCTGTGTTCCTCTGGAATATCAGTTACCCTTATATTCAATTTTTCGAAGTCCTCAATGTGCTCCCCCACTAAACCATTTTGTTTGAAATTTATCAATTGGCTAAAGAAGGTGTTGCTCTTTGTATCCTCATAATGTGCTATCATTTCCTCCGTAAAAATTGAATAAGTGACAATTTTTTTATGGGAGCAAAGCCATCGATACCATAAAAATGTATTTTGTTCTAAATGTAAAGTTGCAATGCGTACCTTTTGCGTGTTTTTCACATTATTGAGATAAAAATATTGTTCCATCTGTAGTATCCATGTTACGGGGTCCTTGCCATAAAACTTCCTCATATCCATCTTTGGAATATGGTGGTTCTTCCGTCCAACATTAGAGTTTATGAAATCATGATTAACATTTATTTTGTTCTCATCATGAGTTTCCTCTACTATCTTTTCGCCATTAGGAAACATTTCTTGTGTCAAATTTGCCAAACCTTCGATGTCTACTTTTATGTTTTCCATTTTTTCATCGATCTTAGCTTCCATGCCATCCATCTTAGCTTCCATGCCCACATCCATGCCTTCCATCTTAGCTTCCAAACCATTCATCTTAGCTTCCATGCCTTTCTTCAAGCCATCCATCTTAGTTTCCACGCCTTTCTTCAAAACTTCCATTTCATTTTTTGTTGCTCTTTACAATAGTGAAATTTGGTGCACTTGCTCTTGTAATTTTGATATCTCATGTTGTGTTTCTTCGTCTTCATGAGTCATAGTAGAGCCTTCTGAAGGTTTAATGGGTGTTGAATTATTTTTATGGGCCATTTTATAACCCAATACTGATATTTATTCTTCAATATGCCTTTGGAATAAATTCCAACTAATTTTTTTCAAACGAGACTTATGTAATTCGAAAAAAAATCCACACCTTTTTCTTGCTTTTGAGGAGCATGATATTGAAACTGAATTATCTCTATGATTTCGGATATTCAATATCTGAAATTTGGTACTAAGGCAGCCCTCTGAATCCTCTTTCGAATGCCACAAATCTGACCTAATTTGGATTCTTGAAGACAAAGTTGTGCCCAATCTCCTACAATGACCTAATTATGGACTGGTTCAGTAGAGCAAACTTATATAACTTGCCACGTGTCAGTGCTTCCTCCTTCAGTTCTGAAATTGATAGATAGGAAACTACATTCTGTGTGATTGTGTCTAATTTTTACATAATTCCAATCCGATGCTCAGAGAGAGATTTATGAAGATTTTCCCACGATCACCTCTTTGAGATGAAATTTGAGAGCCTGAAAAAATCATAACTTCCAAAGACCATATCTCTGAAAATATTATGAACCAAGATCTGAAATTTTGCGATAATGTTCCTCAGGAGTTCGGCTTCGCGCTCTGAAAATTTTAGATTTTGAGCCTTCGAAGAAAATAAGTTATAGCGAAAATTCTGCGATGAACTGTTTAAGTTAAATTGAGGAGCCTGCAAAAAGACCTAACTTCCACGGATCATATCTCCGAAAATATTGCGAACCAAGCTCTCAAATGTTGCAACGATGTTCCTCAGGATTTCGGCTTCGTACTCTAAAAATTTCAGCTTCTGAACCTTCGTAGTAAAAAAAGTTATAGTGAAAATGCCACGATGACTTGTTTGGAGCAGCGAAACCCTAGAATCCAAAGCTCTGATACCAAATGTTATGAAACCAACTCCAAAAATAGAATAAAAGATATATCAACGCCTTAGAAATAAGCCACTTCGAGGGGAAAACCTCCAATACATTACATGAATGAACAATTCTTCAATGATAAAAATGACAAAACCTCATTTCTATATATAGTAGTCCATGGGGCCACAATGTAATCATAGCCGACCTAATAATAACAATGTAAGGGCACAATAATAAAAATATTGGGGTTAGAAGGGGCTACAATAATAAGAATAAGGGGGCTAAACTAATAAAAATAAGGGGCTAAACTAGTAATATTGGGACCTAACAGCATAACCCAGCTGGGTCCCCGACTAACCAGCATTTCCCAGAAGGGACTGTGTAGCACCTCCGTAGCTAAAGTTTCCCGTGCGCTACACAGCTACTGCTCTCTCTGTTGTTGCTACCTCTGCTTCTCTACGCTGCCTCTGGAAGCTTCTCTCTGCCTCTTGCTGATTCTAGGCACTGGGATCAGACCATCCCCTTTACCTAAACTCCCATCTCTGCAGTTGAAAAACTTCTCGAAATTCTTAGCAAACCATGCCCTAGAATTCTAGCTTAGCTTCAATGCTCTGCCTCTATGTGTCTTTACAAATGACCCAAAGCCTTTCCTTTATAATTTTCTCATTGGGAAATGAACAACCATGATCAGATCTTGAATCAATGGCTAAGATTAAAAGAAATCTTGATCCGTGTGACTTAAGACAATTTCATCACATGTTTAATTTAATTAACTTTAATTATTTAGTTTTCCTAAGTTTAGACTTAGGAAATACATTAAAATAATTAATTAATTAAATATCTCCCAAACCAGATGAAATTTTCCAAATCCCTTTCTGGGTCTTGTAGATCAGGTGTACTCTAGTCCCTTCACGAATTTTGGGAGCTAGAGCACATCCGATACTACCCCAATACCCAAAATATCAACAACATCCTCTATTGTATTTTCTCCTTGTTCCTTTATTCAAGTTAATATAAGTTCATGAATTATCAAACATAACAATCGACCTCTAACCCACATATAATCATAATTATAGTTCTGTCCAAAACTATGATCGAATTCATTTATTTAAGTTTAAGTAATTAGTTTATAGTTAATTAATTAACCGATGAAAATAAGTAATTTACCATAAATTACTGACCAAATGTGAGGGTTTACATATCTCCCCCCTTATGTGAACACCATCCTTGGTGTTCCTTGAACAACCTAAAACAGTTTCAGGTAAGCCTTTCTCATAAACTCCTCATCCTGCTAGGTGGCTTCTTCTGGTTCAAAGTGCTTCCACTGCAATTTAACTTGGGTGATGACTCGTTTCTGTAATGAGATTTCTCTCTGGTTGAGGATGCATTGGGGTTCTACTAGGAACTCTCCATATGGCTTAGCTTTCATGAGGTAAAATATAATCCAATTAGTTAAATGCATGTTTTAATCCTCCTGTAATAACAAATTTTAAGTTACTTGCACATTTTGCCATTGAATCACATGTTTAGGATCGTATATGTATCGCTTTAGAAGTGATACATGAAACACATTGTGGAATTTTATGTGTCTTGGTAAATCTAATCGATAATCCATTGGTCCTACTTGATCCAAAATCTAGAAGGAGCCACAATAGCGGGGTTCCAACTTTGCATAAGTAGTCCACCTTAGGCTACTCCTTTTAGGATTAATTTGAACATAAACATGATCCCCCACATTAAATTCTCGGTATGTCCTTTTTAATTCGCATAGACCTTCTGTCAATCTTGTGCAACCTTTAGATTATGTCAAATCTTTTTTACCTCACATTCCATTTCCTCCAACTTCTCATGCCCAAGCATTAATTTATTCTCGGGGCTTTTCCAGTTTATAGGGGTTCAACACTTTCTTCCATATAATGCCTCAAAAGGGATCATCCTCAATGATTCATGGTACCTGTTGTTATACACGAACTCTACTAAATGCATACACTCTTTCCATTTTCTAGGTTTTTGCATGACGTACATCCGAAGCATATCTCCTAAAACTTAATTTACACGTTCAGTCTACCTATCTATTTGCAGATGGTATGTGGTATTGAACTCTATATGAGTTCCCAATCTTGAAAACAAAGCTTTCCAAAAAGTGGAAGTAAATTTCACATTGCAATATGAAATCACCATTCTCAGGATTCCATGTAGCTTGAATATCTCTTTCATAAAAATATCAGCAATCTGTACTACCTTGTAATTAGATTGTACCAAAACGAAATGAGTTGAATTAATAAGTTTACCACAACAACCATGATTGAGCCATTATTCCTTCTTGTTGTAAGCAATTCTGTAATAAAATCGAGAATATGACCTCCCATTTCCATTTTGGTACCGTGATTGGTTGTAGAAGACCCGTCAAATGTTGATGTTCAACCTTGCTTGCTGACACTCCATGCATTTAATCGTACATTCCGCTATATCCTTACGCATTCTGGGCCAGAAATGATTCTTCTTTATAGCTGAAATCATTTTTTAGTATCGAGAGTGAGCAACGTAAGGTCTTCGGTGAAATTCATCTAGGAGTGTTTGTTTTACCGAATTCTGATTTGGAACGTACACTCATCCTTGGAAGGTCAGTAATTGATCTTTATTAATGTGAAATTCAGTTTGATTTCTCTGCCCTTCATCATGTTGTGCTTGTTGCCACAAAAATTAGTACTCAGGATCTCTTAGTGCAACTTCCTTTATGGACTCCTGAAAGTTAAATTCAATTTGATTTTAGTGCAATTCATATATACAATTTATTTTTATACTTAATGTGTTTGCAATGTGATTTTCCTTGCCTTTAATGTGCTGAATTTAAAATTCTAATTCACTTAAAAAGGTGTTCCACCTTGCTTGTCTTGCATTTAGGGTTGGCTACTTAAAGTAGTTGGTGAAGTTACTATGATTTGTTTTCAACGGAAATATTTTATACAGGAGGTAGTGCCTCCAAAATTTTAACGCATGAATAACAACATTCAACTCCAAGTCATAGGATGAATATTTTTTGCTCGCGATCTTTCAACTTTTGTGACTCGTATGCAATCAACTTACCTTCCTGGGTTAAAAGTGCCCCCACACCTTCTCGACACACATCGGTATAAACAAAAAAATCTTTGTTTGGGTCTGCAATATTTAACATTGGAGTTATTATTAATAAGTGCTTTAATTGTTCAAAACTTTGTTGGTGACTGTCTGTCCAATTAAAAATCCTTCCCTCTTTCTGCAAGGACGTAAATGGATACACGATTCATGAAAATCCCTCTATAAATCACCGGTAATAATTGGCCAGCCCCATAAATGATCTTATGTCAGCTATGTTCTTGGGCACTATCCAATCCATGATGGTTCGAATCTTTTCCGGATCAACCACTATCGCTTCTGATGATATAACATGACCCAGATACTGAATCTCATCTTTATAGAACTCACATTTACTGAATTTAGCATATAGTTGTTGATCTCGCAAAACTTGCAATACAATGTGCAAATGTTCCTTATTCTCTTATTCAATCTTAGATTAAATCAATATGCCATATATAAAAATCAGTACAAATTTATCGAGATAGGGATGAAATATATCGTGCATTAGCCTCATAAATGTGGCGGGTGCATTGGTTAATCCAATGGAAACACCACAAATGCATTCCAAGGTAAGGATTCCATTGGTTCCAAGCCTAGTTCTAGAATCTGTCTTTCGTTCCTCAATTGCTACTGTCGTTTTTTGTTCTCTTAATTATTTATTCTTCCAGTTCTTCTGAGGGTGGAATCCCTCTCCTCCAGCCTAAGATCCTTCTATCTTTGGGGAGGAAGGCCAAGAAACACAACTTCCCAAACTGACTGGTAGTTAGGTAACTACTACTAGGCCTCCTCTATTGAATTTTCTCCTCATGCCTTTATTCAAATCAATATAACTTCATGAATTATCAAACATAACAATTGACCTCTAACCCACATATAATCATAAATATAATTCTGTCCAAAATTATGATCGAATTCCTTTATTGAAGTTCAAGTAATTAGTTTATGGTTAATTTACCATAAATTACTGACCAAATGTGAGGGGTTACACATGACCATATGTTTAAGCTATTGACATCACCAAAAAAATATATAATGTCTCAGAATATTGTAGTGGTGGCTAAAGAGGATTCCATATTGGTAGTCATAATGACAAATAATCTACCTAATTGATAGATTGTTGGATTATTCATTTTAAAGCATTTATTCAAGCCATAAGAGTATTTTCCCATCAACTATGAAGGGGCAACAAATACAGATTGCAAGAAGTGGCTATTGGATTATTCACTTTAAAGCATTTATTCAAGCCATCATAGGGTTCTCCCATCAACTGTGAAGGGGCAAGAAACACAGATTACAATAGAGAGCTCCCACCAAGACCATAATACTAGGACAAAATATGTAATATTCAGTTACAATAGAGAGCTCCCACCAAGATCATAATACTAAAACACAATATGTAATATGCAACCCTAAAGAGAACATTACTACAACTTATTATATAGATTTACATCCTAGATCTATACCAAAAATAAAATACAAATACCTCACTTAGAAAATAATACAACCAAAAACTTATAATTTTTTCATATTGGTGGGTACTCCATGAGTTGGTGGAACAATGCAAGTTTTGTCAAAGATGCATCACACACCTCAGGCAGTTTCCTTCCACCAACAAGTCCAATGCTTTGTTTATATCTGAAAAAGGAAGCTCATGTGTAATAAACTCTTCCACCCTTATCTCCTGCTAGAGCAACATTAATGACAATATATGTTAGATATTCTTTGGCACTCAAAACAAATTTTAAAATTAACAGATGTCATGCATGTTTTGTCACCTTGTTCATGCATTTCTCCACTAGGTCAGGTAGTTCAGATTTTCCCTTGAATCCCCCAAATGTTGATCCGTCCATCTTCCTCCCATCAAAAAATTCCAATGGATGAAGGCTTATCTTTCTCGGGCTTGCATCGATTCCAACCAGCACAGCCAAACCCCACCCCTGTGGTAAATTAATACACATTGAGCATATCATTGGTTGAGTCATCTTTATCTTCATTGTGTATTTGGAGAATATTTGGAATCAACAAACCATAATTACTATTTAAAAAAAAATGGACTTCACTTTTCGCTTAATAAACTAGTAATAAGATTTAATTTTAAATAATTTCAAAATATTCTTAAAATCCACAATCAAATTAAATATTGTTCAATCGAATTAAATATTGTTAAGTCTATGAGATACCACGTAAAAAACAAAGAAAGAATCTGGATATTACATCGTGTGCAGATAAGAATGCCTGGTACATTATATCTGCATGTCCAACACACTCGAAGCTGTAATCTACGCCTCCATCTGACATATCTCGTATCACCTGCCAAAAAAATTAGAACTTTTGAACATTATAAGCTTATAACAGTTGATTTTACAGGGAGTTGATATTACAGGGAGTCCTGAGTATGTAATAAATGAGATATCAGCTACCAAAAAGTTAGGAGGTGATATTTTAGTAAACTGAGAATGTGAAAAAATACCTGGTGTATGGGCTTAGACTGGTCTTTTGGGTTGATGCACTCAGTCACTCCCAGGGCCAGGGCTGCAGACAGTTTTTGTAAAGAAAATTATGAATTTGAATCTCAGTGTTAACAAGTTGCATAAGTGGATCTGTTCATTTACCTTTGGGGAATTTGTTAGGGTTGGTGTCAACTCCAATTATCCTGGATGCTCCTCTAGATCTTGCCCCCTCAGCAACCTTTTCAAAATAATATTGGTGAAGTAAGTAAATTATTAAAGTCAAAGTGAGTGTAGGTCTTGGGGTGAGGAAGGTAGGTTGTCTTCCTCTTATGTTATTACATGTATAACATGTTTGCTTAGTATACTAAACTACATTTTAAAAAAAAAATATTAAAAAAAAGTTGATAAAGCAAAACAAAGTGCCAATTTGATAATTTACTAACCGCAAGACCGACTGAGCCAAGACCAAATATGGCTACTGTTGATCCAGATTCTACATTAGCTGTATTCCAGGCAGCCCCAACTCCTGCAAATCAGATAACAGTGAGCATTAAGCTGTCAAGGGAGCAGATCAGATAACCATGAATATCATTAGGTCAGGAAATACTATCAATAGAGGTGAATATTATTTGATAAAAGGCAGGACATGTTATTTCCCATATTAAACCTGTTAGATTTAGATTTATGGTCCTTGGAGATTTTTATATGTGAAAATTTTAAGAAATAACGGTTAAGTATTAGTATTTTGGATGTTTCAAAAAGTTTTGATTGTGGTGAATCTATTTTTAATATAAAAAATTAAAAATAAAATATTCTCAAAGAAAACAAAAAAAAATGTATTGACAGTTTTCAATAGGAATGAGAAAAATTGTCACTAGATAGATTAGGCCATTCCAATATAAGCTTCAACCTGTTTAAATAATTCAAATATTATTAAATAAATAGGTTCTTCCAGTATTCTTTTATTTGAACAATTCAAATAATATTAAATAAATAGGTTCTTACAATATTCGTTTTGTCCCAGGTACCATTAATGTCAAGCTAACATGGATCTGAATAAAATAGAGTTTTACTGTACTTTTGTATTGCAATTATTTAAAGAATGCAAACAGCTTGTAATATATATATTTATCCAGAACCATGTTGGTTTTGAAGGTTGGACTGCAATTATTTAAATAATTGCAAACAGGTTGTAAAAATATACTTATTCAGATCCATGTTACGTTGTAGAGATTTATGATACGCGTGAGAAAAGGAATACAGTAAAAATCTATTTTTTTCAGTAATATTTAAAGAGAGCAAACAGCTCGAACTTGTATAGAAATTTGTATCGGATTTATTTAAAGAGTACGTACAGTCAGGGGTTGGTTTTTGAAGTTAATTTCAGGATTATATAAATATATTTTTAAAGATGTGTTTTATTAAGAGGAGGTTTTTTTTGCTATTTTTTGAAAGTTTTTTGGGTAAATTTTTCTAGTTTAGTTTTTCTAAAATTTTGTTGGAATTTATTTAAACAGAAGTTTGATGGGTAATATTGCACAATAGCAGTGTCCTAGAGTTTTTTAGAGTGTTAAATCTATAGTGAAAAAAAAAAAGTTGAAATAATAGAAATCAAGATCTCATCTCAAATTTTTGTTACAGAATTCCAACATCTGAAACTCCAAAAAATCACACTAAAAACAATTCCTTATTAAGATTGGGTTGTTAGAATTAGGATAGTGTGAAATTTAATTAAATTTGGAGGTTTTTTTGGCAAATTTTTCCAGTTTAATTTTTCTAAAATCCTGCAGGAATTCATTGAAAACAAAAGTTAGATAAATAACATTGCACAATCGAAGTGCCCTATGGTTTTTTAGAGTGCTCAATCCATAGTAAAAAAAAACAGTTTAGATAATACAAATCAAGATTTCAACTCAAATTTTTTACAAAATTCCAACATCTGAAATTCCAAAAAATCATACTAAAAACAATTCCTTATTAAGATTAGATTGTTAGAATAAAAATTGGGTTGTTAGAATTAAGAAAGTGTAAAATTTAATTAAATTTAGAAACTTTTTTAAATAATTTATTTTTTTAAAATAGTTTGCTGGCTCAATTTCTGCTGAGATTTGAACTTGATAAACACTAAATCCCACACCAACCAAATCTAAATAGGCCCCTCAAAACTGAGATATTATGGTGAATCTATATTAAAACTAGGAGGGCAAATTGGTATGATGAATGAGTTGACAGACCTGTTGCTATTGCACAGGCAAGGAGGCAGATTTTTTCCAGAGGAGCCTTCGGATTGATTTTGACGACACAGGCAATGTCAACGACAGTGTACTCGCTGAAGGTTGATGTAAGGAAATGATAGACTGGTTTTCCAGAAATGGAGAAACGAGACTTGTTATCGCTCCGCATCACAGTCCTGGAGGCGTCCACTCTGAATTTTCCGCATAGATTGGTCTTCTTGGAGTTACAGTAAACACAATCACCACACTCTCCAGAAAACAAAGGAATCACATGATCTCCTTCCCTGAGGTCTGTTACGCCTGTTCCCACGCTCTCTACAATCCTGTAATTCATCAAAGGTTTTTAGCGAACACATCTTTGGGATTAGGCCTATTTTTTGAATCAGTTAATGTGGTTTTGAGGATGAATCACATTAGCTGATTCTATACGTAGACCATGATGTGATTTATCTGAAAGTATTTTTATCTATATTATAAATCACAAAAGTCTTAAATCTAACAATTTAAAAAGTGTTTAGACAGTTATGAGTGTGTTGTTAAGGAATTTAGTGATGTGAAGTTCACTGGTTCAGTGATGTGAAGATCACTGGTTTAAAATTTAGTGAGAAAAAATCTAATCATATTAAAAGAAGCATTTTTATATTGATTGCTGATGTCTATTGGGCAATCAGACTGACATGGGTGCCCTCCCATATCCATCTGGTTGCCCAATATTGTGAGAATCATCAAACAGACTGATATAGGTGCGCTCCCATGTATATCTAATTGCCAAATATTGTGAGAATTAGCAATCAGACAAATATGGGCGAGCTCCCATGTTTATTTAATTGCAAAATATTATAAGAATTAGCAATCTATATAAAATCGAAGTGTTAAAAGTAAGTGTAGTCTAGACTAAATACAATAGCTGATAATTTTGAAAACTTAAATACCCTTAAATCATGATTTCTCAATCCAAAAATTAAACAATAGCTGATAATTTTGAAAACTTAAATACCCTTGAATCATGATTTCTCAATCCAAAAATTAAACAAGCAATCATCTAAAACTCACACAACTCAACAAAAAAAAAAAAAAAACAAAATTCAAATGAATCCTCCATACCCTGCAGCCTCGTGGCCAAATATGCGTGGAAATAGTTTCTCATCCTGCAGGTAGAGATATTCTGATCAGCCTTGAAGAAACTGGATGTTAAGCTCGAAATTTTCTTGAATATGCTAATCAATCTATCTATATATGAATTTGAGGAATAAATAACTTTGAATTAAGAATGGAATGATTAAATGTTAGACTGGCCTCGAGCATCCAGAAAGTAAGATCGGTGTGACAGAGGGAGGTGTGGGTGATTTTAATGCGGACTTCCATGGAATTCGGTGGATCTACTTGAACTTCTTCAATAACCAGTGGCTGCTTCGGCCCCCATGCTACAGCCGCTGTTGATAGTTCAAAAAAGTCATATTATGCTCTGAAGGACGAAAAAAAACAAACCCAAAGCTAACAAGATGGGAACTCTGTTCAATTTGGGGAAATAAATTATTTTACCTTTGCAAGTGATGACTTTGCCGGCTGTACTACCCATTCTCTGAAATTGTTCGTTGAGATGTTTCATGGCAGTTTCTTCCATGATTCTGCAACCAGAATCCTTTCACCATAACTTTGTCTCAGATCAATTGCCTTTATAGGTTCGAAATTGAAGAGCAGATGTCATCAAAGTAACATGTTGGAATTTTTTAATTGTAAATCAATGCCTCAAATTACACGTACACGGAGTTTCTAAAAGTCAAATAATACTGCCAAGCTATGAGAGTATTATGTGCGCTGGTTTTGTCACAAACTTTCCTTTCTGAGAAGTCGTTAAATGCTGGTTTTGTCACAAACTTTCCCTTCTTAGAAGTCGTTAAACTTTTACATTACTGGAGTTTAAACTTTATTTTTGCCCTGGTTACAATTTCTCTAGTAAAATAATGGAAATTTCTATATAATTTTGAGAAAATTCGGCAATTTTTTTGGTAAATTTATATTTGTGAAAAGTTTTTTTTTAATGGTACTGAATCTATTTTTATCATTGAAAAAACGTAACAAAAATTTGATAATGAATAAATGAATGATATTTTATCGTCCATCAAACTAAAAATAGTTTATGGAACCATGCTTTTCTTATTCAAATTGATGATGAGCTGACTCAATCTTTTAACAATTCTTTTACTGAAAAGACAATGCCATAAAGTTGATGCTAACATACTACAATAACTGTCCCTGGTGTCTCTGAAAACTTCGCCAATTGTAAACAAAACCTAGTTTCACTCAAATTTAATCCTATTCTATATTTTTTAAATTTAAATTATATTTTTAATATATAAATAAATATAATATTTATTTATTTATTTATACTAATTTACTTTATAATAATTAAAAAAAATCACACTCAGCTTCATTTTAAGACATAACCATTGACCCTAAACATAACTATTCTCCCGATGAAAAGATCCTATTTTACCTCCATTAGATTCAGGTTTGAAATCTAAAACTGAAAAAGGCAAAAATGTCTACATACATACTATCTACATTATTGAAATGTTTATTTATGGTTATAAATCATATAATTTTTATTAAAAATAAAATTTTATATTAAATAATTTATCTTAATTTTTTATTTAGCAAATTTCAAAAGATCAAAAATGTGAAGGGGTGATCTCCAACTTTCTTGATTTAGAGGTGCATGTTTGCGATCCATGATTAACGGAGTGATCGTTCAAGGCTGGAGGCAGACTACGCTGCCCGTGACCTAGACAGCGCCGCCCCTGAGCGCATTTACACAGTTTTGACAGATCCAATGGAGGCCGGTGGGGGTGCCGATCCTCCCCCTCCCCTGCCTGAACTACTTGCGTTCAAGAAGCTTGTAGTCGACTCCCTCAAAAGACCATTGTCTGAGACACAACATAAATTTGTCAAGAAACTCGATTGCATCCCCATCGTCAAGTTGCTTGTTGAAGAAATATGCAGATCTGCCATCAATCTTGCAGACAGAGGACTTATTGGCCAGTTTACAGGGCACTGGCCCTCACCAAAATCTGTGGACGCTTGGGTATAGCGGAACTGGTCGTCGCTCATCTCCGACGGGATCAAGAGCCACTTTGTTGGGAAAGGCTTCTTTGTTTTCATTTTTGAAAATGCAGAAGATAAAAATCTCATTTTCAGAAATGGGCCATATTTTATGGGGCCATAAGGTTTATACTTGAACAAATGGAACCCTGATTTCGACCCAACATAGGATGTGCCTTTCGCCGTCCCAGTCTAGGTCTGTCTCCCCCATCTCCCACTACACTGCTATAATCAGAAATCCCTGCAAGCTATTGGTAACTCGCTTGGAAGGTACATAGATCAAGCAGTGAGAAAATATCAGTATTCCTGTGCATGGATCTGTGTGGAGGTGGATCTGGAAGTAGGGCTACCAGAAGATATAAAGCTAGTCGTGGCAGATTGGACGCACATTCATGAATTAGACTATTAGCAGCTACCTTTCAAATGTCGGAACTGCCACGACTATGGCCATTTTGCAAGGAATTGTAAAAAGAAGATCGTCAAAGAAAGCGAAAATGAAAAACCTGATCAATGGACCATTGTGCAGAAGACAAGGACAGCAAAACCTCGGGGTAAAGGCCCAATAAAAGAAAGCAACCCCGGGTTCACGGGGAAAGAACAAAATGGTGGGAACATCAGCTCTATGCCGATTGAAGGTAACCAAAGCATCGAGCCCAATAAAGCAAGAGAAGAACCAGAAGTAAACAAAGACAACAATGAACAATCAAAGATCTCCCTCAACGGAAAAGGAACCGAGGATCAAGGGTAGACAATGGTACCCTAAAGCATCCCCCTCTCCTTCATATGCAGATATAGCCAAAAAGAAAATACCAGTCTCACCAAGCTCCTCGGAGGATGAGATCACCAAAAGGCCAGCAAAAAGAGCAGGAAGAAAGTCCCGCAGAGAAACAAGGGAGGAAGAGGTAGAAAGACAAAAGACTCAAGGAAGCCAACCTACAATAGAAATGACAATCAGAAGGAGCACCAGAACAAGGCCTCCAAAAGGAGGAGCTCCTATCACTCCCATCAGTAAGTAATGAGAATCATCTCTTGGAACTATAAAGGTTTGGGGAATCCGGCAAAAGTCGAAGCAGTTAAGGACCTCATGAAAATGGAACCAGCTGACATCCTCTTGCTCCAAGAGACAAAAATTGAAGGGGATGCCCTACTAGAGATCAGTAAAAAGAAATGACAAAAGAATGCAGGGAAAACAATAAGTGCAAGGGGTTCCTCAGGAGGGATTGCCACCCTGTGGAAGGAAGATCAATCCAAGCTTGTCAGCTCCTCCAACACCCATCACTGGAGCTTCACTAAGCTGAAGCATATAGAAAGTAAGTTAATTTTCGCCCTTTTCAATGTATATGTCCCAGTGTTGTACTCAGAAAAGAAAGAATGTTGGAAAACCTTAAATGAATTCCTGGAATTGCACTCCCCAAACAATATTATCATCGGTGGAGATCTTAATTTAGTGATGAATGCAAAAGAAAAAAGAGGAGGCAGAAACAGTAAAGATCAAATGATCCATGTGGTGGAAGATTTAATTCAACAATGGGACTTAATAGATTTCAAACCAAAGAAAGGGTTATATACCTGGACTAATAATAGGACAGGGGCTGATCACATTTCGGCCAGACTGGACATATTCTTAGCTCAAAGTACCATGCTACTAGAAAGGAGGCTAATTTCCACAACCATTCTCCCCAAGCTCACATCAGATCACAAACCCATCCTTCTTTTGCTGGATGAGGAAGAAAATTTGAGCCCAATCCCGTTCAAATTCAGCCCACTGTGGGGGAGGAAATTTGGATTCTTTGAGATAATATGAATGGCTTGGTCCAAACCTGTCAATGGTTCCCCTAGCTTTGTCTAGGAACAAAGGCTAAAAAACACAAAACAAGAACTTAAGGAATGGAGCAAACTCCCCACAAACACACCCAACAGTGAAAGGAAGGAAGCAGTACAACAACTGGAAGAGCTTCAGAGAGAAATGGACACCATAGACATAACAAAAGCAAAATTGGACAAAGAGCAAGATGCCCAATGTAAATCCTTCCACTCCTTCTGAAATGAAGAAGAGTACTGGAGACTAAAGTCCCGCAGCCTTTGGCTGGCATTCGGAGATAGGAACACATCCTACTTTCATCGCCAATTTAGAGCTAGACTCTCTCGAAATCACATCACAAAGATCACAACCACTGAAGCGTTGCACTGTAAAGGTTTTGAATAAATCAAATTTGTTGCTGCCTCACATTTTGAAAAGCTATACAACAAAGGGAATGAAGGCAGCGAAGAAGAAAATTGAGAATTCCTCAACAACATCCCCTCCTTGGTTACTGAGGTTGACAATAGAGTCCTTCTGCAGCAAATCAATAAGGAAGAAATCAGCAAAGTCATTTGGTCCATTGAACCAAATAAGGCGCCTGGGCCGGATGGGTTCACAATCCATTTTTATAGAATTTGCTGGGACATTATTAAAACAAATTTGATCAGAATGATTAAAGGATTCCTCCAAAAAGCAAAAATCTGGGGTAGCGCCTGTAGTTATGAAATCCCCCACCGAGCTGGGATGCCTAATGACAAGGAGCCTTATATCGCAAAGAAAATACAACAAGGAGTGCATGGATTTTCAAAGCCCAAATTTCACCTATTGAAACCCTTGAAAAGGCCAAAAATCCACCTTTTTGCTCTAAAAGCACTCATTTTTACATATCAGGCCTCTAAGCCCCTTTCGCTTAAGCCCGAGCCCCTTTTCCGCCATGAGACCAGGCCTTATGACTGAGCACTAAACCCATCGGTGATCGCACGTCGCTCTTTCTAAGTCCCCACTTCCATGTTTTCTGTTTCGCTGATGGCCAATCCCATGATATGATTTGTACCGTTCATTCCCCAAAGATCCCACGGCATCACATTGCTCCATTGCACATCGCACATCGCTCTTTCCCGTTTCCATCTGCCTGTTATACTTTTTCACCGATGTGCGAAACCTCGATGCGATCTTGACCGTTGATCTCCTCCCGTAGATTCAACGGTCATTGCTCCATCGCGCTGCACTCATCCATCGCTCATCGCACATTGCTCTTCCCCATTTCCATTTTATATTTCTCCGCCAATGTGCGATACCTCGATGCGATCCTGACTGTTGATCTCTGTCCGCTGATCCAACGGTCATCGCTCCGTCGCACATCACGCATTGCTTTTCCCCGTTTCCACTCCATTTCTTACCGCTGATATTCATCCCCCGCCGATAGAATCTCCACCGTCCGATCAACCCAGATCTACGACACATATTCATTGTGGGGGCACCCGACCAAAGTGGCCCATACTCCTCAGTGCCCCCGCAGTTGACTCCTTTGACTGTTCAAGATCTTCATCCAACGGTCCAGATTCACTACGGGGGCACCCAATCCACAGACTCGTCTGTACCCCCGAACGCCCCCGCAGTTGATCTCCACCGTTGATCTCCATCATGATCCAACGACCCATATCACTCCCACTTTATAACCCTGCCACTAATCATCCCGCTACACGACAAAGCTGCTGACGTCATTGTCAGTCCCACCCGACCGCGCAAGTACATCCATCGCGTTCATCTGCAGCCGTTGATCTGTATTGCCTAGATCGAACGACTTCCATTCATTTTCGCGTTCATTTCACAGCATCTCCCTAACTAGCAACTCTAACACGAAATGGGAAGTTTTTGTGAGGACGCTCGTCAACCGCCAAGCCGTATCGCGTGCATTTCTCTCATTACCGCTTAGCGCCTTCCGCCTATGCGAAAACCACTCCGGTTTTCCGCAAAACCACCATAGCACCTCTTTGCACCAAAATTCGGTTTTGAACCCTGATTTTTATGGTTTTTCGCCATGAGGCCCTTTTCTGCTTCATCCACTGCCTCCACACTACTCTTTCGCCTTCACCCGAGCCTTCTAAAGCAGTGAACCACTCATCGCAGGATTTATTTAATTAGGTTGTTGTTTGTGCAAGATTTGATGGCCTTTTAATATACACAGGCCATCTCATAGCCAATTACAGTGGCTCGAGGCCGAGGATGACGATCCTCCATGCCTAGGAAGCAGAGAAAAAAAGGCAGAGGGATGGATGATTTCACGTCCAAATCAATGGATCATGACCATTGGCCATTCTATGGGACCCTCCAGCACAGAAGGCCAGTTCTCCCACTACTGGTAGTACTGCATTCTCCATCTCAGAAGGCTAGCTATTCCACGACTAACGGTATTGCCTTCGCCAGCAGCATTTGGGGCTCCTCCTCATCAAACAACAATGATAAATCATGATGAGGCTTATGTGGCCTTTTTTACTGTATATTCTCTTCATTTTGTCATTTCGGGTGAAATCTTCGGATTCACCCCTGCAGTTTTTACTTCCAGTTAGCATATTGTTCACATTTCAGTTAGAAATGGCTCTAGGCCTACATTGTAAGATGATGAGAGGCAGTGTACCTCATCATCATTTCAGTTTTTGATTTAGACCTGCAACAGCATACAAACACGCTAGGAAGATATTTCCCAAAATATCTTCTCACGCAGAGGAATCAGAGGTTATAAAAGCAGGAAGCAAACACTAAGAAAAGGTTCCAAATTTTCCAAAGGACTCACTAGTTCGAGTGTTCTGTATGTATTTTGTATGAATTTTGATAGTTGATGTTGAAGATCCCGCAGGGACTCGGTAATAAGAAGCTTGTTTGGAATTGGGGATTCCGCTCTAGGTGATTCACAGTTTGTAACTCTTCTCCATGTTTTTAATACAAATGTTCACTTCATTTCTCTCCACATTTCTTGTATCTAATGTTCTGGAATGCAAGTGATCCCATGTTTGAATATGAATTTATCATAGCAGATACTCATATTTACTCTTCCATAGCGCTTTAAATATGGCTCAGACATGATACTTTGTTTCATTTCCTATCTCTTCCGCCTTTCTTCCGATATTAACTACAATGGATTCTTGTCTTTGAATGAGCCCAGATATATGGATTCTTATCTTTGCATAGGCCTAGTATATATGGACTCTTATCCTTGAATAAGCCCGGTTATAGTTAATATCTTACTACATCTTTTGCCACAGTCATCGCCCACATATTACTTGATATCTGTGTGTTCATTTTAGAAGTCGGCCCCCTTTACAACATTCTATCTTAAAGATTTCTGATGCATTTACTTATTGCAATTTATACTCAGTTTATGCAGCTTTCATAGTTGTTGTGTTTAACTTTGGGGTCTTGGTTCCACTCTTATTAAAACCATTCATCTGAGTGATTATAGCATGAGAGCTTAACATTGTCAACTCGAATCAGTTGAGTTATATGCTCCTTGCATTTAAGATGTCCTAGGAACTGGTCTTTATACAACTCAAGGCTGTCTCTAGGAGCTACAACATCTTTCTGGTGCCATTTATGGGGATAGAA
This sequence comes from Pinus albicaulis, assembly GCA_034641835.2. Taxonomy (NCBI): domain Eukaryota; kingdom Viridiplantae; phylum Streptophyta; class Pinopsida; order Pinales; family Pinaceae; genus Pinus; species Pinus albicaulis. The sequence continues at coordinate 408,905,513 of CM076582.1, forward strand.
TTTCAAGAGCTAAATCCCTGGGCCTCGACAAATATTCATCCACCCTTCAGAGTAGGTGAGCAGGAAGGGTTGGGAGTTGTAGATCCCTCACCTTGGCGACTCCACTGTCATTTAAAAGATAAATCCATTTGTAGTCTTGGCTTCCCAAAAGCCACACCTGAGGTCAGATAGATCCTAGTCGAAAACGCCTTTAGTGTCTGATCCAGAGAAGATTTTACACAAGAGAAGTTGGAGAGAAATAAAACCAGCTTATACAGATATTCCTAGATTCTCCCTGGAATTCTCTCCATCCTCCTCTCAATTAGCTCAAGATCAAGGTCCTGATTCTACTGCAAGAACCCTTGATTATACTTCAGATAACCCCTCCCTAGAAAATATTAAAGTCAAAGATGAGGCTGAATCTATAGATACCATGAGCTTCTTTTTGCATCCCACTCCTGAAGCTGAAAAAGTTAAAAAAGTCACAGAGGTTTCCACTTCTCATATTCCAGCAGTTCAATCAGCCCCTCGAGCCTTTGTTTAATATATCCCCATTGTCATACATACTGATCTTCCACCACCTCCTAATATACATCAGAATATCTCGCCACCCCCACAACCTCCGATGGTTGTTCTTGGCTTCCTATTGAAAAAATATGCCCCCTTGGCATTGCCTCAGATCCTGAATGACATGCCTCAAGACTATCTAAAGATCCTACCTTGTTTCAATGGAGAAAATGATACTAAAGCTCAGAAACACCTAGAAGTTTTATGTGCCTTTGAAGAAAATTTCAATGTTGAACATCTGGATGTGGTGTTGAGGTTGTTTGTCCAGTCTCTAGATGGAGAGGCAAGAAAATGGTTCAAGACCTTGGGAGACTGCTCCATTACTAACTGGGAGAAAATGGAAAATTCCTTTATCAAGAAATGGGGAGAGAAGAAGGACCATGGATACTGTCTTACATAGTTCAATGCACTTAGAAAGAGACATAATGAAGGTGTACCCGAATTCATCAATAGGTTTAACAAATTATATACAAGTCCCCCAACTGAAACGAAGCCTCACCAGATTGCTGCTAAAGTGGTGTTTGTAGCAGCCTTTGATTCAGAATTTGGATTCTCTTTAAGAGAAAGGAAGTTTGCTACTCTAGATGAAGCCTAGACTGATGCATTGGAAGTAGAACCTAACTTTGCTTCTACGGGTAAATCAAAATGGAGGTCAGACCATTATGCTAGACATAGAGGGAAAGAATAATCATCTACCTCCAGTCAAGATAGAGAGGTAGCAGATTACAAAATAGAGGAGATGAGAAAAATGAACAAGAACCTTTTGAGCAAGATGGTGAAGTTTTAGCTTGAGGCAAAGAACACATCCTCCAAGCCATTCCAAACTGCTCCAAACATAGGTTTTAACCCACAATACAGAAATCCTCCTTTGCAAATATTACAAAGAGATCAGAAGGAGCAGAAAGACCACATACAGCCTCTGCTGTATCTGGAAGGGAAAATGGATGGCCCTACCGAAGACATCCCCGATGGGCAAGATGATCAATATCTTGCTTACTCAAATGGTGATGAAGTTGAGCCTTCTTTGCAAGAAAGTGAAGGAGTGGAGCTTTCCTTGTAAGAGGAAGAAGAAAAAACAAGTGCTGCTGAAGATCCAGAGATCAATGATTACTGTAAACAATTTGTAGATTTGAAGCAAGCACAGTTTCATAGAAAATATGATCTCAGATCCTCTAGGAGGATGCGCACACAAGAACAAGAAGAAGAGATGCCTCAGAAGGAGACTGTCGCTCAGAAAATTGAAGATAAAGGTAAGAGACCTATAACTGAACATTTACATTCTAATGACTCTATTATTTCCTCTTCTAAGTCGGCCTCTAATCCAAATGCAAATGTTTAACCCATCTCAAAGGAAGAAAAACCTCCGGTCAACAGTAAAGAGCCAAAGGAAAATACCATAGAGAAGTCTCCCTCTTCTTTTAATCTTAAAAAAGAACTGGAAAAAGTTAAAATCCCAGTCCCCCTAACCGAACTCCTAAAATAGCTAGTCTACCAGTCTTAGGTGTCTTCTTTCATGCTTCCTCAAGGAGCAGCCCAAATCCCAGATAGTTTAAACCTCCAAGAAGAAACGCCCATGGTTGTGTTTGGTCCTTATGTTGAGAAGTTAGATGCTTCCACCCGTCCTTTCTATGTCTCTTTAGTAATTCATGATTTGCTGTGGCACAACTATATGCTGGACTCTGGGGCATCCCATAACCTGTTACCTATGTCGGTGATGGAGCAATTGGGGCTGCAAATCACTTGCCCATATAAAGATCTCTACTCCTTCGATTCTAAAAGATTCAAGTGCTTGGGGATGATCAAGGATTTGGTGGTAAATATAGCCCAAATCTCAGCTAAAAGTGTGGTGATGGATATCATGGTGGCCAATATCCCAGCTCGGTTTGGGATGCTATTATCAAGATCATGGGGTACAAAAATTGGAGGATCTATAAAGCTGGACCTAACCTATGCGAATATCCCTGTGTTTGGAGGTCAAGAAAGGAGATTATATCGGGAAACAAGGTTTGTGAAGATTGTCACTAAAGCTGATAATTCCGTGAATTCACCGGTAGACAGCAAGGAGGGTGAGTTTTCTTGTCTAATGCTTGAGGAAGACCAAAATTACTTGCAGGAGCCATATTTTTGTCAAGTAAAGACCGAGCAGTCTTCAAGTAATGAAGAAGGTGGGATTTGGACCTTGCACTTTGATGGAGCCAACTCAAAAGAAGGGAATGGAACAATGTGGCCGAATACAAAGCATTGCTCCTGGGACTAAAAACAACAAAGAATATGTATATTCAGAGCTTGAAGGTTCTGGGAGGTTCAGAACTGCTGGTGAGACAAGTAAGAAATCAATGTCAAGCTAAGCACCCCTGACTGAGGGCTTACAGAAATGAGATATGGGACTTGGTAGATAATTTCTTCTTAGCATTTAATATTCAATTTATGCCAAGAGACTAGAAAAGAATGGAAGACTCTCTTGCAGTAGCTGCAAGCACTTTTCGGCCACCTCAGAATCCCCTCCTATGGTATGAAATAGAGGTTTGCCACCGTCCTTCCATCCCTGACAATGTCAAACACTGGCAAGTGTTTGAAGATGAAGAGAAAGTGAAAATATTCATGGAGACTATTGGGGAATTATCAAATATGGACATAGATGTTGGCGAAGAGGAGACTGAGGACCTTCCTTAGAATAAATGGCAGGATACCATGGCGGGGCACAAGGTGCTGCAGCTCAAAGGGAATGTGATACCTAAAGGACTGGCCCCCCTAGAGAGATTATTTGATAAGAACGATGTCCCCATCAGGCCAAACAATATTTTTGAAGAGAATCAGGTAGATGACCTGAACCTCGGCACTGAGGCCGATCCGAAGACTATGAAATTTTCTAATAAGGTACCTGAAGAATACAAAGAGAAATATTAGAAGCTATTTGAGACATATAAAGATGTTTTTGCCTGGTCCTTCCAAGATTTGAAGACCTTTGATATTAGCATTATCCAGCACAAGATTCCATTAAAGGGAGATGCTAAGCCACACTAACAGAATTAAGGCAGATTAATCCTTTACTCCTTTCCTCCATAGAAAAGGAAATCAAGAAACTGTTGAAGGCTAAGATTATTGTGCCATTAAGATATTCTGAATGGGTGGCCAACTTGGTCCCAATCTGCAATAAGAATGGGGAAATAAGATTGTGTGTTGACTTTCGAAACTTGAACAAAGCATCTCTAAAAGACAATTATCCGCTGCCCAAGATGGACCATATATTGCAGAAGGTGGTAGGATCTTCAAGGATTTCTATGATGGATGGTTTTTCTGGGTATAATCAAGTAGCAGTGCTTCCTGAGGACCAAAATAAAACTGCATTCACTACTCCTTGGGGAACATTTATGTATGCTCGAATGCCATTTGGATTGATCAATGTGGGGGCTACAATTCAAAGGGCCATGGACATTGCTTTCGTGGGGGAACAAGATAAATTCGTGGTGGTCTACCTAGACGACATCACAGTCTTCTTAGAGGACGATGCTGAACATATAGAACATTTGCGCAGAACCTTCGACAAGTGCCGCATGTATGGATTGTCCTTAAACCCTCAAAAATCTCTATTTTCTTTAGAAGAGGGTAAACTGTCGGGGCATATTGTAACAAAGGCAGGGGTAAAAATTGACCCGAAAAGGGTAGAAGTCATAAAGGGTATATCCTTGCCCAGAAATAAGAAAGAGGTCCAAGTTTTTCTGGGATGTATCAACTTCTTGAGGAGATTCATACCGAACTATGCGGAGATAGTTCGATACATAACTGAGATGCTGAAGAAGGATAACGAATTAAAATAGACTATTGAGTCGCGGGAAGCTTTTAACAGAATTAAAAATGCTTTCACAGAAGCCCCAGTATTAGCAGGACCGGATTATGCAAAACCATTCATGATATTTTCATTTGCATCTCCCCACACAGTCGCAGCTGTATTATTGCAGAAAAATGAGGAAGGTGATGAGAAACCTATTGCCTTCTTCAGCCAAGTGCTTTGCGACGCTGAGCTAAAGTATAACATCCTGGAGAAACAGGCCTATGCCTTGGTCAAATAGTTCAAGGCTTTTCGGATGTATGTCTTGCAGTTAGCCATAACTGCATTTGTACCCACAACGGTTGTAAAAGACATATTGATTCAAGGAGATAGTGAAGGAAAGAGAGGTAAATGGATAGCCAAGATACAGGAGTATGATTTGGAAATATGCCCCACTAAGCTAATAAAGGGACAGGGATTAGCCCAGATCCTTTCTGAATCAAATTGTCAGGCTTTGGGGATAAATTTGTCTATGATGGCCAATGAAGAGACTGGAGGAGCAGATGAGTAGTGCAGGATAGAAACTACTACGCAAAAGACCCATATGAAGTACCTTCTCAGTGCCTGGTATAAAGAAATTGTAGAATACCTCTTAACTCTTAGATGTCCTCCAAGCTGCGACAAGACAAAGTATAGAACGCTGAGGCTAAAATCTCAGAATTTCATCATAGAAAATGGCCGTCTGTACTGGAGGGATCCATCAGGCATACTACTTTTATGTCTCATAGAAAATGAAGTAGAAGAAGTGATGGCATAATTCCATGAGGGCATCTGTGGTAGCCACTATAGCTGGAGGGCCACGACACACAAGATCATGAAAACAAGATTTTTCTGGCCCAAAATTTTCAGAGATGTTTTTGCTCAGGTAAGGGCCTGTGAAAAGTGTCAGAAATTTGCTGAGAGGTAGAAGTTTGCACCTCTTCCTATGATCCCAGTACACAGCAAAACATTTCCAGTAATGGGGAATTGATTTCATCGGCGAAATTCATCCTGCCTCAAGAGGGAAACACAAATGGATACTAACAGCCACTGATTACTTCACTAAATGGGTAGAGTTTGTGCCAGCAAGGAATGCTACAGACACAGTGGTGATCAAGTTTCTGGAAGATAACATTATCTCAAGGTTTGGCTGCCCTGCCAAGATTGTCACAGACAATGCTCAAGCTTTCAATTCTATCAAATTTCTTAATTTCTGCCAACAATATAATATTGTATTAGGACACTCTACTGCCTATTATCCACTGGGAAATGGATTGGCTGAATCCTCAAACAAAACTCTGGTAAGGGCACTGAAGAAGGCCATAAATGAAAACCAAAAGAACTGGGATTCACAACTCAAGTTCGCGCTATGGGACAATAGAATCACTAGTAAGAGGTCAACAGGAAAATCCCCATATGAATTGGTATATGGTAGAGTAGCAGTTTCCCAATACAATTGGCCTTACCTGTGGCTACATTCATGTAGGATTGTCAAGAGGAACCAAATGATCTTACTAGAAGAATAAATCAGTTAGTAGAGCTGGAAGAGACTTGAAGTCAAGTAAATAAGAGGTTGACTGAGTAACAAGAGGAAATGAAAGACTTGTTCCATTAGCATGCTAAGGATAAAGGGATGCAACTTGGAGATTTGGTGCTAATATGGGACATAAGAAGGGATGAGAAAGGAAATCATGGAAAGTTTGATTTTCTATGGTTAGGACCTTTCAAAATCGTAGAGGCTGGAGGAAACAATACTTTCAAACTAGAAAATTTGCAGGGTGATCTGCTCGAAGCCCCCGTGAATGGGCAATTCTTAAAACCCTTTTTCTAGTATTGATTCAGGACGAAAGGTCTGCTGTATGATATTTTACATTATTCAGTTGCTTTTATTATGATGTTTACTATTTTGATTTGTCATGAAGAAGGAAGAGAAGACAACAAGGGGCCGTGTTCACAGGAAGAAGGCTAATAGATGGTCTGCGAAGTTCTCAATGTGTTCGAGGACAAACGGGTCATCCCCAAGTGGAGCCAATGTTGTTATGACATCCCTCATCGAGCTGGGATGCCTAATGACAAGGAGCCTTATACTGCGAAGCAAATATAGCAAGGACTGCATGGATTGTCAAAGCCCAAATTTCACCTATCGAAACCCTTGAAAAGGCCAAAAATCCACCTTTTTCTCTAAAAACGCTCATTTTTACATATCAGGCCTCTAAGCCCCTTTCGCTTAAGCTCGAGCCGCTTTTCCACCATGAGACTAGGCCCTATGACTGAGCGCTAAGCCCATCAGTGAATTCACGTCGCTCTTTCTAAGTCCCTACTTCCATGTTTTCTGTTTCGCCGATGGCCGATCCCACAATATGATCTGGACCGTTCATTCCCCAAAGATTTGACGGCCATTGCATTGCTCCATCTCACATCACACATTTCTCTTTCCCATTTCCATCTGCCTGTTATATTTTTTCACTGATGTGTGAAACCCCGATGCAATCTTGACCATTGATCTCCTCCTGTAGATCCAACGGTCATCGCTCCATCATGTTGTGCTCATCCATCACTCATCGCACATCGCTCTTCCCCATTTCTATTTTATATTTCTCCTCCGATGTGTGATACCCCGATGTGATCTTGACCATTGATCTCCATCCGCTGATCCAACGGTCATCACTCTGTCGCACATCGCGCATCACTTTTCCCCGTTTCCACTCCATTTCTTATCGTCGATATTCACCCCCCGCTGATAGAATCTCCACCGTCCAATCAACCCATATCTACGACACATATTGATTGTGGGGGCACCCGACCAAAGTGGTCCATACTCCTTAGTGCCCCTGCAGTTGACTCCTTTGACTGATCAAGATCTTCATCCAATGGTCCAGATTCACTATGGGGGCATCCAGTCCACAGACCCGTCCGTACCCCCAAGTGCCCCCGCAGTTGATCTCCACCGTTGATCTCCATCATGATCCAACGACCCACATCACTCCCACTTTATAACCCCATCACTGATCATATCGCTACTTATCAAAGCTGGTGACGTCATTGCCGGTCCCACCCGACCGTGCAAGTACATCTATCGTGTTCATCTGCAGCTGTTGATCTGGATTTCCCAAATCGGACAGCTCCCATTCATTTTCACGTTCATTTCACAACATCTCCCCAACTCACAACTCCGACGCGAAATGGGCAGTCTTTGTGAGGACACGCGTCAACTGCCAAGCCGTATCGCATTCATTTCTCTCATTACCGCTTATCGACTTCCGCGTGCACGAAAACCACTCCGGTTTTCTGCAAAACCACCATAGCACCTCTTTGCACCAAAATTCAGTTTTGAACCCTGGTTTTTATGGTTTTTCGCCATGAGGCCCTTTTCTGCTTCATCCACTACCTCCACACTGCTCTTTCGCCTTCACCTGAGCCTTCTGAAGCAGTCAACCACTCATCGCAGGATTTATTTAATTAGTTTGTTTTATGTGCAGGATTTGATGGCCTTTTAATATACACAGGCCATATCATAGCCAATTACAGTGGCTCGAGGCCGAGGATGATGATCCTCCACGCCCAGGAAGCAGGGAAAAAGAGGCAGAGGGATGATTTCACATCCAAATCAATCGATCATGACCATTGGCCATTCTATGGGACCCTCCAGCACAGAAGGCCAGTTCTCCCACTACTGGCAGTCCCGCATTCTCCAGCTCAGAAGGCCAGCTATTCCACGACTAATGGTATTTCCTTCGCTAGTAGCATCAGGGGTTCCTCCTCATCAAACAACAATGACAAATCATGATGGGGCTTGTGTGGCCTTTTTTACTGTATATTCTCTTCATTTTATCATTTCGGGTGAAATCTTCAGATTCACCCCTGCAGTTTTACTTCCAGTTAGCATATTGTTCACATTTCAGTTAGAAATGGCTCTAGGCCTGCGTTGTAAGATGATGAGAGGCAATTTACCTCATCATCATTTCAGTTTTTGATTTAGACCTGCAACAACATACAAACATGCGGGCAAAATATCTTCTCACGCAGAGGAATCAAAGGTTATAAAAGCAAGAAGCAAACACTAAGAAAAGGTTCCTGATTTTCCAAAGGACTAACTATTTCAAGTGTTTTGTATGTATTTGGTATGAATTTTGATAGTTGATGTTGAAGATCCTGTAGGGACTCAGTAATAAGAAGCTTTGTTGGAATTGGGGATTTCGCTCTGGGTGATTCACAGTTTGTAACTCTTTTCCATGTTTTTATTACAAATGTTCACTTTGTTTCTCTCCACATTTCTTGTATCTAATGTTCTGGAATGTGAGTGCTCCCATGTTTGAATATGAATTTATCATAGCAAATACTCATATTTACTCATCCATAGCGCTTTAAATATGGCTCAGGCATGATACTTTGTTTCATTTCCTATCTATTCTGCCTTTCTTCTGATATTAACTACAATGGATTCTTGTCTTTGAACAAGCCCAGATATATGGATTCTTATCTTTGCATAGGCCCAGTATATATGGACTCTTATCCTTGAATAAGCCTGATTATAGTTAATATCTTACTACATCTTCTGCCACAGTCATCGCCCACATATTACTTGATATCTGTGTGTTCATTTTAGAAGTCAGCCCCCTTTACAAAATTTTGTCTTAAAGCTGTCTGATGCATTTAATTATTGCAGTTTATACTTAGTTTATGCAGCTTTCATAGTTGTTGTGTTTAACTTTGGGATCTTGGTTCCACTCTTATTAAAACCATTCATCTGAGTGATTATAGCATTAGAGCTTAACATTGTCAACTCCAATAATTTGAGTTATATGCTCCTTGCATTTAAGATGTCCTAGGCACTGGTCTTTATACAACTCAAGGCTGTCTCTAGGAGCTACAACAACACCAATTCAACTTTCCTTGCATTAATTCCAAAAGAAACAAACCTAGTCTCCTTTGATAGGTTCAAGCCTATCTCTCTCTGTAACGCCTCTTATAAGATTATTGCAAAGCTTCTCGCCAACAGAATTAAGCCGCTCTTGGGTAGTCTCATCTCCACTGCACAAGGAGGCTTCGTCAAAGGAAGGCACATATTGAATAATGTAATTCAAGTCTAGGAAACCAGCCATTCTAGTAATCTTAGAAAAGAGAAAGGCATGTTGGTCAAGTTGGATATGGCCAATGCCTTCGATCGAGTAAACTTGTCATTCCTCTATAAATTCTTGCTCTCCTTCAGATTTTCGCAAGAATTTGTAAACTTGATCAAAGCATGCACCAATAGGCCATGGATTTCCCCACTGGTAATTGGGAGGCCAACTAGCTATTTCCAAACGATGAGAGGGTTGCAGCAAGGATGCCCTCTTTCTCTCTTCTTATATATTTTATTGGCAGAGTCTCTCAGCAGGAAATTTGAGCAGGACAAGGTAGCAGGTGATGCTCTAGGACTGAGAATTAGGAAGGATTTGGATCATATAAACCATGCACTTTTCGCAGACGATTCCCTCATGTTTGGAGGAGCCTCCTGCATAATTGCTTTGGCACTCAAAGCCACCCTTCAAACTTACTGTAGTGTCTTTAGTGCAATGAAGTGAAAGGAAAAGTGTTGTTTTCAACTGGAATGCTGAAGAGAATGAGACGCAGGAAATAGCTCATGCTATGGGCTTTATGGGCTACTCCAGATGGGATAAGATCATGTATCTCGTGCTACCATTAAAATTAGGCATAAACAGGACATCCTTGTGGGAAGGAGTGTTAACAAAACTTAAAGTAAAAATCACAGCTTGGGGTGGACAGTGGCTCACTCACAGAGGTAATCTCACTCTCATAAAATTAGTTTTATCTTCACTCTCGGTCTACCAAGCATCCTTTCTCATGGCCCCAAAATCGATTTCTGGGAAAATCAACAAGCTCATGCGCGATTTTCTATGGCATGGGGGCAAAGGTAACCAGCGCAAGCTGCATTTGGATAAATGGGATATGGTTAAAAGACCTCTAAGCAATGGTGGGCTTCAAATCCGAGATTTGGAAAATGGAAACACTGTGCTAGGATGCAAAATTATGTGGAAAATGCATAATGAGCCTGAGCATCTAGCAAGTCGAACTCTCAGATAGAAGTACATTCCAACAGCATCGCTCAGGAACATCCAATTTGCATCCAGCAAGAAAAGCACGCAGTTATGGACACTTTGCAAAAACGAAATACACTTCCTCATGCAACACCTGTACAGAGTCCCCGAGAATGGAAAACGAATCAAAATATGGGTTGATAGAATTATGGGCCATGCACCCTTAGCAATCAACACCAGCATTGGCGAACTCCGCGGAATTTTGGAAAATAGAGGCATTAAAAAATTGTTTGATATATCAGTCTGGGATAGAGCAGGCAATTGGGTCGAATGGAACATCAGCAAATTCCCAGCCCATGTCACATAGCAGGTTGAAATGCTCAAACACGAGCTCTGTGATGCTGCCCTGGTCCATAGAGAGGTTGCAGATACATGGGGGTGGGGAATCTCAAGCATATACACCACTGCCAAAGGATACACACTGCTTCAACCTCAGAGAGAAATGAATTTTCCTGCAAAGTTCTGGGCCCAGGTATGGGATTCAATGGTGCTACCCAAAGTAAACTTCTTTTTTTGGACATTAATGCACAAAAAAATCCTGACAGGTGAGAACCTTCTCAAGAGAAGCATTACTAGACCACACAGATGTGCCTTATGTAAACAAGATTCAAATCCATAGACCACTTGTTTATGGATTGCCCCCTTGCTTCTAAAGTTTGGACCCTTGCTCTCCTTGGAATAAATGTTGCTGCTCCCTCCAAAATCTCTGTAGTGGAACCCTTCTATACCTGGAAGGATCGATATCCCTTGACCCTCATTAACAACCCTCTCTGGGCTCCGATTTGGATTACCATTCCCAAGTTTGTATGCTGGAAACTATGGCTCACCAAGAACGAATAGATTTTCAACAATATATCCTTGACCCCTAATATTGTAGCAGCCAAAGCAAAAGGTCCACTCCTTGAAACTTTAAGCACACAATTTCTCAAACCTGAAACTTTGTTACATCAAGAGGAAAAGAGATGGCTTGGCACCTTTGTATCCAGATATAGGAGTCAAAGCATTGTAAAACCCCAATCCAATATGGAATGGAGGAAAAGAGATAAGGATGAAATCTTTCAGAGCCGGTGGAGGAAGCAACAAATAGCAACTGTCTTCTTTGATGGAGCTTCCAAATGAAATCTCGGGATTGCAGGAGTTGGAGGCCTTATATATTCTTAGGACAGTCTCTCAAGAGAAACCTTCAGCTGGGGGCTAGGTCAGCGATCTAATAACCAAGCAGAAATACTGAGTTTGATAAAAGCCTGTCAGATTTCTAAAGAAAGAGGGATTAAGGAGCTGCAAGCATTTGGCGATTCTAAAATCCTAATAAAAAAGATATCTGAGAAAGGGCAGTTTAATGACACTGCCCTAAACAAGAATCTATAAAGGCTGAGAATCATTCTTCACGAGTTTACCTCCTTCAAATGCTTTCACATTCTCAGAGACTCAAATAAAGAAGCGAACATTTACGCTAATAAAGGCTTCCTACTGCAACATGGAGATCTCAGTATAAATGAAGGAGCACCGGTACAAATTTTCATCCCGTGAAAGCAAATAAGCATGTAATAAGAAAGGGCAGCAGTCTTGTATTAAAGGTTGATTAGGCCACAACCCAACTTGGATTGTCATATAAATAAAATCTCATAACTGATTCAGTTAAAAAAAAATGTGAAGGGGTAAATATTTCTTCAAATTTTATATTAAACAAGAAATTTATATCTTAAAAGATTCGATCCCTCTAATAACTTGAGAGTTCTAGAATTAAGAAAATCCAAAATTCTATTTTTATATATATAGCTTGATTAAATTGATCTCACATATATATCTGAAATACTTATTATTTTTTACTTGGATCAATTTTATTTCATACAAATATTAAAGTATAAAAAATAATTATTTTTTACTTTTAATTTACTTAATTTTGCAGTCAACATTTTAGTTTTATAAGTATTTCAATTTTACGGAACATTTTACACTTAATAAAAGTTTTTTTTTTTAATTAATTTCATTACATTACTTGGAAAACTTAATCTAATATATTTTGGGTAATGCTTAACAATGAGAATTAGAAATGGAATGATGTAGAGGGTGCTAGAAATTTCTATAACTAAATTTAGATAACTAATTAATGAATTATATTTACATTAAATGGTATATTTGAATTTGGAAATAAACCATCTACATATTACATCATATCATGAAGATCACTAATGGAAGTACCTCATGGGCTAGCAAAAATTTCATAATTAAATTTAAATAATATCAAATAAAAAAATATCTAATAATGTTGAGAGGAGAAATAGTCTTCATTTCTCTTGAGACTTCAAGTCTGCAAATTGGGACGGTAACCCTAGGAATGGGTGCACATCTAGTTCAAAGCATAGTGGAGAGTGCCTTTGATACTAGAGAAAATGTTTCAGAATCCCATGTCATCGAGTTCGAGGACAAAACAACTACACAAAAGGGGAGCCACGAAGGCCATAAGGATATAGAAGCAACACCTAGTTGTAGAAGCTATCGAAGCTGTAAGATTAAAGGACTTTGATCCCCTGGCTGAAACTTATGGTGATCTACAACTCCATTTAAAGGAAATCAGAGGTTCCCATAGAATGACGAGATGAGGAACCCTTGTGTCACTCCTTCATTTTATGCTATTAACATATCATGTGCCAAATTCACCAATTTTTTATCAAATCTTTGTCAAGCTACTCTCTTAGTAGTCACTGCTCATTAGGATTTTCTTTTTAGATCTGGTTCGAGACCTCAAGTTTCGTTTAGAGCTCTGAGTGAGTATTCCCTCAAGCATTAAACACTTTCCTTTTCAAGGTAAGAAGTTGGATGATGCTTCTCCTCTCTCAGTTTACAACATTGGTAAAAATGTCACATTTTTTATAGTTCTTCATCCACATAGAAAATTGAAGGTAAACCTTCCTCCTCTTAGAATTTTTCATATAAAGATGCCATCCATGCTCTACCCCTCCTAAGGAAAATCAGTCAGGTTTAGATGGTTCCTAGGGTATTCTTGGGGGAAAAAGTATGATGAAGTTCTCTCCCTAGAAATATCTCACTTAGATTTGGAGGATCTCCAACAACTATATTTACAGGAATCCATAATCTATCATTTTAATGGATTCTAGTCCCACACGACCAATCTCTACTAATGGATCCGTTTCGTTTGGACTAAGAATTAAAAGTTTATTGTATGCTCAAAAGGCTTCTTCATTTTGTTATTTGGGGAATCAGAAAGATTTATTTAAAGGGTCATGGTTTTGGGAATATGTTCAATTTTTTTTAACCCCTTGGTTCCTAAAATTTGACCCTTCCACATATGTCATTACCAAGTTGTCAATATGGGCCAGGCTTCCTAATTTTCTAACTCACTTCTGGCACTACAAAATCTTTTAGGGAATTGGAGTCCTTATGGGTCGTTACCTTACTACTGATGCCTCTCATGGAAGCTTGGTGTATATGCCTATGGCATAATTTGTGTTGAAATTGATAACAATAAAGGGATTCCAAACCAAATCAATTTAAAAACTAACGATTTTCACTAGACCTAGGCTTTGGACTATTAGAATACTGCTTTTTGTTGCTGCCTTTATCATGAAATATTTCATTTTACAAAAAAAAAACCAGGGGTTTAATTCTCAACGGAATAAGAACATCCACAATTCAATATCTAAAAGTTGGAAACTCTACCACCCTCCACCTACAGAGGGCAAGGCCTCCTCTGCATCAAACTAGGATAATGAAGAAGTTGAAGATGACAAACAAGGATAATGAAGAAATTGAAGATGAAATCCATCTTGGTCCTTCGGCAAACACCAAAAAATTATAATAATGCTTCTCTTGGTATATTGTAACAAGCTCATAAATCAACTTCTTTGGACTTTGATAGCAAATCTCTTTCAACCCACAATAATAATTTTCATATTAATTTGATCAAACCACTTTAGAAAAATCAAATTAAAATTTGAAAAAAATAAATAAAAAATAATCACCTTTAAAATCAGCCCCAATTTACTTGATTATTCCTCTCTCATTTCCTTTTTTTCCTTTTACATCTACATTTCTATTCTCAATTTCGTTCATCTCTACTTTGATTTCTATTCTCAATTTCGTTCATCTCTACTTTGATACTATTAATATAGACGTACTCTACTTAAATAAAAATCATATAATATAATTTTATTTCTGTTTCATTCAAGATTCTTAATATTTAAATACATTATCAAAAGTTCGAATAAGTCTTCATATATAAATATGTTATATATTTTAATGATAAAAATATTAGATAAAAAAAATTTAAATTTCAAAATAACTTTTTCATCGAAGATTCTTAATATTTAAATACATTACCGAAAGTTTGAATAAGTCTTCATATATAAAAATATCTTATATATCTTAATCATGTTTTAACATTTTGTTAATGGATTAGAAGATTTTTCGCTTAGGATTCTTACTATTTAAATACATTACAGAAAGTTTGAAACGTCTAACACATATAAAAATGTTATATTTTTTTTATTTTTTAAGAAATAAGATTTTTAATATCTTTGTTTGGTAATAAGGACATAAATAAGAGCGGCCGTGATCCGGAACAGCGGGGCATTGAGAAAAAACCCAAATTTCTTTGAAGCAAAGCACGTGTACTAAAATACAAGTGCACTTATTTAAATGCTCGCATTCTCTAAAATATACATTATAGTGACATTGTTTGCTTAACTTTTTCAGCTTTCCAAAGAAATCGTTTAGAATCACATGCACCTAGTTTGTCACATGGAATTTTTTTTGTTTTGTTTTTAGTTTATATATAGCATGCTTCTTCATGTAATACGTAATGTAAGTATAATATATTTGGAGTTATTTTGAGTTTTAAACTAAGTGATATGACAGGAGGACACTAGACATAGAGGACATGTAAATATGAGTGCTTGATATTAGAATCCAAAGACACTTAAATATGAGTATTTGTTATGAAACAAAGCAATTTTAAAAACATGACACTAAGGACATCTTATATATAGTGGCTGATTTAGTTATTTGCTGATTTAAACTCTTTGGACAATCAACTATGTGTCTCTTGCTTTCAAAAGCTTTCAAAGCTTATTTCACATTTTATGATGGGGTGTTTATAAACATTGATATTATTTTGTTGAGCCGAGAGGCTTATTCTACAACCGAGTATGAGGGAGATGTGTACGTTTGTCTGTAAGTCTGTTCCCTTTAAAAAAAAAATAATTAGAAGTAAAAAAATGCTCAAGTAAGATGTTTAAATCTTATAATTTGTTTTACAGATAAACTATTTTAATACCAATTAATATTCATATACTTAAAAATATGTTAATAATAAAAAACTATTTGCTTATACATTATATATCATTTAAAAAAATTACGTATATATCATGAAAAATTTAAGTTTTTATGGTTAAAACATTTATTTGGTCCTATCTATGCTCTATTTAGCATTCAAAAATACAATTTAAACAATGAAAAATAACACATTATATTTTACATTAAAGAAGTCTGCACATCAAGAAATTTGATCCCTCTCAACTTATGTTAGATGTGTACTTAAGATGAATCTATGCTAGTTATTAACTTCAAATAGGTTCAATCATGTTCACAAAAGTTAGTTTGTTAGTTTGTAAATTATATGTTTTCAATGTTGATCAGAGTGTTAATCAAGCTTTCCCTCCCTTTAGATCTAGAATGTGAAGTGACCAGCTAGCACATGACAGAAGGAGATATAGGATTTTTATTTTAACACATGATTCATAAGTGATCACTAATCATAAAATGTGGTCACTGGTATATGTAAGTTAAGTTCCATAAGATATAGCACAAGTTAAGTTCCATAGGATATAGCACAACTTACGGATAATTAACGTTCTCTAAACCCACGCACTCCAAACTCTTAGCAACCCACTCACTCCATACTCTTAGCAAATCATGCGAATGCTTGTCTCCTGCATCTCTAGGTCGATGTGCAGTTGTGAATTGCGCTTTCAATGTGAAGTTGTGAACACTGTGCTCAAAATTGGCGAAATTTCTCATAGTGTACAACAAATTTGATTTGGGTGGAAAACAATGGCAAAAAGACCCAAAAATAAACCATGTCGTGAGTTTTAAATGTCACTTTTCATGAGAGTTGTTTCTAAGAGCCAAAAATGTTAAGGCACATTTTCAACATGCCAAAAACATGTGTCTCCATTGGAAGACAAAAAAAAAATATTTTTGACACGTTTTAGAGCATGTTTCGTAAGTGAAATACAAAACATGAGACCATGAAAGATGTGTCAAATACCTTAGGTTTTAAAGATATTGTTTCAGATTATAATGAAATTTTAGAAGTATTTTTATTCAAATTACGGTGATATTCTTTGATCAACCTTTTCAATTTACGAAAGAGTTGTTTAGATGGTATATCTTATCGATTTATGTTATACTTCATTTTATTTTTTTTAAATGTTGTAGAGTTTTTTTTTTTTTATATACATATTTTGCAATTGAATTTGTTCCTTTGGATTCACATGATTGAGATGTGAATTCTCCACCATATTAATGCCATAGTCCTAATAGGCATTATCCCATCAAGTTGGTTGGTTTATCTCCACAACTTGTTCATTGACGCTACACGCATATAAGTAAGCGAAAGTGTGGAATGAAGGATGGAAAACCAACTCAGAAAAAACAAGAAGTGAACAGAACCCCAGGAAGAAGCAAGGAATGAAGGGTGACATCGCAAGAAAGAGGAGCGAGCTAAGGATCTATTGGATGAGCCATGTTGTACAGATTTTTTGTTGGTCGTACGAGTCGCAGGGCACATGAGCTGCTCCATTGGTCATTCGTGTTGGAATATTTGAAAATTCCAGTACAACAAATGGAGAATAAAATTCCCCTCTTTAACACAGAGAAAATATTAAAATTTCACTCACAGGAGATAGAGTTTCCTCTTGAAAACAAACAAAAAACAAACTTCTATTTCTTCAAAAACTATTACAAATTCTTCCTCACTGAGAGGGATTACAAAACTAGTTTGACTGCTGCAGACGCAGTACAAAACTATCACTCTGTCAATCACCAAACAACACTCTGTCTTCTTTGTTTTAAAACTCTGTTCTATTACAAAACAAACGCATTGCTGTGCACAAAAAAAATTACACTGTTGTTGTGTAAAAAAACATTACATTGTCATTGAGCCCCTTTTGTTTTATATGTGTCGCAACACATGTTATAAAACAAAACTATATATTAAAAATAATTTACTAAAATAAAAACAAAAGTAAAACTAAAACTAAAGTCTATTAAAAGACTTTCGGGGCCCACTCTTTTCTTTGTGCAAATGTTTTATTATATAACATATGTTAATAACATATGTATATAATAAAACATATATATGTTGCAAAACATTCATTGTGCAATAACAAACATTATTCCAAAATGTTAATAAGACATATTAAAACAAAACTTTAATAAAATCCGCGAAACTTAAACGAACCCTTTATAAAA
This sequence comes from Pinus albicaulis, assembly GCA_034641835.2. Classification (NCBI taxonomy): domain Eukaryota; kingdom Viridiplantae; phylum Streptophyta; class Pinopsida; order Pinales; family Pinaceae; genus Pinus; species Pinus albicaulis. The sequence goes on from CM076582.1 coordinate 408,923,459, forward strand.
CTTTAAATATCCATCACGTGATAACCTCTGGACTTCAAAGTCCAATAAAAATCTATTGCAAAAGATCTTCGCGTTACAAAAGAGCCTGCTGATGTCAGCCTAATTTGTGACGCGAAAACTCCATAAAATACGCCATATAAAAATTTGGGTCCATTTTGGGCTTGGCGTACGGTCGAGAAATGTGACGCGAAAACCAAATAAATTCTGCCCTATAATGTTTCTGGTTCAGATTATCCACTGCACGAACTTGCCAGTTTAAAACCCGATCGAATCATACATTGCCACGTGGTCTGGGGACCACTATCCTTCTGAATTAAAATCTCCCGTGCTCGCATATAAACCCTGTCTTGTGTATAAGAGGAAATCCTCTGTTCTTTCAAAACCACAAAGACCGTAACCTCTGTTCTAAATTTGTTTGCTTTGATTTTGACTTGTGCAGGAACTGGCACCTAATCAATAATGGAAATTGACTATTCATCAGTTTTAGCAAGCGGCCCTTTGTCAGAGCCATCCAAACTAATCTGGAAGGCAGCTTCCAGTACTGAGCAGGTGAAAGTAATTTTCAACAATTCAGTTTTCTGGTCTGGGTTCTAGCAGGTTGTGCGAGTTGCAAGGTTGCGTGAACCATGCCTAGTCTCTGTAAAACTTGAGGTTGGACATGTAAGCTGCGATGTTTTGAAGGCGTTGTGGCAGTGAAACTTTTAGGTTCGGCTGTAATTCTGAAGTATTGAAGTTGTAAACTGAAGTTTGAAGGTCCTTGTAACAACGAGTCTTTTGGGGCTTGGTCCAAGGCAAGAACTTATATAATTGAAGTAATGGGAATTATTCGGGAGTTCCCCCTCCTCCCATCTATATTGTTTTTATATTTTTGTATTTTTTTATATTGTTGTTGCATTTTAGGTTGTGAAATTTGATGAAGGTTATGCTATTGTTGAAGTAGATGAATTGGGAAAAATAACATAAATATATGGTTAATGACGTAAAATGTAAAAGTCCCCGGATGCGGGTGATAGTAGTAGCACGCTTGAACATAGTATCTCCCATGTTCGAGAGGACGCAGATCTGCAGTGCAGGCCTTCACTTGAAGTGAATCCTGACTCCTGTAATAATTTGCATGAAATGAAAAAGACTGGGCATCATGATGACACACAAAGACACCATCATCCCCTCAGGGGCACTACTCTGCTGCAATCTCCTAAATGATCTCCCTGACGGATATGATGGCCGACCATAACTCTACACACATGCCTACTCATGAAATCAGTTACAACATGCAGCTACGAGCGGAGCATAATAATGCTCAACATCTGCGCATGTGTCACAACCCTACAAAAGGAGAGGACCTGCAGCATAGATCCATTCATAGTATGCTCCTTTTGGTATTTTTGATTCAGTGCCTGCCCTCCTGCATGCCCAGTCTACCGCGCAGCCACCCCGTAGTGCTACGTTACGGAGAATCCCCTGATTGCGCACCTCTCCTCAATTCCACCTGCCTTGCTAGTTTCACCAGCTGGTGGGCTCCCACTATCCTACGCCCCTCACTGTGCACCCCCTTTAGTGTCCTTCCCTATCCAATATTTCCTCGCTGTGCACCCCCCGTCTCGAGTCAGAGCTGCTCCTCACCTTATCTCAGATCCCCATAATCTCCCTGCCTCATCTGACCATCGCCCCTAGGCTGTGCCAACGCACCATCAGAGGTTGAAAAAGAGGTGCGCTCCCTGGTCACTACCACTGGGGGATTGATAATCGCTTGGAATCGATTGAATTCTCCTCCTCGGGCAGTCACGTTAGAAAGGACCCCCAGAGTCTCGATCAACACCAGGGGGAGGAAGCCCCCACTAATGTAATGCAAATAGGCAAATGCGGACCACACAAATCCACTATTGTGCACTAGGAGCACCCCTTGCCCCATAAGACTGAGCCTCTCCCAACACAAGAGGATGAAGGGGATGACACAGATGTTTGGATAATGGACTTAGAAGCTACCTGGATGCGAGTCTCGGATGTCGAGTACCCAATGGCTCCCATCTTCAGCGCACCTACTTGCAAACCTCCGCGTCAACCCACTGCTAAAGAGGATGCCGCTATGCAAGAGTAGGCCTGCCCCATTGTGGAGGAAGATCCAGATAACGATGATGATGCAAAAGACTCATGACTGCGTAGTTGCTCAGCTCTTATTAGTTTTTTGTTATGCTTGTTATTATCACAGAACCTCTAGTTTCACTGGTGCTACGATACATTTTTTAATTTACTGTTTGATGTCATCTTCGGGCTGGTTTCCTCCACGGAGGCAGCCCCATACTTGCGCAACTAAAGTTGGGATTGGCTAAGCACAACTTACCAACCTAGCCAGTAGCATATGTACCGTTCTACTTTCGAATTAATATAGTTTAGACTCTCTTACAAAAAAAACAGAAGTAAAATGTAAAAGTAATTAAGTGTAAAAGTTTGAAGGGATATTGTGTGAGGTTGTTTGAAAATTAATTGGACATGTTGATAGCGATGTTGTTAAAGGAACATAGGTTAGAGGCTTAGTCTTAGCAAGTAACCTCAAGTTGGCCTTGCCACTTAGGAGAAAATGTGTCGGTATTATACATCTTGGTGAATCTACAAGCTTAGGCTCGTGTGACCACCGTGGAGTCATGGCACAAATCTCATGCCCCCACAGTGGTCGCATGAGTCTAAGCTCATATAATCACCCAGATGTGTGGCACCTATGCATTTTCCCCTTAAGTGCAAGGCCAACTTTGAGGTTACTTGCCTAAACTATGCCTCTAACCTATAGGTTGCATTTTCCCCTTAAGTGCAAGGCCAACTTTGAGGTTACTTGCCTAAAATATGCCTCTAGCCTATATGTCTTTACCAATTGTGGAATTAGTTTTCAAACAACTTCACACAATAGCCCTTCAATAGTTTACGCTTAGTTAATTTTCCAATTTACTTCATTAACAATATACTATTCAAAAACACATTTTAAATCACAAAAAATCACGATCTCATCAAAAAATATTTTTCCAAACTCTAAGGTAGAATAGTTGAATAATACCTAAATTTATTATTCATTTTATTTTTTATATTTTAAATATGTATTTGGAAAAAAAAAATTATGAATAATAATTTTTTTAATAGGAATGAGTACTTTCCACTTAGTAGAATTGATAATTTCATACACGTGACTACCCCTATTTCACCAAGTAGAACAATTATTTCATAAATGCCACAAGGGAAAGCTTACAACGTGTCTCTGAAGACATGAACCCACAAAGATAGGGTCAAAAAACCCATGCCATACCACTCAAGCTAAGTTCTTTTGACATGAATAACATTTAATAGTATCGAATTATATCATATATATGTTTAACAACCTTAGGTTAGCTCAAATGGTTGAGCCATTATCAATACTACAATCCCTAGTACAAATGGTTGATCCACTATCCCTAGTACAATCCCTCTTTGAGTCACTATCCCTAGTACAATCCCTACAATCACTAGTACAAATGGTTGAGCCACTATCCTTAGTACAATCCCTAAAATCCTAATACAAATGATTGAGCCACTATCCCTAGTACAAAAATTATGTGTATATAGTAGTCACTAATCTCTGGGATCCATGAAACATATTTAATTTTTAAAAATATTTTCAAATAATTTTAAATAAAAATTATAAGTTTTTTTATGGTTTTTATTATTAATATTTTTTTATATTTTTTTGGACAATTTTCTTATTTTTAAATAATATTTAAAATAAATAATCTTTCTTTATAAAAATATTTTTAATAATATATTCATTTTAGGCTTCGGAAATTTGTATTATGTGTAAAATTATTTTCCCCATCCATGGCATTTATTCTTGTTTGTATCCACATTTCGAACCAATTTCTATAATTCTACATACTAGGAGTTGCCCCTAAAGGTGCAAAGATACATCGAAGGTTGTTTATCTCGTCAAGATTTGGGAAGATTTGTCTTTCATTTTTGTGTTTGAAGTAACAATTTTGTCTTGTGGCTATGCATCCTGAATGAATTATCACCAAAATATGTCAATTGGGCGCATTCCAAAATTGGCATTTGAATTTACTAATTTCTAAAATTTTCAGATAATTTCTAAAATTTTTAGATATTGAGTGGAATTGACATTTGAATTTACTAATTTCTAAAATTTTCAGATATTGAATTTTAGATGTTTATTTTTTTTCAGTATCGAATTGAATCCGAATCCGAATTCAAACTTGCTAAGTATGCTTAAATATACACAAGAGACAAATTATAAATGAATCAAACTCTGCTTGACCTGTCCAATGCCATAAATTTACATGGAACACAAATTATACTTGAATCAATGGGTGCTTGTTATGCCATAGTTAATTTATTTATGTTTGGGAGGTTGTTAAATTTGAAAATTTTGTTGAAATTGCATATAAATTTATGAATTTTACATGTTTAAATATTTTTTAATCGTAAATAAATTTATTTATGTATTTAAAAATAATATAGGTATATTAACATATTTAAAAAAAAATTTCTAATCACATTCTTAAAAAATTCCAAATCTTAAAATAATTAACTTTAATTTATATGATATATGTAAATAGTTATTTTAATTTATATAATTGAACTAATTTTATAACTTTGACAATGAATACTATGCAACCTCATACATAGTGTAAACACATTTTAAAATTGTAGGTTTTGTTTTCAAATTTACGATGGAATGTGAGGGACTCGCGATATCATTTCGCACTCTATAATCAATACCCTTAATGTAGCCTATATTCATAAATAGCTGAAGAAGGAAAACACAACCATTGGATCCACTAACTTTAATTTCAATCCCTGTCTAGCAATTTGTCCACTTTGCGACCCACTATTGCCTTCAATAGTTCAACTAATTATAAATAAAATCCAATTGCTATTTGTGCTACTTGGAAAAAGCAGTCAAGGAAGTATGTTTGAGGATTCTATATTCTAGTACGTGGACACTCAACTCTATCCTTCCCCATTTGTACCTGCATTTATGTTTCAACTAGTTTATCTACAATTGTAAAATATGAAGCACAAAAAAAAATATAATAGAAAGAAAAATATGAAGTAAAAGAAAAAATATCACTCCGCATTATATACCTTATCACCCCTTCACTCCACACATCCACTTTGTCACTATAATCCTGGTGGATGTGGAGGCTTCCATTGGCTCATTTGAATAGGGTTTCCACACAATTCCTACCATAATAGCTTAACTTGGATTCTCTAAGCTTTTTAGATTTTTAAATTATTAAAGAAAACAATGAAATTAAAAAATTTCTAAACAATCGATATAAAAAACAACTTCAAAATTTCAAATTCAAGATTTTCTTTCCCGATTCTCTAAGATTTTTAGCTTTTTAAATTATTAAAGAAAACAATCAAATTAAAAAATTTCTATACTCAAAATTAATTTCCATTTTGTGTGCTGCAATTTCCATTTCACGTAATTGTTTCCAATTCTTAAAAAAATTCTAATCAAATTCTTAATTTCTTTTTAGTTTCCAATTCTTAAAAAAATTTCTAATCAAATTCTTAAAAAATTCCAAATCTTAAAATATAGTTAACTTTAGTTATTTAACCGAGATTCTTAAGCTTTTTAGCTTTTTAAATTATTAAAGAAAACAATCAAATTAGAAAATTTCTATACTCAAAATTAATTTCCATTTGGTGTCTTGCAATTTCCATTTCACGTACTAGTTTCCAATTAATTTCAAGGTGGTTTGCAATTAGTTTCCATTTCTATTAACAATCAAATTAAAAAATTTCTATACTCAAAATTAATTTTTATTTCACGTACTAGTTTCCAATTAATTTCAAGGTGGTTTGCAATTAGTTTCCATTTCTATTAACAATCAAATTAAAAAATTTCTATACTCAAAATTAATTTTTATTTCACGTACTAGTTTCCAATTAGTTTCAAGCTAGTTTGCAATTAGTTTCCATTTCTATTAACAATGAAATTAAAAAATTTCTGTACTCAAATTTAATTTCCATTTCGTGTGCTACAATTTCCATTTCATGTACTAATTTCCAATTAGTTTCAAGTTAGCTTGCAATTAGTTTCCATTTTTAACGCTACACAGATCCAACGATGGACAATGTGACAAGTTGTTTACTTGAATCAATAACAAAAAAAATAAAAAAATTGACTATAATGAGAATGAAATGATTCAAAAGTAAACACCTTCAGTGTAATTATTTATGAAAAATAATCTACTTAAATACTATAAAACCCCCCTCAATTTAAAAAAAACTACAAGTAATTAACCATTGTATTAACATCAATATATTAAAACTCCCCTCAATTTAAAAAAAAACTACACGTAATTAACAATTGTATTAACATCAATATATTGAAATTTTATTATAAATTAGTTAATATATAGTAAAATCACTTGCTTAAAAAATAAATATCATGTATGTTTTTATACAAGGTGACATAATGTCGAGATAAACTCAAATTTTTCTTTTTTCTTTTTAAGTTTGTTTCGAAGAAAAAGGCTAGAGATTCTATGCTTTTGATTTTATAAAATTTTCACTTATTTTATAATTATGTGATATAATTTTATAAAAATTTCAAAAAATTATAGTTTTGATGATTTTTTTTAAGTTTGTTTTTTTATTACTGGAATAGAGTCCACATTTGGTTATACTAGGAAGTCATAATGCAAATGAAGAGTCTAAAGATTGCAAGTGTATCTTTTTAGTAGCTTGGATGACAAAAAGATGACATAATAGAGTATTACATAAGATTTGGCTATACTAGGAAATCATATTTATAATGCAAATGAAGAGTATAAAAATTGCAAGTGTACCTTTTTAGTAGTTTGGATGTCAAAAAGAAAACATAATCCTTGAGTATAGACCTAGACAGTGAAAGTCTAAAGATAGTCGGTGTTCCTTTTTAGCAGTTTGAATGAAAAAAATTTTAGCAGTTTGAATGAAAAAAAAAGGACATAATCCTTGAGTACAAACATAGAAATAATAACAAAATGGTAAGAACTTTTCTTGATAACATAATTGTGACTAATCTAATCTAAGAAAAACAAAAAAAATAAAAAAAACACTATCCATAACCATTAAAATAAATAAATAATAATAATAATAATAAAAAAGAACCAAAATCTAAAATGAGAGAGTACACGCATTGCAATGTATTGAAGCCGTGAAGCCGTGAGCGGAGATGGCTATCAAATCCAAGAGCGATCCATATGTTTAAGCCAAGTGGCATGAATTATCATTCGCGGTTGGTGAAGTTTTGATGAAATTATTATTTTTAATGTATAATGTGATTTGTCTTTCAATTATTTAATTTAATTGGTTAAACAAACTAATTAATAATAAAATAAAATTATAATATTTATTTGTTGGAGTTCACTTAATTATATATAATTGCTTAATTATATTTTAACTCGTTTTTATTATTTTTCAAAATGTATTTTTAAAATGATTAATATTTATAAAATAATTTTTTTAATATCAAAATTTTTATTTTTTTAAATATTTATTTATAAAGTTATAAAATTATTATTTTTAATATTCAATGATTTTTTTTTAAGTAATGTTAAATTTTATTATATTGTACAAAAAAATACAATTGAATTTCAGAATAGGGGTTGTTGAATTAGCCAATTCCTGTTGGGTGAAGATAGATCAAAAATTTCAAATATGGGCTGCTCTTCAGGGGGAAACCAGCCTTTAGTGAGTTCAACATTTCAAAAAAAGAGTTGTCCTTCTTGGGGAAACCAGCTATTAACATAGACCTGAGTGACTGAGTTTGTTGGAAGATAGAAAGATAGACAAAAAAAAAACTGTAAAATAGCATATAAAAAATGAGAACAAGGAGAGCCAAGGCTCTGCAGCTACCGGTCCTGTATGTCATGATTCTCCATTTGAGGAGTTTCTTCAACTATGAATCATTCGTAGTCGGACAAGGCCTCATCCTTCTTGGAGAGCTAGGGTGCCAGCTCAGGAGTTGAAGTGGAGCCAGAAACCTTGGCCGCTTCTGTGGCTTTTCATTGGGGTTACTTATATAAGTCATAGAAGCGGACAAGGTTTCTCGCTCCACTTCAAGGTTTCTAGCTCTCCAAGAAGGATGAGGCCTTGTCCGACTAGGAATGCTTCATAGTTGAAGAAACTCCTCAAATGGAGAATCATGACATACAGGACTGGTCGCTGCAGAGCCTTGACTCTCCTCGTTCTCATTTTTTATATGCTATTCTATAGCTTTTTTTGTCTATCTTTCTATCTTCCAACAAACTAAGTCACTCAGGTCTATGTTAATAGCTGGTTTCCCCAAGAAGGACAGCTCTTTTTTTGAAATGTTGAACTCACTAAGGGTTGGTTTCTCCCTGAAGAGCAACCCATATTTGAAATTTTTGATCTATCTTCACCCAACAGAAATTGGCTAATTCAGCAACCCCTGTTCTGAAGTTCGATTGTATTTTTTTTACAATATAATAAAATTTAACATTACTTGAAAAAAATCATTAAATATTAAAAAAAATAATTTTATAACTTTATAAATAAATATTTAAAAAAAAAAAATTGATATTAAAATATTTATTTAATAAATATTAATCATTTTAAAAATACATTTTGAAAAATAATAAAAATGAGTTAAAATATAATTAAGTAATTACATATAATTAAGTGAACTCCAACAAATAAATATTATAATTTTATTTTATTATTAATATATCCATATTAATAAACATATTTATATATTATATTTATCATAAAAAAAAATTCTAAAATTCTGAAATTATATATATGTGATATGATATTGAAATATGTTTATTAATATGGATATATATTATCTCAATTTATAAAAAAAATTGATATAAAATTATGTTAATATGGATATAAAGCAAATATATTTTTTAAATATGATATATCAACTTTATGTTTTGCATATAAGGAATCACACATTTTTTTCATATTATTAGAGGACATAATGAGAATAATATTATTAATATTTTAAAATGATTTTGACTAAAACTAAAGTGTGTTTTTTTAGATTATAGTTGACATTAATTTTATTTAGTGAAAATTTTAATTTTATTTTAAAAAAGACATTGGTGAAATAGAAATTGAATAGAAAATAATTACACATATTCCTCATATTAAAAAATACATCTTTCAACATATATATATATATATATATATATATATATATATATATATATATATATATATATATATATATATATATATATATATATTTTCAATACATCTTTCAACATATATATATATATATATATATATATATATATATATATATATATATATATATATATATATGATATTGAAATATGTTTATTAATATGGATATATAGTATCTCAATTTATAAAAAAAGTTGATATAAAATTATGTTAATATGGATAGAAAATAAATATATTTTTTAAATATGATATATCAACTTTATGTTTTGCATATAAGGAATCATACATTTCTTTCATATTATTAGAGGACATAATGAGAATAATATTATTAATATTTTAAAAGGATTTTGATTAAAACTAAAGTGTATTTTTTTAAATTATAGTTGACATTAATTTTATTTAGTGAAAATTTTAATTTTATTTTAAAAGAGACATTGGTGAAATAGAAATTGAGTAGAAAAGAATTACACATATTCCTTATATTGAAAAATACATCTTTCAACATAAGAATATATATATATATATATATATATATATATATATATATATATATATATATATATGTTTATTAATATGGATATATATTATCTCAATTTATAAAAAAAATTGATATAAAATTACGTTAATATGGATATAAAGCAAATATATTTTTTAAATATGATATATCAACTTTATGTTTTCCATATAAGGAATCATAAATTTCTTTCATATTATTAGAGAACATAATGAGAATAATATTATTAATATTTTAAAATGATTTTGATTAAAACTAAAATGTGTTTTTTTAGATTATAGTTGACATTAATTTTATTTAGTGAAAATTTTAATTTTATTTTAAAAGAGACATTGGTGAAATAGAAATTCAGTAGAAAAGAATTACACATATTCCTCATATTAAAAAATAAATCTCTCAACATAAGAATATGCATATTTGTAAATAATATATATATATATTTTATATTGAAATATGTTTATTAATATAGATATATATTATCTCATAAAAAAATTGATATAAAATTATGTTAATATGGATATAAAGCAAATATATTTTTTAAATATGATATATCAACTTTATGTTTTGCATATAAGGAATCATACATTTCATTCATATTATTAGAGGACATAATGAGAATAATATTATTAATATTTTAAAATGATTTTGATTAAAACTAAAGTGTGTTTTTTTAGATTATAGTTGACATTAATTTTATTTTAAAAGAGACATTGGTGAAATAGAAATTGAGTAGAAAAGAATAACACATATTCCTCATATTGAAAAATACATCTTTCAACATAAGAATATGCATATTTGTAAATTATATATATATATATATGATATTGAAATATGTTTATTAATATGGATATACATTGTTTTAATTTATTAAAAAAATTGATATAAAATTATGTTAATATGGATATAAAGCAAATATATATTTTATATATGATATATCAACTTTCTGTTTTGCATATAAGGAATCATACATTTCTTTCATATTATTAGAGGACATAATGAGAATAATACTATTAATATTTTAAAATGATTTTGATTAAAACTAAAGTGTGTTTTTTTAGATTATAGTTGACATTAATTTTATTTAGTGAAAATTTTAATTTTATTTTAAAAGAGACATCGCCGAAATAAAAATTGAGTAGAAAAGAATTACACATATTCCTCATATTGAAAAATACATCTTTCAATATATATATATATATATATATATATATTGAAATATGTTTATTAATATGGATATATATTATTTCAATTTATAAAAAAAATTGATATAAAATTACGTTAATATGGATATAAAGCAAATATATTTTTTAAATATGATATATCAACTTTGTGTTTTGCATATAAGGAATCATACATTTCGTTCATATTATTAGAGGACATAATGAGAATAATATTATTAATATTTTAAAATGATTTTGATTAAAACTAAAATGTGTTTTTTTAGATTATAGTTGACATTAATTTTATTTAGCGAAAATTTTAATTTTATTTTAAAAGAGACATTGGTGAAATAGAAATTGAGTAGAAAAGAATTACACATATTCCTCATATTAAAAAATAAATCTCTCAACATAAGAATATGCATATTTGTAAATAATATATATATATATATTTTATATTGAAATATGTTTATCAATATAGATATATATTATCTCAATTTATAAAAAAATTGATATAAAATTATGTTAATATGGATATAAAGCAAATATATTTTTTAAATATGATATATCAACTTTATGTTTTGCATATAAGGAATCATACATTTCATTCATATTATTAGAGGACATAATGAGAATAATATTATTAATATTTTAAAATGATTTTGATTAAAACTAAAGTGTGTTTTTTTAGATTATAGTTGACATTAATTTTATTTAGTGAAAATTTTAATTTTATTTTAAAAGAGACATTGGCCAAATAGAAATTGAGTAGAAAATAATTACAAATATTCCTCATATTGAAAAATACATCTTTTAACATATATATATTTGATATTGAAATATGTTTATTAATATGGATATATATTATCTCAATTTTAAAAAAAAATTGATATAAAATTATGTTTTTTTTTTTTTTACATTATGTTAATATGGATATAAAGCAAATATATTTTATATATGATATATCAACTTTATGTTTTGCATATAAGGAATCATACATTTCTTTCATATTATTAGAGGACATAATGAGAATAATACTATTAATATTTTAGAATGATTTTGATTAAAACTAAATTGTATTTTTAGATTATAGTTGACATTAATTTTATTTAGTGAAAATTTTAATTTTATTTTAAAGAGACATTGCGAAATAGAAATTGAGTAGAAAGATAAATATTTCAATATATATATATATATATATATATATATATATATATATATATATATATATAGGGATATACATTATCTCGATTTATAAAAAAAAATTGATATAAAATTATGTTAATATGGATCTGAAAAATATATTTTTAAATATGATATATCAACTTTATGTTTTGCATATAAGGAATCATACATTTCTTTCATATTATTAGAGGACATAATAGGGAATAATATTATTAATATTTTAAAATGATTTTGATTAAAACTAAAGTGTGTTTTTTTAGATTATAGTTGACATTAATTTTATTTAGTGAAAATTTTAATTTTATTTTAAAAGAGACATTGGCCAAATAGAAATTGAGTAGAAAATAATTACAAATATTCCTCATATTGAAAAATACATCTTTTAACATATATATATTTGATATTGAAATATGTTTATTAATATGGATATATATTATCTCAATTTTAAAAAAAAATTGATATAAAATTATGTTTTTTTTTTTTTTACAGTAACGGTTATGGAGTAATTATATTCATCTTGGCCTGAATGCCAGAAATGTGGTTATATTGAGGGTGTCTATATCCTGTTGCCCCTCACTGCTAAGATTGAGAATGCAGCTAAAGCTTGAGGACTTCCTCCTTGATGAGATAACTATAAATTCAATTTCAGAGAATTTTCCAAATTTGAAGATGCATACAAATTTATTTAAGAGGAAGCAGTAAAACATGACAACAATCAGCATATGGGATGGGTTCCCATGTTTCTTCTTCATCTTTCAACTTGACCCCAGCAGAGAGGAGGGCAGCTTTGTTGGCTTCAATGTCCGCCTCTTTATTATGAATTCTCAGCACATGATAGTAATTCAGCTTCTGAAAAGAGTTTTCCAAGCCCTTGATTCAAGCTATCAGTCTTGCGAGTTTAAGGTCCAAAGCTGGAGAGTTTGAGACCATAGCATTTATGATGATCTGGGAATCTCCAATAACATTAGATTCACTTATATTTAAGTCTTTGAGAAGCTTGAGACCTTGGAAGAGAGCCAAAGCCTCCGCTTGAATGCTGGATGAATGGCCAAGTCCCCAAGCATAGGAATGAATTTTTTCCCCAATTGGGCTTACAACAACGCCTCCTACACCAGCTTTGCCCAGATTTCCCTTTGCTGCCCCATCAAAGAAGAGGGAGTGTCTTGAATGAGATGTAAGCCAGTCTTGAAAGTCAGTTTCAGATTTTCTTATTTGCCAGTCTTTGAGAGGAGGAGCGTTCCTAACTTTTGTTTGGAATTGCAAATCAAGGAATGAACCCCAAGTAATGTCCTGTTGGCTGAGATTAGAATCGTCTTTTAGATCAATCAAGCACTCTTTCAGTTGGTATTTAATCTTGATATCTAATACCTTGTGATTCTGTTCAGTATTTCTGAAAATTCTTCTATTTCTTTCAAGCCAGATCTGCTAGCAAATTACCTTTGGGAGGATAGACCATGCAGTTTTGATAATCTGGTTTTTAGGAGGAGGACCAGGATACTTGTACACCCAATTAGAAAATAGACCAGCAGTGGAGCAAGGAAGCGAAATGCTGGGATCCAGATTGTGGATGAAGGAGAACCAAATCTGCTTAGAGAAGCTGCAATCAAGCATTAAGTGGACAACACTCTCTGCATTTTCTTTACATAGCGAACATCTGGAAGGGCCGTGGAGTCCTTTCCTCTGCAGAATGTCAAACGTGAGAATTTTACCATGGCATAGAAGCCAAGAAAATAAATCGATTTTGGGCCACGAAGGAAAACACTAGATACCATGCCAAGGTGCTGGGTCAGGGGGGACGTATGGTCTCTCGCTCAGCTTAGCATATCCCATGGAGACAGCGTAGACTCTGGCATTCTGCCCCCAGCCTCTCGAGTCTCTTTTCCTTATGTGCGAGGTGCCAATCCATGAAGGAGGTTAAGCAACATGGTCCATTCGTTAAGCAAGTGAGCTGGCACAACAAGACATTTCCAACCTGCCCATACAGAGTCACTCCACAGTGAAATATCCCACAACGTTCGCAGCTCCTCTCCATCCATCCAACAACGCAACGCTCTAATGGAGGCTCTGTCTTCAATAGGATCCATGTTCATGATTCTGTCAGTCCAGATGTTAATATTTTTTCCGTTTCCTGGAATCCAGAAGGAGTGCGCATTGAATAGAGGAGCAGCTTTAGCAAACAATTTTAGGAAAGACGAGTTAGGCAGTGAGTCACTTTGTCCAAGCAGCTAGAACGAGGACCTCTGAAGTATTTTTTCCAGAGAGCCAATTGAGCCCAACCTAGCTTGGGTGCAATGATCTTCCAAATAATCTTTGTTGCCATAGCTATATTCTGTTGACATAGATTTTTGAAATTCAAACCACCCTCCCACAATGGCTTGGAGATGGTTTCCCAACTGATAAGGGGAAGCTTGTTTTCATTCTGTTTGCCTCCCTTCCAAAATAACCTCCTAATGTACTCCTCCATTTTTTTTAAGATGCTTTCCGGAGCGAGAAGCACAGCAAATTGATATAGAGGGAGACTGGTGAGCACATATTTTATTAGGACAGATTTACCAGCAATGTTGAGCCAAGAGTATCCCCAGGCTTCGATCATGGTCTTGAATTTTTCAAGTTGTGGAAGCCAGTCTTTACTTACATGTCTTTTATGATAAATAGTTAGACCCAAGTATTTGAAAGAGGTCCAAGAAGAGGAGGCTGTAAAGCCCAAACATCTAGAGATAGCAGAGAGCAATCTGGGCGATGTGTTCCAACTAAAGATGTGGCATTTTCTTTTATTTAAGACACTTCCTGAGGCCTCAAAGAATTCATCCAGAACTGCTTTGAACTTAGTGGCTGAGGAAAGAGTGGTAGCTCCCAATAACAGAGTGTCATCCGCAAATAAGGCGTGATTTATGTTTTTGACCCCTCTAGCAATACACAATCCATTAATATCTTGATTTTGCATCTTTTTGTCTAATAGGAAACTGAGGACAGAGGCTTGGATTACAAAGAGCAGAGGTGAGAGTGGGCACCCCTGCCTAAGCCCTCTCGAAGCTTTAAAAAAATCAGTGGCTCTGCCATTTACTAAAGGTGCAATCCATGGCTCCAAGATGCAAGCTTGGATCCATTTAATGAAGTTTGCTCCAAAACCAAACTTGCTCATGACTTTTAATAGAAAGCTATGATTTACTCGATCAAAAGCATTTGCTAAGTCGATTTTAAGAACCATACCTTGTTCTTTCCGATGAAGACTTGAGTGAATTTCCTCTTGAACAAGGGTGAAATTGTCCACGATCTGCCTTCCTTGGATGAAGCCTCCTTGGTTCTCCGCAATTACTTTGGGAAGGATGAGCTTCAGTATATTTGCAATTACTTTGGTGATTAGCTTGTACCCTGTATTGCATAAGGATATCAGATGGAATCTGTTGAAGTTGTTGGCGCCTTTCTCCTTGGGGATGAGGGCTAAAGAAGCTGAGTTTGTGCTTCCTCTGATTTTCTGACTGTCTTGAGATTTTTGGACCATTTTGAAAAGGTCCTTTTCAACTATCAGCCAACAAAATTGAAGGAACCTGGCAGAAAAGCCATCCGGGCCAGGAGCCTTGTCCGGATCCATGGTGAAAAGGGCGTTTTTAACTTCTTCTTTAGTGACTTTGGCCTCAAGGATCTCGTTCATACGAGGGGAGATTGAAGATGGAACAATGTCTAAAAGATATGAATATTGATCCAGCTCCGCGTCCTCACTATACAAGTTTTTAAAATGAGAAAAGGCTACTTTCTTGATGTCCTCAAATTCCTTGTGGGTGACGTTATCCTCCTTGATCTCAGATGTAGTGTTGAAACATTTCCTGGCCTGGGCTTGTTTATGAAAGAAAGAAGAATTCCTATCCCCTGCTTTGAGCCATAGATTTCGAGATTTTAATCTCCAGTATTCTTCTTCAGCTAAGCAGGCCTTGTGAAAACTCTGTTGCAGCTGAGCCTCTTGATATAGAAGCTCCTCTGTGACAATAACATTCTCCATTTGAATTTGATGAGAAGCAAGAGAAGCTTTGATGGTTTTCCTTTCTGAAGCAGGGTTGGAAAGGGTTTTGGCCCATCGTTTTAGAACTCCTTTCACCCTTCTAAGATTTTCCTCCCAGACAAAGAAAGGAGATCCTTTGACTGGCTGTCCCCAACAATCCTTGACTAATTGCATGAAATCTGGCTCCTTGACCCAGAGGGGACTGAATCTGAAAGGAATAGGGCCCAGATCAAGATGGGCCAGAAGATCAAGCTTTATGGGCTTGTGGTCCGAGATACTGTTTGTGAGAATATGCATTCTAGGTTCTAATCCTAGTAACAGAAAGGAGCTTTGGATGAAAAATATATCTAATCTGGCAGCAATATGACCTGGGCCAGCTCTTTTGTTAGACCAAGAGTACTTACCGGAGGAAGGTTTGATATCCAGCAAATCCCAGTCCTGCATAAGATCCTCCGCCCATTCCCTTGCCGGATCTCGGACTGCGCTACCTCCTCTTTTTTCAGACGTGAAGAGTGAGGTTGAGATCTCCAACAATGATTATATTTTCTAGGTTTTCCAAGTCTACTTGATGCCTTATAGAATCCTAGCAGTCCTTTTTTTCCCCAACATTGACTGGAGAGTATACATTGAAAAGGCAAAATATTTCTTTGGAGTCCAGATTCTGCATTTTAAGCAGCAACCAATGAGTATTTCTAGCCTCATAAATGACTGCAAATTTTCTGGCATTCCACAGTGTGCCAATCCCTCCCAAGGCTCCCCGGGCAGAGATTTCTCTTGCTTCACTTCTGATCCAAAGTTTCTTGCTTGCATGCAGGAAGACTACGTCTTCCAGCTTGGTCTCCTGGACGAGAAGTATGTCTAGAGATTCTGTTCTTATTAAGCTTCTAATGGCTTCTTCCTTAACTGTTCTCCCCATACCTCTACAGTTCCAGGAGATGACCTTCATTATTTATGTTTCTGATGGGCTCCCTTGGAGCCTTGAGGTTGATTTTTCATCATCCTAGGCTTTGAGGCTAGCAGTTTTTCCAGAGTTGGCTGGCTTCCATGTAGCTTGTCTTTGTAAGTCTCTTGCTCTCTTTTTTCCCTGTCAGTTTTGCGACCTCTAGTGGATCTCCTTACCGAGGTTTGAGACTCTCCTATTTCTCCTTCCTCCTCTGACTCGTCTGTTTCCTGTTCTTCTTCTTCATCTTCTATAGTCATGCCTTTGAGGTCTTCAGCACTTATTTCTTTAAGGGAGATTGAGGGAGTGGCTTTGCTTGGAGAGGCTGGTTTTTGGGTCTCGATCTCCTGAGTTGCTTCTGTTTTCTAGCTTAGAGGATCGAACTTGTTTTCTGGTGCCTTTTTGGGAGGGGGCGCTGGGCATTGGCCTGAAGAAGGCCTTTTCCATTGGGTCCTCCCGGTTTTTGTCCTTTGTGGTTGATCTTTGTACACTTGACTTGATTCCAACCCTCTTCGTTTCCTTTCTCTGGCTCTGCATTGGTTGGACAGTTTCTGGCAAAGTGCCCATGAACATGACATTTCCTGCATTTGAATGGGAACTGCTCATAATCCAAGATCTACACATGAGACCAGCTGCCGACATTGATTTTGATTGCCTCTGGGAGACCCACCTCAAGATCTACTTCTACGCAGATTCTAGCACAGTCATACTGGTCCTTGTTGTTTGCCCGATCTATGAATTTCAAGGAATCCCAGTTCCAGAAGTGAATTGGGAGATTCGGGAGCTAAACCCACACCGGGATAGCCTTGGGAACATCGACAGCCGGATCAAAATCTGGAGTCCATTTGTTCAGATAGAGGCCCTGAGGGCCCATGAAATACAACCCGTTTTGGAAGATCAGATCTTTGTCTTCTTTGGAGGAGAATTCGAAGAGGAAGAACCCTCACCCGAGAAAGTAAGATGTAACACTTTGCTTGATCAGAGGAGCCCAATTCCTGTTAACCCATTGATCAGTAGTTTTCGGAGAAGGCCAAAGTCCCGTGAATTGGCCAATTAGACCCCACTCAGCCAGAGACAAAGCTACTTGGATGGGGGTCTCTGGAGGCAAAGAGATCTCAGGGATATCTTCGAGCTTCTTAACGAATTTAGATGCTTCACATTTTTTCTTCCGGGGCAAACCAACCAGAAGCTGATTAAAAGCGTCAACAGAAGGCGGTAGAGGGGGCTCCTTGGGAGAGCCCTGCGTGTCCATGGGACCGAGCCTTAGGAAGGCCACCGTAGGGGCAGCCACGCTACACAGAAATCAGATCTCGCAGCACAGCTCAGAACCACGCAGAGATGAGGATCGGGCCTTAGGCAGGCCGCCGCAAGGCAACCTCGCTGCTTAGTATTCTGACCTAGCAACACAGCTCAGAAAGTTCCCTTCACCCGAGCCTGCACTCGATATAAAATTATGTTAATATGGATATAAAGCAAATATGTTTTTTAAATATGATATATCAACCTTATGTTTTGCATATAAGGAATCATACATTTCTTTCATATTATTAGAGGACATAATGAGAATAATATTATAAATATTTTAAAATGATTTTGATTAAAACTAAAGTGTGTTTTTTTAGATTATAGTCGACATTAATTTTATTTAGTGAAAATTTTACTTTTATTTTAAAATTATTTTAAAAGAGACATTGCCGAAATAGAAATTGAGTAGAAAAGAATTACACATATTCCTCATATTGAAAGATACATCTTTCAACATAAGAATATATATGATATTGAAATATGTTTATTAATAGGGATATATATTATCTCAATTTATAAAAAAAATTGATATAAAATTATGTTAATATGGATATAAAGCAAATATATTTTTTAAATATGATATATCAACTTTACGTTTTGCATATAAGGAATCATACATTTCTTTCATATTAGAGGACATAATGAGAATAATATTATTAATATTTTAAAATGATTTTGATTAAAATTAAAGTGTGTTTTTTTAGATTATAGTTGACATTAATTTTATTTAGTGAAAATTTTAATTTTATTTTAAAAGAGACATTGGTGAAATAGAAATTGAGTAGAAAAGAATTACACATATTCCTCATATTGAAAAATACATCTTTCAACATAAGAATATATATATATATATATATATATATATATATATATATATATATATATATATATATATTATCTCAATTTATAAAATAAATTGATATAAAATTATGTTAATATGGATATAAAGCAAATATATTTTTAAAATATGATATATCAACTTTATGTTTTGCATATAAGGAATCATACATTTCTTTCATATTATTAGAGAACATAATGAGAATAATATTATTAATATTTTAAAATGATTTTGATTAAAACTAAAGTGTGTTTTTTAAGATTATAGTTGACATTAATTTTATTTATTGAAAATTTTAATTTTATTTTAAAAGAGACATTGGTGAAATAGAAATTGAGTAGAAAAGTATTACACATATTCCTCATATTGAAAAATACATCTTTCAACATAAGAATATGCATATTTGTAAATAATATATATATATATATATATATATATATATATATATATATATATATATATATATATTTGATATTGAAATATGTTTATTAATATGGATAGATTTATTATCTCAATTTATAAAAAAAATTGATATAAAATTATGTTAATATAGATATAAAGCAAATATATTTTTTAAATATGATATATCAACTTTATGTTTTGCATATAAGGAATCATAAATTTCTTTCATATTATTAAAGGACATAATGAGAATAATATTATTAATATTTTAAAATGATTTTGATTAAAACTAAAGTGTCTTTTTTTAGATTATAGTTGACATTAATTTTATTTAATGAAAATTTTAATTTTATTTTAAAAGAGACATTGGTGAAATAGAAATTGAGTAGAAAATTATTACACATATTCCTCTTATTGAAAAATACATCTTTCAACATAAGAATATGCATCTTTGTAAATATTTTTTTTTTGTTTAACCATAAACGAGGTTAAAAAACCAAAAGGACATAATTAGAATGTGAATATTAACATTTTGAAATGATTTTGATTAAAACTAAACAAATGTGTGTCTGTTAGATTATAGTTAACATTACTTTTATCTAGTGAAAATTTTATTTTTATTTTAATAGAGACATTGGTAAAATCAAAGTTGAGTAGAAAAGAATTACACATCTTTTTTTATGTTTAAAAATACACCTTTCAATATAAAAATAAGCATAATTTTAATTATTATTTTTTTGTTTAATCATAAACTAGATTAAAAAAGAAGAAAATATTTTCAATATATTCCATTGGTTTTAGATGGTAGTTGAGGGTATAAGATTCTACCTCATTATTTAATCTAAATTATTGTCTTATAATAATATAAAATATATTGAAATTATAGATACATTTTTAATTTGTAATTGATAGTATAAGATATATATATATATATATAATGTTTGAAGGGGTTGTGTAATGCTTGTAGATCCTGGGTCCAATGCACACATAAGGGACATGATTGTACATCGATCCACTAGTTTGCGTAGGGAATTTGTTCCACTTAAGACACCCTTATGGTGCCATGTCATGTTGTGATGGCATGGGCACACCAAGGAGAGTGGTTAGTCACCTTGCATGAGTGAGTGTGGTATGGGGCACCAAAAATTTGGGGTTTTCCCTCGTGCGATGGGAAAAGTCATGTGACAAGGTAAAACTGACTCACGAAGTGTTGAGACAATTAAACATGAACGCAAGCCAAGGCAAACCAAGTAAGTCAGTTAGAAACGTGTATAAAAAATTGAGACTAGTTGGTTGGAGTATAACCACCTACAGAATGGATTGAGTTGGTTCGACCCAACTTGCAAGAGTGAAGATTTGATAGAATGGATGGGTCAGCTAAGAAGAATTGGGGTGCAACACAACATAGAAATTAGTTGGGAAGAATGACTTGGCACATATGAAAGGTAAATAAGACGCCAATTGGGAAGGCGTAACATGGACTAGATGAAGGGTTGCAACCCATGTCGGTTGGACATGACATGAAACCACTCAATATGTATGTGACAGCCTTATTTAAGAGTTAACAAGTATTAGTTAGTTTTAACAAGTTGTTTATTTAATTTTGACCAGAAAAGACTTGAGGATTATGGGTTGAGATAAAGATTATTATTTTATTTGATCTTTTAGCATTATTAAGAGAAAACCAAACATTAATAAATAAATAAAAAGAATTTTCTAAACTGTTGTGATAGTTTCTCAGAATGGATGGTGGTTGGGACAGTTGGAAAACAGTTACCCCCTCCTGGCTGGATAAAGTGGAAATCCAGAGGAGGAGGGGGGGTTCTGAAAATTGGCTGAGGAAGAAAAGTATTTTCTTGAGCTGGTATGTGGACCAGTGGAAGATAACTTTGGAACCTTGGATGAGCTAATTTAGCTGTTGGTGACTGGAAAAGAATTTCCAGAGGTCACAGCAGTCTACTCCACTGTAATCCCGTGGCACCAAACAGTGTTCTGAGGCTAGGGGGCAATGGAGGACGTCATAGCCTCCCTTGAAGGTCGGGTGGACAACAGTTTGAGAACCTCTGATTTTGGACAGATAAGTAAACTGGAAACTCTAAGTTTTGAAAGTTGCAGGTTGTATGTCTGTTCATTTCCGTTTATCTCTTATTTCTGCTAAATGGTTTAGTTTGTTTATTACAAATCGTATTGAATAAGACCGTCTTATTATTTGAGTGATAGTGCTGGAGGTAATCTGTAGAAGCTAGAACAATATAATTGGGACAGCTTGCAGAAATAGGATATTCTTTGATAACAAGACTAAAGATGGAAAAACAGGGTTTGTAAGTTATTATTATTTGTAGCAAAAGTTCCTGGTAAGACCAGAACTGAAATCTCAGAATAAGAGTAAAAATCTGAAGGAGCATTTGAACCATTTAAATGTATGAAGAAATGAAAAACCCATCGGGAAAACAAAAGAGGGTTACAGGGATATACGAACGTTAGAATGAGAACCTGTAGATGTTAAGGCGAAGAGAAGAACACTTTCAGGGTGGGTTGCCGAAAAGTTTCCTTTTAAGAAAAAAATGGCATCCTGTCCGAGTGTTAAAAAAAATGGAATAGTTATACTCAGTCCCGTGACGGCGGACTGGTGCCATAACCCTAGGGGAAGGGTTTGAGTAAGCTTATAAACCCAAACTCCACTGTTAATAAAGAGAAAGTAAGATTTCAGTAAAGAAAAACAAACCCTATACAGTAAACCTGAATATTTAAAAAAAGGGCTTTTAAAATAAAGAAACTGATTCCAATGACTGGTAAGTCGAGATGACCATGAAAACCGAGAATGCAAGAACTGTAATTAGATTGAACTTGAAATAGTAAACCATTAGAACTCTATACAGTAAATGAAAGAGAAATCTTGCTATGATGAATGCATGCAGAAAATTCATAGTAGTTCCTGTGGAAACTTATTAATAAGCTTATAGAATCAAAGATACAACTACATACATATAGACTGTAATGAGGCTCGAAACGTACAGCTGTAGCCCTCGGCTAAAATAATTACATTGCAGCGTAAACAAAAATACCGAGAGTCTGAACCTCGGAAGGAAAGAACCAAAAGAAATTCATCGACGGTGAAAATCTACAGCAATGAATGGCAATAACCTGTGTATATATATATATATTAACTGAACAGGAAAATGTTACATATTAAAATGGTTAGGGTTTTAGGAACCCTGTGTAAAACAGCA
Source organism: Pinus albicaulis (assembly GCA_034641835.2). NCBI lineage: Eukaryota > Viridiplantae > Streptophyta > Pinopsida > Pinales > Pinaceae > Pinus > Pinus albicaulis. Next base: position 408,946,219 of record CM076582.1, read on the forward strand.
GAACCCCAGGCCTGAAATCTGTAGGCATTAAATTTAGTACAAGAATAATACTTTAACGGCCAAAAGAAAGGCCGGTCCTGAAATAACTTATGCATGTGCCTTTGCTAAGAATTCCCTAAGAACAGAATCCTAGCTTGAGGTGTGAACCAGGCGATATAACGCCATAGTAACATTGAACCAAATTGCAGCTGGAAATACCTGCATGCCGAGAGAAAAATCCCTTTAGAAAATGCTGAAGGAACGTGCTCGAAGGGCTCGGGAAGAGAAGAGTGCGAACCTGTAGGTACCAAAAGAAAACTGGAACGATGTTAGAGATTTCGGCAAGGAATAAAACTTGAAAAGATGAAAAAACCTTAAATTACCGCAGGAAGGTAGTAAGCTGGAAGGCTTAACTAATTATACCTTCCGTTTTGGAGACCGCCGTCTCTCCAGCGTAAAACATCTCTGTTTTTGACAAAACAATTTCATTAAGGAGAAGATTAAAACTCCTGTTCTAACACTGCTACAAAATCAAGTTGAGAAAGAAACGACTTCAAGGCCATAACAACCTTTTTACCTGTAGCTGAGAATTCGAATTTCGCAGAAGAGTTATACGGCAAAGTCTAAGCAAAGGAATGGCGGGACTCTAGATCTCCTGTCAAGCACACAATGAAAAAACCCATTAACTTGCTGCTGATAGAAAATCTAGAAAAACATAAAGCAGATTACATTTTCTTTGCTGGAATAGATTCGATAAAGAAGAACCTGGTCCGAAACGGATGTTTGATATCCCGGGAAGTGGTTAAGCCACCTTAACCTGAAAAACCTTCAGCAAGATACCTCCTGTCGCGTTGCCCAGCGGAGGAAAAACCTGTTGCAGATGGTGAACCGGGAAAATGAAAAGGCGGTGATGTGCAATCGCCAAGTGATGCATAGGATAAACCGCGGGAGTACCTCGCGCTTACCGAGATTCGCTGGGAACTTAATGAGACTTGGCGAATCATTTAAGACTTCTGTACCACAAGCTGCAGAGCTATATCAAGGTTCGTGAGCTGTCAAGTAAGCCCAGAGCCAAGTGGCAAGGATCACCGCCAGCTAGACCACCAGTGGGACGGGTATCCGGATGCACAACCGTGGAGTGATCGAGTCGTAAAGTTAGCCAGAGACGCATTTAAAACAAGACCGTAGACTTATAATTGATGCAGTTAATTAAAAACACAGAACGAGGCCTGACCATACACCTAGCTTGAGGACATTAAAGTCCATGGGTTATAATGGATTATACTTATGTATGCGTTTTTGTTAGGATATGTAAAGTTTAAACAGTTGTTTGGCCCCTGTTCTGATGTATTAACTTATTAATTCGAAAAGTGTTATTATATGTATTCCAGACCTTAGAATATGTGAATAATTTTTTTTTATGACTTATTTACTGATCATGAATTTTTTGGAGGTAAGTGTTACAAGTGGTATCAGAGCTAAGTTGCTACACTGGGATCTTAAGGGTCTACTGACAGTATTTTTGTGATTAGTGCACTAAGGGGAGCGATTACAATGGCAACTCAACCGCAACCGGAAGGGACTCAAATCCCCACGGTTTTGAACCCAGAAATGTGGGTACAATTAACCGTAGAACAACACCAAAAGACCAGTCGACTGCTTGAAGAGCAGCAGCAGCAGACTACCTTCTTGTTAAATACGGTACAGCAACTTCAGGAAGATATGATAAGAGTTTGAAGGGACAATGAGAAGTTAATACAAGATCAAGAAAAGATCCTGAAGAGTCTATCTGATAGACAGAACCAGGGCACAAAGCACCCCAGTGCTGAGAATGAACCATCAACAGAGCCCGAAGATCAGCAGATCCTGAATAATGCTGAGGACAAGACTGAAAAGAGTGTTTCTCAGAGGAGTAAAAACAGGAACTATCAAGAGGCAGAGTCGGGCAACTTGTCTGGCCAGCAGGACCTGAAAAGACAAAGAGTAGAGCTCCAAGGAGAATTTCGCAAGATTAAGCCACCGACATTTGACGGTGAGGTGGAAGAAGCGGCTGAATCTTGGTTAATAAACATAAACAAATATTTCCAGGTTTATGAGTACAGCAACAACTTAAAGGCCAGGTTGGCCATATATCAATTGCGGGACAAAGCCACCCTGTGGTGGGAAGAAGTGAAGAATGTGCGCGTTATCGATGAACGCGACATAACCTGGGAACTGTTCCAGCAGGTTTTTAAGGATAAATACCTGACAGAAAGGTTCTATGATGACAAAGCAAAAGAATTTCATGACCTCAGACTGGGACAGATGACCATAGATGATTTTGTGACAAAATTCACTTCGCTGCTGCGATACGTGCCTTATCTCCGAGAAGAAAAGGCCAAGGTACAGAGATTTTTGAGCAGTCTACCTGCTCATATGAGAGAACGAATATAATTCGTTAACCCCCAGACTATGGATGAGGCTATCCGGAAAGCACGGTTGTGTTATCAGCAAAATAAAATTAAGAGTGATGTGGGAAAAGGATGGCAGCCGAAGAAAGGTCAGAAAAGTAACTCTACCTTTAAAGGCGGTAAAAACAGCAGTTTCAGGAATGCAGCACGAAATACAATCAGCAAACAGTTTGGGAAGAACCACCAAAGAATAAAGTGGCCAGCTGAGGAGAAGCCCACAGAAGCGTCAAGTAAACCTGAATTAGGACAGAACTCTAAACCTCCCTTGCAATGCTGGGGCTGCGGGGAGGCTCACTATTTTAAGAACTGTCCTAGGCGAAACAAAAGTGAAAATGTAGCAAATCTGCAGGAGGCATCTACAGTAGGAGACGTGGCGCGCAGTGTACATCGCATCAACGCAGCACTAGAAGATCGGCAGGCGGATTTTCAACCTACAATGATTGAACTAGAAGGTACATTACTAACTAAACCTGTTTCAATTCTGGTTGATCCTGGGGCAAGTCTGAGTTACATCAGTCCTAAGTTAGTAGAATTATGTAAATTGAAAGAGCAGAAATTTAGGAATTCTTGGCTGGTACAGTTAGCCACTGGGGCAAAATGTAAGATAACAGCGAAAATTCCTAACTGTGTGCTGGAAGTGTCAGAACAACAGATAGAGGTGGATCTGAATATTTTGCCATTAGGATCATACGATGTGTTATTGGGTATGGATTGGCTGGAAAGGCATTGGACAGTAGTAGACTGTAAGGATAAGACAATTTCATTCAGAAAGCAAGATGGTACACAGAAGGTGATTCAAGGGGTTAAAAAGCCGGTACAGATACACCCAATAACTGCATCTCAGTTGGGTAAGTGTATTAGGAAAGGTTGCCAGCTATATGCTATTCAAGTAGGATATTCAGATTCCAAGGAAAAAGCCCCAATGTTGGAAAATGTTCCTGTAGTGCAGGAATTTATGGACGTATTTCCAGAAGAGATTCCTGGACTACCACCCAAGAGAGATATTGATTTCACGATTGAGTTGCTGCCGGGTGCCTCACCGGTATCAAGAGCCCCGTGTCGGATGAGTGTACCAGAGTTAACAGAATTGAAGATACAGTTACAAGAATTGCTAGACAAGGGCTATATTCGTCCAAGTGTGTCACCTTGGGGCGCACCGGTCCTATTCGTTAAAAAGAAAGATGGGACGCTGCGCATGTGTATGGACTACAGGCAGCTTAATAAGCTGACTGTTAAGAACAAGTATCCCTTACCGAGAATTGATGATTTGTTTGACCAGGTAAGAGGGGCTAAAGTATTCTCCAAGATTGATTTAAGATCCAGATATCATCAAGTGCGGATTAAAGATGAAGATATCTGCAAAACATCTTTCCGCACTCGATACGGTCATTATGAATTTGTTGTGCTGCCCTTTGGTTTAATCAATGCACCAGCAACTTTTATGAGGCTAATGAATGGCGTATTTCATCGATTTTTAGATAATTTCGTGCTCATCTTCATCGATGATATCCTGGTGTACTCTAAAAACGAATAAGAACATAAGGAACATTTGCGCATAGTGTTGGAAACACTAAGAAAGCATCAACTTTATGCTAAATTCAGAAAGTGCGACTTCTTTAAAACAGAAATTCAGTACTTGGGACACGTCATAACAGCTGAAGGGATAGCAGTTGATCCTGAAAAGATCAAAGCCATCATGGAGTGGCAAGTGCCTCGGAACGTGGCAGACATTAGATCTTTCATGGGCTTAGCCGGGTATTACAGAAGATTCATACAAGGTTTCTCCAAAATTGTGTTTCCCATTACAGCATTACAGAAGAAGGGCAAGCTTTTTAGATGGACTAAAGAATGCCAGGACAGTTTCGAAAAATTAAAGCAACTCTTAACTACAGCTCCAGTCCTGAAGGTGGCCGACCCAAAGAAAGATTATGAAGTATGTACGGATGCTAGTAAGGAGGGGGTTGGAGCAGTTTTAACTCAAGAGGGAAAAGTGATAGCCTATGAGTCAAGGAAGCTTAAGGAGCATGAGCAGAAGTACTCTGCTTATGATTTGGAGCTTACTGCAATAGTTCACGCTCTTCGAGTATGGCGACACTATTTACTGGGTAAAAGATTTGTGCTGAAAACAGACCATAGCAGCTTGACCAGCTATTTCAAACAAACAGATTTAAACTCTAGACAGGCGAGATGGAATGCATTTCTGAGCGAGTTCGATATGGACATTCAACACGTTAAAGGGAAAGAAAATAGAGTTGCAGATGTTTTAAGTCGAAAATTACATAATCTGTTTGCTCTATATTTTAACCAGTTGGAAAGCCAACTGTTGGATCAATTGAAGGAAGAAGCTCAAAGTGACCCAGAGTATAAGTTCCTATGGCAACAAATGAAGAATGACAGACAGCAAGACAAAGTAACAGAGTTTGGAGAGAATGAAGAACATGCTTTGACCTTTCGCGGAAAGATTTATGTGCCTAACCGCACTAATCTTAAGGAATTGATCCTAAATGAATTTCACCGCAGCAACTACGCTGGTCATCCTGGATATCAGAAGATGCTTACAGCTGTAAGGAAAGTCTATTATTGGCCAGGAATGCGTAAGGATATTGCGGTATACTTAAGCAAGTGTCTAGAGTGTCAGCAGGTTAAAGCTGAACATCAGCATCCTGCTGGGTTATTGCAGCCAATACCCATTCCTGAATGGAAGTGGGAAGTTATTTCATTAGACTTCATTACCGGATTACCACGAACAAGGAAGCAGAATGATTCTATTATGGTAGTGGTAGACAGGTTAAGTAAGTCCGCCCACTTTATACCTGTGCAATCTACCTTTAAGACGGTACAGATTGCGGATATATTTATGAAGGAGATCTTTAGGTTGCATGGCATACCTAAAACTGTGATCTCAGATCGAGACGTTAAGTTTACATCTGCCTTTTGGAAAACTTTATTCTCTGGATTGGGGACCCAGATACACTTTAGTACAGCTTATCACCCTCAAACAAATGGGCAGACAGAGCGTGTAAATCAGATCCTAGAAGACATGCTACGAATGTATGTAATGCAGCAACCCGCCAAGTGGGAAGATTACTTGCACCTGGCAGAGTTTGCATACAACAATGGCTATCAGGAATCTCTGAAAATGAGTCCCTTTGAAGCTTTGTATGGTAGGCAGTGTCGCACACCTATAAATTGGAGCAGCCCTGAAACAAAACTGCTGTTGGGACCGGAAATGTTGGCTGAAATGGAGTCAGAGGTAAAGCGGGTAAGGCAGAATTTGAAGGCCGCGCAAGATAGGCAAAAAGTTTACGCAGACCGGAAAAGATCCTACCGAGAGTTTGTGGTAGGAGATCACGTATATGTACGCATTAAGCCTAAGAGAAGCACTATGAGATGGACCTCTTGTGCTAAGCTGGCTCCTCGGTACTGCGGCCCTTTCCAAATATTGGAAAGAATCGGGGCAGTAGCCTATAAGTTGGCACTACCAAGTCATATTAGGGTACATAACGTGTTTCATGTATCCTTGCTGAAGAGATACATACATGATGAAAAACATGTAATTCATTGGCAGAATATCCAGGTAGGAAAGAAAAGATAAAATAATCCTAGTTTGTAAGCTATATATATATAAACGTACTGATTGAGAAAACCTCTGTGCTTTTTAGGTAGAACCGGACGGAGAATTCCTGGTAGAACCTCTACGCATACTTGATCGGAGGGAAATTGAACTCCGCAAAAGAGTAGTCGCTCAGGTGAAAGTGCAGTGGAAGCACTTTGGACCAGACGAAGCTACTTGGGAGGAAGAAAAATTTGTGCAGGAAGCATACCCAGAACTCTTTCCAGAGAAGGGCTAAAAACACCGAGGACGGTGTTACTTCCTGGGGGGGAAGATGTGACAGCCTTATTTAAGAGTTAACAAGTATTAGTTAGTTTTAACAAGTTGTTTATTTAATTTTGACCAGAAAAGACTTGAGGATTATGGGTTGAGATAAAGATTATTATTTTATTTGATCTTTTAGCATTATTAAGAGAAAACCAAACATTAATAAATAAATAAAAAGAATTTTCTAAACTGTTGTGATAGTTTCTCAGAATGGATGGTGGTTGGGACAGTTGGAAAACAGTTACCCCCTCCTGGCTGGATAAAGTGGAAATCCAGAGGAGGAGGGGGGGTTCTGGAAATTGGCTGAGGAAGAAAAGTATTTTCTTGAGCTGGTATGTGGACCAGTGGAAGATAACTTTGGAACCTTGGATGAGCTAATTTAGCTGTTGGTGACTGGAAAAGAATTTCCAGAGGTCACAGCAGTCTACTCCACTGTAATCCCGTGGCACCAAACAGTGTTCTGAGGCTAGGGGGCAATGGAGGACGTCATAGCCTCCCTTGAAGGTCGGGTGGACAACAGTTTGAGAACCTCTGATTTTGGACAGATAAGTAAACTGGAAACTCTAAGTTTTGAAAGTTGCAGGTTGTATGTCTGTTCATTTCCGTTTATCTCTTATTTCTGCTAAATGGTTTAGTTTGTTTATTACAAATCGTATTGAATAAGACCATCTTATTATTTGAGTGATAGTGCTGGAGGTAATCTGTAGAAGCTAGAACAATATAATTGGGACAGCTTGCAGAAATAGGATATTCTTTGATAACAAGACTAAAGATGGAAAAACAGGGTTTGTAAGTTATTATTATTTGTAGCAAAAGTTCCTGGTAAGACCAGAACTGAAATCTCTGAATAAGAGTAAAAATCTGAAGGAGCATTTGAACCATTTAAATGTATGAAGAAATGAAAAACCCATCGGGAAAACAAAAGAGGGTTACAGGGATATACGAACGTTAGAATGAGAACCTGTAGATGTTAAGGCAAAGAGAAGAACACTTTTAGGGTGGGTTGCCGAAAAGTTTCCTTTTAAGAAAAAAACGGCATCCTGTCCGAGTGTTAAAAAAAATGGAATAGTTATACTCAGTCCCGTGACGGCAGACTGGTGCCATAACCCTAGGGGAAGGGTTTGAGTAAGCTTATAAACCCAAACTCCACTGTTAATAAAGAGAAAGTAAGATTTCAGTAAAGAAAAACAAACCCTATACAGTAAACCTGAATATTTAAAAAAAGGGCTTTTAAAATAAAGAAACTGATTCCAATGACTGGTAAGTCGAGATGACCATGAAAACCGAGAATGCAAGAACTGTAATTAGATTGAACTTGAAATAGTAAACCATTAGAACTCTATACAGTAAATGAAAGAGAAATCTTGCTATGATGAATGCATGCAGAAAATTCATAGTAGTTCCTGTGGAAACTTATTAATAAGCTTATAGAATCAAAGATACAACTACATACATATAGACTGTAATGAGGCTCGAAACGTACAGCTGTAGCCCTCGGCTAAAATAATTACATTGCAGCGTAAACAAAAATACCGAGAGTCTGAACCTCGGAAGGAAAGAACCAAAAGAAATTCATCGACGGTGAAAATCTACAGCAATGAATGGCAATAACCTGTGTATATATATATATATTAACTGAACAGGAAAATGTTACATATTAAAATGGTTAGGGTTTTAGGAACCCTGTGTAAAACAGCAGAACCCCAGGCCTGAAATCTGTAGGCATTAAATTTAGTACAAGAATAATACTTTAACGGCCAAAAGAAAGGCCGGTCCTGAAATAACTTATGCCTATGCCTTTGCTAAGAATTCCCTAAGAACAGAATCCTAGCTTGAGGTGTGAACCAGGCGATATAACGCCATAGTAACATTGAACCAAATTGCAGCCGGAAATACCTGCATGCCGAGAGAAAAATCCCTTTAGAAAATGCTGAAGGAACGTGCTCGAAGGGCTCGGGAAGAGAAGAGTGCGAACCTGTAGGTACCAAAAGAAAACTGGAACGATGTTAGAGATTTCGGCAAGGAATAAAACTTGAAAAGATGAAAAAACCTTAAATTACCGCAGGAAGGTAGTAAGCTGGAAGGCTTAACTAATTATACCTTCCGTTTTGGAGACCGCCGTCTCTCCAGCGTAAAACATCTCTGTTTTTGACAAAACAATTTCATTAAGGAGAAGATTAAAACTCCTGTTCTAACACTGCTACAAAATCAAGTTGAGAAAGAAACGACTTCAAGGCCATAACAACCTTTTTACCTGTAGCTGAGAATTCGAATTTCGCAGAAGAGTTATACGGCAAAGTCTAAGCAAAGGAATGGCGGGACTCTAGATCTCCTGTCAAGCACACAATGAAAAAACCCATTAACTTGCTGCTGATAGAAAATCTAGAAAAACATAAAGCAGATTACATTTTCTTTGCTGGAATAGATTCGATAAAGAAGAACCTGGTCCGAAACGGATGTTTGATATCCCGGGAAGTGGTTAAGCCACCTTAACCTGAAAAACCTTCAGCAAGATACCTCCTGTCGCGTTGCCCAGCGGAGGAAAAACCTGTTGCAGATGGTGAACCGGGAAAATGAAAAGGCGGTGATGTGCAATCGCCAAGTGATGCATAGGATAAACCGCGGGAGTACCTCGCGCTTACCGAGATTCGCTGGGAACTTAATGAGACTTGGCGAATCATTTAAGACTTCTGTACCACAAGCTGCAGAGCTATATCAAGGTTCGTGAGCTGTCAAGTAAGCCCAGATCCAAGTGGCAAGGATCACCGCCAGCTAGACCACCAGTGGGACGGGTATCCGGATGCACAACCGTGGAGTGATCGAGTCGTAAAGTTAGCCAGAGACGCATTTAAAACAAGACCGTAGACTTATAATTGATGCAGTTAATTAAAAACACAGAACGAGGCCTGACCATACACCTAGCTTGAGGACATTAAAGTCCATGGGTTATAATGGATTATACTTATGTATGCGTTTTTGTTAGGATATGTAAAGTTTAAACAGTTGTTTGGCCCCTGTTCTGATGTATTAACTTATTAATTCGAAAAGTGTTATTATATGTATTCCAGACCTTAGAATATGTGAATAATTTTTTTTTATGACTTATTTACTGATCATAAATTTTTTGGAGGTAAGTGTTACAATGTATAACTAAGATGGTGGAATGGAGAAGGCACCAACCAATATGGGAGGCATAGCTAGAAGGTGAGTTTAGTTACGGTAGATTTTGGTGAGACAGACTGAATGGCTTTCTAAGATTAGTTGGATTAGAGTATGACTATGGTTGTGTATTGTAGATGAGAGGACAAGTGGGCCAATGGTTTCATGATGGTTTTTATGACATGCCTCTCCCCTCAAATGATTGACCGAGATTTGGTGTTCTTGCTTAATTTTTTCATTCAGCCTGAAATTTGGTGTTTGGACTAAAACTTTTCATTCGGGTTGAAATTTGACGTTGAAATAAAATTTGGCATTCGATTGAGATTTGGTGTTTAGGTCAAAATTTGGTGTCTTGATTCAAGTTCATAAATTTGGTGTTCATGTTAAGTCCTATATAAGCTCCATGTTAACCCTAAAACCCCTTAATAAGTCCTAAATATTGAGTGATTACATTTCTCTTATTATATTTTTATGTCGGCTAGAACCCATCATGGTCACATTTCATTATAATTGTACTTATTATCTCCAATATGTAGACTACAAAGACCTAGTCTTTAAATCATCAATAATTGTCTTGTACATTGTATTCTTTGTAAAATGAGGTTTCCCCCTCGAAGATGACTATAATTATTGATTCTTATCATTTTTAAGGTGTAAGGTTCATAACATTAGTATGAGAGCTCATGATCCTAAGTTTTTTCTACTTCAAATAGGTCATCATCGAATTTTCGCTATAATTTTTTTTTGGGACGTTTCATATGGTGATACTTGGATAATATTGAAAATATATATTAGGAATATCTAATTTAAATTTCATATTTTTTTTTAGATGTGTTTCACAAAATTTAGGGTTTCTGAATGCTCCTATAATCGATGTCCAGTAGGCCAGTTCAACATTTTTGTTATAAATTATTTCCTGTGAGGTTTCATACCATGAAACTTGGATCACATTAAGGCAAAATCATGGTGAACATCTAGTTAAAATTTCAGATATTGGTGCACTATAATTTCATATATATTCTCTAAGGAAGTCTAGGTTCTTGAATGCTCCTAAAATCTGTTTCCAAGAGGTCAATTTGAAATTTTCGCAATATTTTTTTTTCTTTAATGTTTTATATAGTGAGAGTTGGAATGTATTAAGAAGAAATCTCATGGAACATTAGGTTCAAATTTTCAGAGGTTTTGGGTTTATTTCCACTAATTGTTTTCTGGTTAGTTCTCATGATTCCTTTAGCTATTGGGTTGAGTTATTAGTTCCTCGAGGCTTGGTTGTACAAACGCTCTGGAGCCTAATGGACAACTGTTGGGTTGAGTTACTAGTCCTATATCCTTGGTTGGAAAAATGCTTTGGAGCCCTAAGTGGGTTGAGTTACTAGTATTGGGGACTTGGTTGGACAAACACTCCAGTTCTGAGAAATAACTGGGGTTGAGTTACTACTCTTGGAGCTTTGGTTGGAACAAGCACTATGGAGCCTTGAAGTAGCTTAGATAGAGACCAATACATGATGGTTGTGATGTACAACTGTGAAGTGGAATCACTGGTTGAGGGTTTAGGTGGCTTGGCCTCTAGATGCCATGGATTGGTTTTGATTGATGTGTTTGATGAGATCCCACATTCATGCTTGGAATATGGCATGGGGGTGATTTGCAGAAGAGAGAATTGGCTCAAACAATCTATGGTTGGGTGGAACGTGGAAGTCCTATCTCTAGTTGGTTTCTACATTCATTAATGAAAAAGTAATTCCCTTGGTATTTGATATGAAAATATACTGATTTATGTGCGGATTTTATTGTTGTTGTATCCATGGTATTTCTGTTGTTATTATGTTGGTTATGAGCATGTATTTTTATAGTGATGATGTATGCCTCTCCCCATGTTTTTACTTGTAAATTAATACACCATGTATCTATGGTCAAATAGATTGTATTGTAGTTAATGATGTAGGGGGCAAATGCTTCTTAGCGATTCTCAGAAAATTATGATACCCCTATGCTATGTTCTTTTCTTTATACATGCAGCTTTCATGTTTGTGACATGTTTAAAAAAAAGTCTGTCATGGCTAGGAGGGGCTCAGATGAGTTCTTATTGATGTGATTTCTTCCATATCATTTTCCTATCGTTATTTATCATCTCTGAACATTTCATGAAGTTCTGGGTAGAGCAATGGGTTTTGGACCTAAAAAGGTGGCTTAAATATTGGTGTTGCTGGCATAGAATTTAGTATTTGGGTCCATGGCTGCTGGCATGCAATGTTATGCCTTTGGATATAGCCTCCTCGTCACTGTCATGCAGTTTTATGTCTGTGACTATGAATCAAATATGTCAAAATTTTAGTGTGACCCAGGGGTAAGAGGCTTGAATGGTTGGGTTACCTCCTGGGGGTGTTGTTGTTGTACAAGGTCTGTATAGCATACAATTAACTTACATGGTCATTCGTTATTGTGGGGCCCTAACAAGCTATGCAAATGCAACATAAATTACTTCTGGAAATATGAGTAATGAAGAAAGAAAAATTCAGCGTCCATAAGACTAAAGATAACCTATGAGACTTATATTAGAGTGAAAAACTTGAAAAAAAGTATGAGCCTCAAGAGATTTAATCCTCTTCAAAATGGATCTATATTGGTTCTATATATGAATATAGCATGTGTAATTTTTCATTTTTTAAATTGTATTTTTGAATGCATAAATGGATACAATGCCTTGAAAGTTTACTTGGACACTTGGATTGTGTAAAATACACCACATAAATTTGCAATTGTTGATCTGAAAACGATTGTTATTTTTTTTTGTGTTAATATTAGTTTCAAATTTAAATAAACTTTGCTTTGGTTTGCTTATCCATTGAGAGTTTTTTCATGAACATGTGATTGTATAATCATTAAACTTGGTGAAATTTAGTGTTTCTCATGAAGTCAAAAGCATAGAAACTAATAGCTAAACAACAATAAATAAGTACACAACAAGCACAAATAACAGAGCTAAATACACAAGTTCTTGATGAAGGAGTTCACCCCTCCTGGGCTACATCTCGTTGGTCTAGCTTCAAAGTGTGGGCCTTTCTATTAGCTTCAAATGTGCAAAATTCTTGTTTACAGTCTCTTGTTGCCTCTGCAACCTGCTCCAATGGCTTCAAAACATCAAAATCTACCATAAATGACTCTTCCTGAGCCCATTGTATAAATTGTACAACAAGCATGTATATATTGGATTCAACTGATCTAACAATGTACTAAAGTTAAATACCAAATCGCTTCTACAAATATTTTGCAGAATTAAAAACAAAATTTCTAATCACACGAACACGAAGAAAGATCAATCACACACAACACAGATAATTTCTCGGGGAAAGCTTATAGCTAAAAAACCCCACTATCTTCTATTGTATATTATATCATGGATCATGAAACAATTGCATACCAAAATATTCTCACAAGATCCCTCAGTACATCAGCTAATTTTCTCACAATGTCATACAAAAATTGGCAAATTCCTTAGCCAATATACTGCCTCTAGACAACTTGCCTTCACTAGTGCAATCCCTGCTAAATGCAATCCCTAAATTGATGCAATCCTGCCCGCCTTGACTGCGCAAGTATCATGGGCACATCCAATGTGTGTTTACTTGCATGTGTGCAAGCAGATAATGTCACAACTGATAGTCAACTTCCATTTCACCTAGAACTCAACTGGGCCTCCATTGGATCTGACATGCATGCAACTAATAATAGTAAATCCTCAGTTTCATGTGAGATCAATGATTGTGAATTAATTAATATTTAATTCACTTGATCTCTCACTAGTGTATCTTCAATTACAACTAGCGCAACTGATTTTAACTCACTTAACTGAGTTAAACTGGTTTACAACTTGCACCAACTCATGCACCACTGCACTTAGAACTTTGTTACAACTAGAATTACTCTGCATGTCCCCACCAACTAAAATCTAACTCGAAATTCACTAGCTAACTAATTTTTCCACTTCAGTTAACTATTTCAAGTCCACATTGAGAACAGATTATAGTTTAATGTCCATCTAAATTAAGGGATAATAAAAATAGACATGCACCCAAAAATAGCCCTGTGAGCCCCACCCTAGTGTAGGTGCTTAATTCACTAGTGTGGGTGATGAATCTTCTTGTTGAATCTCAACACTCCCTCTCAACAAGAAATGGATTTTCCTTCACCCCGATCTTGTCTCTATGGTATTCAAATTTGCTCCTGGTGAGCGCCTTCATCAGAATATTTGCATCCTAATATTTCATGGGAATGTATTGAAGCAACATGATCCTCCTCTGCACACAATATCTGAGATGATGGTACTAGATATCTGTATTCTTGGACCTATCATGAAACAAAAGATTAATTGAGAGTTTAATGCAACTCTGATTATCACAATGAATTACAATCAGATCCATCTGAGAACCAAACAAACCAACCAAGATCTTTCTCACCTAGATAGCCTCACATGTAGCTTGGCCTGCTACCATGTATTTCGCTTCCGCTTAACTGAGTTACACGGATATCTGCTTCCTTCTTACCAAGAAACAATTGTAGACCCAATGATAAAGATCCCCCTTGATGTGCTCTTTCTATCTGATGGACTTCTAACCCAATCTGCATCCATGAAGCCATGCAACTTCACTCCATTAGTTCTTCTGTACCATAAACCATACTCTGATGTGCCCCTCAGGTATCTCAATACATGCTTCCCTGCCTTCCAAAAGAGCTTGGTCGGATTAACCATAGCTTGACTCAGCTGGTTAAACGCATAGAAAATGTCTAGTCTCTTGTTCACTAGATACATTAGCGAACCCACTAACTGTTGATAGATAGTAGCATCCAATATCTCTCTTGAAGTAGCATCCTCTTTCCTCCAGTTTCCTGGAAGAGGAGTATCCATGGGTTTGCAACTCTCCATGTTAAACTTACCCAATATCTCCTTTGCATACTTTCCTTGATACACAAAAAGTTCACCATTCTGCTGCCATATTTCTAATCCAAGGAAATAATGAAGGAGGCCTATATCCTTCATTTCGAATTCCCTTGCAAGATCCTCCTTGCATGAGTGTATCTGCTGCTCATCACTAGTCAAAATTAGATCATAAACATAAAAAAAAATGATCAATGGCTTACCCTCAACCACGATCTGGTACACGTTTTCATCTGCTTCACTTTTGGTGAAGCCCAGTCTGGTGAAATAGATGTCTATACTAGTGTACCAAGCACGGGGTGCTTGCTTCAGCCCATACAACGCTCTTTTAAGCCTACACACATGCGACTCGCTGTCGAAGATCTAAAAACCTTCAGACTGCTCTATGTAAACCTCTTCCTCAATGATCCCATTGAGAAACATAGTTTTCACATCCATTTGATGAATGTGCCAACCCATCTGCACTAAGAGTGCAAGGATGGATCTTATGGAAGAGTACCTTGTGATAGGCACAAAAGTCTTATCATAATCTCTCCCCTCGATCTGTGAGAAACCCCGGGCCACAAATCTGGCCTTCTATTTCTCCACACTCCCATCAGCAACTTGCTTTACCTTGTAGATCCATCTCGAACCTACCACTGATTTGTCAACCGGTCTTGGGACAATTTCCCATGCATTGTTTTTGAAAATGGAGTCATAATCCTCCACCATTGCATCAACCCAAGTAGGTTGCCGCACTGCTTCTTGAAAGTAAGATGGTTTAGTCATAATACATTTTCTCATAAGATCCATGTATCCAGTAAATCGGTCAGGAGACTGTCTTTGTCTGCGCTGTGAAGTAGGGGCTCCTACATTCTGTGCAACATCAAGTCTCAACCTATTAGCTTCAGTGGTGCGCCTTCTACCATTTCTGATGGATGGCCCTGCATGAGTTATTTCCTCCAGTCCATGAACCTCCTCATGTAGCTGATCCAAATATTGAGACTCATCCTTGGGAACCAGCAGTTTCTCCTCCACATGCAAGTCCAACTCCCTCTCAAGGGACAATGGCATGGATTTCCCCTCAGAAAATTTAATATATTGTCGCACAATAGTCATTATGCTATTTGGAAAATGCACACGATAATTATGGGGTGTTTCTAGGTACCCCAAAAAAATCCCAACTTCAGCAGTCGGTTCTAGCTTCTTCCTAGCGTCCTTGGTCACATGCACATAAACATATGAGCCAAAAATCTCAAAATGTGAAACTTCAAGTTTCTTACCAATGAAAGCCTCTTCAGGTGTACTCATGCCAAGTACTCTATGAGGACAACGGTTTTGCACATAAACCGCAGTGTGGCATGCTTCCATCCACAAATGCATTGGTAGGCCCTGATCATGCAACATCACTTGTGCTGCACTCACGATCATTCTGTTCTTCCTCTCCATGACCCCATTCTGTTGTGGGTTATGAGGCAATATGAGTTCTATTTAAATTCCTTCTTTGTTGCAGAAGTTCTTGAATTCGTTAGAGATGTATTCTCCACCATTATCAATCCTAAGAGCCTTCACTTGCTTCCCCAAATCTTTCTCCACCAATGCCTTAAACTCACAGAACTTAGAGAATGTTTGATCTAATCTTCTTCTACATGAAGAAGATTCATCATTTACTAGAAAAGTCATCAAAAAATATTACATAGTACTTATGTTTTGTTGTTGAAGCAACCAAGAATGGTCCACACACGTCTGTGTGAACTCTCTCAAGGATCCCCGAAGCATGGTTCTCCTTCTCATGAAAGGTGGACTTTACATACTTCCCCATGGTGCAACCCTTGCACTAATATAACTAAGTAAGTGTTCCCATTGGAATTCCAGTAGATATTTGTTGCATGACTTTCAAGGCTCCATGATGAAGATGGCCCAATCTCCTGTGCCATAATTCGCCCTCATCCCGGATCACCACTTTCTCATCCTTTCCCATCATTGCAGCAAAGTCATTTACCTCCATCTTGTAGAGATTCTTAACTCGAATCCTTGTCCTCTTGTCTTGAACTATTGTTTTATGTTGTAGGAAAACATTTCCATCACTTAAAACAACATCATAGCCTATGTCCTCCAACATTGCGACTGAGACCAAATTTTTCTTTAGACCTGGTACATGCATTACATATTTTAATTGAAAAGGTTTACCTGAATCCCTATGAAAGCTAATGGACCAATCCTGGTCGCATTGTACCATCTGTCATCGCCCATCTCAATATGAATATGGAAATCTTTCTCCTCCAAGTCACTGAAAAGTTCCTTATCTCTCGTCATGTGAAAGGAAGCGCCACTATCCAAATACCACACCGATCCCAATGCACTTGACACCATGCATGCAATCAAGGAGAATTCAAGCTCAAATTGCGAGGCAATGGCCTCACCAGTTGCAGATCCAGAAACCTTCTTGTTCTTCTTCTTTTGCGGACAATTAGTAGCAAATTTCCCATGTTTGTGACAATGAAAACACTTCGCCTTGGACATGTCCTGCTTCTTACCTTTAGACTAGGATTTAGAATGGAATTTCTCCCCCTTCCCCTTCTTCACCTTGGCAGCCAAAGCAAAATCCTCTTCATCATCATGCTTTGATGAAGTGCCATCTATGGTGTTCTGTCTGAACTCCTCCTGCACTAAATCTAACCACATTCTTTCCCAATCTGGAAATTTTCCCTGTTCGTTTACAGAATATTCATAACTGTGCCAACTCTTAGGAAGTCCTAAGAGAGCCAAAATCACCAAATCATCATCAGCCACTATTATTCCCACACTCCCCAGTTCATCCTGACATTGGAAAAATTTCGTGAGATACTTTGGAATGGTGTCACCCTTTTCGATCTTGATCTTCCTGAGTTTATCTTTGAGTGCCAATTTCCTATGGTCATTGCTGCTTTGGAATAGATATGTCGAAACCTTCCACATATAATATGGTGTGGCTTTCCCATGGAGGCTTGATATAATGTGGTCTCGTACTCCCTCCAATAGGATCCTCCTCGCCTTTGCCACTTTATTTTTCCATGCATCAATATTGGTAGCATCTGCAACATCTGGCTTAGGAACATCTTTTTCAATGAATTCCTTCAAGTCATTGTCTTCGAGTACTCCATCCATCATGTATTTCCAAGAAATTTAGTTCGATATTCCCTCAAGTGTATACTCTAACCTCAAGCCATTGAAATCCATTTCGACCTTGAATCAGTTGTAGCACCAAGAAAGTCTTTCTGCAAATTCAAATTTTATCCAGTAACAAACTCAACTCCTGCTTCACTTCTACAATTTCCTATGCTCTGATACCATGTAGAAATTATACAAAAAGCATGTATATCTTGGATTCACTCGATCTGACAATGTACCAAAGTTAAAACTAAATCGCTTCTACAAATATTTTGCGGAATTAAAAACACAATCGCTAATCACATGAACATGAAGAAAGATCAATCACACACAACACAGATAATTTCCCGGGGAAAGATTACAGCTAAAAAACCCCACTTTCTTATATTGTATATTATATCATGGATCATGAAAAAATTACATACAAATCTCTTCTCTTAAGAGCCCTCGGTACATCAACTAATTGTCTCACACTGTCATACAAAAATTGGCAAATTCCTTAGCCAATTTACTGCCTCCAGACATCCTTCCTTCACTGCGCAATCCCTGCTGAATGCAATCCCTAAATTGATGCAATCTTGCCTGCCTTGACTGCGCAAGTATCATGGGCACATCCAATGTGTTTTTACTTACATGTGTGCAAGCGGATAATGTCACAACTGATAGTCAACTTCCCTTTCACCTAGAACTCAACTGGGTCTCCACTGGATTTGACATGCAAACAACTAATAATAGTAAATCCTCGGTTTCATGTGAGATCAGTGATTTTGAATTAATTAATATTTAATTCACTTAATCTCTCACTAGTGTATTTTCCATTAAAACTAGCACAACTGAGTTTAACTCACTTAACTGAGTTAAACTGATTTACAACTTGCACTAACTCGTGCACCACTGCACTTCAAATTCTGTTACAACTAGAATTACTCTACATGTTCCACCAACCAACCTCTAACTCGAAATTCACTAGCTAACTGATTTTTCCACTTCAGTTAACTATTGCAAGTCCACATTGAGAATAAATTATAGTTTAATTTCCATCTAAATTGAGGGATGATAAAAATCGACATGCACCCAAAAATAGTCCTATGGGCCCCACCCTAGTGTAGGTGCTTAATGCACTAGTGTGGGTGCCAAATCTTCTTGTTGAATCTCAACACCCATTTTGGTCGAAAATTGCATGAGTTATGACAGAAACAAGTTTTCCTAGCTTTTCTCCTCCAAAACTGGAATTTTGTCAGTTAAAATTCTATTTTTGGCAATTCCGCCTAAAAAGGCGCCTCTGCTATCTCCGCTGCCGAATTAATCTGTCATTAAATTATGGAATAGCGCACTTATATTAATGTTAAGTGAACTTTAATTGAGTTATTAACACAAAGCACATTTCAAACTAATCATAGATTAATTAACATGTAATCTAGATTTAATACATGTATTAGCGCTAAGACAGAGTTTAAACTTCCCGCCGATTTTCTGTCAGAGCTCTCGGTCGTTAGGTGCTAGTCTCATGGGAGGGGGTTGGCCCCCTTCAAACCCCCGTTCGATGGAAATTCAAACTTTAAGTGAAAGCGGAGAGCCATAAGGGTTAAGAACCATGTCATAGGCGGAGTGGTAAGGCGCGAGGATTGTGGGCGGTAGTTCCAGGGTTCGACCCCGACCCCTGCCATAAAATTTTTCATAAACATATTTTTCGACCCGCTGATATAGTTCGAGAAACTCTTCCATAATATTAAGTCTTCTAACCTATTGTAGAATGCCTCCAAGTTTATTTGACTCCACCGGTGTATAAGGTTTGGGACTTAGGTCAAACGATATTTTTTCACATGGTGATAAAACACCGCTTTCCTGTCATACAAATATGGACTTCCTAAGATAATCCTAGAAATGACAAGTGGAACCACATCTAACTTGACTTCATCAACAAAGTTTGCAGTAATATAAAATCTAAATATACATTTCCTTGTAAATTGTAAATTGGCATTCTTGACTATCCAACCCAAAGGGTATGGTTTATGATGTGGTAAAGTTTCAAGGTTAATATTTTTGACTAAGTCTTATGAAATCAAGTTTTCTTGTGACCCCGTATCAAATAATGCATCAATATTTGTATGATTAAAAATCACTCTAACATGGAACAATTCTATCCTTGTGTCTTCATTTGGAGTGTTGTTGTGATTGTTTGAGGAACTAAAAATTACTATGGCTTCCTTTCCTTTGTTAACCATGAAAGCTATCTTCGTTTCATCTCCTGATTCGGATCCAAGATCTTGTTGTGTAGTGGCAGTCGTTTTTTCTTTCCCTTTTTTATTTGGTTTCTTTGGCCTTAATTCAGGATGTAGTTTCCAACAATGGGCTTCATCATGCCCCTCTTTGGAACAATGATTGCATGTCATTTTATCCCCTTCTTTCTTGATACTTTCATTATTCTTTCCTTCCATTTTCCTCCCTTCTCTTTTCCCTTACCCTTGAATGGCTTCTTCTTACTACCCTCTTCATAAATGTTTTTTCCCCTTGCTTCAAGATGCGTGGTTTTCACACATACTTCATCTAAGTTGTTTGGGTTAAAAATAAGGATAGTATGTTTCAAGTAGGAATGTAAACCTCCTATATATTTCAAGAGTGTATCTTGTGAATTCAAGTTTACTCTTAGCAGCAAAGCCCTCTTTCTAAACTTTTGAGTGTACTCTTGAACAGTTTGGCCTTTGAGCTACCTAAAGTTTTTCCAACTCACAATTTCTTTTTGCATATAGGCTAATGGATAAAACTGTCTTTTAATGGAAGAAATGAATTCAATGCAAGAAATGGAAATATTACCATGGATTCACATTTCCTCTTGTGTGTTTGCCTCCCACCAAACTAGTGCTACTCCTTCTAGCCTTAATGAAGCCAACTGGATTTTGATATCATCCTCTTGTAGATTCTGAATTCTGTAGTATAATTCCAATTAATGAATCCAATTCTCTAGATCTGCAGCATTAACTTCTCCATTGTATGTGGGAAGTTCAAACTTGATGTCGAACTTGAGTAATGGAGTCTTTCCTTTTGGGATCTTGGAATGAGTGTGGGTGTGAGTTTTTGTAGTGGATGTGGAAGATGAAGATGCTGATGAGGATGAGGAAGATGAGGATGGTGGAGATGGAGGTGGCTTTCCTCCACTACCTTTTGAACTCTTCTCTTCATCCTTCTTGCTATTTGAAGATCCTTCTCCATGTGGAGGCTTTGAAACTTTTCCATATTTTTCTGCAATGAATGCTTCATACATGAGTTTAACCATTCTTCCCATATCTTTGAAGTATCTCTTAATATCCTCTTCTTCATAATGTTCATGAGTCTCTTCATAGCCTGACATTTTGGCTTTGGATTCAATCTCAATCTCTACAACTTGTACCTCTTCAATCACTTCAGCCTCTTGTACAAATTTCACTTCTTATATCTCAAATAATGGAGATCAAATTTGAGGTGATTAAAGTGTTTCTTTGAGTGGTCCTTTGGGTGAGGATGGTGCTTTCTCAACCTTCTTCCTTCTTGTCCTAATCTCGGGACTAGCTACCAATAACTTCCATTCTCCTCTCTGCAATCTCAACCTTGTAAGAATCACAAAAAATGAAACCATTAAAAACCTTCCAGCAAAACAAGCAAGCAACCTTGTGCTCTGATGCCAACTTGATCTGAAAATGATTGTTAGTTTTTGTTGTGCTAATATCAGTTTCAGATTTAAAAAAAAATTGCTTTGGTTTTCTTATCCATTGAGAGTTTTTTCATGAGCATGTGATTGTCTAATCATTAAACTTGGTCAAATTTAGTGTTTTTCACGAAGTAAAAAGCATAGAAACTAGTAGCTGAACAATAGAAAACAAGTACACGACAAGCACAAATAACAGAGCTCAATACACAAGTTTTTGGTGAAGGATTTCACCCCTCTTTGGCTACATCTCCTTGGTCTAGCTTCATAGTGTGGGCCTTTGTGTTAGCTTCAAATGTGCAAAATTCTTGTTTATAGTCTCATGTTGCCTCTGCAACCTGCTCCAATGACTTCAAAACATCAAAATATACCTAAAAATGACTCTTCCCGAGCCCATTTTGGTATAAATTGCATGAGTTATGACAAAAACAAGTTTTCCTAGCTTTTATCCTCCAAAACTGGAGTTTTTCCAGTTAAAATTCTATTTTTGGCAATTCCACCTAAAAAGGCCCCTCCACTATCTCCGCCACCGAATTAATCTGTCATTAAATTACGGATAGGCGCACTTATCTTAACAATAAGCACACTTTAATTGAGTCATTAACATAAAGCGCATTTCAAACTAATCACAGATTAATTAACATGTAATCCGGATTTAATACATGTATTAGGCTAAGATAGAGTTTAAACTTCTCACAAGTTTTCTTTCGGAGCTCCCGGGCATCAAGTGGTGGTCTCATTGGATGGGGTTGGCCCCCTCCCAACCCCTGTTTGATGTAAATTCAAACTTTAAGTGGAAGAGGAGATCCATAAGGGTTAAGACCCATGGCATAGATGGAGTGGTAAGGCGCGAGGATGGTGGGCGGTAGGTTTGGGGTTTGACCCCGACCCCCACCATAAAATTTTGCATAAACATATTTATCGACCTGTCGATATAGTTGGAGAAAATACGCCATAAAATTTTGTTTGCTAACTTGTTGTAGAATGTCTTCAAGTTTAGTTGACTCCATCGGTGTATAATTTTTAGGACTTAGGTTAAGTAATATATATATGTATATATGTATATCATATGACATTCATATATGCGAAATTTCCATAATGTCCAACCTTGAAATATGACGTGCCATGTCCAACCTTAAAATATGAATTTCCATGCCATTGGAGGTGGGGGGTATGTGGCACGACACGTGGCCCTTCCCCATTGGCTCATAAAAATCCTCCACATAGCAAAATAATGAGCAATTAAATCAAAGTTTCCAACTTAAGCAATGGAGGAAAAATTCAACTTCCCATGGAAACCTTGGCAAATATGAAGATGACACTTGTCATACTGTCACTGGCTGAAACTAGGGAAAACGTTGTGAAGCTGACTAGACTTGCCACATCATCCTTGTACATGTTTTGCTCATTTTTTGCTTGTTTGGGAAAACAAACAACAGGCCATAATTCCCTCATACAAACTTGGAATTTGATGAAACGAGTTGCGTTGGAATCCTGGAGACGAGCTCTATCGAGGCATTTAGGTTCAAAGAATTTCTGAGAACTTTCAATTTTTAGCTAAAAACTGAGCCTTGCATCATTCCTCCCCACTAGAAGCCTTTTGGACCCCAAAAGATACTATCAATTTTCTAGCAAGTGAGGGTACAACTCCCTCACTTTTCCAATCTCCAACCATTTGGCCTTTGAAGGATTTTGACCCTTGAGTCCCACTTTAAGGTATTCAGCATTCCCTATTCTTGAAGTTTTGATTCTTCTGTCAAGTATGAAATCTTGCTGAAGTTCATCAAGATATTTTGGAGAAAAATAATCTACCGATGGTAGTTTAACATGCTCTCCTTGATGATCAATCAAAAGAAGCTTAAACAATCTCAAATTCTCAACATTAACGATAGAATAAATTTGCATATAAGGAGGAAAATCTAGCTTGAATGCATTTGTACCATTCTTTTCCAGAATTTTAAATGGACCACAACGAATTGGTTTGATATTTTTACCTTCCCCTTGTAATATTTCTTTGGTTATGTACAACCAAAATTCATCACCAACTTGGAATTTGCGATCAACCCGGTGTTTGTCATGACTTGCCTTGTAGCTGCTTTGACTCTTTTTAAGTTGCTCTTGCACGGTGTGATGTATCAAATGAATTTTCTCAATGAAATTCCTTGCCTTATCTATGTGACTATGTCCATCTATCGTGACATCTTTCTCAAAGATGAAGTCCAATGGATATCTTGGAAAATAACCATAACATGCCTCATATGGCGATGTGTTTGTGGAAGAATGTTTTGCCCTGTTATATGCATGATGTATGTATTGTAACTGCTCATCCCACAACTTGGGATGCTTGCTACAATAAACTATAAGAAGATGAATAACGATCCTATTCACCACCTTTTTTTGACCATATGTTTGCAGATGAAATGTTCTACTCTTATTTAACCTTGTGTCCATCATGTCCCATAATTTTGACCAAAAATTCCCAAAAAATCGAGAATCTCGATCACTTACAATATAAGTAGGAAGACCAAAATGGACCCAAACATTTTGAAAGAAAATATTAGCGGTTTATTAAGCTGTAATGGTTTTTTTACATGAAATGAAAATGCACATTTTGCTGAACCTATCTACCACAACATACAAATAATCATGACCTTTCCTTGACATAGGAAGACCACCTACAAAATCCATTGAGATACTCTCCCAAGGATGTGAAGGAATCAGAAGTGGAGTGTACAATCCAAGCTTCCTATTGCTAGGCTTACTTGTTGCACATAAAAAACATCATCTAATAAAACAATATACATTATCAATCATGCGTGGCCAATAACAATACCTTTTGAGATTCGCTACTATCTTCCCTACACCAAAATTTCTTGCAACCAATGATGTGTGTGCCTCCCTTATGATAATGTTTCTTTCTCCCTGTGGAATACATTAATTTCCCAAGTGATACAACAAACTGCTATGCACATGATAATCTAACTCTTCATTTTGGTTTCCTTAGACTCAAACTCTCATACACATCTTGAAAATCACTATCATTTGCATATTTTTCAGTGTATCTTTCATGCATAATGGAATTTTGTTTGAGTATAAAAGCTGAATTTATAATAGGCCTAGAGATAATATCAGCTACCTTATTGTAGATTCCATTTTTTTACCTGATAACCAAATGAAATTGTTGTAGAAAACCCATCCATCTGAAATGTCTTGATTGCTGCAACTTGGATTGTGATTGTAAGTACTACAATGGATGATGGTCGGTATGGATAATGGACCTTTTCCCTATCAAATAATGCTTCCATTTCTTTACACTTTGTACCAATGCATATAACTCTTTATCACAGGTGGGAGATTTAGTCATAACTCCATTTAAAATTCCAGAATGAAATGAGATAGGCTTACCATGCTGCATGAGCATTGTTCCCATAGCATAATCACTTGCATCTGTTTGGATCTCAAATGGCTGTCTAAGATCCAGAAGTGCTAAAACCGGTGCAGAACTTATCTTTTGCTTCAAAGCATCAAGTTATTTCTATTGTACATCTCCCCAATGGAAGAATTTATTTACACTTGTCAATGCATGTAACGAAGCTGCAATGGAAGAAAAATTAGCAATAAATTTCCTCCAATATTGTGCTGCCCCAAGAAGTTTCTTACCTTTGTAACTGTATTGGGCTTGGGCCAATTTAGAATGATCTCTAATTTGGAATGATAAGTCTTCAACTCACCTCCTCCAAAAATGTGTCCCAAATACACCAATGAAGTCTTACCAAACTCTCACTTTGACATCTTGAAAAATAATTTCTCTTTTTTCAAGACATCAAGTACCTTGTTCACATACATGACATGTTCTTCTCCTAAATTTCTGAATATGAGTATGTCATCTAAGTAAAAAATGAAAAATTCATCTAGAAATGGTCTAAGTACATCATTCATGACTCTCATTAAATTAGCTAGTGCATTTGTTAAGCCAAATGGCATAACTAACCACTCATACAATCCTTGTCTAGTTTTGAAAGTAGTTTTCCAAATGCCCTCTTCAGCTATTATAACTTGATGATAACCACTTCGTAAGTATAACCTAGTGGAATAATTTGCATGCTTTAACAAATCAAGAAAATCATCAATACATGGTATTGGGTAGCGATTCTTTATCATGATTTTATTCAGTGCACAAAAATTGATACACATCCACCAAGTCCCATCCTTCTTTGGAACCAAAACTATTAGTGAACCACATGGCGAAGTATATGGGCGTATGATACCTTTGTTCAACAATCATTGGATTTGCTTCTTGATTTACAAATTCTCCATAATTGACATGTGATACATGCCAATATTAGGAAGTGGAACATCCTGCTACAGCTGAATCTCATTCTGAATTCCCCTCTTGGGTGGTAACCCCTTTGGTTCTTGAAACATCTCGCCATGCTAACTTACCACATCAAAAAAATCATATTTCAATTTTTCATCACATCCATCAAAATATTCATAGTCAACATCATCCTTTTTCTTGATCATGATAAGCACAAAATTTTTACTTGCATTTACTAGCCTCTTCATTTGCCCTGCATTAACTAAAGAAATGTTCAGTTTCTTGCGATGAGCTCTCACAAAATACTCCACCACATCCTTGATGAAATGATATTTGTTCTCATGGTGATAAAACACCGCTTTCCTATCATACAAATATGGACTTCCCAAGATAATCCTAGAAATGACAAGTGGAACCACATCTAACTCGACTTCATCAACAAAGTTTGCAGTAATAGCAAATCTAAATATGCATTTCCTTGTAGCTTGTAAATTGGAATTCTTGACTATCCAACCCAAAGGGTATGGTTATGATGTGGTACGGTTTCAAGGTTAATATTTTTGATGAAGTCTTCTGAAATCAAGTTTTCTTGTGACCCCGTATGAAATAATGCATCAATCTTTGTGTGATTAGAAATCACTCTAACATGGAACAATTCTATCCTTGTGTCTTCATTTGGAGTGTTGTTGTGACTGTTTGAGGAACTAGAACTTGTTATGGCTTCCTTTCCTTTGTTAACCATGGAAACTATCTTGGTTTCTTCTCCTGAATCGGATCCAATATCTTGTTGTGTAGTGGCAGCCGTATTTTCTTTCCCTTTGTTATTTGGTTTCTTTGGCCTTAATTCAGGATGTAGTTTCCAACAACGGGCTTCATCATGCCCCTCTTTGGAACAATTTTTGCATTTATTTTTCTCCCCTTCTTTCTTGATACTTGCATTCTTCTTTCCATTCCCTTTTCCTCCCTTCTCTTTTCCCTTACCCTTGAATGGCTTCTTCTTACTACCCTCTTCAAAAAAAAAATTTCCTCTTACTTCAAGATGCATGGCTTGCACACATACTTCATCTAAGTTGTTTGGGTTAAAAATAAGGATAGTATGTTTCAAGTAGGAATGTAAACCTCCTATATATTTCAAGAGTGTACTTGTGAATTCAAGTTTACTCCTAGCAGCAAAGCCCTCTTTCTAAACTCCCGAGTGTACTCTTGAACAGTTTAGCCTTTGAGCTGCCTAAAGTTTTGCCAACTCACAATTGATTTTTGCATATAGGCTAATGGATAAAACTTTATTTTAATGGAAGAAATGAATTCAAACCAAGAAATGGAAATCTTACAATGGATTTGCATTTCCTCTCGTGTCTTTGCCTCCCACCAAACTAGTGCTGCTCCTTCTAGCCTTAATGAAGCCAACTGGATCTTGATATCGTCCTCTTGTAGATTTTGAATTCTGTATTATAATTACAATTGATGAATCCAATTCTCTAGCTTCTCAGCATTAACTTCTCCATTTTATGTGGGAAGTTCAAACTTGATGTCGAAATTGAGTAATGGAGTCTTTCCTTTTGGGATCTTGTAATGAGTGTGGGTATGAGTTTTTGTGGTGGATGTGGAAGATGAAGATGCTGATGAGGATGAGGAAGATGAGGATGGTGGAGATGGAGGTGGCTTTCCTCCACTACCTTTTGAACTCTTCTCTTCATCCTTCTTGCTATTTAAATATCCTTCTCCATGTGGAGGCTTTGAACCTTTTCCATATTTTTTTGCAATGAATGCTTCATACATGACTTTAACCATTCTTTCCATCTCTTTGAAGTCTCTCTTAATATCCTATTCTTCAGAATGTTCATGAGTTTCTTTATAGCCTGACATTTTGGCTTTGGATTCAAGCTCAATCTCTACAGCTTGTACCTCTTCAATTACTTCAGCCTCTTGTACAAATTTCACTTCTTCTATCTCAACTGATGGAGATCAAATTTGAGGTGCTTTAAGTGTTGCTTCGAGTGGTCCTTTGGGTGAGGATGATGCATTCTCAACCTTCTTCCTTCTTTTCCTAATATCAGGACTAGCTACCAATAGCTTCCATTCTCCTCTCTACAATCTCAACCTTGTAAGAATAAAAAAAAATGAAACTATTAAAACCCTTCCAGCAAAACAAGCAAGCAACCTTGTGCTCTGATACCAACTTGATCTGAAAATGATTGTTAGTTTTTTTTGTGCTAATATTAGTTTCAGATTTAAATAAAATTTTATTTGGTTTGCTTATCCGCTGAGAGTTTTTTCATGAGCATCTGATTGTCTAATCATTAAACTTGGTGAAATTTATTGTTTTTCATGAAGTAAAAAGCATAGAAATTAATAGCTGAATAACAGAAAATAAGTACACAGCAAGCACAAATAAGAGAGCTCAATACACAAGTTTTTGGTGAAGGATTTCACCCCTCCTGGGCTACATCTCCTTGGTCCATCTTCATAGTGTGGGCCTTTGTGTTAGCTTCAAATTTGCAAAATGCTTGTTTACAATCTCTTGTTGCCTCTGCAACCTACTACAATGGCTTCAAAACATCAAAATATACCCAGAAATGACTCTTCCTGAGCCCATTTTGGTCTAAAATTGCATGAGTTATGACATAAACAAGTTCTCCTAGCTTTTCTCCACAAAAAATGGAGTTTCGCTAGTTAAAATTCTTTTTTTGGCAATTCCACCTAAAAAGGCCCCTCCACTATCTCCGCTGCCGAATTAATCTGTCATTAAATTATGTATAGGTGCACTTATCTTAACAATAAGCACACTTTAATTGAGTCATTAACATAAAGCACATTTCAAACTAATCAGATTAATTAACATGTAATCTTGATTTAATACATGTATTAACGCTAAGATAGAGTTTAAACTTCCCACAAGTTTTCTGTCGAAGCTCCCGTGCGTCAAGTGGTGGTCTCATTGGATGGGGCTGGCCCCCTCCGAACCCTCGTTTGAAGGAAATTCAAACTTTAAGTGGAAGCAGAGAGCCATAAGGGTTAAGACCCATGGCATAGAAGGAATGGTAAGGCGTGAGGATGGTGGGCGGTAGGTCTGAGGTTTGACCTCGACCCCCGCTATAACATTTTTCATAAACATATTTGTCAACCCACCAATATATTTGGAGAAAATACGCCATAATATTTTGTCCGCAAACCTGTTGTAGAATGCCTCCAAGTTTAGTTGACTCCGCCGGTGTATAAGTTTTAGGACTTAGGTTAGTTGACTTCGGTGTATAAGTTTTAGGACTTAGGTTAAGTAATATATATATGTATATATGTATATCATATGACATTCATATATGCGAAATTTCCATAATGTTCAACCTTGAAATATGACATGCCATGTCCAACCTTAGAATGTGACTTTCCATGCCATGGGGTGGGGGGGTACGTGGCATGCCACATGGCCCTTACCCATTGGCTCATAAAAATCCTCCACATGGTAAAATAATGAGCCATCAAAACAAAGTTTCCAAATTAACAAATGGAGGACAAATTCAACTTCCCATGGAACCTTGGAAAATCTGAATATGAAACTTGTCATAGTGTCACTGGATAAAAATTAAGAAAATCTTGTGAAGCTGACTGGACTTGCCACATCATCCCTATACATGTTCTGCTCATTTTTTGCCTGTTTGGGAAAATGAATAGAAGGCCATAAATCCTTCATACAAAATCGGAATTTGATGAAACGAGTTACATTGGAATCTTGGAGACGAGCTCTATCCAGGCGTTCAGGTTCGAAGCATTTCCAAGCACTTTAATTTTTGAGCTAAAATCTGAGCCTTAGATCAATTGTTGTTACTTGGACACTTGGATTGTGTAAACTACACATAAATTTGGAATTACAAAAAATATTTTCTAGACAAAATTTAAATTTAAATTTAAATCTGGAATTAATGGCTCCAAGAAAATGACTCCAAATTAATTTAAAAATTTTAAAAGGAGATAGCTAAAATTTTAAAACAAACCGCCTTGACTCCAAATTAATTTAAAATTTTTAAAAGGAAATAGCTAAAATTCTAAATAAACCCCCTTCTTTAGGTTTATTGCAGAATATTCTAGAATCTAAAGGTCACTCGAGTGAAAGATGATCTTTATGTAATCCCATTATCAACACACACTTACTTTAGTTATTTCCTCTATGCAATTACATTTTTTGTGCACGAGTGCCCACTAGGACCTATGGTAATGTTTCTCCTCATTACCTTGCATGTTATAGCATGGATATAATATGTATATAAGATTTTTACATAGTAATATGATTGGGAAAAAATGATTTAGCTAGGTGGTTGGAGCAACATCTGTTAGATAGGCATCGGCGACACAAGTGTGAGACTATTGCAAAACTGAACACATTTCTTCCCCTCCATCCTCCACCTTTTAGGTTGTTATCTTTCCTTTATTGCAACATTTTTGCAATAACATCATAGATATGTTCAATTCCTTCCTTATATATTTGCACCTTTAGAAGGAATTGCTAATTTAAATTTAGTTGGAATTTGACATTTATCAGTATTTATAAACTAATTATCCAACTTATATAACCAAGTTAGTATACTATATTGCAAACTACCATGTCATTATTTTAATTCACATCTCCATGTCATAGACCCTTTAAATTTGACGAAATTAAAATTTGTTAAATTATAAATGACCCTTTAAATATGATGAAAATAAAATTTGTTAAATTATAAATGAAACTTGGATGTGCACTAATTTTGTGAGATTAAAATCTTTTAAATTATATTAGAATTTAGACTTGTTTTAATTTACATGTCCATGTCATAGACCCTTTAAATTTGATGAAATTAAAATTTGTTAAATTATAAATGCCCCTTTAAATTTGATGAAATTAAAATTTGTTAAATTAGAAATGAAACTGGGATGTGCACTAATTTTGTGAGATTAAAATATTTTAAATTATATTAGAATTTAGACTTGTTTTAAATATGTATTTAGTGTTATATCATAAAGACCTTTTAAATTTGATGAAATTAAAATTTATTAAATTATAAATGGAATTTGGATGTGCACTAATTTTGTGAGATTAAAATCTTTTAAATTATATTAGAATTTAGACGTGTTTTTAAATATGTGTTTAGTGTTATCATAAAGAAATAGAGTAAAATAGTAATCATATTAAGTGATTTACTGATGATATTATGTATTAATTTCAGAATATTTTATTTAATATATTAATACAATGTGATATAGATATAAATTCCAAATTTACATTATATATATATTTTTTAATTTTTAAAATAAATTATTTATTTATTTATTAATATATTTAATTAAACTTTAGATAAATTTATAATTTTAAATACAAATTAATTATAAATATTAGATTTTTTTCATGGTCTTGTAATTAAAAATATGTGTTTTTTAGTTTAGTTTGTAACTTTTTAGGGCTTGTAATATGCCTTAAAATTTCTTTTGCTTGGCCAAGAACTTGTCTTCCTCGGACTTAAGGAAACAGGTTAATGACCTAAGACCTAGAGGCATATGGCAGGAGTGAAAGCCTGCCCCCTTAGGGACCACCAATGGGTTATTCTAGGTGGCGTGGTTTTCCTTGAATAACGGTGATGAGTCGGCCTGCATTTGAGAATAACAGCCAGAAATAATTGTCTTTACTACTGGTTTTACAACTAAGTTATGATAGGTTTTCCTACCGTACTAAAAAAAAAAATTGTAACTCTTCAACTTCATAAACAATAACAATCATTATTACTTAAAATAAGTTACTTATTATAGACTTAATAAATTAATTAAATAAATTTAATTATTATAATTTTTATAGATAATACAAAATTATAGTAAGAGAAAACACGTTTAAATAAAATTGCAAAATTCTCATAAAAGCTTGAAAAAAGCATTCCACCTAAGTTGGTGTAAAATTGCAAAATTCTCATAATTTTTTCGAAAAAAATGGCACTTAACATTGTGTACTTGTCAACCATATAATGTGCACAAGAACTTATATTTACGTGACGTCCATTCTCCCACCTTAAATCACATCTATGGCAGATCCTATAACATTAGTCACTGAGATGAGGCAGATGGAGATTTTACGAAAGAAATGGTGTTTGTTTTTTGTTTTTTTGGTTTTTTTTTATTTAAATTAAATTTAAATTAATGTGGGTATTTGAGATGAGGTATTCAGATTTACTGATTAAATGTAATTTTATTTTAGCTTTTCATTATTTACAATTTAAAATATTTTTTATTTTTTTATATCAAAATGAAAATAATTTTAAATTTTATATTTACATTACTATACTTTCTATCTTATCAAAATGTGCAGACTTTAAAGCTCAAACAAAGAATATTTTTTATAGACTAAAACTCTATGAATACATGAACGTGTACACATGTTTACCAATATTACAACGTATGTAGAAATCATATAGAGAATTTAATATAACCATATATAAATTATATGAAGAGAATTAAGTTGGACCATTTACTGATAATTTATATAGAAATTATATGAAGGGTATTTAATAGGACCATTTACAATGAACTTGTTCTTCTTTTTTACATGGTAATTGGTTTAATCATTTAAACAATTGTGTTGATTTTTTTACAAAAATCAAAATAAAGTATTATTTGTAGTAATCTAAATCCTTATGGGTTTTGATCATTTTTTCCAAAAAATTATTACTTGAATGAGACAAAAGGAAAAAGAAAAGAGAATGTAGAAGAATTAGACTAAAGAACACAAAAATAACATTCCTTTTTGTCAACAAAAATGAATGTTTGAATTGAATACTACTTATTTAGCATTGAGTTTGTAATAATAAAGAACCATACATGCATGGAATCAATTTTGGTTCCTAGTGCCTTGTAACAATCATTTAACTACAATTTACCATATATAAAAAAAATATTTATCAAAGATATTTACACCCTTGGACTATGACGATATTACCATATGTTACTGGGTTTATTAATTCTTACAACTGGAGATTATCACTTCAAAACTCGTTCCTCTGTACTGCGAATTGTTACATATTTGTACTATGGTGACAAAGTTTTCATGACTGGATTTAAGTTGAGGCTTTCGTGATG
The DNA here is from genome assembly GCA_034641835.2 of Pinus albicaulis. Lineage (NCBI taxonomy): Eukaryota > Viridiplantae > Streptophyta > Pinopsida > Pinales > Pinaceae > Pinus > Pinus albicaulis. The sequence continues at coordinate 408,978,844 of CM076582.1, forward strand.
TCACACATCATTTACTATGCTTTTAATAATGTGTACCCAGAAAATTATTTTTTTCGGTCTCAGCATTATTTTTAAACAAAAAACCCTATAAACCTTTGCGTACATCTCATTCTGGATTTAACAAATTCTTCATTGCGCCTATGATTTTGGTGTGGGATTGATTCTCTGGCAAGTCATCTCGATTCTACCGTCTTACACGTGGCATCCTACACACCATTGATCTGAATTAAATCCTACGGAGGTTAAGTCCTGGGGATAGCTAATGACCTCGGGCAATAACTTAATTCCCAATTTCATTGCTGCACTTGATCGATGGCTTTGGAATGTCTCTGCTAGGGTTTGTAACCGGCTTCAACAGAACTCTGGTGGTCGGCGGTGGAATGGTGACTCCCAATAGGGCTTCCCACGATGTCAGGTATTCGGCCTTACTCTTAAACTCCCCTGCAGTTCTACACAGATGTTTCTCCTTGTTTTAATTCGCAGTATGTGAGGGATTGAAGAACAGTTTCGGGGTTTCTTACTTCCGTTGTAAACTTTGTTGAAATCATCGACAGAAGTGGCTGGTGCTCCTGGCTTCTACCCCGTCCTGAGGAACTACAGGTATTGTCCCCTTGTTTTTCTTGATTTTATTTACAGCTATGGAGGCGGGTTAAACCCCTTGCTCTTGTTGTCTTTTTAACGAAAAATTTCTGTCATGTTACAGGTACTATCTACTTTCTCCTACTCGTCAGGATTCTCGGCTAACCCATGGATTCCGGTTGCAGGGAAGATCTAATCCTCGCTTCTATATACATGTACCCTGTCGTTGACGGCTTTGGATTCCATAGATCTTTGCCCGACTGGAACATTTGTTGATTGTAGTAGTTGTTGGGATGGCTGGGGTTTAAAAACCTGTAGCCTTGTTACGCAGTCTTAAACTGTTTAATTGTTTAGTATGTTGAGAGTATAGCCAGGGTTTACGGCCACATGCCAGATGGTCCATATCACGCTAGACATTCTCGAGAGAAAATTATTTTTCTAAGGGTTTCCATTTTCAATTTTTAATATGTATATTTCACAGTTGCAAATTGGCCGGGGTTATTATTTACCGTGCCCTTCTCTGGTTAATTGGGCCAAAGTAAATTCTCTAGATAGCTTGGGGTTCTAACTGTTTCCTCTGTTTACCTTTCGTTATATAAATGAATTTAACTGAAAGCTTGCAAGACATGCATTACTGTGCTAAACTATGTCTGTCCTTACTTTTTGTTTCCTGTACTCATGAACAACATGCTGAATTGCGTAATGTAGATTCTCCGTCGCAATAGATTTTATGGGTGAATGCGATGTGCCGTGAGATTCTTGTCGGTATTTTCTCAGCTTTTCCTTAGATGGCGACCCTTCCGCGGTTTTATTTATTATGTTTTCTGTAATGTATAAGTATGATGTTCTATGCTTCTAGTCTTATGAGAGTTTTCTCTAATTTCAGGCTAATAACTCCCTCTTAGTTGTTGCAGAATTCCCTCAGATGTTCTCATCTCATTTTTCTGTGAAAACCTGACTTAAACTATGTTCCTGCTTTTCTTTGTTTTAAAGAATGCTTCAGGTGTCCGGACCACCAGTTCATCCGTGTTTATCATAGATAGGAGGGCGAACTATCCATAAGACTGAGTTGTTCAGGCATTATGGATTAACATCCCACCTGAATTTACATTTCCTTTTTCTTTCTTTTATTATTATTATTATTAACTCCTACAGTACTATCTCAGGGGGAAGAAATACTATGACATAGTTGTTCATCTGTCAGGTCTATACTTAACAATATTTTAACTCATACTACCGTCTACTCATTTCTAATAAAAGTGTCTAATTTCAATTATTTGCTTTTTCTTAACTAATTGCACAGAACAAGTTTTCCTAGGTTGCATCTGTTGTGAGTTACCAGAAAAATTAAAAAAAATAATTACTACTGCGTTTACCCTTTTGTTCACAAAAGATAATCTACTTAATACAGGCAACCTTAACTGCAACAGGTATAATCGTTCTTTTTTTAAGAAAGAAATCTAACTGCATTTACTCATCTGAGTCCAAATTCGACTGATGGTACTTGTTGCCTCCCTTCCACGAGCTGGGGCAATTACGTCCCACGGCTCTCCCCCAAGCTTCAAGTCTGGGACTTGTTGAACACAGAATTATGGAGGAGAAATTCGGGACAATTCGGTCCAATTCTCCAACTCCAGTGAAAACAGAAATTCTGGGAAGAACTCGGGACAATCCGGTCCAATTCTCCAACCCAGAGGACAGTCTGTTATGAAAAAAAATCCTTTCCAGAATAACAGAGTTCCTTCTTCTCTCACAAAACCCCAAACTCTCCTTGGAATTCCTTATTTATTCCAGACTTTCTTTCTGGTTAATTGTGGAACTGTTTTTCTGTTCAACTAACTCCAGATCTTGATTTAATTTTACCATCAACTTTTACTCATGAAATTAATTTCACCAGAAAATCTTTATTCAATATAAAAATTTGATTTTTGTTCAAATATTCTAATTGAAATAAAACATCAGTCATAATTAATCCTTAATTAATAAAATTCTAACCATTTGTCTCAGCTAAGACGGTGGTTACAGTTTTCCCCCTCTGGAAGAGAACACCGTCCCCGGTGTTCCTATTTTAATTCAGAAAGAAGCTCAGGATAAGCTTCACGGACGAAACTCCCGTCTTCCTAGGTGGCCTCCTCCGGTCCAAAGTGCTTCCATTGCACTTTAACTTGGGTGATAGCTCGTTTCCGGAGCATGATTTCCCTCCGGTCTATTATACTTTGAGGCTCGACCAGAAATTCTCCGTCCGGTTCTACCTGCACACAATAGACTTATGTTAATTATATAAGTCTTTAACATCATGTCATTATTTTAACCATTATGCTTACCCACTACCTGAATGTTCTGCCAATGGATTATGTGTCTTGGATCATGAATATATCGTTTTAGTAACGATACATGAAAGACGTTATGCACCCCAATATGGCTAGGAAGAGCTAAGCGATACGCTACTGGTCCTACTCTTTCCAGTATTTGGAAAGGACCACAAAACCGGGGCGCTAACTTTGCACAAGAGGCCCATCTTAATGTACTCTTCTTTGGCTTAATTCTAACATACACATGATCTCCAACCTCATACTCACGGTATGACCTTTTTTTATCTGTGTATACTTTCTGCCTGTCCTGTGCTGCTTTCAAATTCTGTCTAATTCTCTTCACTTCTGCTTCCATTTCTGCTAGCATGTCTGGTCCCAACATGAGTTTAGTCTCGGGACTGCTCCAATTAATGGGAGTTCTACACTGTCGCCCATATAGCGCCTCAAGCAGGCTCATCTTTAGCGATTCTTGGTAACCATTGTTATAAGCAAACTCTATCAAGTGTAGATATTCCTCCCATTTAACTGGTTGCTGCATGAAATACATTCTCAGCATGTCTTCCAGTACTTGATTTACTCGCTCATTTTGACCATCTGTTTGCGGGTGGTATGCAGTACTAAAATGTACCTGAGTTCCTAATCCCGTAAACAGTGCCTTCCAAAAAGCTGATGTGAATTTTACATCTCTGTCTAAGATAACAGTCTTGGGAATGCCATGCAGTCTGAAGATCTCGCGCATAAATACATCTGATATCTGCACTGTCTTGTAGGTGGATTGGACAGGTATGAAATGTGCCGACTTGCTTAATCGATCTACAACTACCATTATGGAATCATTACCTCGTTTTGATTTTGGTAATACAGTGATAAAATCCAATGAAATCACTTCCCATTTCCATTCCGGAATGGGTATAGGCTGCATTAATCCAGCTGGATGCCTATGCTCTACTTTCACATGCTGGCACTCTAAAAACCTGTTTAGATAGCTTGCTATATCCTTCCTCATGCCTGGACAACAATAATCCTTTCTTATAGCTGTTAGCATCTTTTGATATCTAGGGTGTCCCGCATAATTACTTCTATGATATTCATCTAGTACCATAGTTTTTAATTCCACTATGTTTGGAATGACTATCCTCTTTTTGAAAATCAGCAACCCATCCTGGTTAATCTCATAATCCCCTTGTCCACCTTGTCTTTCCGATTCTTGGGTTTGCTGCCACAAAAATTTATATTCAGGATCCTTGTCTGCTTCTTTTCTGATTTGATCTAGAAACCTGGTTTCCACCTTGTTAACATATAGCTCATAAATGTTATGCAATTTTCTACTCAATGCATCCGCAACCTTGTTCGCTTTTCCTTTTATGTGTTGTAGATCAATATCAAACTCGCTCAAAAAATCATTCCACCTTGCTTGTCGGGAGTTTAAGTCAGCTTGTTTAAAATAGCTGGTTAGACTACTATGATCAGTCTTCAATACAAATCTCTTCCCAAGTAGGTAATGTCTCCATACCCGGAGGGCGTTCACCACTGCAGTCAGCTCTAAATCATAAGCTGAATATCGTAGCTCGTGATCTTTTAGCTTACGAGATTCATATGCGATTACCTTCCCTTCTTGTGATAAAACTGCCCCAACACCTTCCTTGCATGCATCCGTACAAACCTCGAATTCCTTATTCGGATCTGCCACACTTAACACAGGTGCTGATGTCAATAACCGCTTTAATTTTTCAGAACTATCCTGACATTCTTTTGTCCATTTAAAAATTTTCCCCTTCCTTTGCAAGGAGGTAATAGGGAAGGCTATTTTTGAGAATCCTTTTATAAATCGCCGATAATAGCCAGCAAGGCCCATAAAAGATCGTATATCTACCACATTCTGTGGCACCTTCCATTCCATAATAGTTTTGATTTTCTCCGGGTCTACTGCTATACCTTTTTCAGATATTACATGTCCAAGATATTGTATTTCTTATTTTAAGAAATCGCATTTACTGAATTTCGCATATAGTTGGTGCTTCCTTAACATTTCCAATACCATTCGCAAATGTTCCTTGTGTTCTTCCGCATTCTTAGAATAAACCAGTATGTCATCAATGAAGATTAACACAAATTTATCCAAATAAGGGTGGAAGATACTATGCATCAGTCTCATGAAAGTGGCTGGTGCATTAGTTAGCCCAAAAGGTAATACCACGAATTCATAGTGGCCATACCTTGTGCGAAAGGCAGTTTTGTGTATGTCTTCATCTTTAATTCTGATCTGGTGATACCCGGACCTTAGATCAATCTTTGAGAATACAGTAGCTCCCCTTACCTGGTCAAACAAATCGTCAATACGGGGTAAGGGATACCTGTTCTTAACAGTTAGCTTATTTAAATGTCGGTAATCCATGCACATGTGCATGGTTCCATCCTTCTTTTTGACGAACAGTACAGGCGCTCCCCAGGGGGACACACTGGGTTGTATATACCCCTTATCTAGAAATTCCTGAAGCTGCATTTTCAGCTCAGTCAATTCTGGCACACTCATACGATAGGGAGTCCGTGAAATTGGTGAGGCTCCTGGCAGCAATTCTATTGCAAAGTCAATATCTCTTCTAGGCGGTAATCCTGGTATTTCTTTAGGAAATATATCCTTAAATTCCTGTACTACAGGTATACTTTCTAACATGGCAGCCTTATCCTTAGACTCAGATAGTCCAACTTGTATAGCGTACAGTTGGCATCCCTTTCTTATACATTTTCCCATTTGGGAAGCTGTAATTGGGCGCAGATGTACAGGCTTCTTTATGCCTTGGATTTCTTGGTGATTACCATTCTGATCTCTGTAGTAAACAATCTTTTCCTTGCGATATATGAGAGTCCAATGCTTCTCCAACCAATCCATACCCAACAACACATCATAGGATCCCAAGGGCAGAATATTTAAATCTACCATTAATTGTTGTCCACCGATTTGCAGTGCACAATCTGGTATTTTGGCACTAACTCTTCTTTTAGCTCATGTAGCTAACTGAACCAACCAGGTCTTTTTAAATTTTTGACTTGGCAATTTACAGATTTCTACTAATTTAGGACTTATATAACTTAGACTTGCTCCCAGATCTACCAAAACAGAAACAGTTTGGGATAACAATTTACCTTCCAGTTCTATCATGGTAGGTTGGAAATCCGCTTGTCGATCCTCCAATGCTGCATTAATTATGGGTAGGCTTCAAGCAACATCTACCACAGTAGAGGCCTCTTGTAAATTGGTTACTGCTTCAGTTTTACCCCGCTGTGGGCAATCTCGATAGTAGTGCGCTGCTCCACAGCCCCAACACTGCAGAGGTGGCCTCTGATTTTGAGGTTTCTCAGGTTTACTAGAAGCCTCAACGGTTTTGTCTTCTCTAGGCCATCTTATCCTCTGATGGTTCCTACCTAACTGCCTATTAACTGAATTCCTGGTTATACTTTTGAAATTACTCGTTTTTCCTCTTTTGAAACCATCACTACTTATATTTTCTTTCCTTGATTGCCACCCTTTTCCTTGGTCTACTTTGTTTTTCGCTCGCTGATAACACATCCTCGCCTTTCTGATAGCCTCATCCATTGTTTTAGGATTTACAAACTCGATACGCTCCTTCATATGGGTGGGTAAGATGCTCAGAAATATTTGGACTTTAGCTTTCTCGTCTCTTAAGTATGGTACGTAACGCAATAACGATGTGAACTTAGTGATGAACTCGTCCATAGTCGATTTCCCTAGTCTCAAATCATGGAATTCTCGAGCCTTTTCATCATAAAAACGTTCAGTCAAGTACTTGTCTTTGAAGTACTATTGAAACTTATCCCATGTCACATCCTGATCCTCTATTCCCCACACGTTCTTCACTTCTTCCCACCATAAGGTGGCTTTATCCTTTAACTGGTAGATAGCTAGTCGTGCCTTAAGACCACTAGCATAATCATACACCTGAAAGTACTTGTTCATATTAATCAACCATGTCTCTGCCACTTCCTCTTTTTCTTGATCGAATGTAGGTGGCTTTATCTTTCTGAATTCTCCATGCAATTCCACCTTCTGTTTTTTTTTTGCCTTCTGTTGGGTTTCATTTTCAGATTCGGCCTCATTAAAATTTGTATTGGGATTACTTCGCTGTGATGCACTTCTTTCTTTTCGGCCTGTATCTTGTTTATCTGTTTGTTGTTCGTTCCCTTCCTGGAATTCTCTGTCAGCACTGGGCTTTTCTATCCTTTGATTTTGCTTATCTGAGAGGCTTTTTAAGATCCTGTCCTGCTCCTGCATCATTCTTGCATTTTCCCTTCGTACTCTCTCCATTTCTTCCTGCAGCTGTTGCACTGTGGTTAATAAAATGCGAGTCTGATGCTGCTATTCCTCAATTAGCCTGTTAGACCGTTGATGCTGTTCTATCCCCAACTGAACCCACATTTCGGGGTTTCCCTCTGGTGGAGGGTGAGTCTCTCCGACATTTCGCGATGACGGTTGTGAGGGTGTTCGTCTCATTTGTCTTTCCATCTAACTATCTGACTGTGCATGAATAACATACATTTTTAACGTCAGTTGACCCATTAGGGTCCCAGCGTTGTAACGCCACTCTGATACCACTTGTAACAATCATTTAACTACAATTTACCATATATAAAAAAAATATTTATCAAATATATTTACACCCTTGGACTATGACGATATTACCATATGTTACTGGGTTTATTAATTCTTACAGCTGGAGATTATCACTTCAAAACTCATTCCTCTGTACTGCGAATTGTTACATATTTGTACTATGGTGACAAAGTTTTCATGACTGGATTTAAGTTTAGGCTTTCGTGATGTCACACATCATTTACTACGCTTTTAATAATGTGTACCCAGAAAATTATTGTTTTTGGTCTCAGCATTATTTTTAAATGAAAAACCCTATAAACCTTTGCGTACATGTCATTCCAGATTTAACAAATTCTTCATTGCGCCTATGATTTTGGTGTGGGATTGATTCTTCGGCAAGTCATCTCGATTCTACCGTCTTACACGTGGCATCCTACACACCGTTGATCTGAATTAAATCCTACGGAGGTTAATTCTTGGGGATAGCTAATGACCTCGGGCAATAACTGAATTCCCAATTTCATTGTTGCACTTGATTGATGGCTCTGGAACGTCTCTGCTAGGGTTTTCAACCAGCTTCGATAGAACTCTGGTGGTCGGCAGTGGAATGGTGACTCCCAATAGGGCTTCCCACGATGTCAGGTATTCGGCCTTACTCTTAAACTCCCCTGCAGTTCTACACAGATGTTTCTCCTTGTTTTAATTCGCAGTATGTGAGGGATTGAAGAATAGTTTCGGGGTTTCTTACTTCCATTGTAAACTTTATTGAAATCACCGGCAGAAGTGGCTGGTGCTCCTGGCTTCTACCCCGTCCTGAGGAACTACAGGTATTGTCCCCTCGTTTTTCTTGATTTTATTTACAGCTATGGAGGCGGGTTAAACCCCTTGCTCTTGTTCTCTTTTTAACGAAAAATTTCTGTCCTATTACAGGTACTATCTACTTCCTCCTACTCGTCATGATTCTCGGCTAACCCATGGATTCCGGTTGCGGGGAAGATCTAGTCCTCGCTTCTATATACAGGTACCCTGTCGTTGACGGCTTTGGATTCCATAGATCCTTGCCCGACTGGAACATTTGTTGATTGTAGTAGTTGTTGGGATGGCTGGGGTTTAAAAACCTATAGCCTTGTTACGCAGTCTTAAACTGTTTAATTGTTCAGTATGTTGAGAGTATAGCCAGGGTTTACGGCCACATGCCAGATGGTCCATATCATGCTAGACATTCTCGAGAGAGTTTTCTTTTTCTAAGGGTTTCCATTTTCAATTTTTAATATGTATATTTCACAGTTGCAAACTGGCCGGGGTTATTATTTACCGTGCCCTTCTCTGGTTAAATGGGCCAAATTAAATTCTCTAGAAAGCTTGGGGTTCTAACTGTTTCCACTGTTTACCTTTCGTTATATAAATGAATTTAACTGAAAGCTTGCAAGACATGCATTACTGTGCTAAACTATGTCTGTCCTTACTTTTTGTTTCCTATACTCATGAACGACATGCTGAATTGCGTAATGTAGATTCTCCGTCGCAATAGATTTTATGGGTGAATGTGATGTGGCGTGAGATTCTTGTTGGTATTTTCTCAGCTTTTCCTTAGATGGCGACCCTTCTGGGGTTTTATTTATTATGTTTTCTGTAATGTCTAAGTATGATGTTCTATGCTTCTAGGCTTATGAGGGTTTTCTCTAATTTCAGGCTGATAACTCCCTCTTAGTTGTTTCAGAATTCCCTCAGATGTTCTCGTCTCATTTTTCTGTGAAAACCTGAGTTAAACTATGTTCCTGCTTTTCTTTGTTTTAAAGAATGCTTCAGGTGTCCGGACCACCAGTTCGTCCGTGTTTATCATAGATAGGAAGGTGAACTATCCAGAAGACTGAGTTGTTCAGGCATTATGGATTAACAGCCCACCTGAATTTACATTTCCTTTATTATTATTATTATTATTATTATTATTATTAACTCCTACAGTACTATCTCAGGGGGAAGAAATACTATGACATAGTTGTTCATCTGTCAGGTCGATACTTAACAATCTTTTAACTCATACTACCGTCTAGTCATTTATGATAAAAGAGTCTAATTTCAATTATTTCCTTTTTCTTAACTAATTGCACAGAACAAGTTTTCCTAGGTTGCATCTGTTGTGAGTTACCAGAACAATTAAAAAAACAATAATTACTAATGCGTTTACCCTTTTGTTCACAAAAGATAATCTACTTAATATAGGCAACCTTAACTGCAATAGGTATAATCGTTCTTTTTTTAAGAAAGAAATCTAACTGCATTTACTCATCTGAGTCCAAATTCGACTGATGGTACTTGTTGCCTCCCTTCCACGAGCTGGGGCAATTACGTCCCACAGCTCTCCCCCAAGCTTCAAGTCTGGGACTTGTTGAACACAGAATTCTGGAGGAGAAATTTGGGACAATCGGGTCCAATTCTCCAACTCCAGTGAAAACAGAAATTCTGGGAAGAACTCGGGACAATCCGGTCCAATTCTCCAACCCAGAGGACAGTCTGTTATGAAAAAAAATCCTTTCCAAAATAACAGAGTTCCTTCTTCTCTCACAGAACCCCAAACTCTCCTTGGAATTCCTTATTTATTCCAGAGTTTCTTTCTGGGTAACTGTGGAACTGTTTTTCTGTTCAACTAACTCCAGATCTTGATTTACTTTTACCATCAACTTTTACTCATGAAATTAATTTCACCAGAAAATCTTTATTCAATATAAAAATTTGATTTTTGTTCAAATATTCTAATTGAAATAAAACAACAGTCATAATTAATACTTAATTAATAAAAGTCTAACCATTTGTCTCAGCTAAGACGGTGGTTAGATGCCTATTTTCATTTCTTCATATTAAGTAGGCCTAAAGAAAACATGCAAGTAATATTCATAAAAAAAAACAAGATGAGCAAGTAGTAAATACAAATAAGATTATAAGTATGAAGTAACAAGTGGAGTAAGCAGTAAGAAGATTTGCAGGTGGGGCCGTAGAAATTGGTAGGTACTATTTGTAAATCCAAGGAATAAGAACATGAGGAGTTTATTTGAATTGCAATTATTTCTCCTTTACTTTACAATGAAAATATTACTCAATGAAAGATTTACATATTCAATACCCATGGCTAAGATGCATTTTCAATAAATAGGCGATACATGGATGCATGGGCTCCATAACGACTTAGGGTTCTATTATATACAAACTATAAGAGTTCTTTTTTTATTCATTATGATATGGAAAAAATTGTTAACATTATCATGGTGATTGATAAAGAAGGAAACTATAAAAATAATAACAAGTAAAACATATTCCTTTCCTTAATTAAAAAAATATGAAACAAAATATTATTTCAAAATTGAAATATATATATATATATATATATATATATATATATATATATATATATATATATAATCATTTACATAGAAACTAATTTTTTCATCTAAAGACTTCATGGAAGACAATAAAGACAATAACTAGTTCAATTTTTGTAACACACATACATACCAAAAATAAATAAAAAATTACTTTCTACCCTAAGTTACTCTCATAATCAAAAGTTACTCTTTCTATATAATTCTCATATCTTTAACATAATTCGACTTTAATAACACACATCGCTCTTCATTAAGGTTCCAACATAATGCACATATAAGTCTTCACCTACCATACAATATCGTATTCCTTTTTGCAATGTAAGGTTTTATTTAATTGTTTACTGTTAATTACGTCAACATCGAAACTTTATTGTTAACATAAATATGTATATCTCCCGTGTTTGGTAGGATCTTTGTCCTCGTTACCATCGATGCAAAGCTGGCACGTCCTAGCAATTAAATGTGTAAGTACTGGTCATTAATTTTGTTTGATAGCTGTAAGATCTTTGTCGTGATATGCTGCATTTTTCGATGGTCTCTGTTGTGAATCTCAGCCGTGGAATTTAGAAGGATCAACAGTTGTCATTTAGGCAGGAATTGCACTGTTATCCCCGCCAACCCTAATAACTCTCAGTTTTTTTCACTGTGCCTGCGTTGAGTAGCTTGTTTTCGTTCTATGGTTGTGTCATTGTTGCATCTTCGAGCTATGGCTCCACCTCCATTGGCATTTCACCAGACTTACAGGGATTACAATGGTGTAACCCTCATGGTTCTACGACTTAGTGGAGAGGAAGTGTCGTTGCTAACTGGGAGGAGTTTTCTGGACTAACTCGTCCACTACCGCCGATGGAAACTCCTTCGAAACTAGTTCATTTTTCTCAATATGTAGGTATTTACCCCCTTCGTATCTACACTAGACTTCTCATCATTTACACGGATTTTGTTCCGAGAGTATCCATTTGTTTGCCCGTGGTTTAATATTCTTTTCTTTGGTTTTTTCTGTGTTTATTTGAAGGTTTGAGGTGTGATGCTTGGAGGGTAGAGACAATTCTCTAACTCAGGTAGTCTCCTTAACGAATTCTCATTTTCCTGAACATTGTTCTTCTTTGCATAGAAAATATGTTTAGCATCTTGTATATTTTCCTTACCGACTTGCCTTCTACGGCTTTTGATGCAGTTCGACATTTCCTCCAGTTAGCAAGTCTTTTGGCATAGAAAACTAATAATTTGGGCTAGCATCGGTCTCGGATAACTTGCTTAGCTTTTCTCCAGGTACTTATAATACTCCCATTCAGACAATGAGGTCTTAAATTGTCTTAGACGACTTCTAGATTTCATGGGGTTTATAAATTCCAACACTCAGTTTATCAGTCGACTTGGGTTAGGTCTTGTTACTCTTATATATATATATATATATATATATATATATATATATATATATATATATATATATGTATGTATGTATGTATTGTAATATTAAAGACAATGAAAATATCTAGGTAGAGTTGCTTGAGGGCTCGGATAAACTATCTTTCTTCTATTTGTAAACTTTGTTTGTGTATTAATTTATGAAAAATAGACTCGCTCTTGCTTATTGCAATTCTCAGATATGGCCATTGCTGTGAAAATAGACCTGTTTAATCTTATCTGCCATTTGGAATGTTTTTTTTTTTTAAAGAATAACTTCGTTATTTCTTTTATTGGAATGAAAATGCTTATTTTGTTCTTTTCAATAGCTGTAGACCTACTGGTTTCACATTTCAGGGTATTCCACCCAGGCTTACTCTTTTTCACATAATTGTATATTACTTTCTCTCAATTGTGTTAAAAATGAATATAAGGAGAACTTTCGTATTTCAAGATGATGTATACCCAGGGTATATTTTTCTTGGTCATAGTCGAAGCTCTCTGCCGACCCCTGCTTTTCTGTACCATAAATATTTTGTTATCAATGTTTGTTTCTGGGTTCTTACTCGAGGTTTACACTGATGCATAATCTACTGAATGTTGATATTTGAAGAGCTAACAGTTACTATATTTTCTATTATTTCCTCGATAGATTAAATATTAGTTCGATCTAGTAATAGTAGTTTTGTTTCCGGTGACCGGACCACCTTGCTTAGTCTCTGAGTATAATAGTGATTGAGGGACGATGTGCCTTGGGTCGGGTTTCACCCAGTACCCTTGACCGACAGTCCTCTCTACTTTCTTTAGTTATCAAAAATACTGCTTACAGGTTTATGTGAATACATCTTCTTTTATTTTCACAACATTACAGACCATGCAAATAGCTATTTATTGTCTAAGAGAATCACTGTAAAAATATATATAAATATTTCCTAATATAATTTAAAGAAACTTGAACAATAATACAAATATTGTTTTTCTTCTATTTTCACAGAATTCATACAGATCTAGTATAAATTCATAAAGAGTTATTAATAAAGTAAACAGTTCACTCCATTCTTTCCCAACACCTGTCTATCGAATATTTACTGTTTCTGTCACTAGTATAAAAATACCTGTGCACACATAGAATGAAATTATTGCAATACTTAATCACAGAGATAGCTCATATTACTTATTTGATTAAGCAGTTTATTGTTGTGGTCCTCGCAACCATCAAGAGAGGCGATTACGTCCTCCTCTTGCCCCCGTGCTCCCTTCTTGAAAGGTATAGGTTGACAGTGGATATTTCTGCTGTGAGCTCAGGACACCTAGTCTAGTCAGTACCAGAAATAAATTCAGGATTGCTGAGTGTTTTCCACTGGTCTCTATCAGCTCTGGAAAAGTCTACACTCTCCCTTCATACATCCACCAAACCCCTACTCCTCACTAGGATTAATCCCTTATTCCCAGAGGAGCAGGTAACTATTTACAACTGTTCCCAACCACCTTCCAATTCTTGGAAAACATTTTACCATCAGCTTTTCCTTTTTATGGAGTCACTTTCCATAACTAATTTTATTATTCATAATTAATCACTAATGAAAATAACTTTTCAAAAAAACATTAATAGTTCCATTCTTTTCTTAAAACAAATAATTAAAAATTTATTTTAACTAGTTAACAACTAGTTATGATTAAATGCAGCTGTCACAACTTCCCCCCTAGAAGTAACACTTTCCTTGGTGTTTCACTCTAGCTCAGAAAAGAGCTCTGGGTAAGCTTCACACACAAATCTTTTTTTCTCCCAAGTGGCTTCATCCTAGCCGAAGTGCTTCCACTGCACTTTAACTTGGGTGATGACTCGCTTCCAGAGAATAATTTCCCTCCGGTCAGGTATGTGTTGCGGCTCGACCAGAAAATCGTCATCTGGCTCTACCTACAAACAACAAAGTTCTTATCAAATTCTCATAAAAAATCCGTATTTCAAGTTAGGATTTTTAATTCTATCCTACCTGTATATTCTGCCAATGAATTACGTGCTTCGAATCATGCACATAGCATTTCAACAGGGACATGTGGAACACATTGTGTACTCGGATGTGACTGGGTAAAGCCAACTGATAGCCCACAAGTCCTACCCTTTCCAAAATTTGAAAGGGTCCACAGAACCTGGGAGCCAACTTGGCACAAGAGCTCCACCGCAAGGTACTCCTCTTGGGGTTTGATCCTCACATACACATGATCTCCCACTTCGAATTCTCGATAAGTCCTCTTCTTATCTACATAGATATTCTGTCGATCTTATGCAGCCTTCAAATTTTGTCTTATCGTTTTTACTTCTGATTCCATTTAGTAAGCATCTCGGGTCCCAACATTAATTTTTTTTCAGGGCTTCTCCAATTTATGGGTGTGTGACACTGCCTCCCAGAAAAGGCCTCTAAAGGAATCATCTTAAGGGACTCTTGATAACCATTGTTGTAAGCAAATTCAACAAGATGCAAATAGTCTTCCCATTTTGTTGGTTGCTACATCACGTACATGCGCAACATGTCCTCCAACACTTGGTTTACTCGCTCTGTTTGACCATCTGCCTGGGGATGATAGGTTGTACTAAAGTTTATTTGGGTCCCCAAACCTGTAAATAGAGTCTTCCAAAATGCTGATGTAAACTTAAAATCCCTGTCTGAGATAACCATATTCGGTATACCATGCAACCTGAAAATTTCTCTCATGCAAATGTCTGCTATCTGTACAGTCTTGTAAGTAGACTGCATAGGCATAAAATGTGTAGATTTACTCAATCTGTCAATTACCACCATGATGGAGTCATTGTTCCTCTTTAACTGTGGTAAACCTGTAATGAAATCTAGGGATATGACCTTCCACTTCCATTCGGGTACAGGTATGGGTTGCAACAATCTTGCGGGATGTCAATGCTCCACCTTAACCTGTTGACAATCCAAACATTTAGTTAAATACTCAGAAATATTTTTGCATATACCAAGACAAAAATTTACTTTTTTAATAGCAGTCAACATTTTGGTATCCTGGGTGACCCACATAATTGCTATGATGGTATTCATCCATGATCAGCTCCTTTAGGTCCACACGATTTGGTAAATACAACTTTCCTCTAAAGGTTAGCATTTGTTCTGGGTTAACTCCATATTCATAAGTACTTCCTTGTTTTCTAGTCTCTTCCATTTGCTGCCATAAGAATTGATATTCTGGATCTTTTTGTGCTTCTTCCTTTACTTGATCTAAGAATTTATTTTCAAGCTGATTGTAGTAAAGCTCATAGACACAATGCAGCTTTCTACTTAAAGCATCAGCCACCCGGTTTTCCTTACCTTTCACGTGCTGGATGTTCATATCAAACTCACTTAGAAAAGCATTCCATCTTGCCTATCTGGAGTTTAAATCAACTTGTTTGAAATAACTAGTCAAGCTACTATGATCTATATTTAACACAAACTTTTTACCCAACAAGTAGTGTCTCCATTCTCGGAGTGCATGTACTACTGTTGTTAATTCCAGATCATAGGCTGATTACCCTTTTTCATGTTGTTTTAACTTTCTTGACTTATATGCCACTACTTTTCCTTCTTGCGATAAAACTACCCCAACACCCTCTTTGTTGGCGTCTGTACAAACTTCAAATTCTTTGTTGGGGTCAGCTATCCTGTTAGGTCCTTATATTACTAGTATAGTCTCTTATTGTTGTTAGTGTAACCCCCTTATTTTTATTGTTGTACCCTTGTAACCCCCATATTTTTATTATTGTGCCCTCAAATTAATATTGTTAGGTCGGCTAGGATTACATTGTGGCCCCACTAGGATTACATTGTGGCCCCATGGACTCCTATATATAGAAATGAGATTTTTTCGTTTGTATTATCCAATAATTGTTCATTTATGTAATGTATTGGAGGTTTCCCCCTCGAAGTGGTTGATTTATAAGGTGTTTATCTCTCTTTTCTTCTATTTTTGGAGCTGGTTTCACAACATTTGGTATCAGAGCTTTGGATTCTAGGGCTGCGTTACCCCAAACAGGTCATCATGGAATTTTCCCTATAATTTTGTTTCTACGAAGGCTCATAAGGTAAAAATTTTAGAGTGTGAAGCCGAAATCCTAAGGAATATTGTTGCAAAATTTCAAAGCTTGGTTCACAATATTTTGGGAGATATGATATGTGGAAGTTAGGTCTTTTTGCAGGCTCCTGAATTTAACCTAAACAGGTCATCGCGGAAATTTCGTGATACATTTTTTTCTACGAGGTTTCAGAAGTTGAAATTTTCACAGAGAGAAGCAGAAATCTCGAGGAACCTCCTGTAAAATTTTCAGATCTTGGTTCGCAATATTTTTGGAGATATGATCTGTGGAAGTTAGGATGGTTTCAGGCTCCCGAATTTCATCTCAAAGAGGCGACCATGGGAAAAACATCATAACTCTCTCTCTGAGCGTCATATTGGGATTCTGTAAAAATTGGCCGCAAGTACATGGAATTTAGTTTTAAATATATCAATTTCAGACCCGAAGAAAGAAACAGTGACACGTGGAAAATCGTAGAAGTTCGCTCTATTGAACCAATCCATAATTAGGTCATCGTGGGATATTGAGCATAACTTTGTTTTGAAGAATTGAAATGAGGTCAGACCTGTGTCATTCAAAAGAAGATTTAGAGGGCTACGTCAGGGCCAAATTTCAGATATTGAAGAGCTGAAATCACATAGATAATTCAGCTTCAATATCGAGCTCCTCAAAAGCAAGAAAAAGGTGTGTATTTTTTTCGAATTACATAAGTTTTATTTGAAAAAAATTAGTTTGAATTTATTCCAAGGGCATATTGAAGAATAGATATCAGTATTGGGTTCTAAAATTCCCCCTAAAACACCCATTAAACCTTCAGAAGGCTCTACTATGACTCATGAAGAAGAAGAAACACAACATGAGATATCAAAATTACAAGAGAAAGTGCACCAAATTTCGCTATCACAAAGAGCAATAAAAAATGAAATGGAAGTTTTGAAGAAAAACGTGGAAACTAATATGGATGGTTTGAAGAAAGGCATGGAAGCTAAGATGAATGGTTTGGAAGCTAATATGGATGGCATGGAAGTGGGCATGGAAGCTAAGATGGATGACATGGAAGCTAAGATCAATGAAAAAATGAAAGACAACATGGAAAACATGAAGAATGATCTAAAAGTAGACATCGAAGGTTTGGAAAAGTTGATACAAGAATTGTTTCCTAATGGCGAAAATATAGTAGAGGAAACTCATGATGGGAACAAAATAAATGTTAATCATGATTTCATAAAATCTAATGTTGGATGGAAGAATCACCATATTCCAAAGATGGATATGAGGAATTTTGATGGCAAGGACCTCGTAACATGGATACTACAGATGGAGCAATATTTTGATCTCAATAATGTGCAAAACAGACAAAAGGTACACATTGCAACTTTACATTTAGAAAAAAATACATTTGTATGGTATCGATGGCTTTGCTACCATAAACAAATTGTCACTTGGTAAATTTTTACGGAGGAAATGATAGCATAGTATGAGGATACAAAGAGCAACACCTTCTTTAGCCAATTGATAAATCTCAAACAAAAGGGTTTAGTAGTGGAGCACATTGAGGACTTCCAAAAATTGAATATAAGGGTAACTGATATTCCAGAGGAGCACATGATTGATGTCTTCATAGGGACTTTAAAGGATAACATCCAACATGAATTTCGCGTTTGGGAACCTGATTCATTGGAGAAGGCATTTAGGTTGGCAAGAAAAATTGAATGTAAAATTATGGCGACAAGGAAGCCTACCAGTTGTTGGGTTTGTGTTATATTTTTTCCGTGACTAGTCACGCGCGGAGGGGGTAATAGGGGGTGCGATATCCCCCCCTATACGTTACGTTGGGCGCAACATACCGGGGGGGGCAGTAGCCCCCCTTGTCGGGGTCTGGGGCAGTGCCTTGGAATAATTTTTTGGTCCTTATTTTCCAGTGGGCGGACCCGCCCATGGTTTTGTGCATGGGTTTGCACATGGTTTTCAGCCCCTCATATTTTGTAGATCTAGTCAAGGGAACTACGGTTATGTTCTAATCTAGGGTTAATGGATTGGGTTTTATGTATGCTTTGGCATGTATATATATGTGTTGTAACACTAAAAGGAATATAATGAAAAATCAAGCTGGTCTTCTCGATTTGGGATCCAGGGGAAAATCTTTGTGTTTATCTGTTTTATGTTTTATGCTCTCGCTATTGTTTATTTTCTGTTTTAAAGATTCGTTCGTAGATAATTTTTGTACAGGTTTAAAACCTACATTTGGTATCGGAGTAGTTTCAGATTCAAGGGGATGCCTTTGTTGCTGAGGGGTTTTTTGCTCAGGCTTGAGGTAAACCCTGTTCAGTGGGAGATCTGTGAGATCGATTCTTGCAATGAAAGAAGATGGCGAGTGGCTGGAAGATAGAGATCGAGAAATTTAATGGTCAGAGTTTTGAGTTGTGGAATCTCAAGATGGAGGATCTGCTGGTGGATAAGGACCAGTGGATCATGGTAGATCTGGGTACTAAACCAATGAAAATGTCATATGAAGACTGGAAGAAACTGGATCAGAAGGCAAAGAGCACAATACAATTATGTGTCTCAGATTCAGTATTGTTGAATGTATTTGGGGAAGCTAAGACGAAGACCTTGTGGGACAAGCTAGGGAATTTGTACCAATCTAAGTCTCTGGTGAATAAATTGTTCCTGCGGAAAAAGCTGTATAACCTGAGGATGAAGGATGGAGACTCGGTGACAGAGCATCCGAACACGTTCAATACTCTGGTAAGTCAGTTGTCATCTGTTGATATTAAAATCTCAGATGAAGCTAAGTGCATCAGTTTGTTGTGTTCTCTACCAAATTCGTGGGTCAGTCTGGTTATTGCAATAGGTAGCAATACAACTACCTTGAATTTTGATGACATTGTCTTAGCCTTTCTGTCAGAGGAAATGAGACGGAGAAATATGGAGGGTCAAAATGGAGATGCCTTATCTGTACGAGGAAGGTCCCAGAACAGAAACAATAATAAGGTTTTGAGTGGGAGATCTAAATCTAGAGGGAGATCTAAATCTCTTGGAAAGTTTGTAAAGGTGTGCTGGAAATGCGGAAAGGAAGGGCACTACAAAAAGGACTGTAGATCTAAAGCTCCTGAGAAAGGAAAGGGATCTAATGATGCTCCTTCAGCAGAGGCAAAAACCACCTCGGATGAAGGTGGGGATGTGTATTTGGCTTCTTCTTCAAGTACACATGCAGATCATGAGTCATGGTTGATTGACTCAGGTGCATCCTTTCACTTCACTCCCCATAGGGAGTGGTTCTGTGAGTATGAGAAATATGATGGCGATGTCTTCAGTGATGATAGGCCTAATCATCGAACGTGGAAAAGCTAATCTAAACCGTAAGGTGGAAGGCTAGAATACTCGGTGTTCTACACATTCTCGCATTGGCCGTAAATATAATTTCTATAAGCAAAATGGATGGTATGTAAAAACAGTTGTTCGATAAAGATACCGTAAGATGGTTCGGGGATCACCGGTGGACACGTGGAGTTCGCATTGGAATCATAGCTACAAGGTGGCACCGTTATTGATGGGTAATGTTCTGTTCCAGTGAGCAAATCCAGCAGTCCTGAGAAAGGCTGGCTAATGGCACCATGGCTTGGAAATATTGGAGAGAAGGGCCTTCAGATACTGCATGGAAATGGTATGGTAGAAGGTATGTCTAAAAGCTCTCTGGATTTTGATTTTTGTGATCATTGTTTATATGGGAAGCAGAATTGGGTGAGTTTTCCTTCCGGTGCTAAGAGGGCAAACAAGATATTAGAGCTTGTGCACAGCTATGTGTTTGGACCAGTGTCAGTTCCATCACTGGGTAAGTTTGTCTACTATGTTTCATTCATAGATGAATTTTCAAGGAATACATGGATATATTTCTTGAGGAAGAAATTTGAAGTCTTTGACAGATTCAAAGAATTTAAGGCTCTGGTGGAAAACCAGATAGAGAAGAAGATAAAAGTGTTGAGGACAGATAATGGTGGGGAGTTCTGCAAGAAGGAATTTGAAGAGTTCTGTAAGAAGTGTGATATAGCACGACAGAAGACTACTCCATACACACCTTAGCAAAAATGAGTTGCAGAAAGAATGAACAGAACACTGATGGAAAAGGCAAGAAGCGTTCTCAGTGGTATCGAGTTAGGACAAGAATTCTGGGTAGAGGCAGTGGAGACTGCATGTTACTTGTTTAACAGATCACCTTCATCAGCATTGGAGGATAAGACTCCACATGAGGTATGGACTGGTAAGAAACCCTCTCTTTCACATCTGAGGGTATTTGGATTTGATGCATATGTACATGTTCCAAAGGAGAAAAGGAGAAAGTTGGATAATAAATCTGAAAGGTGCATCTTTATTGGGTATAAGGATGGTTTAAAGGGTTAGAAGCTTTGGAACCCGGAAACAAGGAAGGTTGTGTACAGCCGAGATGTGGTGTTTAGAGAGGTGAAATATGTTGTTAAACATGAAGTCCTATCAAAGGAACTTGAAAAGATAGAGTTTGAGCTAAAGGAGGATGAATCAGACTCTACAACAAAAGACGACTCAGAAGAGGAAGAGCCACAAACTCCAGTTGTGAGAAGATCAGTTCGGGAAAGAAGACAACCAGAAAGGTATAGTCCATCTGCTTTCTGTTCAAATTTTTCTTTAACTATAACTGATGATGATCCCAGAACCGTCAGGGAGGCAGTAGATTCAGAGGATGGAAAACTCTAGAAGGAGGCCATGGTTGATGAAATGGCATCCTTGCATAAAAATGAGGCATGGGATCTGGTGGAGTTGTCGGATGGAAGGAAGCCCATCGGGAGAAAATGGGTGTTTAAGAAGAAGATAAATATAAAAGGCAAGGTGGAGAAATACAAATCTCGGCTGGTAGCAAAAGGTTATTCTTGTGCCTGGACCATTTTGGTGATATTTTTCTCTGCTACAAAGTTACTTATTGATTACTTTATCTCATGGTCGCTATGATTTTGAAATAGAAAATATGGATGTGAAGACAACATTTCTTCACGGGGATCTAGAAGAGGAGATCTACATGAAGCAACCTGAAGGCTTTATGGTGAAGGGTAAGAAAGAACTAGTATGCAGGTTGAAGAAGTCTCTGTATGGGTTAAAACAGTCACCAAGGATGTGGTATCAGAAATTTGATACCTATATATGGGGACTTGGCTTCACTAGAAGCAAGGAGGATCACTGTGTTTATTTTAAATTAATTGGTGACCGTGTTATTTATTTGGTCTTGTATGTGGATGATATGTTGTTGATTGGAAATGACAAAGAAATTATCCAAGATTTGAAGACCCAACTGTTCTCCAAATTTGACATGAAGGATATTGGTGCTGTAAACTATATTTTGGGCATGGAAATTAACAGAGATCGGGAAAAAATGAAGCCATGATTAAACCAGAGGAAGTATGTTGAGACTATATTGCATAGGTTCAATATGCAGGATAGTAAACCGGTGAATGTTCCGATTTCTATAGGTACAAAGTTGTCTACTGAACAGTGTCCCAAGACACAATAAGAAGAGGAGGATATGTCCCATGTTCCATATGAAAGTGTAGCGGGTAGCCTAAAGTATACAATGGTCTGTACTAGACCAGACATTGCACATGTAGTGGGAGTATTGAGCAGGTTTATGTCAAACCCAGGGAAGGAGCATTGGACAACAGTGAAGCGGGTTTTCAGATATTTGCGTGGCACTAGTGATTATGGCTTGTGCTACCAGGGAAACACAGTATTAGAAGAGTGTTGGACATTCATTGTTTTTGATGCGGAGGGTGGTGGAGATGCGGACCAAGAAGATCTACAATTGGGTATGTGTTTAGCCTATTTGGAGGTGCAATCAGTTGGATGAGTAAAAGACAATCTGTAGTGGATCTTTCAACTACATAGGAAAAATAAATGGCAGCCACTCATTCAAGCAAGGAAGAAGTTTGGTTGCAGAGATTGTGTTCAAGTATGGGGTTGGTGCAGCAAGCTATAATGATAGACTGTGATAGCCAAAGTGAAATTTTCTTGGCTAAGAACCCTGATTATCATTCAAAGACAAAGCACATTGATGTTCAATATCACTTTATGAGATATATGTTTGAGGCTAAAAGGGTGTTGCTGGTAAACGTGGACACTTTGAAGAATGTTGCAGATGCATTGAAAAAGTCTGTGAGCACTCAGAAGTTCTCTTGGTGTAGAGAAACAATGGGTGTTTCAAAGCTGGCTAATGACTCAACTCTCCTATGGCCCCCTACAGAAAGAAAACAACAAGTGGGAGAATGTTGGGTTTGTGTTATATTCTTTCCACGACTAGTCACGCGCGGTGGGGTAACAGGGGGGGCGATATCCCCCCCATGTATATTGCACTGGGCACAATGTATGGGGGGGTAACAGGGGGGGCAGTATCCCCCCCCTCTCAAGGTTCAGGGCAGTGCCCTGGAAATTTTTTTTTGGTCCTTATTTTCCGGTGGGCGGACCCACCCATGGTTTTGTGCATGGGTTTGCACATGGTTTTGGGGCATGATGGTTTTCGGCCTCTGGTATTTTGTAGATCCGGTCAAGGGAACTACGGTTATGTTCTAATCCAGGGTTAATGGATTGGGGTTTATGTATGCTTCGACATGTATATATATGTGTTGTAACACTAAAAGGAATATAATGAAAAATCAAGATGGTCGTCCCGATTTGGGATCCAGGGGAAAATCTCTGTGTTTATCTGTTTTATGTTTTATGCTCTTAATATTGTTTATTTTCTGTTTTAAATATTCGTTTGTAGATAATTTCTGCACAGGGTTAAAACCTACACCACTCACATCTATAAATATGGAGGTGTTACTACTCCTAGACTTCCACAACCTACAAGGTTGACACCACAACAATTGGAAGAAAAAAGAGTGAAAGGGCTTTGCTACAGTTGTGATAGAAAATACACTAAAGGTCATAAGTGTACTGAGAAGAAATTATTTTACATAGATTGTGAAGAGGAAGAAGAAAATGAACAAGAAGAGGATATACACCAGGAACCAACCCTAGAAGAGGAAGAAATGAATCCGACCATATCGTGTAATGCACTGGCAGGAATTACCACTCCTCAAACTCTCAAGATACAAGGACAAATCAAGAAGAAAAAGGTACTAGTGTTGATTGATTCAGGTAGCACCCATAATTTTATTCATTGTAAGGTAGCCAAGGAATTAAATTGTTTCCTATACCCAGCACCAGAATGTCAAGTGATGGTTGCCAATGGAGGAACTATAAATTGCTCTAGAAAATGCCATAATATCAAGCTAACCATGGGGGAATATGTATTGACTAGTCCAATGCTTTCCATTCCTATGGGAGGTGCTGATGTTGTACTAGGAGTACAATGGTTACAATCTTTGGGGACGGTAGCTTTTAATTTTCAAGAACTTTTATTGAAATTTTTTTCAGAAGGAAAGGAAGTCGAATTACGGGGTATTGCGGGGAAGCCAGGAAGGATAATAAGCTCTAATGTCATGACAAAGCTTCTAAAGAAAGAACAGCGAGGCGTAATTGCACAAATATGCTCACTAGAAGTTCCAACATCAAAATCATCTATTTCTGCAGATCTCCAACAAGTCTTGGACAATCATTCCAAGGTGTTTGAAACTCCCAAAGGACTCCCACCTATTCGTGATCATGATCATGCTATTCATTTGATTCCGGGAAGTGTTCCTCCAAACATCCGGCCTTATAGATATCCTTACTTCCAAAAGAGCGAAATTGAACGCATGATTGCAGAAATGTTAGAGGCAGGTATAATTCAACCTAGTCAAAGTTCTTTCTCTGCTCCTGTAGTATTGGTACACAAGAAAGATGGATCATGGCGAATGTGTCCGGATTATAGGGAGCTCAATAAGCTCACCATTAAAGACAAATTTCCCATTCCTGTGATTGATGAATTATTGGATAAATTACATGGAGCAATTTATTTTACCAAGTTGGATCTTCGTTCAGGATATCATCAAATTAGAATGAAGACTGAAGATATTCCAAAAACAACATTTTGAACTCATGAGGGTCATTATGAATTTTTGGTCATGCCTTTTGGCCTTACCAATGCACCTACATTTCAAGGGTTGATGAATTCCATTTTCAAACCCTTCCTTAGAAAATTTGTGCTAGTATTTTTTGATGATATACTAATCTATAGCAGGTCTTGGAAGGATCATGTTCAACATGTTGACAGGGTACTCAAACTATTGGAGGAGAAACAATTATATGCAAAAACATCCAAATGTTTCTTTGGAGTACAAGAGGTGGAATATCTGGGTCATATTGTATCTCACGAGGGTGTTAAGGTAGACCCTAACAAAATTAAAGCCATTAAGGAATGGAAAGTCCCCACAACCATAAAGCAGTTGCGAGGATTTCTCGGGTTAACAAGGTATTATCTCAAGTTTGTTAAGAATTATGGGAGAATAGCAGCACCTCTAACAACATTATTGAAGAAAGATGCATTTTCATGGACTCCTGAAGCAACTAAGGCCTTTGAACATCTTAAAGAGACAATGTGCCTAGCACCAGTCTTAGCTACACCAGACTTCACAAAAACCTTTATTGTGGAATGTGATGCCTCAGGAAATGGAATTGGTGCAGTTTTAATGCAGGAAGGAAGACCCATTGCTTTTGAAAGTCGTCCGATCAAAGGAAAGTATTTACAGAAACCTATTTATGAGAAGGAAATGTTAGCAATACTGCATGCACTAAAGAAATGGAGAACTTACCTAATGGGAAGACACTTCAAGGTAAAAACTGATCATGATAGTCTTAAACACTTTTTGGAACAAAGACAATCTTCAGAAGAGCAGCAAAAATGGGTCACAAAGATGTTGGGTTATGACTTTGAAATAATCTACAAAAAAGGGAAGCTAAATGTTGTTGCAGATGCACTCTCAAGAAAGAATGAAGAGGTGGAAGCATTGCTTTGTGCCATTTCTATTATCCAACCAGATTGGATAACCGAAGTAAGGGATGAATGGAAGAAGGACGAAGAAGTGTGGACACTCATTCAAAAGTTGCAGCAAGATCCTAGTACATCTGATACATTTAGTTGGAAAAATGATTCCTTATGGTACAAAGATCACTTATATATTTGCAAGAATTCCCAACTAAAACAAAAGATTCTTTTGGAATTGCACACTTCTCCTTTAGGAGGACACTCGGGATTTTTAAAAACTTACCACAGGGTGAAGAAAGAATTTTTTTGGGATCGCCTTAAATCTGATATTCAAAAGTTTGTGGCAGAATTTTTGGTTTTCCAGCAAAATAAAGTGGAGACATTTAAGACCCCGGGTCTTCTACAACCTTTATCCATTCCAAGTCGACGTTGGGAGGAGATTTCAATGGATTTTATCATAGGTTTACCTAAGTCCGAAGGAAGGAGTGTCATCATGGTGGTAGTTGATAGAATTACCAAGTACGCACACTTTTGTGCATTATCTCATCCATTTAAAGCGAGTACAGTTGCTACTGAATTTATGGAAACAATTCAAAAGCTACATGGAAACCCGAAGATTATTGTAAGTGACAGAGATCCCATTTTTATAGGAAATTTTTGGACGAAATTATTTTCTTGTTTGGTTACTCAACTAGCTCATAGCTCATCTTATCATCCTCAATCTGATGGTCAAACAGAGATAGTGAATAAATGTTTGGAAGGATATCTTCGTTGTTTTTTATCTAATAAGCAAGCACAATGGGTCAAGTGGTTACCTCTGGCTGAATGGCGGTATAACACTTCTTTCCATACTGCAGCAAAAATGACCCCATTTATGGCACTTTATGGATATCATCCACCGTCCATCACATCTTCTTTAAGGGAAAATTCTAGGGTTCAAGCAGTGGAGGATCACATCGAGCATTAACAAGAAGTTCTCCAACTCTTAAAGGATAGCCTAAATTTGGCACAAAATCAAATGAAACAATAGGTAGATGAACATCGCAGTGAGGGAATTTTTGATGTGGGAGACTGGGTATTTTTATGGCTACAACCATACAAACAAATGTCCCTCAAGAAAGCTAAGAAGGATAACAAATTATCACCAAAGTAATATGGTCCTTACAAGGTTTTGCAAAAGATTGGTACTATGGCATACAAATTGGAGCTTCTTGCTTCTTCGCGAGTGCATCTAGTTTTCCATGTTTCATGCTTAAAAAAGGTTATAGGGGACAAAATTCCAGTTCAAACAATATTTCCAGAACTTGATGAGGAAGGAAAAACCATATTGTAACCTAAAGTAGTCACGGAAACAAGAACTCAACAACTACGAAATCGATCAATTTCAGAGCATCTCATCAAATGGAAAAACTTGCCCATGGAAGATTCTACATGGGAGGATGGGAATTTTATACAAAAGCACCCGGAGCTACTCAAGCGTTGAGGACAACACCTTTTTGAAGGAGAGGATAATTTTAGGTCCTTATATTATTAGTATAGTCCCTTATTGTTGTTAGTGTAACCCCCTTATTGTTATTGTTATACCCCTATAACTCCCATATTGTTATTATTGTGCCCTCAAATTATTATTATTAGGTCGGATAGGATTACATTGTGGCCACATGGAATCCTATATAAAGAAAGGAGGTTTTTTCATTTGTATTATCCAAGAATTGTTCATTTATGTAATGTATTGGAGGTTGCCCCCTCGAAATGGCTGATTTCTAAGGCATTGATCTCTCTTTTCTTCTATTTTTGGAGCTGGTTTCACAACATACCCTCATCACTGATGCAATAATCAATAACTTCTTTAGCCTCTCAAAACTGTTCTGACACTCAATAGTCCATTTAAATAATTTTCCTTTTCTCTGCAAGGAGGTAATGGGAAAAGAACTTCTAGAAAAACCTTCGATAAACCATCTATAGTACCCAACTAATCCCATAAAGGATCGAATATTTGCCATATTCTGTGGTACTCGACATTCCATGATTGTCTTAATTTTCTTTGGATCAACAACAATCCCTTCTTCTAAAATGACATGGCCTAAGTACTGGATTTCTTTTTTAAATAAATCACATTTGCTAAACTTAGCGTACAACTGGTGTTTTATTAGCATTTTCAGCATAATCCTTAAATGCTCTCTATGTTCTTCCTGGTTTTTAGAATAGATTAAAATGTCATCTAGGAATATAAGTACAAAATTATCCAGGAGAGGATGGAATATACCATGCATTAATCTCATAAAGGTTGCTGGTGCATTTGTTAATCCAAAGGGTAACACCACAAATTCATAATGCCCGTACCTAGTATGAAAATAAGTATTGCAAATGTCTTCATCTTTGATTCGGATCTGATGATATCCAGATCTTAAATCGATTTTAGAAAACATTGTGGCCCCCTTCACTTGATCAAACAGATCATCAATCCTGGGTAAAGGATATTTATTCTTGAATTTTAACTTGTCCATAGTCCATGCACATTCACATGGTTCCATCCTTCTTCTTCACGAACATCACAGGTGCTCCCCAAGGGGACATAGTTGGACGAATGTAACTTCTGTCCAACAGTTCTTGTAACTCTATTTTTCAGTTCATTAATTCTGGAACACTCATTCTATAAGGTTCTCTTGACACAAAAGATGCTCCTGGAATTAATTCTATGGTGAAATCAATATCTTTCCTTGGTGGTAATCTAGGGATATTTTATGGAAAAACATCTATGAAATCTTGTACTACTGGTATGTTTTCCATCATAGGTGATTTTTCCTTGGAATTGGCATATCCAACCCGAATAGCATATATCTGACATCCCTTCCTCATACATCTATGCATTTGGGATGCTGTAATTGGACGTAGCGGTAGTGGCTTCCTGATTCCTTGAATCTCTTTCTTGTTCCATCTTGCATTCTGTAATAAATTATCTTTTCCTTGCAGTCCACTAAGGTCCAATGTTTTTCTAGCCAATCCATGCCCAACAAAACATCATAGGACCCTAATAGCAGTATGTTCAGATCCACATTTAATTGTTGTTCTACAATTTCTAATGTGCAGTTTGGAATCTTGGAAGTTACCTTTATTTTTGCTCCTGTGGCTAGTTGTACTAGCCATGAATTTTTGAATTTATGTTCTTTTAATTTACACATTTCCACTATTTTAGGACTAACATAACTTAGATTTACAACTGGGTCTACCAAAAATGAAACAGATTGAGACAATAATTTACCTTCCAACTCAATCATTGCTGGCTGATAATATCCCTGTCGATCCTCCAACGCTGCATTGATACGAGGAATGTTTTGCGCCACATCACCTACTGTAGAAGCCTCCTGTAAGTTTGCAACTGTGCCATTTCTTGCTCACTGTGGGCAGTTTTTATAATAGTGTGCCTCACCACACCCCCAACACTATAGAGGTGGCTGGGTCACCTGCCCTTGCTCAGGTTTGCTAGATGCTTTTGTAGGCTTCTCTTCTGTTGGCTAGTGGGTTCTTCGATGATTTCTGGCAAATTGTTTACTGACAGAACTTCGTGCAGAATTCCTAAAGTTATTGCTTTTGGCCCCTTTGAAGTTTGAGCTTCTTTTCTGTCCTTTTCTTGGCTGAAAACTTTTTCCAACCTCCCCTTTAGCCTTCGATTGCTGATAGCACATTCATTCCTTACAAATGGCTTTGTCCATGGTTCTAGGATTTACAAATTCAATTCGCTCTTTCAAATGTGTTGGTAAGATGCTATGAAATCTTTGCACCTTAGCCTTTTCCTCTCAAAGATATGGAGCATATCATAACAGGGAGGTGAACTTGGTGATGTACTTGTCCATAGTCATCTATCCAAGCCTCAAGTCATGAAACTCTTTAGCTTTCTCATCGTAAAAATGTTTTGTTAAATACTTGTATTTAAAGTATTGCTGGAACGATTCCCAAGTAACATCTTGATCCTCTATGCTGCGAAGATTCTTTAATTCTTCACACCACAAAGTGGCTTTCTCCCTTAACTGATATATGGCCAATCTGGCCTTCAGGTTGTTGCTATACTCGTACACTTGAAAATATTTATTCATGTTTATCAACCATGCTTCTGCCACTTCCTCAGCTTCACCATCAAATGTTGGTGGTTTTATTTTTTGGAACTCCCCCTGAAGTTCCACTTTCTGCTTCTTAACTTCTTGCTGATTCGACACATTTCCAAACTCTGATTCATTATAGATTTTGTTCTTATTGCGTCATTGAGAAGGGCTTCTTTCCACTCTGTCAGTGGTTTGTTCCCTTGTTTGTCGCTCATCACCGTCTTGCATGTTCCTATCAACACTAGGGTGTTCCAATTCTTGATTTTGTTTGTCTAATAGGCTTTTAAGTATCTTTTCTTGCTCTTGCATTAAACGTTCGGTATCATTACGAACTCGCTCCATCTCTTCCTGCAGTTTCTGTACTGTACTCAATAGTTTGCTGGTTTGATGCTACTGTTCCTCCAGCAGTCTACTTATTTTCTAGTGCTGATCGACGCTCAGCTGAACCCACATATCAAGGCTCACTACTGGTTGTGTTTGGGGTTCCTCGATGTCCTAAGGTGGTTGTTGTGTTGTTCCCCTTCTCATGATGTTTCCTGTTATACTTCTATTTTGTGCATTAGTATACACACAGCGTAAATTGTTAGTTGACCCTTAGGGTCCCAGAGTATGAACGCTGCTCTGATACCACTTGTAACACACATACATACCAAAAATATAAAAAAATTACTTTCTACCCTAAGTTACTCTCACAATCAAAAGTTACACTTTATATATAATACTGATATCCTTAACATAATTCGAATTTAATAACACATATCGCTCTTCATTAAGGTTCTAACTTAATGTGCATATAAATCTTCACCTACCATACACTATGGTATTCCTTTTTGCAATGTAAGGTTTTATTTAATTGTTTACTGTTAATTACGTCAACATCGAAACTTTATTGTTAACATAAATATGTATATCTCCCGTGTTTGGTAGGATCTTTGTCCTTGTTACCATCGATGCAAAGCTGGCACGTCCTCGCAATTAAATGTGTAAGTACGCGGTCATTAATTACGTTAGAAAGCAGTTTAAGATCTTTGCCATGATATGTTGCATTTTTCGATGGTCTCTGTTGTGAATCTTATTCGTGGAATTTAGGAGTATCAATGATTGTCATTTAGGCGGGAATTTCCTTGTTATCCCCACCAACCCTAATCATTCTCGGCTTTTGTCACTATGCCTACGTTCAGTAACTTGTTTTCGTTCTGTGGTTGTATCATTGCGCATCTTGACTGTGGCTGCCTCTGTTACCTGACCAATTTATCACCGAATCCACAAGAATTCCCCATCCCGCACAATTGGAGGAGCTCATTCCATGACTGTGGCGATGACATGACTTGAAACCACTTTCATGACATCCCTCTGAATATGAGCTTTCATTGCCCTGAAGACAACTCTTTGTGAAAAACCCTAAAAACACCCCTTTTTTCATTGGCACGGGAAGCCAATTCAGTACCCCCGCTAATGGGGGAAATCATTCAAATAGGGCGCGCCAATTGGCACTCTATCTCAGATTCGCACTCGCGCCAGCCATTTTAAGGAGTGTTTTTTAAAAATAAATGGCGAAAGTTTCGTCCGAACCAATCCATAAACTGGTATCTCATTTGATTTGGGAGGTTTAGCTCTAGCTCTCCATGTAGAAGAAGTGGTTTGCCACCTCTCATGGAAGCTTCCTTGAGGATAGGGCCAATCCCATGATTATAGGGATCCCAACTCCCCTTCCTCCATCTATATAAGCTTGCTCATCTCCTTTGCCAAGCTAGTTCCCAAGAGCCATCAGAGCCTTATGCTGCAAGAGCCTTGATTCATTCCCTTAAGGCCAAATCCAAGCAAGGAGATTATTGTCGAGACATCCAAAGAGAGAGGTTTGTCCTATCCCCGATAGGCTTTCTCGAGACGTGTTCCGCTGGTGACCCTCCAAAGGAGAATTCAGCGTCAGAGCCAGGTTGTATCCTCCTTTGATTGATTAATGATAAGCGACTATTGGTTATGGTTCCACACTTGTTGTTGATTATGATAATGAGTTATGTCTTCTCTGACTGAAATATAGTTGCATGTACTGGATTTTACGCTTGCGTTTGTTGTGTTTCTTGTGTGTGCAGGTGTCCGGTCACGAAGATCGTGAGGATCGTGATCTTCCAGAGCTAAGGAACGAGAGCACTACTTTCTCTACAAGCGATAGCGTTGGATTCCGGGTAAGCCTTCATCGCTAGTTGGTTTATTTGCAATTAGGAACCTGCACTATAGTGTGTGATGATTGTTGCTAGACCCAGTCTGGGCTAGTAGGGATCACCTCTGTCCGTAGAGGGGATTTACCTCCATAACAAATTGGCGACTCCGCTGGGGAGTTAGCTTGTTGTTTGATTTATAAACTACTGACGGAGCCTGAAGTTAGCCAGATAGCCTTCGAAACACTATTGCTCTGCATTAGCGAAGTAGATCAAAGCTACTTTAGTCAATCTCTGGTTTAGTTTATGAACTGAACACCTGGAGTATTATCTTGTCTTTTCGGTTGTTTCTCGATTCTGCCTTGCTTGATCGGCTCTTTTGGCTAGCTCTTTTTGTGAGTTTGGCTTTTGGTTTGAGCTTTACCATCATTGGTCTGCTTCTTGGATTGCTTATTTTTTATTTTTCCTTAGTAAACTTGGCTAGCGCGCTTTTCAGTGTGACAGTCGTGCCCACTGGCGCATGTTGTCAGTGTATTACTCGCGCCAATCCCATTCTAGCGCTAGTTTCAGCCTTACAGTCGCGCCAATCCTATAAGGTAGTAGGGTTTACTCTGTTTTGAGCCTTCTGAGACTGATCTGGGTATTTGGTCTTTTTTTTTCAACTGCTTGAGTGTTTTGGAGCCTTGTTTGACTGACTGTGACCTTCTTCCTTTGGTTGTTTGCCCATTTCTATCGATTTTACATTTTATCCCTAGGGCATCTAGGTGCTATTGTGCGTCAAGCCTCCCTTGGGAGTTTTTGGTTTCTGTCTGATCAGTCATCTTGGTGATTGCTTCTCTGCACTCGTTTAGCAGTTTTTTATCATTTCATTGTGTTATGTGAGTGACTGGTTTCTTCTTCACTTGAATTCTGCTTTGTCTCGCTTTGATCCTAGATTACATGGTTCATTTGAGTCCTGGAGATTCTGCTTGAAGTGGTGAGTTTGGTCTTGGTTGGGATAAATTCTTTGTTTTTTCATTTTCAGGCATTGGCGCTTGTTTTCAGTTAGAAACCCACGCCAATTGGGCATTGGTGATATTTGTCAGTGAGCAAGTCGCGCCAGTTGGCACTAGTTGTCAGTGACAAAGTCATGCCAATTTCAGGGTGTGTGAAAATTGAGATTTTGTCCCTAAATCCTTCACCAGTGTGTCTTTCCCTTCTAGTCTTTCCTCTGTATGAGCATAGATTGCATTGCTCATTGTTTCAAATGTCTTCTTTCCATGATTGTTTGATGTAAGAGGGAATGAATGCCTTGTTTTGATCTCTTTCTTTGGAAGTCCTCTTTGTGTTTGACCTCATATGTCTCGTCGCCTTTTGAGGGATTTCGTGACAAAGTGTTTGAAACAACGATCGCATTCTTAGTGTTTGTTTACATCTTTTTTTTCTTCATCCTTCATTAAAAGTTGCCGTTCTTTAGTTTTCGCCTCAAAGTGTCCTTTTTGTTAAAATGCATTAGATCACATTGCATTGAAAAGTATTTTTTGAGATCCATCATTGAACTTAGATTACATTGTTTAATGATTGAAAACTAGAAATCGCTTTGAGTGCATTCTCTCTCATTAAAAGCATGCATTAAGTAGATTACCATTTCATCGAAAAATGCATTGAGTGCATTCTTATTATTTGAAAAGGAAAAAGGAAATTGTGCGTAGATTACAATTGCATAGTTTTCGGAAAAGAGGATTCTGCATAGATTACATTGCATTATTCGCATCGTTGAATGTTTGAAATTACTTTTGGATAGTGAAAGTCATCTAGTTTGGAAAAGATTTCGTTTGTAGTGTTGTTTTATGTTGCATCATTGTTTGAATCTCTTCCCTTAACTATATAGCATTCATCGAATTGAAATATTTCTTTTATCATATAGTTGCATATAGGAGATTTTGAGACATAACACTCGTTAGGGCCTGAAAATTGAAACATAATTGAAGATAAACATTAAAATTTATTCAATTTACACTAAGGCAACATTGGAACATTAACGAAATATTTAGAGGTCTAAGCTAGAGACGTATTCTAACATATTTAAACCTAGTAGCTGTCGTTCACATCTTGGCTTTAAACAGCACTAGTATGGACTTGTGCTCCCCGTACCGTCGCGTATATAAAGGGAGAACCCACTAGGTTGCCATCCTTTATCCATAGGAAGCGGAGTCTGCCGCCCTATACCCGTGATACACTGGACACAGCATTCGGAGATTGTCTCCGTGCGTCAAGTCCTTGGTTGATTTCTCTTTCATTTTAGAAACCAAGGTGTATATTCTTGCCGATTAGGTTATTTGGTACACCTTTGCTGGGAATTCACGAGCGAGTCATTTTGATCTTGTACGACTTCTTAAATTTGAAAAGATCATCAAGCGCTTGTCCTTTCACGCTTGTTTCCAATCTGAAAGAGATAGAGTCACTTTTCATCCGTTTCTCGACTCTTAAAACATAAAACGATGAAGTTTCTAAGTTTCAATGTGGTAAAATAAATCACCCGCGATCACATGCCCTTTTAGAGTTTGCTTGTTGGCCGTTTGATTATGTGCCTTGGTTTTTAGCCCGTGTGCAGTTTTGAGTTGTTGATGGAAACTTTTCTAGAGTTCACCAACCAAGGAACCCTCTCCGATGGGAATCCTGGTCATTTTCCTCCTTTTGGAAATGTTGGTGCTCCTTATATGGCAACGTTGTCCCTTCCTGGGTTAACTTTTGGGTTGCCTGTTTGGTTGTCTTCAACCTCTGTGGTCCCAAATGTCTCAGCTACTGTTCAATCAGTTCCTCTGCCTAAACAACATCATGTTGATTCTAAGGTGGACCTCTCCCCTTCTTCGCCTGTTTCTGCGTCCTCCTCTTCTACTTCACCTAGTGAAAGTCTAGATTCGAGTAACCGGGTGGCTAAGAAGAAGAAGAAGAAAACAAAGAAGAAGAAGTATGATAAGTGACAGGCTAAGAGTGCAGCTACTGCTTCTGAAACATCTCTTCTTGATAAACCTTCCAACCCTCCGTGGGAAGTCAAGTTCCCTTGCATGTTGTGCACAGGAGACCATCTTCTTTAAGATTGCCCTGGCATTCCCAAGGTGCTTGAAGCATGGTCCAACGGTTTCACGCCATTGCCTTTGGCCTCTCGGAGTCAAGTTGGGGACACGTCTTCAACTAGTGCTGGTAAGGCTCCTAAGAAGCAGGGTAAGCTCACCAATTCTTGTAAGTTGTGTGAAGGGCACCATGCCATTCACCTTTGTCCATCATGGATGAAGCCAAGCGAGTTTTGGACAACTCAACCAGTTCTACACCATGCCTTCCAGCTGGTTATAATCGGCTTTCTTTGAGTCCTCCACCAGTTGGTCCTACGATTGGTCAAGAGTCATCCTTGGTCAATCCCACTCCCCCGGAAATTCAAATTCAGGAATCCATTCCCGACCAACCATTGGTCATGGGATCGGTTGAATTGGCCCCGTCTACAGTGCACCAGGTCTTTTCCATCGGAGTGGATCTCTCATCCCCCTCATGTTCTTCTTGTTTCTTTAGATTCCTCGGATTTGGAGAAAGATTCTCATGTCTGTGTGTCCCAAGAAGGTTGCTTTGTTGCTCCTGCGCCTCCCGTGATGGAGGGTCTCGAATGTTCTTCTCGACTCCATGATGAAAGTGGTGGAGGTCTCCTTCATCTTTCGTAACACCGGAGAAGACCATCTCGGTTCGATGGTAGCCCCTCCGAGTAGTTTGGTCGCTTCCTTTGATTGGAATTGATTTGCAGGATACCGCCTTCCGTCTTATGTGCCTTTAGAGATAACGGTACAGGCCTTTGGTCTGGTTGTACCCAGCACCATTATAGACGAAGGTGCATCTGTTAGTGTACTATCCTCAACTACTTGGCAAGCTTTCGGTTCGCCGCCGCTTGCACCTGTTACACAGAATTTTTTGGCATTTAACATAAGAACGAGCCAATCGTTAGGGATCCTTCCAAGGTTACTTGTTACTTTGGGAGGTAAAACTGTCCATATGGACGTGATGGTTGTTCCAGGCCCCTTGGATTTCAATCTGCTCTTGGGGCGCGATTACACCTATGCCATGGGAGCGCTTGTCTCCTCCCTTTTTCGTGTGGTCTGTTTTCCACATGAAGGATGGATCATGACCATTGATCAGCTTTCGTTCTTTGGTCCTGATATGGCAGCTGGCCCGCCATCATCCCTTCCTGGTTTTTATCCACCCGTTGTATCTGCCCCACCGCAGGTCAACTATGTGGCTACCTGCCCGTTACCTATACTCGGTGACGATGCGCGTCATGCATAGTGTGTTGAGGGTGGGTCAGGACTTCCCGAGATGTTTTCCTTCCATCGGATGAGAAAGAAATATTGAAAACGATGACTTCTTGTTCATTATGATGAGGTCGGTTGGAGCATGGTTCTTTTCCTGTGTCAAGCTCCTTAAAAAATGAAACAAGCTCGTCGGAGCATGGTTCTTTTCCTGTGTCAAGCTCTTTAAAAAATGAAACAAGTTCGGTCGGAGCACAGTTCATTTTCTTGTGTCAAGCTCCTTAAAAAATGAAACAAGCTGGTCAGAGCACATTTCTTTGTCTTGTGTCAAGCTCCTTAAAAAATGTAACAAGGTTGTCGGAGCAGAGTTCCTTGTCTTGTGTTAAGCTCCTTAAAAAATAAAACAAGGTTGTCGGAGCAGAGTTCCTTGTCTTGTGTCAAGCTCCTTAAAAAATGAAACAAGGTTGTCGGAGCAGAGTTCCTTGTCTTGTGTCAAGCTCCTTAAAAAATGAAACAAGGTTGTCGGAGCAGAGTTCCTTGTCTTGTGTCAAGCTCCTTAAACCATGAAACAAGGTGTTTGAGGATAGTTCTTTTAATGTGTCAACCTCGTTAAAATAATGAAACACGTTCTTGTTCAATTCGAGTCTTTGATAAGATCTCGTAAAATCCCAGTCGAGTCTTTCTCTTGATCTCGTAACTTGAACCTTCACTCCATCTTCCTTCCATATGGACTGAAGCTTGGGGGGCATGTACCTCGAATTGAGTCACCATGCTGGGGGCATGCTTAATTTTTCAAGCATAGTTTGTTTCCGTTTCAAGCTTGTGTAAAAATGAAACCGGTTTCAAGCATAGTTTATCGTTGTTTCAAGCTTGTGTAAAAATGAAACCAACTTCAAGCAGAGTTTCCTGATTTCAAGCTTGTGTAAAAATGAAACCATTCCCATTTTACCTCTTGTGATTGCCATTTTATCAGCCTGTTTTTGCCAGATGAGCCTTGGTTTTCTCACTCCATCATCACTATCTGCTTGGCCAATCATATGCCTTCACTTGGTTGTTTTATCCGTTTCTAAGGAACCACTGCGATGAGTGGTCTTGTTAACCAGCCTCTTAACCTTTACTTGTTCTGAGCAGTTCCACCATTACCGGAACCAGTTGCTACCCTTTATACCACTCGTTCCTCCAGGAGGAGTCATCTTTCAGCTCTTTTCTGACTCTCTAAACATGAAAAGATTGCCGAGTCCCTTGTCGTTTCGATCTCGTTAAAATGGACACGAATCGACATTCACCCAGTATAAGTTTAACCCTTTTTCGGGCTGGGATGGATTGATTACGAAAAAGGAATACCCTAGCCTATCGCGACTAGGAGGTTTTCCCGGATGTTGTTTTCTACCTTTTCGGATCTGGGAAACTATTTACGAAAAGGGACCTGTGGAGTTTTCTTTTCAGCTGTCTTTTCAAACTCTCTAAACATGAAAAGACGCCGAGTTCTTCCTTTGTCAGACTCGTTAAACCCTGATGACATTGGATTCAGTCGTAATGACGATATTCGAGTTTCTCCTTCCTAGGGCTCGTTAAATGTACTAGGATGGATTCGTCCGAAGGACGAACTTATATGACAAGCATATGGTATCCTCTTCAAGCTTGTGTAAAAATAAAGAGGTACTCGCCAGAAATGGTGGGGGGAAAATGGAACCAGTATCATCGTCGTGTCGGCAGTATGTCGCTCTTGAACATGGCACTTGTCTGCATTCGTGTCGGGTTGGGGACATCTCATCTCGTTTTCCACTTGCCTCCGTGGGTTTGGGTGATCCCTTTTGACCTCTCATCTGCTCTTTGCCTTGTCATCATGACCCTTGATCTTTTGATGTCAAATACTGCCAAATCCACTGTCGTGCCGCCGATATGTTCAAGAGAAGTTGACCTCTGCAGATTTCAACCTTCCTCTGATTCTCATCTGATCGTGATTCACAAAGACATTATGATCCTCTGCCTCGTGTCGATGATGTGGGAAACACTATGGCCCACCTTCGATCAAGGTCACTTCCTGTCGACTTCAGCTCATTATCCAGGAAGCTGATCTAGAGACTCCCTTCCGGTACCTTGGAGCCTGCATGCCTCAATGGCAGGTTCTTTGCGTTCGACATGAGGTTTTCATTATTGGCCTCTGATTGAGTGATTCTACTAGTGTTCGATGCCATCTCATTGATTCACATGCCGTAGATTGTACCTATAGTACCTTGAGGGCCATTGTCATCATTGGTGGTACCTCTCGCGTCTGTTAATAGCTTTCATCATTGGCTGGTAATCAGGCAATGTTCTTGCATGTTCGACTTCAGCTCACATATTCGCATGCTTGAAATTGTACTTTTTTCGGGTCGAGATGGAGCGCAAGACCCTGGATTCTTGTCTGTTATAATCTAGGCTGCGATTTTTTGGATTCTTATGATTAGTTAAATGACTCACTGATTGGATGGTTGTGACCATACCTGAGTTTATTTATTGATCCTCACTGGATGGCTGCGTCCATGCCCTGGATCTGGATTATTGTATACTCTGTTATGGATGGCTGCACCCATACCACGTATATATCATGTATCTGAGATATCAGTTGTATTTCTCTACGCAGGTTTTTCGACGGCGGTGTTTTCAGTTGGACACGTTCTCGTAAAGCATTTCACCCCTCTCTCTCTTTTGGGCCTCATGCTTTAGGGGGCATCTGTTACACAAAAATTTGTCACCATCCCTGCAATTCCCCATCCCGCACAATTGGAGGGCTCATTCCGTGATCTGTGAGCAGTGACATGACTTGAAACCACTTTCATGACATCCCTTTGAACATGAGCTTCCATTTCCCTGAAGACAACTCCTTGTGCAAAACCCTAAAAACACCCCTTTTTGCATTGGCACGGGAAGCCAGTTCAGTACCCGCGCCAATGGGGGAAATCATTAAAAAAGGGCGCGCCAATTGGCGCTCTGTCTCAGAGTCGCACTCGCACCAACCATTTTAAGGAGTGTTTTTAAAAAATAAATGGTGGAATTTTTGTCTTAACCAACTCCTAAACTGGTCTCTAAATTGAGTTGGGACGGTTGGCTCCGAATCTCCATGTAGAGGAAGTAGTTTTCCACCTCTCATGGAAGCTTGAGGATAGGGCCAATCCCATGATTGTAGGGATCCCAACTCCCCTTCCACCATCTATATAAGCTTGCTCATCTCCTTTGCAAGCTAGTTCCCAAGAGCCATCAGAGCCTAATGCTGCAAGAGCCTTGATTTATTCCCTTAAGGCCAAATCCAAGCAAGGAGATTATTGTCGAGACATCCTAAGAGAGAGGTTTGTCCTATCCCCAATAGGATTTTTCGAGACGTGTTCCGCTGGCGACCCTCCGAAGGAGAATTCAACGTAAGAGCCAGGTTGCATACTCCTTTGATTGATTAATGATAAGCGACTATTGGTTATGGTTCCACTCTTGTTGTTGATTATGATAATGAGTTATGTTTTCTCTGACTGACATATAGTTGCATA
Organism: Pinus albicaulis; assembly: GCA_034641835.2. Lineage (NCBI taxonomy): Eukaryota > Viridiplantae > Streptophyta > Pinopsida > Pinales > Pinaceae > Pinus > Pinus albicaulis. The sequence continues at coordinate 409,018,189 of CM076582.1, forward strand.
TACTGGATTTTACGCTTGCGTTTGTTGTGTTTCTTGCGTGTGCAGATGTCCGGTCACGGAGATCGTGAGGGTCGTGATCTGCCAGAGCTAAGGAACGGGAGCTCTACTTTCTCTACAAGCGACAACGTTGGACTCCAGGTAAGCCTTCATCGCTATTTGGTTTATTTGCAATTAGGAACCTGCACTATAGCGTGTGACGATTGTTGCTAGACTCGGTCTGGGCTAGTAGGGATCGCCTCTATCCGTAGAGGGGATTTACCTCCTCAACAGTCTCCATTGGGATTTCACCAGAATTACAGGGATTACAATGGTGTAACCCTCATGGTTCTGCGACTTAGTGGAGGGGAGGTGTCGTTGCTAACTGGGAGGAGTTTTTCTGGACTAACTCGTCCAGTACCGCCGACGCATACTCCTTTGGAAATAGTTCATTTTTATCAATATGTAGGTAATTAAACCCTTCGCATCATATCTACACCAGACTTCTCAACATTTACATGGATTTTGTTCTAAGAGTATCCATTTGTTTGCCCATGGTTTAATATTCTTTTCTTTGGTTTTTTCTTTGTTTATTTGAAGGTTTGAGGTGCGATGATCGGAGGGTAGAGAAAATTCTTTAACTCAGGTAATCTCCTTAACGAATTCTCATTTTCCTAAACACTATTCTTCTTTGCATAGAAAATACGTTTAGCATCTTGTATAGTTTCCTTACCGACTTGGCTTCTACTACCTTTGATGTAGGTCGACATTTCCTCTAGTTAGCAGGTCTTTTGGCATAGAAAACTAATAATTTGGGCTAGCATCGGTCTCGGCTAACTTGCTTAGCTTTTCTCCAGGTACTTATAATACTCCCGTTCAGACAATGAGGTCTTAAATTGTCTCAGGCAGCTTCTAGACTTCATGGGGTTTATAAATTCCAACTCTCAGTTTATCGGTCAGCCTGGTTTAGGTCTTGTTACTCTTTTATTTATATATGTATTGTAATGTTAAAGGCAATGAAAATTTCTGGGCAGAGTTTCTTGAGGGCTCAGATAAACTATTGTTCTTCTATTTGTAAACTTTGTCTGCGTATTAATTTATGAAAAAGAGACTCGCTTTTGCCTATTGCAATTCTCGGATATGGCCATTGATGTGCAAATAGACCTGTTTAATCTTATGTGCCATTTGGACTGTTTATTTTTTTTAAAAGAGTAACTTCGCTATTTCTTTTATTGGAATGAAAATTCCTATTTTGTTATTTTCGATAGCTATAGATCTACTGGTCTCGCATTTCGGGGTATTCCACCCGGGCTTACTCTTTTCACAGAATTGTATATTACTTTCTCTCCATCATGTTAAAAATGAATATAAGGAGAACTTTCATATTTCAAGATGATGTTTACCTAGGGTATATTTTTCTTGGTCACGGTCGAAGCTCTCGGCCGACCCCTGCTTTTCTGTACCATAAAGATTTGCTTATCAAATTTTTTTTTCTGGATTCTTACTCGAGGTTTACACTTATGCATAATTTACCGAATGTTGATATTTGAAGAGTTAACAGTTACTGTTTTTTCTATTATTTCCTCGATAGATTAAATATTAGTTCAATCTAGTAACAGTAGTTTTGTTTCCGGTGACTGGACCACCTTGCTTAGTGTTCGAGTATAACAGTGATTGAGGATGATGTGTCTTGGGTTGGGTTTCACCCAGTACCCTTGACCAACAGTCCTCTCTACTTTCTTTAGTTATCAAAAATATTTCTTATAGGTTTATGTAAATACATCTTCTTTCATTTTCGCAGCATTACATACCATAAAAATAGATATTTACTATCTAAGAGAATCACTGTAAAAATATATATAAATCTTTCCTGATATAATTTAAAGAAACTTGAACAATAATACAAGGATTGTTCTGCTTCTATTTCACAGCATGCTTCTATTTTCACACCATTCATACAGATCTAGTATAAATTCATAAAGAGTTATTAATAAAGTAAACAATTCACTCCATTCTTTCCCAACACCTGTCTATCGAATATTTATTGTTTTTGTCACTAGTATAAAAATACCTGTGCACACATAGAATGAAAGTATTGCAATACTTAATCACATAGATAGCACATATTACTTATCTGATTAAGTAGTTTACTGTTGTGGTCCTCCCAACCATCAAGAGAGGCGATTGCGTTCTCCTCTTACCCCCGTGCTCCCTTCCTGAAAGGTACAGGTTGACAGTGGATATTTCTGCTGTGACCTCAGGACACCTAGTCCAGTCAATACCAGAAATAAATTTATGATTGTTGAGTGTTTTTCACTGGTCTCTACCAGCTTTGGAAAAATCTACACTCTCCCTTCATCCATCCATCGAACCCCTACTTCTCACTGGGATTAGTCTCTTATCCCCAGAGGAGCAGGTAACTCTTTACAACTGTCCCAACCACCTTCCAGCTCTTGGAAAACATTTTACCATCAGATTTTCCTTTTTATGCAGTCACTTTCCATAACTAATTTTATTATTCGTAATTAACCATTAAAAATAACTTTTCAGCAAAACATTAATAGTTCTAATCTTTTCTTAAAACAAATAATTAAAAATGTCTTTTAACTAATTAACAACTAGTTATCATTAAATGCAACCGCCATAATTTTAAACTTGCTCAAATTGACTTGATTTCATATATTTATTTTTTGAAAATTAAATAACTAAATCATTTTAAACTTTAATTACAACCACAAATATTAAAAGAATCAATAATCACATAGAAACAAAACTCCCCAAAATTAATAATTCAACCATCTTCAAATTAGTTAAAACCACATATACAAAATTCTAATGACAAAAATACCATAACATAAGTAAAACTTTCTATATAATTCCTCAATTTAAAACTGAAATAAAGCAAAAAATAACCCCTTTAAATATTGTTAAATAGATTTCCATATTGTAAGTATTTAAATAGATTGCCATATTGTATATCAATGTAAGTGTATTATGATTGGAAGCTGCTAAGTTACTGTAAATTAAGGATTGATTTACTGTCTTTTTATTTTGTTTATTAGATATTATTTATTTTTATTCAACAAACAAGATAGAATGATAGTAAATGGATTATTAGTTTAGTGCTGAGAAAAAATAATTAATATAAATCTGCTAAGAAAAGATACATGCTACTAATGAATCAACGATTTATATGTTTAATTATTATATAATTTATTTATAAAAAAATAAATTATAAATGGGATGGTTTTTGAAAAAAAAGGGATTGCTATGACATATTAAAGCTACACTGTCTGTAGCCACGCTATATTCTAATCCAACAGAAGTTGACAATTTCTCCCTCTACCATTACGTTTTCTAATATAATTATTATAATAATTGGCTTATTCTACGTTAAATTTTGATAATATAATAATTATATGTATTATAATAATTATATAATACATATAATTGGCTTATTCTACGTTAAATTTTGATACGTGCCAGATTTGTCAAACTCTATGTTTTATTTATCATTTATTCAGTAACGTATGGCTTGTCATATGGGGTATGTCGGCTTAACCCTTCAGAAGTAAAATAATTGTAGACTTCTATTGTTTATTTACCCTTATTTTATTAATGTATCGCTCCAAATATGGCAGAATCCATGTTTAGTGTTTTCACTTTGGACAATATAATTATGGTAAGTGATAAGTGATATTTCATTTTTAATATTTAAAAGGTATATTAAATTACATAAATAAATTTATTATTTTCAAAAAAACACACATATATATATATATATATTCAAATCTATAATTTTATTATTTTTAATTAAGTATTAAATAAGATATTTATTTATTAAATATTTAATTAAAATCTAGCTTTATAAAATAGGTAAAGTATTTAATAAAATTATTTTGGGTATGGGCTCGATGGTTAAGAACATGTGATTTTATTTTGGAAGATTAGAAGTTAAAAATATGAAAGGGAGTAGGGTTGAAAATCATGAGTTTCTATATATGTAACTTACAGACTACTACACATACCAGAAAAGATTATATTCCCTTTCTAAAAAACAATAAATTATATTAAATATATAAATAATTAATTCAATCGCGTCAATGTCGTTATTATCGGCAGGAAGTTGCACGTTAACGAGTATTTGTTTTTTTTAAAATGCCTTTCACAATTTTCTACATTTAAATAAAACATTCGGAGACATGTCAAATGTAAAACATTCGGAGACATGTCAAATGTCTACGCTTATCTAGATATAAAATATTCGGAATCTCAACTCCGCAAATAAAAACTTGGTACACATGTTACATGAAGTCCAAGTACAAAATCTGAAATAAAATATAAAGAGTGGTTGATCTTCCTATGAGGATTTTAGTCCAAGCATCTCATCATGAAATATATTTATTAAATGGATTAAGATGAAAAAAATGTCAGTGGAACTTTGAAAAATAAAATAAAATATAATAATAATAAAATATGGTATAGAAATATGAGAATAAAAGGAGAGGAGTTCACACACTTATAATATAGGATTTATGAGGTGTAGACTAATTAGTTTGAGTGAGGTTTAATTTTCTTTAAAATGTTAAACATAAAAATCATTTTTTCGGAGAATTAAATTATCCAAAAATTCTTACTTAAGGTCCATTATAAATGCCTCATATAGAGAGCATTGTCACTAAGTCAAATAAAGACATAAAAAAAATTCATATAGAGGGAGACTATTAGTAGAGATGAAAATTGATTGTTTATCTCGACAAGATCATAAATTTATTTTATGTAAAATAAAATAAAATATTAAATTATTTATCAATGTTGAGATAAAAATAGAGGAAAACACACACCCACACATACATATAATCAAAATCTTAATTATATATATGTCTGACTCATACTCATATTTATTCTCAATTCCCTACCATCTGCCACACTTCCAATCTTCTTGACTTATTAAGCCAACCCACATGTAGCTATCTTGGAGCACTTATTTCCCTTCTCTTTGACCATAAAAACAAGATTTCGAAGAATCAAACTTAGATTCTTTCTTGTCTGAGTCGATAGACAACATAATCTTAACATCATCATCATCATCTATATATATATATATATATATATATATAATTAAAAAATGTTATATATATACATATGTTATGGAAAATTTTAGTATTTATATATATAAAATAAGGTTTATTAAAATAAAAATTATTATTATTATTATTTTATGTATAAAAATATGAAATTTATATTAATATATAATTTTATCTTAATTTAAAATCAACAAAGTACAAAAATTAAATGTTTATATACATTATTTTTTTAAAATTTTTATTTTAACTTTTGAATGAAATATTTTTTACATATTGAGGATTTATCCCTGTCATGCTCGCTATATTTATAAATAAATAAATTTATACTAACTCAATTAAATATTTTAATTTAATTATTACTCAAATAAATTAAAAAATGAAATGCATTCATTTTAAAATTTCTCATTTTTAATTCATCAATAAAAATATAATTTATTTTATATATATATATATATATATATATATATATATATATATATATATAGTTATTATGATAATGATGATGATGGTGGTTAATGACTAGTGAGACCAATTTTTGGTTTATCAGATCTAAAGAAAAGATTTATTTCATTTGATTTAAGATTTTATTCTTATGCTCAAAAAGTTTGGAGAGAAGCCTTCTGAGCTCACTATAATTTTGACATCTTAAAAAGCTAGAAAGGTCAGTATTGCAATAAATATTATTAAATTGAGCTCTAATGTGGTTGTATGAGGGGCACTCTAAGAGGAAGCGATTTTTCATCCTAGATGTTCATATTATCAGCAGATCCTTTCCATCCATGGTGTTTTAGGAATTGTCCAACAACCTGTCTCACTATGGAGCTCATGAGAGTTTGTTCTAATCTGGGCTATATCAATTTTCTATACTTTTGATCTTCTAGGATGAGGTTGATGACCTTCTTATAATATCTTAATTTTCTTTTAGTTGCTATATCTTTCTCCTTATAATAAAGTTCAAATTATTCATAAATCATTTTAATTTCTTCATTATTATAAAAAATATTTATTATAGATTATTCAAATCTTATATGCCTTAAATTTTAAAGGCATAATTTTCTAAAAAATAATAAATAATTTAATATTTTCCATACATTTAATGTTTTAATTATAAACTTAATATTTTAAAAGTATTCTAATATTTTATTTAACTTTGAAATTTTTATAAAGCTTTATTTAATTGTGTAATGCCATAATTTTAAGTAAACCAAATTAAGATATAAATAATTTAAAATGTTCAATATTTATAATAATTCATTTAAATAAATATTTTAGGTTAATATGTAATTTTATTTTTCTTTATATTTATTTAATTAAAAAAATCTAATATTGTTCCATGGATACAATGATGAGTATGGAAAAGAGGGAGTGGGGTGCTATTGCCTCACCATACCAAGAGGTTGGGAATATAGGGTGAGGGGGTGGGATTGGACCACCACAACCCCATTAGATTAATAGGTTAAGGGAAGTGACATCACACCCATAGTAAGTGTCAAATACATATTACATGCATTTAATATCTATATATAACATATTGAAAGAATGACAAGAGCGGGTAAAAAAAAGCACTAGGTGTGTGAAGTCTAAGGTGGAAATTTTGGTCTCCATGGAGAGTTTAATTTGAGGGAAAGGCTAAAAAATACAAAGCATTGGAGATAGTGGGAGTTGAAGTTTTCGAGACTTAATACAAGACACTAGGCAAGGGAACATTAAGAATAGGGAGGAAGGAAATTGGTGTTGAATTTCCTACAAGACGCATAGTAGAAACCAATCTTTCGATATGATAATTACTACATAACGAGATTTAGATAGTATATATCATCCTATTGACATCATTGAGTAATTGTACACAAAAAATATAAATATGAGATGTAGTGGAAATAATAAATATCTTAAAGAGGCAACTAGGCACAATAGAGACAATATTTCTACCCTAGGAAACCCAACTTTGGGAGAAAACCTTTTCCTAGCAGAATTTCTTCATTAAGGTTTAAAAATCAATAATTTGTCTAAAAATATATGCCAATACCCAAGTCAAAATGTTAGAAAAATATGGTCAAAATCCAACAAGTCAACTTTTCTCAAATTGTCCAAAATAAGTAAAATTCAATGTTGGTCTAACTGCTCAAAATTTGCGGTCAAACTAGCCTAGTCAAACTCAGACCTATGGTCAACTCTACATTTAAATTCGACCCTATATCCCATGTGCTCAACTTGGGTCAGTTGTTGTTGACTGTGGTCAAATTTGGCCTCTTGAAACTCGGTTAATCATAATAAAACTCGACATGCTATAACTTAGTCAAGTTCAGTCAAACTCTGTCCAAAACAAATTTCCTGCAGCTATGTCAAACATGGTGTGAATTGAATGGGTGTGAATTTTCTCAAGGGACACACCTTGTCATGGTGGGGATGGCTTGTCCTTTTCAACCTACATGATGCTAAAAAAAAAATGTTTTTATTTAATTTCTCTCAAGCCAAATTGGAAATTTCTGTAACATCCCTAGTGAAAATTCCATGTAATAAAGTTAAAATAATAACCACGGTTGATGGGACACATATTCCAAGCTTAATATAGGTAAAAACATCCTAGTGTGGGTGTTCACATAGTTTATTATGGCTAAGGAGATTGGCAAAGGGGATGGCTAAGGAATTAAAGAGGAAAAAAATATTTTTGGCACATCTATTTATGAAAATAATGGAAATTAGGAGAAAAGGGAGATGAAACATCACTAGTTGCATGTGAGGATGAAAATGAAGGAAAATAATGGAAAATGAAAAAAATAATAAAAAGGCTTCTGAGGATCAGTTGGTACCTTATGTAAGTGAATTTTTGGAGCTCTCTCATTATTCTCTCTCTTTCTCATACTCTTGGATACTTAGAGTTTCTTGGAGCACTCTTGGAGAGTGTGGACACTTTGGTGATTTGGAGCAAGAAGGCAAAAGAAGAGTAGGAAATCACAAGCATAAATTGGGATCAGTAGCTACAACGAGATTTGATTGTAGGTACCGAGTTGCATGTATGTTTTCCTCACTAGTTTTGGCATGCATGGTGTATGCATGTGGATTTTCCTAGCCTTTCCATTTCCTGGACAACCATGGTATTGTGGGTTTATTTCCATTTATTATTTTTTGGTTGTTTCTCATGATTCCTTTAGCTGTTGGGTTGAGTTATTAGTTCCTGGAGCCTTGGTTGGAAAAACACTCTGGAGCCCGACGAACAACTGTTGGGTTGAGTTACTTGTCCTAGAGCCTTGGTTGGAACAAAAACTTTGGAGCAGCTTGGGTGGAGACCAATCCGTGATGGCTAGTGATGTCTGACCATGAGGTGGAATCATTGGTTTGGGTTTGAGACGGTTTGATCTTTGGAGTCGTAGTTTGTTTTTGATTGAGGTGTTTGATAAAGTCCCACATTCATGCCTGGAATATGGCACGAGAGTGATTGGATTAAGTGATACTTGGATAAGCTAATATATGGTCGGGCGGAATGTGGAAGTCCCATCTCCAGTTTGTTTTTGCATTTATTAATGAAGAGATCATTCCTATGGTATTCGGTATGCAAATGTACTAGTTTGTGTATTGATTTTTTTGTTATTTTATTCATTGTTTTTTTGTTATTATTGTGCTAGTTATAAGCATGTGTTTGATCAGTGATGATGTATGGCTCTATCTATTATATTACCTGTAAATGAATACATAATGTAGCTATGGTCAAATAGACTATATTGTAGCTTATGATGTAAGGGATCAATGCTTCTTAGCTATTCTCAGATAAGTAAGAGACCCCCATGCTTAAATATGTTGTTTATACCTGTAGATGAAATCTTTGTGACATGTTTTCCAAAATTTATATCATCGCTAGGAGGGGTATGGATTAGTTCTTGATGTTTTTATTGCTTCTGTACCTTTGTTTTAATGTTATTTATCCTCTCTTAAAGTTTCATGAAGTTCTGGGTAGTGACCTGAGCTCTGGGGCTAAAAAGGTGGCACAAATATTGAAGTTGCAGGCACAAAACTGACTTTTTGGGGCCTTGGGCACAACCTTGCCTTGGCATGCCCATGAATATATGATTATAGCCACTCCCTTGCCATTAAATGTCTGTGGTTAATGCTCAAAAGGGTCAAAAATCAATTCCCCCTCAGGGTTTAGGGGTCTGGGAGGTTGGGTTACATCCTAGAGGTGTTGTTGATGCTGTGTAAGGTATTTTTGTTAGGTTTTCATCGATTCCACTTCCTTCGTTATCTAGGGGGTTTAATCTCATATTAGTAGCCTCGTGTCACTTTTTTACACTGGTTGGTTGGTTACTTGGGTGGATGTGGGAAGAGGGTGTTATAGAGTGGTATCGAAGCATGGTTCAACCATTGGACTATATGGGTGGCGTGTTGATCATGCTGTTGTTGATTTCTTATGTGTTTCTTATACCTATGGTGTATGTGTTTGTGCATCCGTGTTGTATTGGCCATAGTGGCAGTGGTCTCACCATGGGAGGACTTATGGTGTTGTTGTCAACATCTGGTCATGTGCGTATGATTGATTATGTGTTGTTCATGTTTGTGTATTGTGCATGCACATTAACTTACATATTGTTACATGTTGAGTATGCATTTCTTGTTAATTTTGGGTCACATATTGGTCATGCTTGTGTAGTTTCTGTGTATGCTTTCTTGTGTGATGTTATATTTTGAACATGCATTGGTCATTCATGCCTGGTTACATGTCGCTTATGCCGATGTATGGTCCATGCTTATGATTGGTGTGGTCAAGTTGCATTAGTATGGCTATGCATCCATAACTGGACTCCAACTAGGATGATGTTTATACGCTAGTATACCATGTGTTATGAGTTGATATGATGTTATGATTATGTATATACATGTATTTTGCTGATTGTTTGAACTTGCAAGATGTATCCTCCCCAAATTACACTAAGGTACATTGGTTTATTTATGAATTGGTTTAGCTAACATATTTTACATTACAGGAAGAAATCAAAGATGAATAGAAGAATGGTAGACTACATATATTCTCCCTATGAGTTATATGAGTAGCATGGTGTTTGAAATTCACCTGATTTGGAAGATACACTGAGAAAAATAAAGGAAGAAATGAGGAGTTGTAAGGCATACAATGATAAACTTATACAGACACAGGAAAAACAAGCAGAGTTTAAAGTAGCCATCCTTCAAAGTTTTTCAGAGTTTTAGAAATAGGGGCCACTTAGGATCAACTATGGGAAGGAGGATGGGACCAATGGAGCATATGGCAGTAGGTCTCCTATTGGTTACAAGTATGATAGGGATTACACAGTTAAAGATGGCAGATTTTTTTACACTTCGGATAGAGGTGATAGACATAGGTATCATTGTAGTTCTTATTCAGATAAGCATCATGATCATCATCGGTATCATCCTTATAGGAGGAGTGAAAAGGGGCTATTCTATGAATGAGTTAAAAAAGGAAAAACCACCTACATTTGACGGAGAGATGAAGAAACCACAGGATGCGAAGGCATGGTTTCTTGGCATGAGAAATTATTTCAGATTGGATGATTACTCATAAAATATGAAAGCTAGGATAGCTAAATTCATCCTTAAAGGTAGAGCAGACATTTGGTGGGAAGATGTGAAGGACGTCAGAGATATTTATGAGGAGGAGTTTACTTGGAGTGAGTTTGAAAGGCTGTACCAGAAGAAGTATCTATCAAAGAGATACTATGATGACAGGGAAAAGGAGTTTTATGAGTTGAAGATGGGTCCCATGGTAGATGAGGAGTATACTAGCAGGTTCTTGGAGTCACTAAGATATGTGCCTTATGTAAAGGAGGAGAAGGACAACATTTAGAGATTTATTTTTGGGTTGTAGATCACGTTCAGAGATAGGATTGAGTTCGATGAGCCCATATCATTGGAGGAGGCCATCCAAAAACTAAATAATTTTTATGATAAAATAAAGAGAAGATCAGAAACTAAGCTAGATTGGAGAGGTAATGATAAGAATAAAGGAAAATGGGACAAGAAGCGAGAAAGGCCTCAAGATGCAGGTAACAAGGAGAATGTTTCCCCACCTAAGAAGTTCAATACGTCTAGTAGAGGACAAGGATTTCAATATGAGGAGCAAAATAAGGATGAAGGTTGGAAGCCTATATGGTGTTGGAATTATGGTAAGGATCATTCTAGAATGGATTATCCACAATATCAGGGTGGTAGGCCAAAAATATACAGTGCGCATGAGGCACAAACAATGGGAGATGTTGGGCATAACATTCCTTAGATTTATGCAGTTTTGGAAAACATGGAGGCGGATCATCAGGATTCTATCATTCAGATGGACGGTAAGCTTTGTGATCAAGTTGTTTCTATTTTGATTGACCCAGGATCTAACTATAGTTATATTAATCCTAACTTGGTGGATAAGTGTGGTTTGAGTAAGGAAATGCATGAATAATATTGGTGAGTGCAGCTGGCCACAGGTACAATGAAAATAGTTCCCCATTGGGTAAGATCTTGTGCATTTGAGTTAAATGGTATGCCTATAGCATTGCACTTGAACATATTTCCTTTGGGATAAGAGAATATGCTATTGGGTATGGATTGGTTATATCTTCACATGACTAAGGTAGACTACTATGACAAAGCTATAAAATGATTGGATGACAATGGGGAACCAAGAGTCTTGCAGGGAAAGAAGAAGGTGGCATCAGTTAGGATGGTGTCAACCATGCATGCCAAGTGCAGTCATAGGAAAGGGTGTGTACTATTTTTTGTTCATATATCTAATGAAAAAGGTAAGGAAGATGAGGATGTAGATGTGATGAACATGTATGCAGTTTTACAATAGTTTAAGGATGTGTTTTCAGTAGATATTTTAGAGTTTCCACTGCACAGGGAAGTAGGATTTTCTATTGAGTTGATGCTCGGGGAAGTTGGAGCATCAAAAGCACCTTATAGGATGAGTATATCAGAGTTGGTAGAGTTAAAATTGCAGTTGAAGGAAATGTTGGAAAAAGGGTACATTAGGCCAAGTGTATCACCATGGGGTGCACTAGTGTTGTTCGTGAAGAAGAAAATTGGCACTCTCAGATTGCGCATTGACTACAGGTAGCTGAACAAAGTGACCATCAAGAATAGGTACCCATTACCAAGGATTGGTGATTTATTTGATCAGTTGAAGGGAGAAACAATGTTCTCTATTATTGAATTGAGATCGGGATATCATTAGATACACATCAAAGATCAGGACATCTACATGACCACATTCAGGACTAGGTATGGGCATTATGAGTTTTTTGTAGTTCCATTCGGTTTGACTAATGCCCAAGCTACATTTATGTGTTTGATGAACAATATGTTGCATCCTTATTTGGAAAAGTTTGTGATTATGTTTATTGATGACATATTGGTGTATTCTAAATATGAGGAAGAGAATTCTGAGCATTTGGTAGCGGTGTTGAGGTTGTTGAGAGAGCATCAGTTGTGTGCTAACCTCAGCAAATGCAGTTTCTTCCAGACTGAGGTACACTACTTAGGACATATTGTCTCTAAGGAGGGAATTGCAGTAGATGTAGAAAAGATAAGGGCCATCATGGACTTGGTAGCTCCTAAGAGTGTAGATGAGGTGGCATCATTCATGGGATTGGAAGGTTATTATAGGAGGTTCATCGGGAACTTATCACATATTTCTTATCCGATTATATCACTGCAGAGGAAGGGTAAGAAGTTTTATTGGAAAGAGGAGCATGAGGCTAGTTTTGAGCATCTTAAGCAGTTGTTGACACATGCTCTAGTGTTAAATATTGTAGATCTAGATAAGGAGATTTTAGTGTTCATAGATTCTTGCAAGAGAGGGCTTGGTGAAGTCCTTATGCAGGATGGACAAGTGGTGTTCTATGAGTTGCAAAAAATAAATGAGCACAGGTAGAACTACCTGACACATGATCTTGAGCTAGAAACTATTATACATGCACTGAAGATGTGGAGGCACTATCTTCTTGGCAGAAGGTTTGTACTTATGAGTGATCACATTGGGTTGAGGTACTTGTTTGTCCAGTCAAATCTGAACGTTAGGAAGGATAGATGGTTGGCAACGATCAATGAGTTTGAATTTGATATTAGGTACATCAAGGGAAAGGAAAACAGGTTCGTAGATGATTTTAGTGGGAAGGTACAAGTAAATCATATAGAACCTATGAGCTCCTATGCAACATACTTACAGGATAGGATTTTGCAGGTAGATCAATTAGATCACAGGTATATGGAGATTGTGCACAAATTGTAGCAGAGTACAGGTACAGGTCTTGGTATAGGTATAGGTGTTGGTAGAGGTACATGTACAGGTGGTAGTACAGGTATAGGTACATGTGGTAGTACAGGTGCAGGTACATGTACAAGTAATGGTATAGGTACAGGTACAAGTAGTGGTACAGGTACAGGTACCAGTACAATATTTGGATTACCGTCTCACAGAAGATGGATTGGTAAGATTTAGAGATATGATATATGTACCATATAATAATGAGTTCAAGAACGTGACCTTGAGGGAGTATCATGAAAAACCATATTTGGGTCAACCAGGCTACTAGAAGACTTTGACTGTAGTGAAGAGATTCTACTATTGGCCAAATCTGAAGAGGGATGTGGAAGATTTTGTGGCCGTATGTTTGCATTTCCAGATGGTTAAGGCATAGGGTAAACAACTAGGTGGATTGCTACAACCAATCACGATTCCAGAGTGGGAATTGGAGGTCATTTCCATGGAATTCATCATAGTTTTTTCCAGGATAGTTAGACAACATGATTACATCATGGTTGTGGTGGAAATGTTGACAAAGGTTGCACATTTCATTCCAGTGAAAACTACTTATTTAGCTAGCAATGTAGCACAAGTATTTATCACATATATAGTCAGATTGTATGGTGTTCCAAAGAATATTGTGTTTGACAGGGATGCAAAGTTCACTTCTATGTTTTGGAAGAAGTTATTTGCAAGTTTGGGCACCGAGTTAGCCTTCAGCACAACTTATAATCTGCAGACATATAGATAGGTTGAGAGGGTCAACAGGATATTGGAGGATATGTCGAGGATGTATGTGATGCATCAACAATGCAAGTAGGAAGTGTATCTTCTAGTATTAAAGTTCACCTACAACAACATGTATCATAAGTCATTAAGGATGTGTCCATTTGAGGCATTGTATGGGTAGAGTTACAACACTCCTATCAGTTGGAGTGATCTGGTTAATAGGGTACTGATTAGACCATATATGTTGGCATAAATGGAATAGGAAATGCAGGTGATCAAGAAAAAATTGAAAGAAACGAAAGATACACAGAAGAGTTATGTAGACATGAACATGTTGTTCAAGGTGTTTCAGGTTGGGGATTAGGTGTACTTGCGTATCAAGCCTAAGAAGATATCCTTGTGGATTGGATCATGTGCCAAGTTCGCACCTAGGTTTTGTGGACCCTTCAGGATCATTAAGAGGGTCAAACTAATGGCCTATCGACTTTCACTTCCTTCCATAGTGAAATTATATGATGTTTTTCATATATCGTTGCTTAAGAAATATGTTAAAGATGTTGATCATGTGATTGATTGGTCTGTATTTTAGGTGGAGCGAGAAGGAGAGTTCCAATCAAAACCACAGTGCATTTTGCAGAAAAATATACTCATGCTCTGGAATCAAGCAATTGAGCAAGTTAAAGTGAAATGGAAGCACTTTGGGCCCGATGAAGCTACATGGGAGATGGCAGATCAGATGTGGGCTATGTATCCTTCTTTGTTTTCCATTTGAGGCAAAACAACTTTCGTGTGATGTTGGGTTTTGTTAGCATATGTTTTGGTGATGTTTTGCTATATGTTTTTATTTGATGGTTGGATGTATGTACATACATTGTATATCGGGGAAAATACCACCATGAGATATGTTATAAAGCTCCAATAAGAAATATGGTGTCATGTCATTATAGTTGTCATGTTGTTATGATGTCATGTTGGTTTTTTGTTCAGTAGGGTGATCATTATAAATACTGCATCGAGTTATGTTATAAGGCTCCATGTGAAGTATGTTTTCTTTTCAGACGTGTTGCTAAGGTATATGTGTGATTGAACACTGATGAAGGCGTCGCCCAAGGGGGAGGGTTCTGTAATAACCCTGGTGAAAATTCCATATAGTAAAGTTAAAATAATGACCAAAGGTGATGGGAAATGTATTCCAAGCTAAATATTGGGGAAAACATCCCAATGCGGGTGTTCACATGATTTATTATGGCTATAAAGATTGAAAAAGGCTATGGATAAGGCATTAAAGAGGAAGTAAATATTTTTGGCACATTTACTTATGAAAATAATGGAAATTAGGAGAAAAGGGATTTGAAAGGTCACATGTTGCATGTGAGGAGGAAAATGAAGTAAAATAATGAAAAATGAAGAAAATAGAGGCCTCTTCTATAAAAAGGTTTCTAAGGATCAGTTGGTACCTTTTGTTATTGAATTTTCGGAGCTCTCTCATTACTCTCTCTCTCTCTCTCTCTCTCTCACACACACACACACACATATTCTTGGATACTTAGAGTTTGTTGGAGCACTCTTGGAGAGTTTGGATACTTGGTGATTTGGAACATGAAGGAAAAATAAGAGCAGGAAAGTGCAAGGAGACATTAGGATCAACAACTACAAAAATATTTGATTGCCGGCACCGAGTTGCATGTATGTTTTCCTCCCTAGTTTTGGCATGCATGGTGTATGCATGTGGATTTTCCTAGCCTTTCCATTTCCTAAACAACCATGGTAATGTGGGTTTATTTCCATTGGTTTCTTTTTTCTAGTTGGTTCTCATGATTCCTTTAGATGTTGGGTTGAGTTATTAGTTCCTAGAGACTTGGTTGGAAAAACGCTCTGGAGACCGACATACAACTGTTGGGTTGAGTTACAAGTCCTGGAGCCTTGGTTGGACAAACACTCTAGAGCCCTAGGTGGGTTGAGTTACTAGTACTGGAGGCTTGGTTTGACAAACACTCTTGAGTCTGTGAACAACTAGGATTGAGATACTATTCCTAGAGCCTTGGTTGGAACAAACACTCTAGAGCCCTGGAGCAGCTTGGGTGGAGACCAATCCATGAAGGTTAGTGATGTACCACCATGAGGCGAAATCATTGGTTTGGGGTTGAGATGGTTTTGTCTTTGGATCCCTGGTTTGGTGTTGATTGAGGTGTTTGATAAAGTCCCACATTCATGCTTGGAATATGGCACGAGGGTGACTAGATGAAGTGAGACTTAGCTCAACAAATCTATGGTTGGGTGGAACCTCGAAGTCCCATCTCTGGTTATTTTTTTATATTCAGTAATGAAGAACTCATTCCTCTATTATTCACTATGCAAATGTACTAGTTTATATATGGGTTTTATTGTTGTTATATCCATTGTATTTATGTTGTTATTGTTCTAGTTATAATCATTTGTTCGATCAATGATGATGTATGGATATATCTATTATTTTACCTGTAAATGAATACAAAATGTATCTATGGTAAAATATATTGTTTTTATCTTATGATGTAGGGGAGAAATGATTCTTAGATATTCTTAGATAAGTAAGAGATCCCATCATTAAATCTGTTGTTTATACCTGTAGATGCAATGTTTGTGAAATGTTTGACGAAATTCCTATCATGGCTAGGAGGGGTCCATGTGAGTTCCTAATGATGTGATTGCTTCCATAACTTTTTTTTAATGTTATTTTTCCTCTATTAAAGTTTCATGAAGTTATGGGCAATGACTTGGGCTCTGGGGCTAAAATGGTGGCACAAATCTTGGAGTTGTAGGCACAAAACTGACTTTTTGGGTCCATAGCCACAACATTTCCTTGGCATGCCCATAGCTATAGGATTCTAGTCTCTCCCCTGCCCCTACATGCCCACTACTAAGGCTCAAAAGGGTTAAAACTTAGTGTCCCCTCAGGTTTCTTGGGTTTGGGAGGTTGGGTTACCTCCTAGAGGTGTTGTTGATGTTGTGTAATGTATGTTTGTCAAGTTTCCATCGGTTCCACTTCCTTAAGGTCATATAGGAGGTTGAATCTCATATTAGTAGCCTCTCATTTCATGTTTACCCCTTTTGGCCAGTTACTTGGGTATATGTCGGAAGAGGGTGTTACAATTTCCTTTAGCAAAGTAGGAAACCTCCTGATGCTAAAACAAATCAACACTCCCTCTTAGCGACAGAGGTATTCTCCTTTGTTGCAATATATTTTCCCTTAACTGAAATTTCTCCTCCATAAGAAAATTTCATGAGATTTCTATGTTGATGCATATCTATAGATAAATCCATCTTGGAGTAGGAAATATATTTCCTCACATGCATATGTATATTTTACTCCATCTTGGAGTAAGAAATGTGAGTATCTTGGGCTAAATCAACATGGCCCAACCAAGTCCTTTTGGTTTCTTTGATTAATTTCCTCTATCTCCTCTAGTCAAATCAACATGACCTAGCCAAGTGTGCCTTGCTTCTAAGGTGAATTTCATCTATCTCCTATGGTCAAATCAACATGACTCATCCAAGTCCTTCTGATTTCTTAGGAGAATATTATCTATCTCCTCTAGCCAAATCATCATAACCCATCCAAGTCCTTCTAGATTCTTAGGAGAATATTTTCCCTTGGACCATTCACCCCTGGCTAAACCAACATAACCCAATTGAAGTCCTTTATCTTTTCACGAATTGCATTAATCTCCTCTAGTCAAATTAGCATGACCTTGCCAAAATCCTTCATGGCTTCTTAGGAGAATATATGTCTAAGCTGCAATTTCCTTGGGCCATTCACCTATATTCAAATTCCCTAGCAAAGTCCTTCTATATTCTCAAGTGAATGTATCCATCTCTCTTGGTCAAATCAACATGGTCCATCCAAGTCCTTTTGGGATTTCAGGTGATGGTCTACCCGATCCTACAAATTCATTGACACTCCATTTTAGTGAAGGATAAATTCTACATTTGGCCAAGCTTATCTCTAAAGTATTAAAACTTTACTTTAGATAAAGGCTTGGTGAGAATGTCTACAATATGATCATTTGTTGATATATACTAGAGCCTCACTACTCCCATGTCTTGGATGAAGTGAGTTGATCAAATAGTCATCCAAGAAGCTTCCAAAGAGACATTGCTTCATGACTTGTGACATTGGATCCGATATAATTCACCTTTGTTGTACTGAGTGTGACAAAAGTGTGATTCCTACCAAACTAGGAAATCATAGCTAATCCCAAGATGAAACAACACCCAAATGTGCTCTTTCTATCCTCTACACTCCCGATCCAATCTAAATTTGTGTATCCCTATAACCTCACTTCAACACCAAAGAAATATCTCAAACCATCTCCAAATGTACCATGAAAATACCTCAACACATGCTTTGTTGCATCCCAATGTATCTTCCTCGGATTAAATATATATTGGTTGAGGGTGTTCACTAAAAAGAAGATATCCAACCTAGTGTTAATCAGGTACATCAATGATCTAATCAACTACATGTACATTGTGGGATCCACCCAGTCTGAATCTGAATCTGATTCACTCAGATTATTTAAATTAGAAACCATAGGAGTACCCATGGACTTGAAATCCATCATACCAATTATCCTCAAAATATGGACGATATACTTTCCCTGTTCGAGGAAGATCTCATTAGGTCTCTGACACACCTCCAATTGCAAGAAATAAAGCATCATGCTAAGGTTATTCATCTCAAATTTCGATGTCAACTCCCTTTGATGCTCAATCATGTCTTCTAGCAGTGTTCTTGGCTGCTCCCTTTATCACTTTACAAAATCCTCCTACCTTTGGTTCTCCTTTTTCACATAAGCAAGTCCTTTTGCCCATGTTTCTCTCTGTGCCACATAAGCAAGTCATTTTTTTGATTGACATGGTCCCTTCAAAGAATGTATAATGCTCCTAAATAAATTATGTCTCTGAGAATTTTGAAAATATCAACTCATGGCATCCTCTGAGAAGGTTAACCCTTCCACTTAGCCGATGTATCAACTACCTCATAATTGGAAGCTCTTTCAACCATCCATCATGATCTTGGATGTCCTAATGATATGTAAAATCCTCTCTCTCTAATATCAATCACTCTTTCCAAGTCTATGCTCAAATATTTAGGTCGTACAGGAACATGGCCATCTAGAAACTGGAACAAAAAATATCCTTGAAGCCCACTCCCTCTTGTTAGAAACTTTATTTCTAGTTCTTGATGATTCCATCTATTGCATGAATAATGTTCCTATTATTCATTTTTATCTCTTTATTAAGAAATAAAATTTTTAGGATTTTCAACTCTCCCTCTAACAAATATATAAGGGAAACTTGGAAATATTTCATTTCCCTAGAGGCACAACTTCCCACAAACATTACTAGTAGTAGATCCTAGAAGAAGAATTCCTTTGATTATTTTGAGGTGGATTCTCATTGTAATACCCTTGGGAATACTTACTATCATACTTTTATTTATTTACTAGTTTTAGAAAAATTAAAGCATATGTGATGAAATATTGTTTTATTTTCAAAAAATAAAATGAAATGATAAATTAAGTGTGTATAATATCCCTCTAAGAAATATGTTAAAGGAGAAAATGAGATATTAGCCTCTAACTATTAGGAGAAAATGGTTGAATTTAGTTATTCCTAGATAGGTATAATCAAAAGGAAAAGAAAAATCTTCTTGTCTATCACTTCTTCTGGAAAAAAACCCTTTCGCGAAGCAGGGAAAAATAAAAGAAAGTTTATAAATTTCACACTACAATAAGTTAATTTATGGCTGGAGATAAATGCAATAGTGTGGAATTTGTTCAAAGGACTATGAGAGACAAATATATTTCTTGAAAAATGTTACCAATGGGAGATAATGATCAGTAGAAAAAAAAATAGCAGGATGCTGCTAAGGGTTCAGGAGGTGCAATTCAGAATATTTTTTTGAAAGGTTTTTCCTAATAGCTAGAGGATAGCTCTGAGGGAACTAACCACAAAATTTGGTTCAAGGTTTAGTGCAATGTGGAGGTCTTTATATTGTCCGTAAAGGGATTAAGAGAAGTACATGTTTTTCTGTGTTTATGAAGTAAAAATAAATAGAGTAATGATTGTTTTACATACAAGAGGAAAAATAGAATAGAAGATTAATGTACATGTAAAAATTCATGTTTTATGTACATGTGTAAATGAGGGTTATTATACAGACTAGCAATTTTTTGCAGATTGTAATGATACCCAAGTCTAGTGTGGAGGTTTCTTTGAGTAAGGTAAAGAAAATACCATAACCCTAAGAAGTAATTTTCCAAGCGATGAGTAAATCTAAATAAAGATAGAAAGTGTGCATCGTTATAATTGTGTGTGTGTATTAATTAGGGAAAGGAAATCTAGGGAGATGTCTAGGAAGTAAAAGAAATGGATGAATATTCTCTATACAATGAAAATGTTGGAAATTTGGCATTGTATGGATAGATGGTGGCATCTAGTGTACTGGAATTAATGTCAACCGTGCTAGAATTTATGTCAATCATGCTAGCATTGATGTCAACATTACTAGCGTTGATGTCAACCAGGCTATCTATGAAAACAAATAGACTAGGCTTGATGTGCATGGTATGTCAAGCTCATGGGGAGTTCCATGGTTCTTGTAGTATTTGGTAGAGCACCATCATAGTAGTAGGATGTGAAAAAGATATATAAAATATTATAACTATCATGGTTTGTTATCCCATGCTTTGAAGAAATTTATGCCTTTGGAGATCGACTTAGATGATCCTGGAAGTGGAATATATGAATAGTTCTCATAAAGATATTTCCAACGGTATGCAGAAGTTCACAAATGGCCTCTTGGAGCATAAGTTATTTCCAGTCAAGGACATTACCCCCAAAGTCAAACAGGAAGAGAGGATGTCAAGCCCTATTAAAGTTGGTGGCCAAGAATGAGTGAAAATACTAGAAGGTGAGCTTTTTGTTGGAGTCATTAAGTAGTGTGAAAGGGTCCATTTATTTCTTCCTTTAATTGGAAAGAGAGAGGATGTTGATCCCTGATGGAGATGGTGGCCAAGGATGAGTGATGATATTGAGAGTTAGGTTTGTTGTTGGAGGTGGTTTGTCTATTTGAATGGTGGCGTATGGTCTGTGATTAGAAGTAGGTAGGCCCTTGCAAGAGATACTCAAGAGGAGACAAGAGGTCTCATTGATCTGGGCCTTGAGGTATCTTGGGTATATAATTTTTTTTTATTTCTCCTCTTAGAGGGTGAAACCAAGAAATATGAGGTGATGCTCTTTAGTGTGTGTGACTTGTAATGACTGATATCTATAGTTGAAAACTTATCATGAAGAGAGTAAGGAATTGTTGGATTTTTGCAGGAGAAACATAAGCAATGGTATTTAGGCTTGATATCTTAATAGAGGGGACACGAGGAATTCAGATGTACTATCATATTTGGCACTTGTAGGAAAAATGGACTATATTAAAATACATAATCAGAAAAATAAAAATACACAATAATTTCTACCCTATCTATATCTGCAGGACCCTTAATTTATCCTATATTTGTAGGAAGAGGTAATACAAATACATACTAAAATATAAACCCCTGATTAGGATCATATAGATATTACAATAAAATTAATTGGTAAAAACCATACCAATTAATGAGGACTTTCCCGCCCCTGGATGCGGGTGCATAAACCGAAACGAGAGGTGGAAGATTCATAGCATGGCACATGGCCTAGCCACATGGCCATGCATGGGGATCATCCTGCAGGTGATAAAGCCTCCAATTGCTCACCTCACACAAAAAATGACGGCTCTACCTCTTGCATTAATTATTGTCCGGTCCGCCAACCTAAGAGTTACTTCATGTCACCTCTCCCATCTCCACTGTCATTCGACTCCAGTAGAATCAGTCTCTCGGCTCTCTCTACTCAGTGCTCCTTTGTGCCCTTAAAGATACTATGTGAATCAAAATTTCAGTTGGCCATGCCGTCTCTGCACACCAGCCACCCCATTGTCGTGTCGTCTTTGCACAGAAGCCACCCCATTACCTTGCTGCCCCTGTACACAAGCCATCCCACTATTTCTCCCCTTGCTCACGCTCATTCCTACTCAAGCATGTCACGAAGGCATAGAATGAGATGTCGTTGAGGCTGTGGCAGGGGCCAGTCCTTACGCTCGCCCATTTAAATCCATGAAGATAGTCACTCCCCTCCTCCTGAGGACAATTCAACCCAGTTTCATTACGACTGCACTCTGGATGACCCTCAGGTCACCGCCACCCTCACTATGAGTTTTCAAGAGATGTCATTGAGCTCTGGCTCGAGAAAGCGTCTCAAAAAATCAAGAATTTCACTTGCTCCCCCTCAAAATTCTTAGAAGCCGGAGGCACTGCCAGTCAAACCGAGAAAGCACTCCTCCAGCAGTGAAGGTAGTGGAAGCGGCAATCCTGTTCACTCTGAGGATGAAAAGAGGGAAGGCAGAGGCAGCTTGGTGTGTACCACCACCATGCCTAAGCCCAATGCACAACATTCAAAGAAAAATGAGGATTCATCGGATGACTACAGGTGTCTTATCATTAAAGAGCCTCCACCTCAGCCTCATGACAGGTAGCATGCCATGCAGCCTCAATTATGATAGGGTACCTCTCTTTGTGTTGTTTCATATTTTAGATATCATATTTTTTCTACACCATGTGATAAAATATTGCTCTTATTTTTTTAATGCTGGTTTCCCTACTCAGGGCAACAAATTTTGGACTAGTTTCCCCATATGGGGCGGTCACATTTTTGTTTTTTTTGAACTCCGCTCTCTCCAGAATTGTGTAGCATAGAAATTCAGGAGGCAAGCTTCGAATTGTAAATTATGTGCAAATTAATAGAATAGTCTTATTTAGAAAAAAAGAAGAGGACCTTCCTAACCAAGCCTATATATGAGTGTCTTGATATCTTGGTTTTTCTTGCTTTATGATTAAGGTTTTTGACACCACTGCCTTTTGTGATTACAAATAACGTATAAGGATAAGGGGACATGGTTCCTCTAAATTTTTTAGAATGTTCTAAAAATATCATATCACGACCATCTTGACTTCCTATCCTCTTGAAGTGTCGTCTTTCCTTTCAGATCTACTATGTCATCATGTAGTTATTTTTCCAATGCTCTGCTGATGCAGGAGCATCTTGCTCAAAAAATCATTTTATATTTGGTTGACTTAGGGGGTGTGATGTTTTTTATTTCTTAATAATAAATTTGTAAATTTTTAATAAATTAAGTGAGAAATATGTATGTGAGGTTTTAATATAAACATTCTCACATAATTGAGAACAAGAGAGATATTAGCTTTATGAATATCTCATAAAAAAATCTTAGGGAATTCTAGAATAGGATTTAGTTGAGTTGTTGAGATCCTCAAGGGATCATTGAGAGATTTTAGGAATTAGTTGAGTGATCTATGGAGAATATGATGGATTTAGAATAATCCCTAACTATGTAATTACTTCTATAAATGTAAGTCTGCATATGGGAAATGGGGAGGTAGAGGTAGAGGTAGGTGAGTGAGTGTGTGTAAGAGTGATGAAACGTGTAGGAGGCCGAGGGCTCGAAATGTCCATATATTTGTATATCAGGCCATTTAAATTTGAATCCGTTTATAGATAGTATTGGTTTGGTTTTAAGAATCTCTAAAAATTGTCTTGGTATCTTGTAAATGTTATGGTAAATACTTCTGCGTGAAATATGATTAGAAATTGGGAATCTTTGAATATGGAAGGTTGTGAAGCGAATGTATTTGTTTCTGCATGGAATGGAAAAAGCTCAAAACTGCACTAAATTGTGAATTTATAGAGATAAGAGGATTTCTATGTGTTGAACAACATTAATGAAATATTTTTAATTCTTCTATTTGATGAAATCATTATTGGAGTTTTGTTATTAAGAAATTGTGTTAGATTCTGCGTAGATCAACTCAACCCTGGAGAAATGAAAAAGATAGAATACTATATGCAACATGTCCTGGAATGTAACATATCCTATTAATTTCATGGAAACTTGTATCTAATTTTGGATATCTGAGTTTGATCATTCTAATCTGTATCTTCATTAAAGATAAGTTGTTTTCTGTTGGAGGACTCCTTTGGGCATTTTTATTTAAGCTAATGATTTATTAAGAAAATTCTTAGAAGGCAAAAGTGCTGGTGTGATGATGATTATAATTTATTTCATTAGGTATGAAAAATTATGGATCGTTCCACCTATGGTGTAATTGTAAGATTGAGGACAATCGATGACAGAGACGACTAGTTTTAAGATTGAGGACAATCGATGGCAGAGACGACTAGTTTTATTGCCATCTAGAAAGTTTAGTTAAAAAAAAGCAAATATTTTGCGAAGTGTCTTTCAAACGATTGGCCATATGCCAATTTCTGGATTCTAGATCTGAAATCGAGTATTCCTAGCGATGATATCTGTGATGTTTGGGTTTGTTTCTATAATGGTTTTGATCTGATATTTTCGCGAATTCTCAGTTCCCAGATTGTGTCGAAACCCTTAAATCCCTTCCAAATCGTCCTTAAATGTTTGTAACAAATTTATGATTTCAACTTATGGGATAGTTTTAGCAGACTTTGGTGTTGCAATCATGTATTTTAGTTGAGTTTGGGTATTTATTTTGGCTTTAATTGCTTCACTGGATCTAGATCTAGCCTACGCATGCAACTTCCGTGGCAAGGAAAATATTCCAAAGGTAAGTCTTTCACTGTAAAGATTTTGTGAATTTGATGGATCATATTTGCTCCATCATCAAGTGGTATGGGAGCACAACTTTGAATTGAGGTTATAGATTGAGGCTCCGTTGTACAAGAGAAATTGCTGAGTACTGCATTTCTGAAACTGCTTTGTTGAGAATTTTTTTTATGGTATGCTGAGAAACACGATTGTGGCAAGTGGATGGAAATGTGAATCGGGTGAGCCAGAATTGAATCAAATATTGTGCGCTAGAGATGGTGTGTGCTGCATAAAGTTGAATGCAATACAAACTTATATGGAGACTGTGGAAGATAATTCGACAACGTGGATATAACCAAACTAAAATGTGTGGAATTCAACAATGCTAACTCAGCAACATGAAGCCTGAGGAAGCCACCTGCACAAACCGACATTAAGAATATATATGGAGGAAATATCATGCTCCTGTGCATCATACGCATTGATTTCAAGGATCAGTTGAATAGGTTTGTATGAAAATATTTGTTTCGATGCTTGAGTTGTTGAGGTATACAATTTATAGAGTGCGTGGTTACATTAACTGATTACTTAAAGAAGTCTCTGTTGAGGTATCATAATTGTAAAATATTTCCAAGATTGAGATTCTAAGGTGTACTCACCTATTACTGGTTAAAACTACGGTGCAGAGTATTCCTTTCGATCCATTGTTGAGAGTAACGCATTGATCACAGAATCCATATATATGTAGCATGATGTGTTTTGGCTTCTATGCATGATGCACTTTGGCTATCTACACAGAAAAGACACGATGTCTAAGAGTGCATTATAAATGCGCATTACTATAGTGATAGTCTGCACATGGAAAAGTGTTGAGCGACCAAGTTTTATGGCTGGATCAATTCGTTGCATAATTCATAGAGACAAGTATGCTGAGGTTGAAAAATTTATAGAATCCAAGTGTATCAATCACATTTCATTGTTTAAGACTGAGACTTTAAGGAATTTGATTTGTAAACCATTGGATTAGAAGATTCGTGCAACTAATTGATGGAGGATCATATCAATTGAATAATATGTTGAGCGGATCCATTAGTTAGGTATCAGAGAACATCATGCAAAGGATTAGCATCACGAAAGGCAACATTGTGTTCAATGTGGTTGCTTCACATCACTGACGGAGGCTGATAATACGACAATAATGAGTCCTTGAGGTGTATCCTTTCTGTTATCGTAAACTCTATGAAAGAAACATGTACAACAGAAGGTGAGACAAGGAAAAAGAGAGAAGTGGTCAAATCTATCGAAGGAGCATATTTAATACATTTTGCTTTAAATAATTGCAAATATAGAAGTATATTGCTAATAAGTAGGAATTTAATTTTCTATGAAAATTTGGAGTAGAGCCACATTGTATGAAGGAAATTATTTATTTTGAAAACACTACAGGGAATGGAAATCCCATGTATTTGGTTCTCACATCTGTGTGGAATTCAATATATATTTGATTTTTTGCATGAAGTGTATAAAATATCCAAATCCACCCTCTATCCAAGTTCTGTTTTAGCGTCACTTTACCAGATTCAACCAAGAAACCTAAGAATTTGTACACAAATCACCCTTATTCTTTGTGTGATTTCTATGGCCACTATTCTCACCTTTGTTCCCACCTTGATGATTTTTGCACCTCCTTGGAAGTGGTTCTCCAATTCGAGGCTGAGCGCAACGAGTCCATTTCTCCCTTACTTGCAAGTTTTTCTTTGGCAGAACCAGAGGACACATCCACATCCATTGACATACCCCCTCCCGATGTCATGATGACAGAGTCTTTGGCCACTATCCTCTACTTGTCATCATCTATGAGATCCATGGTGGAAGACCCCTCTGGGGAATCTCCTTCTATTTCACCTGACCTCCCTTCAACGATCACCTTGGGCTCAACATAGGTAGATTCTTCATCTACTTTTTCTTCTATCACCCACTGTGATGATGCGCATGTGAACGTCACCTCTCATAATCATGAGTAAGGTAGCTTCGCCACACCACATAGTATTTCTTCCACTAGTCACCCCATATTCTATTGCGATGACGACATTATGGAAACACTTACCACCCCTGACTTTATCTATCCCCCTTACATCAAACCCATGCATTCGAACCACATACACCTCGTGGCCATTACATTGACATCCAATGTTTGGGTAAGGGGCACCCGTATTTGGGAGTCCAGGAGAAGAAATTCTCCGCAACCCTCCTAGTGCATTTGGTAATGTTGACTCTAGTACCATTATTCTTCCCCATTTAGACAAACCTCTAGAATCTCATATCACTTCAAATCACTCTAGGAGTGATCCACTGAATCATTCCTTCATCTTACATCAACAACCCAGTCCCCTAGACATTGACGTTGAGCAACCTGTGTGTTTTCTAGCTAAGCACCAGTTCATTATATCCAAATCCACTCTTTGGGATAGTGACACTATGTATGCGAACCCAAAAATTTAGTCCATTTTCTTCATATATGTAGTACCAAAAGAGATTGGTAATCCTCCATTCCCTTTCTCGAAACTGCATCTATCCATTCTTCCCACAAAGGATAACCATAACATAATAAAATTGCGAACCACATCATAAAAATGTGTTTAGATTCCACTATTCTAAACAAATTTTGCATGTCCATAACATGATTGGGGGAACCTATGCCCCTATATCTTCTCACTATATTCTTTAGGATTTAGTGCTTATGAGACTGAATGCTTGAATCCATTATTTCAACACTTAGAACACCATGGCCCTCCACAAATTCCTCTAGCGATGGGCATCATTCCCACCTTTGCATATCAGATCGCTCCCCTCCATCCCATATGCTTGAGGGCAGTATCTCGTGTTTGGGGGCATGATGGAACCCCTAGCCACCTTCTCACTTGATTTTCTTAAGTCTCAGCTTAGATCCCATCAATCTAAGTATGGTCGATTATCCTCCCATTCCTTGGATAGTTTGTCCTACCGGCCTCTCCGGCGAGCCATATTTCGTAGATTCTTGATACCATATCTTCAAATGTTTTACTTTGTGTGATACCATACATACCACTTGGTCCCTTTGTTTGACCTAATGGGTAGGGATGATTCTAGACCTTCTCTAACAGTTCATTCTCATATTCTTTTCTTAGCTTGATTCTTCACTAGGACCATCCTTCCAAGAAGCATTAAGGCCATCCTTAGACAAGTAAGGCCGCCTACTTGAAAGTCTCAGATCCTGATTCCAATGGTTGGTTTGTCTACTACGATCACCGCAAGATTTATGGCCTTTTCCTCCTCTCCACATTCACCACAAATACAACTGAAAATGAACCAATTTGGAGGGAAATTTCCTTATTAAAAGAAAAACCTCAAATTTTTCTTTCGCCAATTATGACCAAACCGTAGCTCGGTTGGATGAACCATCAACATTGTTGGAAAGCTCTCACCTAGCACTCAATTTGATACTTCACCTGGAATCCTTTTTTCCAGGAGGGGTGACTTTTCCGCTTCTCAAAATTGAATTTCTTCACTTGCAACACTTGTACTTGAGGCACCACTTTGCCTTCATACTTGTCGATACTCGTGTCAATTTTTGTCATGAGTAACCATCTTTTACTCATGTTTTTGTGGTCCCCACTGGGCCTATTTTGCGTAGCAGCATCATCAAGTCACCCTTGTTTAGAGCATCTAATTTGAGTCATCATCGCATCCATGGAGTCTGTCCCGAGTTACTTTTGTCTCCCGTCACACTCTTCCATACTTTATTACTTTGTACCTCTCTCGTGTCACACATTTTGGCCTTCATCCATACTGTCCCTTATCCCCTCCAGTGTTAAATTAGTAGCTACGAGGTCATCCATGCCCTTTATGCTCTAACAAGGGAAGTCATCAACCTATTAATCAGTACCCCCTATTCCACCATCATCCCTGGTGTCAGTCTATCAGTCGCTCTACTATTATCCCTTGTGCCTTAGTTGAGGATCCCTTAGTCCCTCACCTATGGCGAACCTCCTTCTGTCGACATCAGCTTATTCTTTCTAGAAGACAGGTATAGAGGGTAGTCTACCTTGGTTCCAACTTCCACTCTTTTTCAGTGCCTCGGATTAGGCAAAGGGACCCTTTATTGCCCTTTGAATTGATTGTTTCTCAGTTCCAGATCCTCATGGCATGATCGAGATTTGTATACTTGATGGTTTGGTGATTCAGCAGATTTTACCAGTGATTCTTGGGCGTGTGTGAGATGTTTTAGACCTCATGAGGGGGTGGCCCTTTAGGTAACCCCCAACATACCCAAATGACCTCTTTACTATAGCCTCAGATGCAACTCCATAGATTTAATGGTTCCAGCCTTAGCTGCTTGCAACACCTTTTTAGTTTGCATGTATCATTTATATTTTCAGAGTCCTTTCTTGTTTTAAAGGGCCTCTTTGGTTGCCATTATATCTCATGCACTCATATATTATTGTATAAATCATGGTTGTTTTCCCAGGAACAGTATGCATGTGGGATCCATTATGTTTTTTATCTGGCCCATGTTTATGCCAGCATGTACTATATAACTCAGTTCCATGTTTTCTGGGTGCACCATTATTCTTTTTACTTTGTCATCTTGGTGAGAATATGTATGCCTCCCTCACCTCATTTGAGAATAGGTACTCACTCATAAAAGAGACTTGTCACACCTGTAAGTTTCACCTCCTCAAGGTCTTGTCCTATCTCGCTTTAGTCTGTCTTATATTTCTCTTTCTCTTACTCCCCTTCAATGTCTAGTGATTGTGTTATTACAACGTACTTCGGTCATACAATTAGCTCATAATGTTCGCAGGTTGGGGGGCAATCTGCTACACTAATTTTTGGTCATCTAACCTGTTACTATTATATGGACTAAAATACACCATGTAAGACCAACTTTACCAAAGTAAAATTTCTTTCAATATGAGAAATAATTTAATAACCCATAGTTTATTAAATTATTTCTGGTTTAAAAGCGAAACCCCATGAGGAATATTTCAATAAATCCTTATTTTTTTGATTTTCCTCTAGGGATAATTAGCTAAACCACTGTTTAATTAATATTCCTAGTCATATTTAACCCAAAACATGAGAATTAATTAGATAAATCATTATTTATCTTATTTTTTTCTAGGAATAATTATTTAAATCATTATTTAATAATATTCCTTGTTAAATTTGACTAAATCATTTATGAATAATTGAATAAATCATTTTTTTGTTTAATTATTCCTTAACCTCATCCTTGAAACAATAAATAAATCATTTATTTATTTATTATTTCTAAATAAAGGGATTTAACCAATTCTAAATTCCTTTTCCCTCTACCAAAAATAATAAAATATTCCAAGTAAGTTGGACCTAGATTTGGTTAATAATATCTTAATTGTGCACCAATATCTAGACTAACTCAATATTTTGTTATAAATAGAAGGGTTTTCCATTCATTCACTACCTTTTGTTACCTTGAGATCACCTTTTGATCTATACTTTTGGTCTGACTTTGATCCTCCATCATTGTCATATTTTTTCTACTTTTGCTTGTGAGCTCCCTTTGAGTTCCATTTTGTCTGGGTTTTCTGCACCATCAAGAGAGAGATATCTTGGATCTGAAGTGCTGAGGACATACAATAACCCACCCCATTGATGGGGTCTAGTAACATCTTTCTATGTTCCCTTCCCAAGTGTCATAATACAAAAAATTCATTATAAATTCTTGTCTTGTCTCTTGGATGTATGGGGAAACTCTTGTTTATTTTTGTTGTTTAATGTCTTTAACTACATAGATATGGATTTTTGTAGCATTTATTCTGATCACCTACTGTAGATCTCAGGAAATTGACAACCACATTTGATGTTAGGGTTGTTTGTTATGCACAACTAAAGTGACATTTTTTTGTACGCTTGTGATTAGAATTCACACTAACAGAGTATTTGTGTCATTTGAAAAGGCCAAAGCAGGAAGAAATTTTAGAGAATCAAAGGTGTAGTAGAAGTGAAGTAGAAAAGAACGAGAATCAGTTTTGAAATTTGATTGAGGTAAATATTGAATTTGGAAGACTGGTGATTGGATGATTTAAGATTGAAGAAGACGTGAAGAGGGATGAAAGGTAAATATACTTTGAGAGAAAGTAGATCATATTTTATTTAAAGGCAGATTGAGAAGATTGTTCTAAGGTATATAGAGAATTGATAACTGTAACAGTAAAAGTAGAATCAACAGAAGAGGAAATTGCAATAGCAGCATATGCAACAAAGATTGGACAATGAGGTATGTTCTTCTTATTAATTTTTGATGAATTACTGAGTACAAGTAAAAATATGAGGATGTTTTATTGATTGTAGGCAGAAAAATAATTTTTTTGATGATGATGAACCTATAGCACTAGAGGTTGGAAGAAAGGAGAGAGGTGGTTGAGTGCAAAAGAGAAGAGAAGCTCTAGAAGGTTCAAGAGAGTGAACCAAGAGTTAATATACCCGGGAAGAGATCAAGCCTAGAGAGGAAGATTGATAGGGTATTTAGTAGCAAAGGAGAATTTCATATCACCAAGATGAGCATGGATGAACTCATGAGATAAATGATCATGGAGGATCATAGAAAAGGTTCAGATAATTTCCATAAAGGTAAGATGAGTAATGAAGAGCATGAGATAAGTCTTGCAGTGATGAGTACACAGTTGGATATACTACAGGGATGGCTACAAGAGAAAGAGAATTAAGACTGAAGACATGGATGGCGAATGAGGAAATGGGTCAAATGGAGCCTATTGAAAAAGAAATGGAATGCCAAGCTGATAAAAAAATCTAGAGAACTTGAACAAAGACATATTGCTTTGTTGGAGAAGGAGAAACTCAAAGGAATTGAGTCACAACAAAGAGGATTTTCTGAAACCCAAAAGGTCCCCTGGGAAATATTGGTGCACGAAGCATCAAACGAGGCCAAAAGGTCTTATATTTTTAAAACTGAGAGCTTGTTTATATGTGCAGGTATAGTACCAAATTATGAGGTTGTTGCTAAGAAGGAGAAGAAAACTATGACAAATAATGACCATAGCAAAGACCCAAAACGAAATTATGGTCAAGAAGAAGTTTTGTGTGAACCTCAAGGAAATTGGGATGATTGTTTTTCATTCCATGAAGTTAAGTTTTCAGCTCAAATAGTGAAGGAAACAAAGCTGCAGGATGATCACTTATGTGAACCAGAACAAAGAATAATCTCGGAGAGGATGACAAAGACGATGGAAGATATTTGATGCCTGAAACATCAAATGAGGCTAGAGAGCCTTATATTTTAAAATCTGATAATTTGTATAAAATTTTTGTCATAGGTGCAGGAAAATCATCTATAGTTGATATGAAGACATTGGAAAAGGAAGAATAGCAAAATCTGAATTTTGTTCTAGGAACAAATGAAGTCAAACATTCAAATGATATCCTTGAGAGGTATAATGCTGAAATAGATTTGCTGAAAAGGTTGCTATAATAATCTGAGTCAAAGAAAGAACCTCAGGTAAACAATGTAAGTTTTACATTTAATGGTTTTGAAGATGAAATGAAATTTCCAGAAGAATGTTTAGAGAGAAATGCAGATGAGGAAGACTCATTTAAGGAAAAGAAGTAGATTGTAAAACCACACAACAATGGTACAAATGAAGATAATTTGCAAGGAAGACGGCATTTTTTTTTATGAAATGAAGTATGATGAAGAGGGAAATAAGAATTTTTAATTTCTTAATTTTGAACAAAATGATGATTATTTAAATGTTTAAATTGAGAAATTAAAGAAGTTGATGATGAAAGTACCCAACAAAAGGTACATGAATATGAAGGAGATAATCAACAACAGAAAGAAAATGATGATAGAAGAATTGATCAGCAGGACGAAATTAAGGCTACAACATAAAATTTGGAGACTTGGAGAAAGAAAGATGACAGGTACAAAAACACAACAGCATGGAGAAGAAAAAGTGAAGGACCAACAAAAAAGCAAAGTTTGGGATCCTGGTGGTAGTGAGTCATTAAGAGTTGTAGCTATCACATTACTACAGAAAAGTGATAGACCTCATAGATAGGAGTCTATAAATTTTTCTTTACTACCTCGGGAGTCTGATGCAGGAGCATACTGCTCTAAAAATCATTGTATATTTGGTTGACTTAGGGGGTGATGTTTTTAATTTATTAATAAAAAATTTGTAAACTTTTAATAAATTAATTGAGAAATATGTACATGAGGTTTTAATATAAATATTCTCACATAATTGAGAATACGAGAGATATTATATTTATGAATATCTCATAAAAAAATATGAGGGAATCCTAGAATATGTTTTAGTTGATTTTTTGAGATCCTCAAGGGATCATTGAGAGATTTTAGGAATTAGTTGAGTGATCTATGAAGAAGATCATGGATTTAGAATAATCCCTAACTATGTAATTATTTCTATAAATGTAAGCCTGCATATGGGAAATGGGGAGGTAGAGGTAGAGGTAAGTGAGTGAGTGTGTGTAAGAGTGATGAAACGTGTAGGAGGCTGAGGGCTCGAAATGCCCATGTATTTGTATATCAGGCCATTTAAATTTGAATCCATTTATAGATAGTATTGGTTTGGTTGTAAGTATATCTAAAAATTGTCTTGGTATCTTGTAAATGTTATGGTAAATACTTCTGCGTGGTATATGATTTGAAATTGGGATTCTTTGAATCTTGAAGGTTGTGAAGCGAATGCCTTTGTTTCTGCATGGAATGGATAGATCTTAAAAATGCACTAAATTGTGAATTTAGAGAGATAAGAGGATTGATCTACGTTGAGAAACATTAATGAAATCTTATGAATTCTTCTATTTGATGAAATCGATGTTGGAGGTTTGTTATGCTAAAATTGTGTTAGACTCCACGTAGATCAACTCAACCCTGGAGAAATGAAAAAGATATAATATTCTATGCAGCATGTCCTAGAATGTAACATCTCCTATTAATGTCGTGGAAGCTTGTAGCTGATTTGGGATCTTTGAGTTCGATAATTTTAATCTTTATTTTCATTAAAGCAAAGTTTTTTTTTGTTAGAGGATTCCTTTGGGCGTTTTTCTTTAAGATAATGATTTACTAAGAAAATTCTTAGAAGGCAAGAATGTTGGTGTGATGATGATTAAACTTGATTTATTTAGGCATGAAAAATTAGGGATCATTCCACCAGTGATGTAAAAGTAAGATTGAGGAAAATTGATGGGAGAGATGACTGGTTTTAATGCCATCCAGAAATTTTAGTAAAGCAAATCAAATATTTTGCGAAGTGTCTTTCACATGATTCACCATATGCCAATTTCTGGATTCTAGATCTGAAATCGAGTATTTCCAACGATGATATTTGTGATGTTTGGGTTTGTTGCTATAAGGGTTTTGATCTGAGATTTTCGAAAATTCTTTACTCGCATTGTGAACCTTTAGTCCTTCCATATCATTCAATGTTTATAACAAATTTATGATTGCAACTTAGATATTTTTAGTGACTTAAAAGCAACTTATGATACTTTAATGAGTTTGTGTATTGATTTAATGCAATTTCTCCATCAGAGCTCAATCTTGCCTTTACACATGCAACTTCCCAAGTAAGCGAAAATATCCTAAAGCTAAAAGATTACCCAAAAAATATTTTGTGAATTTATTGATTGATTTAATAGGGTCCCTATACGGTCAGATAAATTTCTTATTGGGTTATTAGGTAACTCCCTTTATCGTTATTATTGCACCTTGCAACTCCATTTTGTTATTATTGTTAGGTCGGCTAGGATTACATTGTGGCCCCCTAGGATTACATTATGGCCCCATGGACTCCTATATATAGAAAGGAGGTTTTGTAAATCGAATCATCCAAGAATTGTTCATTTATGTAATGTATTGGGTTTGTCTTCTATGTGTTTGTCTTCAAGCATTGACATTCTCTTCTAATTTTTGGAGCGAAGCAGCCAACATTTGGTATCAGAGGTTTGGATTCTAGGGTTTCGCTGCTCCAAACAGGTCATCGTGGAATTTTCGCTATAAATTTTTTTCTACGAAGTTTCAGAAGCTGAAATTTTTAGGGTGCGAAGCCTAAGTCCTGAGGAATATTTTCTAAAAATTTTAGAGATTGGTTCACAATATTTTCGGAGATATGATCTGTGGAAGTTAGGTCTTTGTTCAGGCTCCTAAACAGGTCATCGTGGCATTTGCACTATAATTTTTTTTTTATGAAGGTTAAGAATCTGAAATTTTTAGGGTGCGAAGCCGAAATCCTGAGGAAGCTCGTCAAAAAATTTCAGAGCTTGGTTCGCAATATTGTCAGAGATATGATCTGTGGAAGGTAGTGCTTTGTCAAGCTCCCGAATTTCATCTCAAAGAGGTGATCGTGGGAAAATATCCATAACTCTCTCTCTGAGCATCGGATTGGAGTACCGTAAAAATTGGTCACAAGTACACAAACTGTGGTTTCTTGGCTATCAATTTCAGAGCTGAAGGATGAAACAGTGACACGTGGAAAGGCGTACAAGTTTTCTCTAATGAACCCGTCCATAATTAGGTCATTATGGGAGATTGGACACAACTTTGTCTTGGAGAATCCAGATCAGGTCAAACCTGTGGCATTCGAAAGAGAACTTAGAGGGCTACGTCAGTACCAAAATTCAAATATTGAAGTGCTAAAATCATATAGATAATCCAATTTCAATATCGACCTCCTCAAAAGCAATAAAAAGGTGTGTATTTTTTTTTTCATAATTGCATAAGTCTTGTTTGAAGAATCAACTTGAATTGATTCCAAGGGCATATTGTAGAATAGATGTCAGTATTGGATTCTAAAATGTTCTGAAAAAGGACCAATATTGCTTCTAAGGCTCTACTATGACTCATGAAGATGAAGAATTGCAACATGATCTATCAAAATTACAAGATAAAAATAAATTTCTCAAGAAGATGTAAAAAAATGAAAATGGAAGTTTGAAGAAGTAATGAAGATGATGGCAACAAGCTGCACAGTTGAAGCACATACAGCATAGCATGGTTAAGGAAGAATGATCTAAAAGTAGACATGGAAGGTTTGACAAAGTCGATACAAGAAATGTTTCCTAATGGTGAAAAGATAGTAGAGGAAACTCATGATGAAAACAAAATAAATGTTAATCGTGATTTCATAAAATCTAATGTTGGTGGGAAGAACCACCATATTCCAAAAATGGATATGAGGAAGTTTGATGAAAAGGATCCTGTAACATGGATACTACAGATGGAGCAATATTTTGATCTCCATAACGTGCAAAACACACAAAAGGTACGCATTGCAACTTTACATTTAGAACAAAATACATTTCTATGGTATCGATGGCTTTGCTCCCGTAAAAAAATTGTCACTTGGTCAATTTTTACGGAGGAAATGATAGCACATTATGAGGATACAAAGAGCAATACCTTCTTTAGCCAATTGATAAATCTCAAACAAAAGGGTTTAGTGGGGGAGCACATTGAGGACTTCCAAAAATTGAATATAAGGGTAACTGATATTCCAGAGGAACACAGGATTGATCTCTTCATAGGCACTTTAAAGGATAACATCCAACATAGTTCGCGTTTTGGAACCTGATTCATTAGAGAAAGCATT
This sequence comes from Pinus albicaulis, assembly GCA_034641835.2. Classification (NCBI taxonomy): domain Eukaryota; kingdom Viridiplantae; phylum Streptophyta; class Pinopsida; order Pinales; family Pinaceae; genus Pinus; species Pinus albicaulis. The sequence goes on from CM076582.1 coordinate 409,054,642, forward strand.
CAGGTTGGCAAGAAAAATTAAATGTAAAATTATGGCGATAAGGAAGCCTACCACTCACTCCTATAAAGAAGGAAGTGTTTCTACACCTAGGTTTCCACAACCTACAAGGTTGACACCACAAAAATTGGAAGAAAAAATAGCAAAAGGGATTTGCTACAGTTGTGATAGAAAATACACTAAAGGTCATAAGTGTGCTGAGAAGAAATTATTTTACATAGATTGTGAAGAGGAAGAAGAAAATGAATAAGAAGAGGATATACACTAGGAACTAGCCCTGTAAGAGGAAGAAATGAATCCGACCATATCATGTAATGCACTGGCAGGAATTACCACTCCTCAAACTCTCAAGATAGAAGGACATATCAAGAAGAAAAAGGTAATAGTGTTGATTGATTTAGGTAGCACACATAATTTTATTCATTGTAAGGTAGCCAAGGAATTAAATTCCTATACCCAGCACCAGAATGTCAAGTGATGGTTGCAAATGGTGGAACTATAAATTGCTCTGGAAAATGTCATAATATCAAGCTAACCATGGGGGAATATGTATTGACTAGTCCAATGCTTTCCATTCCTATGGGAGGTGCTGATGTTGTTCTAGGAGTACAATGGTTACAATCTTTGGGGACGGTAGCTTTTAATTTTCAAGAACTTTTCTTGAAATTTTTTTCAGAAGGAAAGGAAGTCGAATTACGGGGTATTGCGGGGAAGCCACGAAAGATAATAAGCTCTAATGTCATGACAAAGCTTCTAAAGAAATAAAAACGAGGCGTAATTCCACAATTATGCTCACTAGAAGTTCCAACATCAAAATCATCTATTTCTGCAGATCTCCAACAAGTCTTGGACAATCATTCCAAGGTGTTTGAAACTCCCAAAGGACTCCCACCTATTCGTGATCATGATCATGCTATTCATTTGATTCGAGGAAGTGTTCCTCCAAACATCAGGCCTTATAGATATCCTTATGTCCAAAAGAGCGAAATTGAACGTATGATTGCAAAAATGTTAGAGGCGGGTATAATTCAACCTAGTCGAAGTTCTTTCTCTGCTCCTGTAGTATTGGTACACAAGAAGGATGGATCATGGCGCATGTGTCCGGATTATAGGGAGCTCAATAAGCTCACCATTAAAGATAAATTTCCCATTCTGTGATTGATGAATTATTGGATGAATTACATGGAGCAATTTATTTTACCAAGTTGGATCTTCGTTCAGGATATCATCAAATTAGAATGAAGACTGAAGATATTCCAAAAACTACATTTCAAACTCATGAGGGTCATTATGAATTTTTGGTCATGCCTTTTGGCCTTACCAATGCACCTTCTACATTTCAAGGGTTGATGACTTCCATTTTCAAACCCTTCCTTAGAAAATTTGTGCTGGTATTTTTTGATGATATACTAATCTATAGCAGGTCTTAGAAGGATCATGTTGAACATGTTGACAGGGTGCTCAAACTATTGTAGGAGAAACAATTATATGCAAAAACATCCAAATGTTTCTTTGGAGTACAAGAGGTGGAATATCTGGGTCATATTGTATCTCACGAGGGTGTTAAGGTAGACCCTAACAAAATTAAAGCCATTAAGGAATGGAAAGTCCCCACAACCATAAAGCAGTTGCAAGGATTTCTCGGGTTAACAGGGTATTATCGCAAGTTTGTTAAGAATTATGGGAGAATAGCAGCACCTCTAACAATATTATTGAAGAAAGATGCATTTTCATGGACTCCTGAAGCAACTAAGGCCTTTGAACATCTTAAAGAGGCAATGTGCCTAGGACCGGTCCTAGCTACGCCAGACTTCACAAAAACCTTTATTGTGGAATGTGATGCCTCGGGAAATGGAATTGGTGTTGTTTTAATGTAGGAAGGAAGACCCAATGCTTTTGAAATTCGTCCAATTAAAGGAAAGTATTTACAGAAACCTATTTATGAGAAGGAAATGTTAGCAATACTGCATGCACTAAAGAAATGGATAACTTACCTAATGGGAAGACACTTCAAGGTAAAAACTGATCATGATAGTCTTAAACACTTTTTGGAACAAATACTATCTTCAGAAGAGCAGCAAAAATGGGTCACAAAGATGTTGGGTTATGACTTTGAAATAATCTACAAAAAAAGGAAAGCTTAATGTTGTTGCAGATGCACTCTCAAGAAAGAATGAAGAGGTGGAAGCATTGCTTTGTGCCATTTCTATTATCCAACCAGATTGGATAACCGAAGCAAGAGATGAATGGAAGAAGGACAAAGATGTATGGACACTCATTCAAAAGTTGCGGCAAGATCCTAGTACATCTGATACATTTAGTTGGAAAAATGATTCCTTATGGTACAAAGATCGCTTATATCTTTGTAAGAATTCCCATCTAAAACAAAAGATTCTTCTGGAATTGCACACTTCTCCTTTAGGAGGACACTCGGAATTTTTAAAAACTTACCACAGGGTGAAGAAAGAATTTTTTTGGGATGGCCTTAAATCTGATATTCAAAAGTTTGTGGCGGAATGTTTGGTTTGCCAGCAGAATAAAGTTGAGACAATTAGGACCCCGGGACTTCTACAACCTTTATCCATTCCAAGTCAACGTTGGGAGGAGATTTCAATGGATTTTATCACAGGTTTACCTAAGTCCGAAGGAAAGAGTGTCATCATGGTGGTAGTTGATAGACTTACCAAGTATGCACACTTTTGTTCATTATCTCATCCATTTAAAGCAAGTACAGTTGCTACTACATTTATGGATAGAATTCAAAAGCTACATGGAAGCCCAAGGGTTATTGTGAGCGACAGAGATCCCATTTTTATTGGAAAATTTTGGACGGAGTTATTTTCTTGTTTGGGTACTCAATTAGCTCATAGCTCATCTTATCATCCTCAATCTGATGGTCAAACTGAGATAGTAAATAAATGGTTGGAAGGATATCTTCATTGTTTTGTATCTGATAAACAAACACAATGGGTCAAGTGGTTACCTCTCGCTGAATGGTGGTATAACACTTCCTTCCATACTGTAGCAAAAATGACCCCATTTATGGCACTTTATGGATGTCATCCACCATCCATCACATCATCTTTAAGGGAAAATTCAAAGGCTCAAGGAGTGGAAGATCACATTGAGAATCAGCAAGAAGTTCTCCAACTCTTAAAGGATAACCTGAATTTGGCACAAAATCGAATGAAACAACAGGCAGATCAACATCGCAGCAAGAGAAGTTTTGATGTTGGAGATTGGGTATTTTTACGGCTACAACCATACAAACAAATGTCCCTCAAGCAAGCTAAATAGGATAATAAATTATCTCCAAAGTATTATGGTCCTTACAAGGTGTTGCAAAAGATTGGTACTATGGCATACAAATTGGAGCGTCCTACTTCTTCGCGAGTGCATCCAATTTTCCATGTTTCATGCTTAAAGAAGGTTATAGGTAAAAATCTTCCAGTTCAAACAATATTTCCAGAACTTGATGAGGAAGGAAAAATCATATTGGAACCTGAAGCGATCACGAAAACAAGAAATCGACATCTACGAAATCAATCAATTTCAGAGTATCTCATCAAGTGGAAGAACTTACCCACTGAAGATTCTACATGGGAGGATGAGAAGTTTATACAGAAGCACCTAGAGCTACTCAAGCATTGAGGAAAACACTTTTTTGAAGGAGAGGGGCATGTTAGGTCCCTATATTACTAGTATAGTCCCTTATTGTTATTAGTGTAACCCCTTTATTGTTATTATTGTACCCTTGTAACCCCCATTTTTTTATTATTGTGCCCTTAAATTATTATTGTTAGGTCGGCTAGGATTACATTGTGGCCCACTAGGATTACATTATGGCCACATGGACTCCTATATATATAGAAAGGAGGTTTTGTAAATTGAAATCATCCAATAATTGTTCATTTATGTAATGTATTGGAGGTTGCCCCCTTGAAGTGGCTTATTTCTAAGGCGTTGATATCTCTTTTCTTCTATTTTTGGAGCTGGTTACACAATAGATTTTCTCCGTAATCAAGTGGTATCAGAGCACAACTTTGAATTGAGGTTACGGATTGAGGCTCCGTTGTACAAGAGAAATTGCTGAGTACTACATTTTTGAAGCTACGTTGTTGAGAATTTTTCTATGGTACGCTAAGAAACATTATTGTGGAAAGTGGGTGGAAATGTGAAGTTAGTGAGCCAAAATTGAATCAAATATTGTGCGCTAGAGATGGTGTGTGCTACAGAAAATTTGAATGCAATAAAAACTTATATGGAGAGTGTGGAAGATAATTCAACAGCGTGGAGATAAGCTAATTAAAATGTGTGGAATTCAACAACGCTGACCCAAAAACATGAAGCCTGAGGAAGCCACCTGCACAAACCAGCATTAAGAAGATATATGGAGGAAAGATCATGCTCCTGCAAATCATATGCATTGATTTGAAGGATAAATTGAACTGGTTTGTATGCAAATATTCGTTTCGATGCTTGCGTGGTTGAGGTATACAATTTACAGAGTGTGTGGTTCCATTAAATAATTACTTAAATAAGTCTCTCTTGAGGTCTCATAATTGTAAAATCTTTCCAAAATTGAGATTCTGAAGTTTTCTCACCTATTATTGGTCAGAATTGTGGTGATGGAGTATTCCTTTCGATCCATTTTTGAGAGGAGCGCTTGATCACAGAATCCATATATATGTAGCATGATGCGTTTTGGCTTTTGTGCATGATGCACTTTGGCTATCTACAAAGAAGAGACATGATGCCTAAGAGTGAATTATAAATGCGCATTGCTACAGTGATAGCCTGCGCATGGAAAAGTGTTCAGTGACTCATTTTTATGGTTGGATTAATTCGTTGCATAATTCAGAGAGACAAGTATGCTGAGGTTGAACAATTTATAGAAGTTGAGTGTATCAATCACAATTCATTATTTAAGACCGATAATTTAAGGAATTTGATTTGTAAACCATTTCCTCAGAAGATTCGTGCGACCAATTGATGGAGGATCAAATCCAGTGAATAATTTTTTGATTAGATCCATCAGTTAGGTATCAGAGCACATCATGTAAAGGATTAGCATCACGAAAGGAAACATTATGTTCCATGTGGTTGCTTCACATCACTAATGAAAGCTGAGAAGATGACAATAATGAGTCCTTGAGCTGTATCCTCTCTTTCATCATAAAATTTATCAAAGAAACATGTACAACAGAAGGCGAGACAAGGAACCAGAGAGGAGTGGTCAAATCTGTCGAAGGAGCATATTTAATGATTTTTTCTTTAAATAATTGAAAATATAGAAGTATATTGGTAATAAGTAGGAATTTAATTTTCTGTGAAAATTTGGAGCAGAGCCACATTGTATGAAGGAAATTATTTATTTTGAAAGCACTACAGGGGAATGGAAATCCCGTGTATTTGGTTCTCACAACTGTGTGGAATTCAGTGTATTTGATTTTTTGCATGAAGTGTATAAAATCTCCGAATCTGCCCTCTATCCAAGTTCTGTTGTAGTGTGAAGCAACCTAATGGGTTGAAAACATAGGGAAGCAGCCTTGCATGAAGAAATTTGCATGGAGTAGTTGCATCATTTGAAAAGGCAAAAGCAGGAAGAAAGCTTTAGAGAATCAAAGGTGCAACAAAAGTGAAGTGGAAAAGAAGGGAAACCATATTTTAAATGTGACTGAGGTAAATATTGTTTTTTTTTTATTGAATTTGGAAGACTGATGATTGCATGACTTAAGTTTGAAGAAGAAGTGAAGAGAGATGGAAGGTAAATCTACTTTGAGAGAAAGTAGATCATATTTTCTTTAAAGACATATTGACAATATTGTTCTAAGGTATACAAAGCATTGATAACTGCAACAGTAAATGTGGAATTAGCAGAAGTGGAAATTGCAGTAGCAGCATATGGAATAGAGATTGGGAAATGAGGTATGGTCTTCTTATTAATTTTTGATGAATTACTCATTACAAGTAGCAGCATTAGGATTTTTTATTGATTGTAGCTAGAACAATAAAAGTTTTGATGATGATGAACCTATCGCACTAGAGGTTGGAAGGAAGGAGAGAGGTCGCTGAGTGCAAAAGAGCAGAGAAGCTCTAGAAGGTTCAAGAGGGTGAACCAAGAGATTAAATACCTGGGAAGAAATCAAGCTTCGAGAGGAAGCTTGATAGGGTATTTAGTAAAAAAAGGAGAATTGCAGATCACCAAGATGAGCATGGATGAGCTCGTGAGAGGAATGATCATGGAGGATTAGAGAAAAGGTTTAGATAATTGCCATAAAGGTAAGACTGGTAATTAAGAGCATGAGATAAGTCTTGCAGTGATGAGTGCACAATTGGATATACTACATGGATGGCTATAAGAGAAATAGAATGAAGTTCGAAGACATGGATGGCGAATGATTAAATGGGTCAAATGGAGCCTATTGCGAAAGAAATGGAATTCCAAGGCGATAAAAAAATTCATAGAACTTGAACAAAGAAATATTGCTTTTTTGGAGAAGGAGAGACTCAAAGGAATTGAGTCACAGCAAAGAGGATTTACTGAAACCCAGAAAGTCCCTTGTGAAAGAATGGTTCCTGAAGCATCAAACAAGGCCAAAAGGTCTTGTATTTTTAAAACTTATAGCTTGTTTATATGTGTAAGTAAAGTAACAAATGATGAGGTTGTTGCTAAGAAAGAGAAGAAAAATATGATAGCTAATGACCATAGAAAAGACCCAAAAAGAAATTATGGTCAAGAAGAAGTTTTGTGTGAACCTGAAGGAATTAGGATGATTGTTTTTCATTCCATGAAGTTGAATTTTCAACTCAATGAGAGAAGGAAACATAGGTATAGGATTATCACTTATGTGAACCAGAACAAAGAAGAATCTTTGGAGAGGATGACAAAGACGCTAGAAGATATTTGATGCCTGAAACATCAAATGAGGCTAGAGAGACTTGTATTTTAAAATATGATAATTTGTGTAAAAGTTTGGTCACAGGTGTAGGAAAATCATCTACAACTGATATGAAGATAGAGGGAAAGGAAGAAGAACAAAATCTAAATTTTTTTCTAAGCACAGATGAAGTCTGACATTCGGATGTTATCCTTGAGAGGTATGATGCTGAAATAGATTTGCTGGAAAGGTTGCCAGAATAATCTAAGTCAAAGAAAGAACCTCAGATAAACAATGTAATTTTTACGTTTAATGATTTTGAAGATGAAATGAAATTTTCATAAGAATGTTTAGAGAGAAGTGCAGATGAAGAAGACTCAGTGAAGGAAAAGAAGCAGATTGTAGAACCACACAACAATGGTACAAATGAAGATAACTTGCAAGGAAGAAGACATTTTTTTATGAAATGAAGTATGATGAAGAGGGAGATAAGAATTTTGAAATTCTTAACTTTGAACAAAATGATGAGTATTTAAATGTTGAAATTGAGAAATTAAAGAAGTTGATGATGAAAGTAACCGACAAAAGGTACATGAATGTGAAGGAGATAAACAACATCACAAATAAAATGATGATAGTAGAATTTATCAGCAGGATGAAAGGAAAGCTACAACATAAAATTTGGAGACTAGGAGAAAGAAATATGACAGGTACAAAAACACAACAGCATGGAGAAGAAAAACTGAAGGACCAACATCCAAATAAATTGTGGGATCCTGGAGGTAGCAAGTCATTAAGACTTGTAGTTGTCACATTACTATATAAAAGTGACAGGTCTCATATACAGGAGTTTATGAATTTTTATTTTCTACATCGGGAGTTTGATGCAGGAGAATACTGCTCAGAAAATCATTGTATATTTGGTTGACTTAGGGGTGTGATGTTTTTAATTTATTAATTATAAGTTTGTAAATTTTTAATAAATTAAGTGAGAAATATGTATGTGAGGCTTTAATATAAATATTCTCACATTATTGAGAATACAAGAGATATTAGCTTTATGAAGATCACATAAAAAAATCTTAGGGAATCTTAGAATATGATTTAGTTGAGTTGTTAAGATCCTCAAGGGATCATTGAGAGATTTTATGAATTAGTTGAGTGATCTATGGAGAATATCATGGATTTAGAATAATCCCTAACTATGTAATTATTTCTATAAATGTAAGCCTACATATGGGAAATGGGGAGGTGAAGTAGAGGTAGGCGAGTGAGTGTGTGTAAGAGTGATGAAACATGTAGGAGGGCGATGGCTCGAAATGTCCATATATTTGTATATCAAGCCATTTAAATTTGAATCCATTTATAGATAATGTTGGTTTGGTTTTAAGTATCTTTGAAAATTGTCTTGGTATCTTGTAAATGTTATGGTAAATACTTCTACGTGATTGCGCCGAGAGGCGCATTCTACAGCCCAGTATGACCCCGATGTGTAAGTATGTCGGAAGCCAAAAAAAAATGTCGACTTGAACAATAAATTACATAAACATATACATAAATAATTAAACATTCATTAAAAAAAAATTTAAACTATATAAACTTAAAATATGAAGAGGTTTACTAACACTCAAAAAAGTGATATGGTAAATAAGTAAAATATAAGTAAACCATAAGTATGGTAAATAAATAAAACCTCTTTTTATATTACTCAGGAGGTATGGTAAATAAATAAAAATATAAATAAACTAGAGGTATGGTAAATAAATAAAACTGATTTTTATATTTACCCAATAAACCACTTTATATTTACAAAAACTCAAAAAAAGGTTTTATTAATAATACCATGGGCAAATACCATGGGCCAAATAACATATTTATAAAAGAGGTATGGTAAAGAAATAAATATAAAAGAGGTATAAAGAGGTAAGGTAAATAAATAAAAATATATCAAATACGATTATAAATCAACATCTAATTATATATGAAGTATAAGGGTCAAATACCATGGACCAAATTATTATTAATACCATGCAAAAAAAAAACATTATTAACCCTAAAATTAATATTAAAATATTAATATTATTAAATTTAATATGTTTAGATTAATACAATATTAAATTTATTATATTGTAATATATATTAATATATCATGATATATGATAGAGGTGGAGAAATAGGGGGGATGACAAGGGAGATATGGAGATAAATTGAAGGATAGGGGAGAAGAGGAATGAAGAGACAGAGAGGGAGAAGAGTGAGAGAGTTAGAGAAGGGTAAGAGAGGGAGAGAGAGAGAGAGACATAAAGATGGAGGTGGGAGAGAGATAAGGAGAGAGGGAGGGAGAAGGAGAGAGGATTTGAGGGTATGGAGTGAGAGAGAGAGAAAGAAGGGGGAAGGGATAGGGAGGTAGGAGAGAAAGGGAGAGAGAGAAAGGATGAGAGGAGGAGGAGGAGGAGAGAAGGAGGGATAGAGATATGGAGTTGGAGGTGGAGTGAGGAAAGGAAGAAGAAATACATAGAGAGGGAGTGACAAGGGAGATATGGAGAGAGAGTGTGTATGCTTATGGGTGAGATAAATATACATAGGAGTGATGGACACAAGGGGGGAGAGAAGGATAAAGGGAGAGAAACAATAAGATAGTTGGAGAGTGAGATAGAGTGATGGGGGAAGAGAGAGGATTGGAGGACAGAGAGAGAGAGAGAGAGAGAGAAAGAGAGGAATGATGAGAGAGAGGAAGAGAGTGATGGGGGAAGAGAGGATTGTAGGGGAGAGAGAGAGAGAGACAGAGAGAGAGAGATGGGGGAAGAGAAAGGGAGGTAGGAGATAAAGGGAGAGAGAGGAAGGAAAAGAGAGGGGACTTGAAAGAAAGGAGGAGAGTGGGGAGGAGAGAGGGAGGGATAGAAATATGGATTTGGAGGGGGAGAGAAAGATGGATTGAGATATGGAGAGAGAGAGAGATGTGGGAAGAGAAAGGGAGGTAGGAGAGAAAGGGAAAGAGAGGAAGGAAAAGAGAGGGGACTTGAAAGAGAGGAGGAGAGAGGCGAGGAGAGAGGGAGGGATTGAGAGATGGAGATGGATGAGGAGAGGGGGATGGAAGAAGAAATACATAGAGAGTGAGTAGTGGAGAGAGAGGGGGAGTGAAAAGGGAGAGATGAAGAGGGAGTGTGTATGTTTTGGGGTGAGATAAAGAGAAAAATAAGGGGATATGGAGAGAAGGGGAGAGAGAAGGAGAGAGAGAGGAATGTGGTAACAAAGTTGGAAGGTGAAGATAGAGAGAGAGAGGGGGGCGGAGAGAAAGGAAGAGAGAGAGTGAAGAGAGGTAGGGAAAGAGATCTGAAGATGGAGAGGGAGAGAGGGGGAGATAAGAATAAAGACATAGAGGTTGAAATATGGAGAGAGAGAGAGAGAGAGGGAGTGAGAAAGAAGATGGAGAGAGAGGGAGAAAGGGTAGCAGGAAGGAAGAGAGATAGAAGCGAGAGAGAGGGAGGGAAGGGGAAGAGAGAGAGAGAGAGAGAGAGAGAGAGAGAGAGAGAGAGAGGAGGAGGAGGAGGAGGGAGTGATAGATATATAGATAGATTGGAGAAAGAGAGTTTATGTTTTGGAGTTGATATAGAGAAATAGAGTGAGATATAGATATAGATGTAAGGTGAAGAGAAAACAAGATAAATGGAGAGAAGGAGGTAGGGACAAGGAAATTGATAGATATGGTGTGAGAGAGAGTGTGTGTTTGGTGGGGTGAGATAAAGAGAAAAAGGAGAGATGGAGGGATATGTAGATATATATGGGGGAGAGAGGGAAGAAGATTTATTTCCGTAGATGCATTGATTTCAGTGTAGATGGTGATTTCTAATCCTATTTGATTTCTTGCACTAGATGAATTGATTTTGGTGTAGATGTTGATTTCTAATGATATTTGATTACTTACACTAGATGGATTGATTTTAATGTACATGATTTCTAATCCTATTTGATTGCTTGCACTAAATGCATTAATTTTAGTGTAGATGATGATTTCTAATCCTATTCGATTGATTTCACTAGATGCATTAATTTTAACGTAGATTTTGATTTTTTGTTATATTTGATTTCTTGCACTAGATGAATTGATTTCAATGTATATTATTTTTAATCCTATTTGATTCCTTGTGTTGAAAGAATTGATTTCAGTGTAGATGGTGATTTCTAATCCTATTTGATTTCTTTCACTAAATGCTTTGATTTCAGTGTAGATGGTGATTTCTAATCTTATTTGATTGCTTGCCCTAGATGCATTAATTTCAATGTAGATGTTGATTTCTAATTATATTTGATTGCTTGCACTAAATGCATTGATTTAAATGTATATGGTTTATAATCCTATTTGATTTCTTGCACCAAATGCATTTATTTCAGTGTGGATTGTGATTTTTAATCCTATTTGATTGCTTTCACTAGATGCATTGATTTCAACGTAGATGTTGGTTTTAAATCCTATTTTCCTACTTGCACTAATTCATTTATTTGAGTGTAGATGTTGATTTATAATCATATTTGATTACTTGCATTAGATGCATTGATTTTAGTGTAGATGTTGTTTTCTATTATTATTTGATTTCTTGCATTAGTTGCATTGATTTTAGTGTATATGTTGATTTCTAATTTGATGTAATTGGATGTAGGTTGGTACATCAATTTTAAAGTCATTGGATTAATAGTGTGTGTGCAATGATTTCAGTGTAAGCAAAAAAAGTTATTGACAATGTACATTGATTTTTGTGTTATACTAATTCAACCTATTAATATTGGAGAGCGAGCGAAATATTTAAATGGTTTATGATTCCAACTATCTTTTTCAAATAACCAATATGAAAATATGACAAAACTAACATGGGTGAAAATAAGAATAGTAGAAGAAAATAGTTTGAAATCGATCACAATGAAGACTATTCGTAATTGACTACATTCTTATTATTCACAGTTTCTATCATTCAATATTATTACATTGTCACTTTGCATTCAAAATTTTATTTCATCATTAAAATTATTTTACAATATTTATCATCTCAACAAACTGAGGTAACTAATCAAATTTAAAATTAAAATGACTCAATAAATCTCAGACATATTTAACATATTTAAAATGGTTATGTTAATATTAGATGTATTTACATATTATTGATAAAATTAGGCATATGTTCCTGATATTATTGATAGATTTTCCTTGGTCGCACATGACTGAAACCAGCCTAAATCCATCTTAACTCCGGATCTATCAAGCGCCGAGAGGGATCAAATCTCTCGAGGTGAAAACCTTTCCTCAATTTTTGCACTCAAAAAAGAGGTTTTCACCTCGAGAGATTTGATCCCTCTCGGCGCTTGATAGATCCGGAGTTAAGATGGATCTAGGCTGGTATATGATTTGAATTTGGGAATCTTTGAATCTGGGATGTTTTGAAGAGAATGTATTTGTTTTTGCGTGGAATGGACAAAACTTAAAAATTCACTAAATTGTGAATTTACAGAGATATGATGATTGCTCTGCGTTGAGCAACATTAATGAAATATTACAAATTCTTCTATTTGATGAAATCACTATTGGAGGTTTGTTATGCAGAAATTGTGTTAAACTCTATGTAGATCAACTCAAACCTAGAGAAATGAAAAAGATAGAATACTGTATTCAACATGTCCTGGAATGTAACATCTCGTATTAATGTCATGGAAACTTGTAGCGGATTTGGGATCTCTGAGTTTGATAATTCTAATCTGTATTTTCATTAAAGATAAGTTGTTTTCTATTGGAGGATTCCTTTGGGAATTTTTCTTTAACCTAATGATTTATTAAGAAAATTCTTACAAGGCAAGAGTGCTGGTGTGATGACGATTATCCTTACTTTCTTTAGGTATGAAAATTGGGGATCGTTCCACCAGTGATGTAATTGTAAGATTGAGGACATTCGATGGAAAAGTCGACTGGTTTTACTGCCATCCAGAAATATTAGTAAAACAAAGAAAATATTTTGCAGAGTGTCTTTCAGATGACTAACCATATGCCACTTTTTGGATTCTAGATTTGAAATCGAGTATTTTCAGCGATAATCCATGTGATATTTGGGTTTTTTTCTATAAGGATTTTGATCTAAGATTTTCGCGAATTTTCAGCTCCCAGATTATGTGGAAACCCTTAAATCCCTTCCACATCATCCTTAAATGTTTGTAACAACTTTACGATTGCAGCTTATGGGACAGTTTTAGCAGAATTTGGTGTTGCAATGACAGATTTTAGTTGAGTTTGGGTATTGATTTTGGCTTAAATTGCTCCCATGGAGCTCGATCTAGCCTACACATGCAGCTTCTGGGGCAAGGAAAATATCCCAAAGGTAAGTCTTTCACTGTAAAGATTTTGTGAATTTGACAGATCAGATTTGCTCCGTCATCATCTGCTAATGAATGTGGCATATTTCTTTGGTTGATTCATGAGCTAGCTATGATTTTTTCCTACTTCTAACTTTTTGAGACAAACCCATTATAAGATAAAACAATGAATTTTGATTAGTAACAACCTTGGTGGGTACACTATAACCCACTTTCCTAAGTCACAAGACATGAGTAACCTATTATTTCATTTATGTTAAGCAACACTTTTAAACTTATATTTTTTTATTTCGATATTTATTAGGCCATTTCAAAATTTATATTTGAACAAATCCATATATTTATTATTATTTTAATTACAAGAACTTCTAATTAATGTTTGTGTACCATCCGTAAGGTCCATTGTAGTGAGTGGAATTTTACAATGTGAAGGTTGAATTTGCAAAAATGCTCACCACTAGTTTGTGTATTAATTATCATGGAGCAAACACAATAGTGGATAATTGGATATACCTGATTACAAAGAAAATGCAACTCAATCATCTAAGAGGTTTCCATTATTTTGATCAATTGAATTTTTTGATATTATTATCCTATATAATTATTTTTGTTTAAATTTTAATTAATGACATTTTAATGTTTTGTAGAATTAAGGAGGAAAAGGTGAAGACAAATATGGAAGGTTGGTCATAAATTTTATTTTGGGTAAATAATAGTAGAAAAATTGAGGAGCATAAAAATGTTGAGAGGAAACAAGTTGCACATCTTTCTAGGATTTTTGAAGCGTAGGTTTGCACCCTCTTGAGGCACACACGAGTGTCCTTTTTTATATTATAATTATATTATATCTTCTTTTGGAAGTTATTGTAATAATAGTCATTATTCTAATTATAAATTTGAATGTAAAATTGTATTTGATATGGGTGCCTCGTTTACTCAAGATAATGTGGAGGATACAAAAATTGACAATGAAGAAAGGACATTTCATAGTGGAAGTTATAATTTATTTCTTAAACACTTTTTCTATAGTATTCTCTGCTCAGTTGTTGCAAATGGTTTTCTAATGTGTTCCTACTATTTCATTGTATCTATGAATATTACATTTATAGACGATATTTTCCATGTGTTGAAATAAGAGAAAGTGGATGCATTTGTTGGATGTTAAAACCTCCAAAATTGGAAGATGGGTGTGTAGCATACTTTTTATGATATCAATATGTTGTATATACATGTTATGTAGTCAACACCTTGCTATAAACAATGTGTGGTGTTGTTGATATGTGGAGGATTTGGTAGGACTAAAGGTCCTTCATGGGCTTGATAAAGTAATGGAAGGAGGGGAAGTTGTATTGATACTTGAGGATCAAAATGTTCTTATTGGTAATGATATTAATGATGGTATGTTGAGTTTGTGTGCCAAGTCCTAAATTTTTAATTTACATAATTTGGTAATTTTATCCCTATTTATATTATGTTTGTTTATTGAAGAATCACTCATGATGTTGTCATGCTACTGCAACGATTGATATGCTTGAAAACATTGAAATTGGAGATAAATATGCAATAAATGAAGCCTACAGAGAGGAAAAAAAGAAAATTGGGATATATGAAGACAAGTAAACTAGATATTTAGTTGATAATTAATTTTATAAATGTTTTTACTTTTTAGCTTACAAATTTCTCACTATTTTTTTTGTGACATATTTCAAAATGATATGAATACTGTGAAATCAATTCTTCCTCAATATGAAGACCCTTTTAAGGAGGAGGTAGTTTTTACTTGGATGTTCTGATCTAGTACTGTTGATATATTTAATATGTTCACTTCTTTTCTAAGATATTCAAGGCTTTAGTATTTGATTTGTACCAAGTTTATATGAAAATTTTGCAATTTTATTTTCAAGGGTTAACTATAGATCAAATGGGAGGTAAAGCCCATAAAAAACAAAATGCGGTACATGGGATTCAATTTTTTGATAACAATTTTATAGTAAGTGTTACATAGTAATTTGTCACCGTCCCTGCAATCCTCCGTCCCACACATTGGAGGGCCTTTCCCGTGACCTGTGAGCAGTGACATGACCTGAAACCACTTTCATGGCATCCCCCTTGACAAGGAAAATCATTCCTCTAAAGAAATTTTCCTTTGAAAAACCCTAAAACCAGATCTTTTGGCCTTGGCGCGACCAGCCAGTTCAGTCCTCATGCCAATGGGGAAAATCCACCAAAGAGGGCGCGCCAATTGATGCTCTGTCCCAGTGTCTTGCTTGCGCCAAGATTAATAAGGATTTTTTAAAAAAAATAAATGGCGGAAGTTTGATTCCAACAAACTCCTGAACGAGTCTCTAAAATAAGTTGGGAGGTTTGGCTCTGGATCTTCATGTAGGGGAGGTAGTTTTCCACCTATCATAGAAGCTTCCTTGAGGATAGGGCCAATCCCACAATTGTAGGGATCCCAACTTCCCTTCCACTATTTATATAAGCTTGCCATTTTTCCTTAGCAAGCAAGTAGTCTTAGTAGTAGTCCTAGTAGTCTTAATAGTCCTGATAACACTAGAGGAGAGCTGACCTTATAGCAAGGAGACTATCGCTAGACAGCCTTTGAGAGCCAAGTCGAAGAGAGAGAGCTTTGTCCCATTTCCGACGAGCTTCATTGAGACGTGCTCTTTGTCCCATTTCCTTTCACATTTTAATGATAAGCGACTTTGATTATGGTTTCATTCATGTGTCTTTGTTTCTGATGCAATGAATTACATCCTCTCTGACTGATGTATGGTTACAAGATTTATATTCTATGTTGTGTATTATTGTGTTTCTTCTCATGTGTGCGGGTGTTCGGACGTGCTAAGCGAAAGGATCGTGATCTGCCAAAGTAAAGGATGGGAAGCATCATCCTTTCTCCGACGACCATTGCATAGGACCTGAGGTAGGAAATTCATTATGTTTTGTCATTTTTTTAAGTAGAGACCTGCGTCACTGTGTGTTTGATTGTTGCTAGACCTGATCTGGGCTAGTAGGGATCGCTTTTGTCCGCAGAGGGGATTTACCTCTCCAACAAACTGGAGACTCCGCTTGGGATCAGTGGTAGTTAGTCCTTCTTCCGTTTGGGTTGTTTTTTGGCTTTTGGTTGATTTATTTGCTCTTCTAGTTCACCCTCCTTGGTGTTAGACCCCTGTTTAGCCCTACAGGATCAGATTTCACCTCTTCTTTTCCGAAATTTTCATCTTTTCATGGTTGGATTGATTGGCACGGTTTCCACCCTGAAAGTCATGCCCATTGGTGCAAGTTGCCAGTTCATCACCTGTGCCATCCCTTGTCTGGTGTGGATTACAGCCAGACAGTCGCACCATTTCCTGTAGGTGCTAGGTTTTCCCTTGTTCGGGAGTTTTTTTGGTCAGTACTTTTTCTTCTGGGTTATTTTTAGATTTTGCTTGAAGTGGTGAGTCTGGTCTTGGTTGGGAGAAATTCTTTGTTTTTTCATTTTCAGGCATTGGCGCTTGTTGTCAGTTAAAAACCCACGCTAATTGGCCATTGGCGCAAGTTTTCAGTGAGCAAGTCGCGCCAGTTGGTGCTAGTTTCACCCACCAAAGTCGTGCCACTTTCAGGGTGTGTGAAAATTGAGACTTTTTCCCTAAATCGTTCACCAGTGTGTCTTTCCCTTCTGGTCTTTTCCCTGTATGAGCATAAATTACATTGCTCATTGTTTAGCTAAAATGTCTTCTTTCCATGATTGGTTGATGTAAAAGGGAATGAATGCATTGTTTTGATCTCATGCTTTGGAAGTCCTCTTTGTGTTTGACCTCATATGTCTTGTTGCCTTTTGAGGAAATTCGTTACAAAATGTAAAAAAAAACGATTGCATTCTTAGTGTTTTTTTACATATCTTTTGCATTCATCCTTCATTAAGAAGATTTGTGTTCATTTAGTTTTCATCTTAGAGTTTTCTTTTCGTTAAAATGCATTAGATCACATTGCATTGAAAAGTATTTTTGAGATTTATCATTGAACTTAGATCACATTGTTTAATGATTAAAAGCTAAAAAATGCATTGAGTGCATTCTTACCATTTGAAAGGAAAAAGGAAATTGTGCATAGATTACAATTGCACAGTTTTCAAAAACAGAATTTTGCATAGATTACATCGCATAATTCGCATTGTTGAATGTTTTAGATTACTTTTGGATAGTGAAAGTCATCTAGTTTGGAAAAAGTTTCGTTTTCAGTATTTCTGTTTGTTGCATCATTGTTTGAAGCTCTTGCCTTAACTAGATAGCATTCATTGAATTGAAAGATTTCTTTTCTCATATAGCTGCATATAAGAGATTGTCAGATGACATACTGTAGGGCCTTGAAATTGAAACATAATTTGAAGATCAACTCTAAAATTTATTCAATTTACCTTAAGGAAACATTGAAACATTAACAAAATATCTATAGGTCTAGGCTAGTGACGTGTTCTGGCATCGTTAAACCTAGTAGCTGTCATTCACCTCTTAGCTTTAGACAGCACTAGTATAGACTTGTGCTCCTCGTACCATTGCATATATAATGGGAGACCCCACTAGGTTGCAATCTTGTTATCCATAGGAAGGCGAGTTTGTCGCCTTGTAACCGTGATACAACAAACACAACATTCAGGGATACTACCTGCACGTACGGAAAGTCCTTGGTCATTTCTCTTTCATTTGATCACCAAGGTGTATATAGCAGTTCATGGAAACTTGGTACACCTCTTACCTAGATTACCAGAGTAGTCAGTTTGATCTTTACTGACTCCCTAAATTTTAAAAGATCATCAAGCACTTGTCCTTTCACGCGTGTTTCCAAACTGAAAGCAATAGAGTCATATTTTACTTGTTCCTCGACTCTTAAAACATGAAACAATGAATTTTTGGTTTCAATGTCATAAAATTAATAGCCCACGAAATATTCCTGGTTAGATTTTTTGTCCTTAGTGTTTTATTTCAAGTCATTTCCGATGGCAAATTTTTCGGAGTTCACCAACCAAGGAATCCCCTTTGATGGGAATCCTGATCCTTTTCCTCCTTTTGGAAATGCTGGTGCTCCTTATATGGCAACGTTGTCCCTTCTTGGGTTAACTGTTGGGTTTCCTGTTTGGTTGTTTTCAACCTCTGTGTTCCCGAATGTCCCAGCTACCGTACCATTTGTTCCTCCACCTGAACAACGCCATGTTGATTCCAAGGTGGACCTCTCCCCTTCTTCGCCTATTTCTTCATCCTCCTCTTCTACTTCGCCTGGTGAAAGTCTAGATTCTAGTAACCAGGTGGCTAAGAAGAAGAAGAAGAAGAAGTCAGATAAAGGAGAGGCTAGCTCTGCGGCTATTGCACCTAAGAAACCATCCATTGATAAACCTTCCAACCGTCCATGGAAAGTTAAGTTCCCTTGCATGTTGTGCCAGGGAAAACATCTTCTTCGAGATTTCCATGGCATTCCCAAGGTGCTCGAAGTATGGTCCAACAGTCGTCCGCCGTTGCCTTTGGCTTTTGGGAGTCAGGTTGGGGGCACGTCTTCAGCTAGTGCTGGTAAAGATCCTAAGAAGCAGGGTAAGCTTGCCAATCCCTGTAAGTTGTGTGAAGGGCACCATGCCATTCACCTTTGTCTATATATGGATGAAGCTAAGAGAGTTTTGGACAACTCGACTGTTTCTGCACCTTGCCTTCCGGCTGGTTACAAACAACTTTCTTTGAGTCTTTCACCAGTTGATCCATCGATCAGTCAAGAGTCATCCTTGTTTGATCCTGCTCCTCTGGAAATTAAAATTGAGGAATCCATTCCCGACCAACCATTGGTCATGGGATCGGTTGAGCTGGCCCCGTCTGCGGTACACCAGGTCTTTTCCGTTGAGAATGGCTCTCACATCCCTCAGGTTCTTCTTGTTTCTTCAGATTCCTCGGGCTTGGAGAAATATTCTCCTTTCCCTATACCTCAAGAAGTTGCTCGTCCACCTCCCATGATGGAGGTCCCAGAGGATACCCCTCCCGACTCCGTGATGGAGGTCATGGAGGATGCTCCTTATTCTCCCGTAACACCAGGGGAAGACCATCTCGATTCGATGGTACCTCCTCCAAGTAGTTTGGTCTTTTCCTTTGATTGGAGTTGATTTGCGGGATACTTCCTTCTGTCTTATATGCCTTTTGAGATAACATTACAGACCTTTGATCTGGTCGTACCCAGCACCATTATGGATGAAGGCGCATCTATTAGTATTTTATCCTCAACTACCTGGCAATATTTCGGTTCGCTGCCACTTGTGCCTATTACGCAGAATCTGTTGGCATTTAACAGAGGAACTAGTCAACTGTTAGGGATCCTTCCAAAGTTTCCTGTTACTTTGGGAGGGAAAACTGTCTATATAGACGGGATGGTTGTTCTTGGCCCCTTGGAATTTAATTTACTCTTGGGTCAAGATTATACTTATGCCATGGGAGCGCTTGTCTCCTCCCTCTTTCGTGTGATGTGTTTTCCGCACCAAGGTCGGATTGTGACCATCGATCAGCTTGCGTTCTTTGGTCCCAATATGGCAGCTAGTCCACCATCATCCCTACCAGATATTTATCCACCTGTTGTATCATCCTTGCCACAAGTTAATTATGTGGCTACCTGTCCCATGCCCATATTCAGTGATAGTGCCGTTGTGCATAAGGTGTTGGGGGAATTGGGTCCTGATTTCCGAGATGTTTTCTCCCATCGGATGAGAACCTCTTGGAAGCCATGAATTCTTATTCATCATGATGAGTTGTCTTCGGAGCAGAGTTCATTTTCTTGTGTCAAGCTCCTTAAACCATGAAACAAGGTCTGTCCGAGTATAGTTTGTCTTCTGTATCAACCTCGTTAAAAAATGAAACAAGGTCATCTGAGGATAGTTCTTTTAATGTGTCAACCTCGTTAAAAAAATGAAACACATTCCCGTTCAATTTGCATCTTTTTAAGATCTCATAAAATCCCAATCGAGTCTTTCTCAGATCTCATAACTTGAACCTTCACTCCATCTGCCTTTCATATGGATTGAAGCTTGGGGGGCATGTACCTCGAATTGAGTCACCATGCTGGGGGCATGCAAATTTTTCGAGCACATTTTATCTTTGTTTCAAGATTGTGTAAAAATGAAACCAACTTCAAGTAGAGTTTTCTTATTTCAAGCTTGTGTAAAAATGAAACCATTCCCATTTTACCTCTCGTGATTCCATTTCATCAGCTTGTTTTGCGAGATGAGCCTTGGTTTTCTCACTCCATCGTCACTATCTACTTGGCCGATCATATGCCTTCACTTGGTTGTTTTACCCGTTCCTGAGGAACCACTATGATGAGTGGTCTTGTTAGCCAGCCTCTTAACCTTTACTT
The DNA here is from genome assembly GCA_034641835.2 of Pinus albicaulis. Taxonomy (NCBI): domain Eukaryota; kingdom Viridiplantae; phylum Streptophyta; class Pinopsida; order Pinales; family Pinaceae; genus Pinus; species Pinus albicaulis. Next base: position 409,075,236 of record CM076582.1, read on the forward strand.
GTTCTGAGCAGTTCCACCATTATTGGAACCAGTAGCTACCCTTTATAGCACTCGTTCCTCTAGGAGGAGTCAACTTTCAGCTCTTTTCTAACTCTTAAAAAATGAAAATATTGCCGAGTCGCTTGTCGTTTTGATCTTGCTAAATTGGCTGCGAAATGACATCTACCCAGTATACATTTACCACTTTTTCGGGTTGGGATAGATTATTTACAAAAAAGGAATACCCTAGCCTATTGCGACTAGGAGGTTTTCTTAGACACAGTTTTCTACCTTTTCGGATTTGAGGAACTATCTATGAAAAGGGACCATTGGAGTTTACTTTTCCGTTGTCTTTTCAAACTCTCTAAACATGAAAAGACACCGATTTCTTCCTTTGTCAGACTCGTTAAAACTTGATGACATCGGATTCCGTCGTAATGATGATACTCGAGTTCCTCCTTCGTAGGGCTCGTTAAATGTACTAGGTTGGATTTGTCCAAAGGACAAACTTATATCACAAGCATATGCTATCCCCTTCAAGCTTGTTTTCAAAAATAATTGGGGTAATCGCCAAAAATGGTGGGGAAAAATGAAACCAGTATCATAGTCATGTTGGCAGTATGTCGCTCTTGAACATGGCACTTGTCTGCATTTCTGTCGGGTTGGGGACATCTCATCTCATTATCTGCTTGCCTCCATGGTTTTGGGTAATCTCTTTTGACTGCTCATCTATTCTTTTCCACGTCACCATGACCTCAGATCCTTTGATGTCAAATACTACCAAATCCGATGTCGTGCCGCCGATATATTCAAGAGAATTTAGCCTCTGCAGTTTTCAACCTCCCTTTGGTTCTCTGTCGATCTTGATTCAGAAACATTATGTCCCTCTGTCTCATGTAGATGATGTGGGAAAAATTATGGCCCACCTTCGATCAAGGTCACTTCCTGTCAACTTCATCTCATTATCCAGGAAGTTGTTCTAGAGACTCCCATCAGGTAACTTGGAGCCTACATGCCTCAATGGAAAGTTCTTCGCATTCGATGTAAGGTTTTCATTATTGACCTTTGATCGGATGATTCTGCGGGTGTTCGAAGCCAACTCACTGTTCACATTCCGTGGATTGTACCTCATGTAACTTGAGAGCCATCGTCATTATTGGTGTTTTCTCTCGTGTTTGTTAATGGCTTGCATCATTGGTTGGAAATCAGACGATGTTCTCGCATGTTCGACTTCAACTCACTTATTCACATGCTTGAACTTGTACTCTGTTCAGGTCGAGATGGAGCGCAAGACCTTGGATTTTGTCTGATGGAATCCAGGTTGCGGGTTTTTGGGGATTATCATGATTGATTACATGACTCATTGATTGGATGGCTGCGACCATACCTGAGTCTACTTTTTGATCCTACTTTACTGGATGGTTGCGTCCATACCTTGGATTCTGATTATTGTACACTCTATTATGGATGGATGCGCCCATACCACATATCATGTATTTGAGATATCAGTTGTGTTTGTCTACACAGGTTTTCCGACGACAGTGTTTTTAGTTGGGCACATTCTCATAAAGCATTTCACCTCTCTCTCTCTTTCGGGCCTTACGATTTAGGGGGCATCCTTTACACAGTAATTTGTCACCATCCCTACAATCCTCCATCCCACACATTGGAGGGCCTTTTCCATGACCTGTGCATAGTGACATGACCTGAAACCACTTTCATGGCATCCCCCTTGAAAAGGACAATCATTTCTCTGAAGAAAGTTTCCTTTAAAAAACCCTAAAAACATATCTTTTGGCCTTGGTGCGACCAACCAGTTCAGCCCTCGTGCCAATGGGGAAAATCCACCAAAGAGGGTGTGCCAACTAGCGCTCTGTCCCAGTGTCTTGCTCACGCCAAGCTTAATAAGGATTGTTTTTAAAAATAAATGGCGGAAGTTTGATTCCAACAAAATCCTGAACAAGTCTCTAAAATAAGTTGGGAGGTTTGGCTCCGGATCTCCATGTAGGGGAGGTAGTTTTCCACCTATCATGGAAGCTTCCTTGAGGATAGGGCCAATCACACAATTGTAGGGATCCAAAATTCCCTTCCACCATCTATATAAGCTTGCCATTTTTCCTTAGCAAGCTAGTAGTCTTAGTAGTAGTCCTAGTAGTCTTAATAGTCCTAATAACACTAGAGGAGAGTTGGCCTTATAGCAAGGAGACTATCGCCAGATAGCCTTTGAGAGCCAAGCTGAAGAGATAGAGCTTTGTCCCATTTCTGACAAGCTTCATTGAGACGTTCTCTGCTGTCAGCCCCGTCGAAGGAAGATCTAGCATCAAAGCTTTGGGTTGTATCTTTCCTTTCTCATTTTAATGATAAGCGACTTTGATTATGGTTTCATTCATGTGTCTTTGTTTTTGATGCAATGAATTACATCCTCTCTGACTGATGTATGGTTACAAGATTTATATTCTATGCTGTGTATTGTTGTGTTTCTTCACATGTGTGCAGGTGTTCGGACATGCTAAGCGGAAGGATCATGATCTGCCAAAGCAAAGGACGGGAAGCGTCATCCTTTCTCCAATGACCATTGCATAGGACCTGAGGTAGGAAATTCATTATGTTTTGACATTTTTGTAACTAGAGACCTACGTCACTGTGTGTCTGATTGTTGCTAGACCCGATCCGGGCTAGTGGGGATCGCCTCTGTCTGCAGAGGGGATTTACCTCTCCAACAGTAAGCATGTATGAGTTTTTTTTAAATGGAACTACTTCTATCAACTATAGGATCTGAAAGTATAACTGGAACCTTTGTAGTTAGCTAACCAATGGCTTCAGTACTAAAAAAATACTCAATGAATAGATGACCATGATTATTAAGACTTCCTTCTTCCTACTTATTAGGAAGGGCTTGTGTCGACATTTGAAATAAAATATAATAAAAAATCACAGGATTGTACAACTTTATGGAGAAAAACATTTTACTTCTGAAGAATAGGATTGTTAAAGGATTGTTTCATTGTTGGATGACTCATAGTGTCCTGTATAGTAAATGGGGCATCTGAAGGCAAGGTGATATTCCTACTTGTCCTTTTTAGATGATGCAATTTATAAATTTTATCTAGGTGAGGATGCAGTGATTTATTTTGACTTGAAGTTTCTTAGATATCACTTTAAATTAACACAGGGAAATCTCAAGGGCTTGTATCTAGTTATTGTACATGCATGTAGGTTGGAGAACAAGACACTCATATTATGGTGTTATTATATTTCCCACTTCCCCTCAACCATCAAAATATTGGGGAATTATCATATCCAATGCTCCTTTTTTCCATGAATAAACTATTTTCCATGCAACATCCTACCTATAGTATACCGACATAGATATTAAAATGGAATTCGAGGGAAGAAGTAACTAACTTCCTTTCCTTTTCCTACCATGAATTATTCTTTCCATGAGGGAGTGGAGATCATGGTCCATGAACAATAGATCTTGAAGAGCATAGAGCAATCAGAGTATGATCCAAGAACCAAGCTATTATCATAGAGGAAACCTACCTTAGAAGTCATAACGGGCATGATTTGTCAACTCCAAGAAGTGCTCAATGTGGAAAGCTATCTTAGGGTTGAATCCCCAAATAGGTGAAATATGAGTGATTTGGATGTGTTTTATATGAATCTCCTCATTTATTACCTTGTCAAGGTCTCGTTTAGACAATAGGAAGTGGCCCAAAGTGTTTAGAGAGAACTTGAAAGTGGGGAGGAAATTAAGAGAGCTGGCCATGGATTGAAGCAACTTGGAGGCATTATAAAATAAACACTGAAATCAGATATCATGGCTTGTATAAATGAGGAAATATAAGGAATACAGAGCAAGATATGGGTACCATGCTTTCCTTGAAACAAAACCCCCAAGGGTTCAAACATTGAAGGAAGAGACCAATTTGAAAATGGTCTCCAGGTGCAGAGCATATGCTTTGAAATATACTTTGATGATGGAATTCGGATATCATGCATGCATTGAATGAAATAACTCTAACATAATAAATTTTACTCATTCCATTATAGCCTAGTGAACTTGAATCACGATGTTTCCCAAAAATTAAACTAATAGAGGACTGTGGCTCTGATGATCATATCCAAGAGGCACATTTTAGATGTGATGTCCTAGAAGTACTATGGAAGATCTACCTTTATAGTACATATTTTCTTCATCCTCTTCTTCCATTTTTCTTATCAATTTTCTTTAGATTTTGCATGTTTCATTTAATTTCTTTTGCTTATGACCTATTTTTTCTCCCCCTGAACATCCTTCTAGAATAAGATCCCAAGCGAGGGTCATTCCTTCTTTTATACATTCAAGATTTATTCCTTTTAGATGTATCCTTTTTGAAAAATCATCACAATCATAGAGTCATGGGCCCTTACCCCATGAATATTGTTCGATATTCCTTGTTTTCAAACAAGAAAACATTTTCCATAGGAAAATGAAAAAGTCTTATGATTCAAGTTACCCCATTCCTTTACGATCTGTTGGAGGTTTCCTTTGGAGAAAATATTATGAAAAATTCAAATTGGGACAAATTGTGATAAATTATCCAAACTTACTCAAGCAACATCTAATTCAAGTTCATTATGAAGTCCTTTCCTCTTTTTGACTATCTTAAGGAATAATGAGAGAAGTGAAGCTGAGAATATATATATTTTTTTCTCAAAAGATCCTTGAACCTCTAAGGAAGAGGTATATGTGAACATTAGACCTTATGAAAGAAACCTCAGGGACACTAGGTGGACAACATAACTGTAAACATATGTTGGATTCATGGCTGGTTGAAGCTCCTCTGGGCTCATTAGCTTGATTTTTATTTGGGTTTTATCCTCTACTAAGACATTTGTTAATATAATTTTAGATTTCATGCTATTTTTGAAGAATTCTAGCACACTAGTTCAAGGAGGATTAAAGTGTCATTGAATGGTGATACCAAATATTATCTTTGTGTAAATTTTTCCTTTCATAAATGTCGAATGTTGATATTATTTTTTATGTCTGTGTAATATTGTTTCTCCAGATATGCAAGAGGCTCTAGGGTGGATCAATGACTAATCAAGATGAAGAGTCACTGGCCCAACTTAGAATAGTTATTTTTTATTATTATACTCAAGAGGGAATATTCAATTCAAGAATCCTAATAATAAGAAAAAACTGTGGAAGAAGGATAAGTTTGACATTGATGCACTGGAAGTAGAAGTAATTTTTTTTGGATTGGGAGATGGGGATCTTGGTTCTACGAATGATACATAATGAAAGTTTTCCATGGAAAATGAAGAAAAGGTAGAAGTTGAACTCATGAATAATGCATATCAAAATTCATATAAGAAAGAAAGAGAGGCTTTCAGAGGGCTTTGAGATGAGGAGTCATCAGATGCAATGCAGGTCGATGAAGATGCAAATTTTATTTTTGGTGTGGAGGATGAATATATTTATAAGTAATTAGAGAAGGAAAACGAAGTGACATTGAAAAATTAACTATAAATTAGTGGGTGTGGCCCCCACATAGTAGCTCATTTAGCAGTAGCAGTAAATTGGGAAAAGGAAATGGTCAAACATCAAATGAAGTGCATAAACATATACTTATAGTTATGGAGGTGGAGGGGTTTCTTTGGATTTTCCTGCTTGATGAATGTGTGTGGAAAACAAAAGGAAGATAGAAACAATGATATGAATTCTTAAATTTAATTTTGTAAGAAGTTATCTCATGTAGTCATTATAGTTATATTAGATCTTTGATTTTTATATGATGTTGCTTTGTACTAGCGCATTTTTTTATAATTGTAATATTATGCTTATGGAACAAGATACTCACAAACATGTAATTGAATATGTATTTAAAGAGGATGAAGGAAATGGATAAATATTCCAGTTTTCAAAAAGAAGAATAAGAGGAAGAAGATGACATAATTAAAGAAGTTTCTGGAGGAAAAGGTTCAGGTGGGGCATTACAACTATTGAAGGAAAGGGGTGCATTTAAAGATTTTGTGGAATGGGGTGGAAATAATATGGATACGAAAAAGAGAAAATTTGTTGGAGTATGAGATGTTGATTGACCAAAAGAGATACCTTTAGACTCTTTAGATGAATCTGGTTGTATTGTAAGTTTCTTTGTTTGAAATTTACAATTGTCTTGTCATTAGGTGTGTCAATATCCCAGTTTAATTCCTTAATATCTGGTCATAGAAATAAGAAATTCATTTCCTTTCCAAATTTATCTACAAATGACACCTAAAGAATATTTTCAAAGTATCAGGAAGAATTGAAGCATAAGAAAATGAATACTTGGGATACCCCTCTGATGTCCATGGAAAAAATGTGTGACATCCAAGACAAACTACATACTCTTTCTATTGTTCTCAGTGGTAAAATTAAAATAGGGTGTACTTATCTTATTTTTAGTTCAAGCATGAGCACTTTTAATTTGAGCATAATCTCTCTGATATTAGATTATATTAATGTACTTCCTTGTCCATGACTTTCCATGTTGTAGGAAAACAAGTTACCCTCAAAGTAGTTTTTTATTGTTGAAAAGGAGGTTCCAGGAAACCTGAATCAAATGCTTGGTGACAAGAAGCTTGGTAGCATTGAAATGATTATAATTTTCTTCTTGTATTTCTTTAGATGAAATTTATTCAACACAGTTGTTTATTAAATTATATTTTATGTCTTATAGTTTTGGAAATAAGTGACATGATTGTTCTCATTTTAGGTTGATAATTTATTAGGAATCAAGCGTAAATCTGAAGATGGGATGATGGGTCCTCTGAAAAAACCAAATATTGATATCGTTAGTATTGGCACTTCCTGCATGAAGATTATGAGTTTTTTAAGGACATGAATACTATCGATGTGAAAGGTGTTTGCAGTCCTCATATATGATATGGTCCTTATGGTTCTTAGATTTTCTTCCAATAACAAGCTCAAAATTAAAGAATAATATCATTATTTTTTTTTAGCAGGACCATATTTTTTCAAATAAGTTTATAAGCTGTGACAAATATAGAAAGTGGGAATAATATTTCAAAATGTTGATACTGCAGGTCAATATTCTGCATAGAGAATATAAAATAATTGTGCTTTTTCAAACTTCTCAATGGCCACATGTATGGATATTGTGCATGAATTTTAACTTGAAATTCTATAGAGATATCGGTTCGAAGTTTGAACTTTGAGGACATTGTTATGGTGTTGACTATTTTTGTCCTTTCATGAATTCCTAGGATATTCTATGGCCAGAGAGAAGAAATAACACTATCCACATGCTACTTGACCAATGTTACTGGGAATTTTTAGAAAATGTTTCCAACCTTTGAGTCCTTTTCAATGCTTCACCTTTTAAGTTTTCAGGATGTTGTTTGGATGTATGTTTATATAATAATATTTTTACACAAGTTATATTTCTAGTATCATTTTGTCTATGATCAACATTAGGTAGCTATGGTTTGGCGGTGATATGCACTATTGAAATTTTTCCACAGGGTTTCTAGGTTCTATAGAAAATCTCCTATCTCCTTTCCCAATATAGAAGAAAGCATTTTCTTGAATCTGATTGGTGGTATTTTTCAAATAACATACTACTCAAAGATGGTTGTATCCTTCTTATATAAATTTTCTCAATATCGATTTCAATTTGATTAGTCTTTTATGTGGGGTCCTATGACAGTCATAATGGAAACAATCATGTTAGATTTTTCTCATATATTTCGCTATATAGCCCCTACTTCTTTTTACTATAGTTTTTACAAACATTAGAATCTAGTGGATGGAACATACCGAATTAAAAGTTGGTATAGGAAATCTTGTCTATTTGTCACCTTTTATCGAGTGTCCTATGAATATAAAATAGCTTGTTTCATTATATCATAATCAGACCAATTCTGCCATTTATTTTGTTCTTGTGAATTTTGTCACCATTCTATGGAGAAATTGGAAAACTCCTTGAGGAAATTTTTGTTTTTCATGCACAATACATATATTAAAAGAAGAATGTTTCATGGGGCACAAATTATAAAAAGGAATGGGTGTACGCTAAATAAGATGAACACAAATATTTTAATGAAAAAGAAAGCATTTTAATGGTGTGCTAGTAGGACATGCATCTACATGAAGTAGTCCCAAGGGAAATTGAGAAGTCAACCAAACTTGATATTAGTGGGATTTTTATTTACATAGCATGATATCCATTTTTTATGGGATAATATTCTTCCCTGAAACTTACAAAAAGAAAAAAAAAATTATAGAACTTTTCGTACAAAAAAGGATGGGCCAAAAAGCTATGTCCAGAAGCCAAAATTAATGTAGTGCCTCACAGGCTAGTCAAATTTAGGGCAGTCCAAGCCCCATGGGCTTATGAAAAACTAGCATACTAAATTCATAAATAAATCATATGGCCAAAGGCCATGACTAAACCAATTAAAATATAGTCACATTCAGGATAGACATAAACACGAAGAAACTGCAATGGATCATGTGTGAGGTGGAGGGTCTCTCAACATTAGGATTAGGCCACACCCAATCATAGGTGGATTATGAGTTTGGTGGGAAGTGTGCCATCCATCATTTAGTTTCTACTTCGGGTGCTTCTCCATCAATATTTCCAAATCTAAGTGAGGGTACTTGTCATTTTTAGTTCATGGAGGGCGTGATCAAATCTGGGGTTCTCAGCTTTGGCTTCAATGAGTATTCCACTTATGGACATGATTTTTGACCTAATGGTGAGGCCTGATCTTATAATGGTGCAACCTAAAGCAGAGGGGGAATTTGGAGTAAAAAAGGGTGTCTGAGATAAGAAAATTCGGTTGAAAATATTTTCTCCAAATGCTCTTAATATAAATCTTGTGGAATTTCCTAGTATAACCAATGTTCCAGTGGGTGATCAACCTTCTGATATTGAATCCTAGATTAAAACAATGGATTTTTCATACATCAATCATGAAACATGCATAATTCTAGCAGTTCCACTTTCAAATGCAAATTTGTCAAATTTCAATGCACTTCATATGGTAAGAATTGTTGATCCTCATGGTAAGTACATTTGTAGGGTGTTTGAGATGGAAAAATAGATTTCAGTTTAGTTGTTTCCATTTTTAAATATATTCTTTGATGAGTGTTTTATATTTTTCTTGGAATAATATCCATTATTATATTTTTAGTAAATTGGGATATTCTAATTTTTAACATAAATCTTCACGGCATAGCATCGAACTATAACTGTGCTTACAATGGTAAAATTGTTACAAAAATTAGCTGAAGATATACTATTATTGTAATTCTTTCTATGGAGTTGTGAAAGTGATGGCATTTTAATGTATTTTTCCGGCTAGATATTATGGACTGAGGAACTGATGCTGCTAATTTTCTTTTGGGAAATATAATCCCCCTGCCTGGAATATATTGGAGTTGTCAATCATAGACAAGCGTATGTATAATAACTTTCAAGCTTCTCATTTTTTATGGAAAATAGATTTTGTAATTTTTAGGCTTACAAAATTGTACTCATACATAATAAGATTTGCAAGTTTTGTATAAGGACACTATTAACATGTGCAATGAATTATCTATAACTTGAACTCTCTCCTATTTGGTTTGGTATAACTAATTTTCTAGCTCTACTCCCTTTTTATTTCTGACATATGACATTCCTTTTCCCATGTCCTCATATGAGGTATGGAATCACAAGAATCTAGGTTGATACAAGTGCACTATTAACACAAACATAAACAAAAATTGGAAGGCTAGTAGAATAGGTAATGAAAGTGAAGAATTTAACCAAAATGATTTAAGCTGGGGAATTGATATATTTGTTATTAATTAACTTGTTGTGAAATTAATTAATGAGGACTAATAGTATGAGTAACAGGAAGATCAAAGCATTTAAGGCATGGTTGACAAAATTTCTAGGCTTCTTAAAATATTACATGTTTTGCTTATGTCATTAAACTTGACATGGAAATTGTATCTAAATTTTATAGTGTGGAAAAGGCTTGAGAGGGGGAATCATGAAAATTTTAGGAATTACTACATATGGTTGAAAGTAAAAGAGTAAATCTTTGTATTCAAATTTTTTCTTGAGAAACAACACCACCCTATAGTGATGGAAAGGTAACTAGGTAACCTCCTATCTCCATTTCTTTACAAAGTAGATGCACCAAGACATTAGCTTAATAAGTACTTAAACATCCTTAATTATGTTCAATTTTTTCATACTTTAACACGTGAATTTCGTAAATAACTTGATGTGTGAAACCAGGATTTGGCATGGAACTAGATTTTGATAATTGTTTAGCTACAACATTCAGTTTATTTTTCACAAAATTTTAATGATATAGAAACTAATGTGTTGAGAATATTATTGAAATATTGTGTAATCGTACTCATCAGATATTCAATAACAACAAATTGAAACAATCAAGAAACATCATGTTTTCTCTAGTGGGTTCTCTACTCAACTTACACACCAAATCACACATTTTTCTCTTGACAAATTTGGAAAGTAATATTTCAAAGCTAGCTTATGTCCTTGTTACTATGTACATGTTTTTGTGATTTAATGATTTTTATGCCCTACATTTGAAGCAACCAATTGAAAAATTATACATTTGTTTACATCTGTCAGGTTGACATAGTCATGGAAGTGCCTATTTTCATTCAACCATCCTCATTGGATACCTCATCCCTTAGAAACATGGGTTTCAATCAATATTCTACAGTGCCTAGTATTGAAGCATTCTCCTCTAGCGCACCAATGTCATTGGGTGAACCATTCACTAGCTATAATGAAGGTGATATGGATGGGAATTAAATTTTACAAATGGGAAGTTTAGAAGGGTTCCTAGGATCTATTAAGCAGTTTCTCGTGACTAGGATAAAAAAATAGTCGAATACAAAGATTCGAAATAACCAAGGTATGGCATATTTTTGGAGTATTTGAATTTATTTGGAAGTTGAAATTTTATTTATGTCGATATTGTTGTGTATGTGTTATATTCTTTCCACGACTAATTTCCGGTGGGTAGTCTGTGTCCATGGTTTTGTGCATGGTTTTGCACATGGTATTGGGGCACGATGGTTTTTGGCCCCTGGTATTTTTGTAGATCCGGTCAAGGGAACTATGGTTATGTTCTAATCCATGGTTTATGGATTGGGGTTTATGTATGCTTCGGCATGTATATATATGTGTTGTAACACTAAAAGGAATATAATGAAAAATCAAGCTGGTCGTCTCGATTTGGGATCCAGGGGAAAATCTCTGCGTTTATCTGTTTTATGTTTTATGCTCTCGCTATTGTTTATTTTCTATTATAAGATTCGTGAGTAGATAATTTCTGTTCAGGGTTAAAACCTACATTTGGTATCAGAGCAGTTTTGGCTTCAAGGGGACACCTTTTCTGCTGAGGGTTTTTTTCTCGGGCCTGTGGTAGACCCTGTTCAGTGGGAGATCTGCGGGATAGATTCTTGTGGTGAAAGAAGATGGCGAGTAGCGAGAAGATAGAGATCGAGAAATTTAATGGTCAGAGTTTTGAGTTATGGAAGCTCAAGATGGAGGATCTTCTGGTGGATAAAGATCAGTGGATTGCGGTAGATCCAAGTACTAAACCAACGGGAATGTTAGATGAAGACTGGAAGAAACTGGATCGGAAGGCAAAGAGCACAATACGATTGTGTGTCTCAGATTCAGTATTATTGAATGTATCTGGGGAAGCTACGACGAAGAATTTGTGGGAAAAACTTGGGACTTTGTACCAATCTAAGTCTCTGGTGAATAAGTTGTTCCTACAGAAAAAGTTGTATAACCTGAGGATGAAGGATGGAGACACAGTGACAGAGCATCTGAACGCCTTCAATATTATTGTAAGTCAGCTTTTATCTGTTGATATTAAAATCTTAGATGAAGATAAGTGCATCAGTTTGTTGTGTTCTCTACCTGACTCATGGGACAGTCTGGTTATTGCAGTAGGTAACAATACAACTACCTTGAATTTTGATGATATTGTCTCAGCCTTGCTATCAGAGGAAATGAGATGGAGAAATATGGAGGGCTGGAATGGAGATTCCTTATCTGTATGAGAAAGGTCCCAGAACAGAAACAAGAATAAGGTTTCGAGTGGGAGATCCAAATCTAGAGGGAGATCTAAATCTCGTGGAAAGTTTGTAAAGGTGTGCTGGAAATGCGGAAAGGAAGGGAACTACAAAAAGGACTACAGATCTAAAGCTCCCGAGGAAGGAAAGGGATCTGATGATGCTCCTTCTGTAGAGGCAAAAACCACCTCGGATGAAGGTGGGGATGTGTATTTGGCTTCTTCTTCAAATACACATGTAGATCATGAGTCATGGTTGATTGACTCAGGTGCATCCTTTCACTTCCCTCCCCATAGGGAGTGGTTCTGCGAGTATGAGAAATATGATGGTGGTGATGTCTTCCTAGGGGATGATAGGAGGGCTAGAATCATCGGACGTGGAAAGGTCAAGCTGAAGCTGCAAGGTGGAAGGATTAGAACACTTCCTGTTGTTCTGCATATTCCTGCATTGGCCAGAAATCTGATTTCTGTAAGCAAGATGGATGATGCAGGTGTGAAAACAGTGTTCGAGAAAGATGCCTGCAAGATGGTTCGGGGAGCACTCGTATTAATGCAGGAGTTCTAACGGAACTCTGTACAAGCTACAAGGTAGCAATGTTATTGATGGGTGTAATAGTTCTATGGTTCCTGAAAGTGGAGCGGAAAGCCTAGCTGTCTCTGGAGAAAAGACCATGTTATGGCATCAAAGGCTTGGACATATTGGAGAGAAGGGCCTTCAGATACTGCACAGAAATGGTAGGGTAGAAGGTATGTCTAATTGTTCTCTGGATTTCTATTTCTGTGAACATCGTGTATATGGGAAGCAGAATCGGGTGAGTTTTCCTTCTGGTGCTAAGAGGGCGAACAAGATATTAGAACTTGTGCACAGTGATGTGTTTGGACCTGTGTCAGTTCCATCACTGGGAAAGTCTGTGTACTATGTTTCATTCATAGATGACTTCTCAAGGAATATATGGATATATTTCTTGAGGAAGAAATCTGAAGTCTTTGACAAATTTAAAGAATTTAAGGCTCTGGTGGAAAACCAGACAGAGAAGAAGATAAAGGCGTTGAGGACAGATAATGGTGGGGAGTTCTGCAAGAAGGAATTTGAAGAGTTCTGTAAGAAGTGTGGTATAGCATGGCAGAAGACTACTCCATATACACCTCAACAAAATGGAGTTGCAGAAAGAATGAATAGAACACTGATGGAAAAGGCAAGAAGCATGCTCAGTGGTATCGGGATAGGACAATAATTCTGGGCGGAGGCAGTGGAGACTGCATGTTACTTAGTTAACATATCACCTTCTTCAGCGTTGGAGGATAAGACTCCACATGAGGTATGGACTGGTAAGAAACCCTCCCTTTCACATCTAAGGGTATTTGGATGTGATGCATATGTACATGCTCCAAAGGAGAAAAGGTCCAAGTTGGATAATAAATCTGAAAGGTGCATCTTTATTGGGTATAAGGATGGTTTAAAGGGTTACAAGCTTTGGAACCCAGAAACAAGGAAGGTTGTGTACAACCGAGATGTGGTGTTTAGAGAAGTGAAATATGTTGTTAAACATGAAGTCCTACCAAAGGAACCTGAGAAGATAGAGTTTGAGCTAAAGGAGGATGAATCAGACTCTACAACAAAAGAAGACTCAGAAGATGAAGAGCCACAAACTCCAGCTTTGAGAAGATCAGTTCGGGAAAGAAGGCAACGAGAAAGGTATAGTCCATCTGCTTTCTGTTCAGGTTTTTCCTTAACTATAACTGATGATGAACCCAGAACTGTCAGGGAGGTAGTAGATTCAGAGGATGGAAAACTATGGAAGGAGGCCATGGTTGATGAAATGGCATCCTTACACAAAAACGATGCATGGGATCTGGTGGAGTTGCCGACTGGAAGGAAGCCCATTTGGAGCAAATGGGTGTTTAAAAAGAAGATGAATGTAGAAGGCAAGGTGGAGAAATACAAAGCTCGATTGGTAGCAAAAGGTTATTCCCAGGTGCCGGGAATTGATTTTGGTGATATTTTTTCTCCTGTTGCCAAAGTTACTTCTATTAGATTACATTTATCTGTTGCTGCTGCATTTGATTTTGAGATAGAACAGATGGATGTGAAGACAACATTTCTTCACGAGGATCTAAAAGAGGAGATCTACATGAAGCAACCTGAAGGCTTTATGGTGGAGGGTAAGAAAGAACTGGTATGCAGGTTGAAGAAGTCTCTGTATGGGTTAAAACAGTCACCAAGGATGTGGTATCAGAAATTTGATACCTATATACGGGGACTTGGCTTCACCAGAAGCAAGGAGGATCACTGTGTTTATTTTAAATTAATTGGTGACCGTGCTATTTATTTGGTCTTGTATGTGGATGATATGTTGTTGATTGGAAATGACAAAGAAATTATCCAAGATTTAAAGACCCAAATGTTCTCCAAATTCGACATGAAGGATCTGGGTGCTGCAAAATATATTTTGGTCATGGAAATTAAGAGAGATCGAGCAAAGAGGAAGCTCTGGTTAAACCAGAGGAAGTATGTCGAGACTATATTACAGAGGTTCAATATGCAGGATAGTAAACCGGTGAGTGTTCCTATTCCTGTAGGTGCAAAGCTGTCTGCTGAACAGTGTCCCAAGACACAAGAAGAAGAGGAGGATATGTCCCGTGTTCCATATGCAAGTGAAGTGGGTAGCCTGATGTATGCAATGGTCTGTACTAGACCAGACATTGCACATGCAGTGGGAGTATTGAGCAGGTTTATGTCAAACCCAGGGAAGGAGCATTGGACAACAATGAAGCGGGTTTTCAGATATTTACGTGGCACTAGTGATTATGGCTTGTGCTACCAGGGAAGACCAGGATTGGAAAGAATGTTGGACATTCGTGGTTTTATTGATGCAGACTGGGCTGGAGATCTGGACCAAAGAAGATCTACAAGTGGGTATGTGTTTAGCCTATTTGGAGGCGCAGTCAGTTGGATGAGTAAAAGATAGTCTGTAGTGGCTCTTTCAACTACAGAGGCAGAATACATAGCAGCCACTCATGCAAGCAAGGAAGAAATTTGGTTGCAGAGATTGTGTTCAAGTATGGGGTTGATACAACAAGCTATAAGGATAGACTGTGATAGCCAAAGTGCAATTTTCTTGGCTAAGAACCCTGCTTATCATTCAAAGACAAAGCACATTGATGTTCAATATCACTTTTTTAGAGATATGGTTGAGGCTAAAAGGGTGTTGCTAGTAAAGGTGGACACTTTGAAGAATGTTGCAGATGCATTAACAAATTCTGTGAGCACTCAGAAGTTCTCTTGGTGTAGAGAAACAATGGGTGTTGAAGAATTGGGCCAATGACTAAGCTCTCTTGTGGCCCCCCCTGTCGGGGTCCGAGGCAGCGCCCCAACGAAAATTTTTGGTCCTTAATTTCCGGTGGGTAGTTCGCGTCCATGGTTTTGTGCATGGTTTTGCACATGTATTGGGGCACGATGGTTTTCGGCCCCTGGTATTTTTGTAGATCCAGTCAAGGGAACTACAGTTATGTTCTAATCCAGGGTTTATGGATTGGGGTTTATGTATGCTTCGGCATGTATATATATGTGTTGTAACACTAAAAGGAATATAATGAAAAATCAAGCTAGTTGTCTCGATTTGGGATCCTGGGGAAAATCTCTATGTTTATCTCTTTTATGCTCTTGCTATTGTTTATTTTCTGTTATAAGATTCGTGTGTAGATAATTTCTATTCAGGGTTAAAACCAACACTCTCCACCTCAGATAGTAATCATGTTCAACCATCCAAAAACAAAACAAACCCTTGGTCTTCATAACTAGCCTAATATCATTACCCTAAACTTCAAAGACAAATCCATCTTTGCACTTATTGGAGAGATCCCTCTCCGAATTCAGGAGGGCTAGATCCTAGAATCCCAAAGTTGGTTGAAACGATGTTGTTTCTGTGATTGAACTTTGCCAATCTTGCTGGTTACAGAACCCCAACATTTCTGGTGACTCCATTGGGGAACTTCCCCTTAAAATTTAACAAACCTTTGTGAGTAAAAAGCAACCTTTTCAAGCACTACGAAGAAATGGTAATCATGATGAAACTTCTCTGAATCAGTGACAAACTAGGCAACCCTAGGATTCTTATAAGACTTTATCTAACCTTGCAAAATCAGTTGGCTTAGCCATAAGAATAGACTGCCTTTGTCTCTTAACCGTAGCTAAGTTTTGAAACAAAGTTAGGACATTCTTAGAAACGACACAACTAAAAAAAAATAAACTCAGAAAAACCAAAAATATTTCAGATTGGTAGTAAAACACTTACTCTTACATTTCACTCATCTTTTGTTGTGTTTTACCCCATACTATTAGACAGAGTCTGGAAAGGGCCAGGTAGCCTCTGGATCTCATCCTCTTTTAGAGGTGAAATATCTGGTAAATGCCCTCCCAGTCAATCTCTAGTTAGAGTTTGCCGTGTTTTGGGATATCCAAAAAAGGGGGATATTTCACAAGCACTGTGGTGGACAGTGTACCTTCTAGAAACACCCTAAACCTTCCACCTGGTGACTCCACAATCCTGAACAGACCTTAAGACTCCACTAGGAAGAACCATTATCATTGTGATATCATTCAAATTTAGTTAGAGGACTATAGGATTAAAATTGTGCAAACAGATTAGTTGACCTCTTAAAGATTGTCATATCTGGTCGAACTTTTCTTGTTTATTCGAGTCTGAAAAACACAGCATAGTGGCTCCTAGAAAGATTCATACTAGAGCCTATCCTGACCCTAATCCACCTGAGATAGTTGATAACCTAGAGAATATCCTTAGGAATCCTCCTAGGAATATATTATCAACTGTTTTCATATCACCCTTGAGAGCTAATTCAGTCCCTGAAAATCTTTCTGTTCTACAACAATCACAAGTAGACTTAGTAAATCCCTTTAGAACTAGGTCGCTTGGTGATTTAGATCAGTTAGATTCTGAATCTTCACTTTCATCTCCTGAAACAAGTGAAAATCCTGGTAGTAGAGAAACAACACCTCTTGATTTGCATTTCCTTCACAATTTAGGTGTCTCTTATCCAAGATCAGCTCAGCAATCTACTCCTGGACCATCCACTTTTTCTCACACTACATCCACTGTTCAAACCACTACACTTCAGCTCACTTTTCCTCTTGTGAATCCACCTCCACCACATATCATGGCAGCATGGTATGCTCCCTTAGTCCTTCCTGCACCATTAGTCAATCTTGCACAGGACCATCAGTCCAAAATTCCATTATATGATGCTAACAATGCTATAAATGCATCACAACATGTGGATAAGATGAATGACTACTTTGATAGAAATGAAATTGATGATGATTCTGTCAAGCTTATATTATTTGCTCAAAGTCTGGGGGGAGAAGTAAGAAAATGGTTTAAAGGCTTAACCCCCCATAGTATAAATGATCTCCAAGCCTTCCATCAGAATTTCTTAAACAAATGGGAAGAGAAGAAGAATCCTCTCCAAGTCCTTTCTGATTACAAAAACCTCCATAGAAACACTGGGGAAAGTGTGCAAGCTTATTGCACTAGATTTAACAGTGTGTATAATGCGCTCTCCCCAGAACTAAAACCTCCAAAAGGCTCAGCTTTAAACAAGTTTCCTAAAGGGTTTGACCCTGAGATGGCCTATCAGCTGAGAGAGAGAGATTTTGCAACTCTTGAAGATATGCAAAGAGGTGCTCTTTCTGTGGAAGTCAACGTAATGGAGAAGAGAGCAAGAATGAAAAACGAGAAGAGAGTCTCTTTTAGAGAGGAAAATACACCTTCTACTTCAAACTCAAAAATGGAGAAAATGATGGAAGAAATGATGAAAGAGATGAGAATAATGAAGAGAGCACAAGCAAGCCAAAATCAAAATGCTCCTCATAACAGAAACCAGAACCAAAATCAGAATTTTAGAAGGAACCAACCTCCAAACAGACCCAGGGAAGATGATCAATAGATCACTCCTCCCTTTCATCAAAACTATGTAAGCGAGGTTGAGGAAACAGATGAAATGACAAAGGAAGATAATATCAACATGCTGGGGGTAGATAATGATGACTTTGAGATTCATTACGATAGAAAACAAGGTATATACACACCTTATGATGACAAAAGAGATGATGATGAAAATTATTATCCAGACATGGAAAATGTCATCATAGAATCTCAAAGAGAATGTGACCTTAGAAGCAAAACCAGTCAACAAACCCCCAACACCAAAACCTCTGAAAAATCTTCACAAAACAACACTGTGAGCAAGCCTAAATTTTTCAAACAAAAGGACAAAACAGTGACTACAAATTCTGATAATGGTAAAGAGAAAGGCACTCAAAACAATGAAAAAAAGAACCATAGTAGTACTAACACTTCAGCTAGTACTCCTGTTAAAACAATTTTGTCAAGTGTAAATAAAAAAAATTAGCAAGCTGATATTTCTGATAGAATGACAGCTAATAAGGCTGAAACAAGTTCTTCAAAGAACCAAATCCCTTTCAGCCTTGAACAGGAAATTTCAAAGATCAAAATCTCTGTTCCCCTCACTGAGTTAGCTGCCCAACATAAATATAGGACCCAAATTTTGAAGGCTTTAAAGATAGAAGAAAATGAGGACACATTCAATCTTAATGATGACCAACCAGAGCTTATTTTTGGTCCAAATATTGAAGGTAAATATCAAGAGGGACATGTTCCTCCCTTTTATGTGAGTTTAAACGTTCATGACAAAATTCTGCACAACGTTATGCATGATTCTGGGGCTTCTCATAATTTAATGCCTAAAGCTGTGATGGAGAGATTTGGTTTAGAAATTACTAGACCTTACAAAGACCTGTACTCCTTTGATTCCAGCAGGGTAAAATGTTTAGGATTAATCAAAGACCTCTGTGTTAACTTAGCCTAGATTCTAGCCAAATGCCTAGTTATAAATATTGTTGTGGTTGATGTGCCCCCAAAGTATGGAATGCCATTATCAAGATCTTGGGGGGCTAAGTTACAAGGGACTATGCAAATGGACATGACCTATGTGACCATCCCTGTTTTCAATCAGAATAGAAGACTCTATAGGGAGTCCCATATGAAATACACGGTTACAAGTCAAAACAGACCACAAAATTCTCCCCTGTATTCTGTAAACACAGACCTTGATTATTTTATTATGTTTAATGATGAAACATTCAGTGAACAAGTCACTTTAATAGAATTAATGGCCGATAGGAAGGAAGAGGAAGACAATGAAAAAGTGTCTAAACAATTTGCTGCACCTGAAAACGTTAACAAACCAAACACAGGTCTTGAGCTACAAATCATGTCTCCATTAATCTTAAACCTTGACAATCAAGAAAACAACTCTCAACACAGCGAAAAACCTGAGGATTTGAAGCAAATTCAACTAAGTGCTGGTATTCAACAACAATTAGAAAGCACAATAGTTGAAGAGGACACTAACCAAGATGAAATCGAAAATAGTCCTCTATGGAGTATGTATTTTGATGGGTCATGCACTAGAACTAACACTGGTGTAGGTGTCTAGATTACTAACACTGAAAACAACCATACAGAAAGCATTTCTTGCAAATTAAACTTTCAGTGTTCCAATAACATAGCAGAGTATGAATCCCTTCTCTTAGGTTTACATCTATTGAAAAGGTTAGGAGCCAGAAGAATTAAAGTACATGGGGATTCAGAGTTAGTCATCAGGAAAGTCAATGGGGAGTATAACGCAAATCATCCCAGACTTAGAGCCTACCAAAACGATGTCATGGAACTTTTACAAACTTTTGAGAAGCATCACGTAATTTTTGTCCCAAGAAAAAGAAATATTGTGGCCCACAATTTAGCCTTTGTAGCTAGGACATGCCTAACGCCATATAACACCAAAGACTGCACAACTCAGATAAAATTTAGACCAGCCGTGCCTGATAATGAGAAGTATTGGTAGGTGTTTGATAATGACAAACAAATAGAAGACCTCATGCAATTCAAAAATTAATTTGAACTAAACAGTTTGGACTCAGATTATGATACATACTGTAGTGAAGAAAATTTTCTTGGCGAAGAAGAACCGTCTCCTGAACTTGCTAATATAAATCTATTATCTAGCAAACTTGTAAACCAAACAGAAAAGAATGCATAGTTAGAAACTTTGCACTCTAAAGATGAAAGTTTTCCCAGTGGTCTAGCACCTTTGGAAGAGTTGTTTGATCTTAACGATGTGGCCAAGAAGCCTAAAATGGAACCTGTAGAGACTAATGTGGAGGAATGTAATATAGGCAGTGAGGAAAAACTAAAAATGATTAAACTGTCCAAAACTTTACCAGCTCACATTAAACTCAAATACATAAAGCTGTTTAAAGAGTTTTCTGATGTTTTTTCGTGGAGCTACGAAGATCTTAAATCCTATGACACTGAAATAATACAACAAAAAATCCCTCTCAAGGAAAACCAAAAACCATTCAAACAAAAACTGCGTAGAATAAACCCTGTTCAGTTGCCTTTGGTAGAGAGGCAAATCAGAAAAATGTACGATGCTGGTATTATTGTCCCTATTAGATATTCTGAGTGGGTGCCTAATCTGGTGTCTGTTAGGAAGAAAACTGGAGAAATCAGGCTTTGTATAGACTTTAGAGACTTAAACAAAGCTTCATTAAAGGAAAAATACCCTTTACCTAAGATGGATCATATTTTACAAAGGGTGGTAGGGTCTAGAAGAATTTATTTGCTAGATGGCTATTCAAGGTACAATAAGATCTTAGTTCACCCTGTTGATCAATTAAAGACAACCTTTACTACACCATGGGGCACTTTCATGTACATGAAAATGCCTTTTGGTCTAATGAATGCTGGAGCAACTTTTTCAGAGAGCCATGGACATAGCATTCTCAGAAGAATTGGGCTTCTTCATCATTATCTATCTTGATGATGTTACTGTGTTTTCAAAAACAGATGAAGAACACTTAGAACATTTAAGAATTTTTTTTGAGAAATGCAGAAAGTTTGGGATATCTTTAAACCCTAAGAAGACACTATTCGGTCTCCAAGAAGGAAAAATTCTCGGGCACATTATTTCAGAAGAGGGTATTAATATAGATCCAAAGAGGATTGAGGCCATATTGAAAATCTCTCATCCTCAGAATATCAAGGAGTTGCAATCTTTCATTGGAAAGATTAACTTTTTGAGAAGGTTCATCCCCAACTTGGCTGAGCCCCTTAGAAATATCACAAACATGTTGAAGAAGGAGCAAGGGGTAAAATGGACCTTGGAAGCAAAGACATCCTTTGAGCTAGTGAAACAAGCGTTAACCAAAGCACCGGTTATGATAAGTCCTGATTTCTCAAAGGATTTTTATATTTTCTCATTTGCCTCAGAACATACCATAGTTGCTGTCCTTTTACAGAAAAATCCACAAGGACAAGAGCAGCCTATTGCATTCTTTAGCAAGGCAATGAGGGATGCCCCTTTGAAGTATAACATTATGGAGAAGCAAGCTATTGCTTTGGTTAAAGCTTTAAAAGACTTCAGAGTATACATCCTTCACTCACACATCATTGCCTTTGTCCCAAACTCAGTTGTTAAAGACATTTTAACACAGGACCCAGATGGTAAGAGAGGTAAGTGGATTGTTGTCATCCCTGAATATGATTTAGAGATAAAACCCACTAAACTCATCAAAGACCAAGGTCTAGCTAGGTTGATGGTTGAAAGAAATTTTGAAGTTCTTGATATTAACATGATTGATGCTTTGGATGACCAAGAAGGATTCCCAACTCCCATTGTTGAAGACCATTTTATCAATTCTCCTTGGTATGCTGATATTGTTTATGTTTTGCTTAATTTGAATACACCTCCTGGTTTGAAAAAAACAAAGGCAAGATTCCTAAAGTTAAAAGTTGTAAACTATTGCATTATAGATAAATGTCTTTATTGGAAAAATGCAAGTGGTGTATTGCTTAAATGTTTTCCTGAGTTTGATGCAGAGAAGGTTAAGCAGGAGTTCCATGAAGGAGAGTGTGGAGGTCATTTATACTAGAAGACAATAGCCAACAAAATTTTGAGGGCTGGTTTCTATTGGCCTACTCTTTTTCATGATATTCACAAGATGATCATTGCCTGCCATAAGTGCCAACTATTTGAAGGCAAAATAAAACTGCTACCCCTGCCTCTGCATCTAATCACTGTTGAAGCCCCTTTTCAGCAGTGGGGACTTGACTTCATAGGAGAAATCCATCCACCATCTTCTGCCCAGCATAGATGGATTCTCACTGCCACAGACTATTTCACTAAGTGGATAGAAGCCATACCTTGTAGGTAAGCCAATGATTCTGTTATTATAAAATTCATGGAGACTAATATTATCTCCCGATTTGGCTGTCCTACCAAGATCATCACAGATAATGCATCAGCATTTGGATCAAAGAAGATGGTTGAATTCTGCCTCAGATATCAGATAACATTGGGGCATTCCACGGCCTATTACCCTCAAGGTAATGGAATTGCGGAATCCTCAAACAAAAGCTTAGTGAACATAATCAAAAAACTGTTGGAAGACAAAAAAAAGTCTTGGCACAAAAATTTGGTTCATGCACTTTGGGCTGACAGATTAACTTTGAAGAAATCCATTGGCATGTCACCTTTCCAGCTTGTGTATGGTACTGATGCAATTTTTCCAAGTAGCCTTGGTGTACCAGTGATGAAGTTGATTCAAGAGTTGCAGAATGAAGAAAATGACATGATTAGAAGAATAAATCAGACCATTCATCTTCAACAAACCAGAGAGGAAGTTTATAACAAAGCATTGCAGAAACAGGACAGCATTAAAAAGCTCTTTGACAAAAGAACAAAGGCCAGCAATTTCAAAATTGGGGACAAAGTTTTAAAGTGGGATTCAAGGAGGGAAGACAAGGGCAAGCATGGAAAATTTGACAACTTATGGCTTGGCCCTTACTCTATTCATTCAGCTGCTGGTAACAATGCCTATTTCTTACAAGAGTTGAATGGAGCAGAATTGTTTGGGGGTCCTGTCAATGGCAGGATGCTCAAGCATTACTTCTCTTGATCCATGAGTGTTCATAAAGCCTTTTTATTTTTATTTTCCATTATAAATATCTCATCCACCATTGCATTCAAAGTTGTAAATTTCAAAAAATACAAAAACAATAAAAGAAAGAAAAGAGGGTAGACTGTGAAAACAAGAAAGGTATAGCCCCATACCAAAAAAGAGAAACAAATTCTGAAAGTGTGCAAGCTCAAATGTCACTCCTGAAGAACACACTTCTAGTTAGTCAAACTGCCTAATCTTGACTAATTAGCTTTTAAATTTTCTGCTGATAGGATATTGAATTCGATTTGCCAAACTGTTTAATCTTGGCTTATCAGTAGATAGATTAGGGTAGAAATTAAAGGTTCAAACAAACTCAAAATCTGAACCTAAGTTTCCAAAAAGAGATGACTCAAATCTGTTTTATTTTCTGAGTAAAAAAAGAGGTAAATCTGGTTCTAATTAGCTCAAAATATGAACCAGAGAACAAAGAAGCAACAGCTCAAACAAATTCAAAACAGAGCTAAAGAAAGGATGAAGGAAGAGCTTTGAAAATTCTGATCTTAAGCCTTCCATTTTTTGTTTTAAATTTTTCTGCAAAATAAATGTCTATGTGCAGCTTGTTTTTATGCCATAGATCACAGCAAGTCAAACAGCTTAATCTTGACTTGATTTTTTTTTTAATTTATGTTGTAGAAATGTAGAGAATAAAATTCTGTTGGATAGTTTAATCCCAATAGACAGTAGATTAGGTAGAGAATCATACTGGCTCAACTGTTTAATCTGAGTCCATGGATAAATAAGGAGTATAAATAGATTAGATTTCCTGTTTTCAAAAGAATAAATTGTTGTAAAAGAGTTTGCCAATCCAAGTGCACTCTAATGAAGAAAAAATGTTAGATCAGTAGGATTGGGTAGGTAGAAAGTTGTATTGATGAAGTCCATTATTTTTCATGGCTGCTAACATATTTTCAAAGAAAGATCGTCCCAGCAAAGGAAGAGCGCCAATGGATGTGGCACAGGTCAGCCCCCTAGAGAATGCAAGTCTGAAGTTCTTGATGCCTTCAAGAAGGCACCATCCCGAAGTGGAGCCACTGTTAGCCACCTATAAATTTGTTATACCAAAAGGTGGCTAAAACTTGTTGGAGCCTTCAAGGAACAATTTTATTACTAAAAAATGTTGGCTCTTGAAGACTCTTGAAGGCCTCATGCCTCTGTCCAAACCTACACTGCTGTTTACATCTTGAAAGACTCTGAAATCCTATTGATTCCCAAAACAGAGTACTGCTGCAAGCTCCTTTTCCCTTTCCACCTCTTCAAAGACTAACCTCATTTTTACCCTTTCATCTCCCATGAAAATCCCTCATTTTCATGTTTCTTCCCTTCTCCACTTCATGAAAACCCCTTCGATAAGGTCTAAGACCCCTTCTTAGCCTTACCGAAATCCTCAAATCGCTTTGAAAACCATTGAAAAATCATAAAAATGCATCTTTTGTGTATTATAGACTTAAGCCCCTTTAGGCTAAGTCTTTAACCCCTTCCACTCCACATGTTCTTGTGCTAGAACCAAGCGCCAGTCTTTCTAGCACTTATCGCATTGCCCATATGTGATTAGCCCCCTTCCTTTTAACCCCTTGGTCATATAATTCTCCATGCGCCCAAAAGCCCCGTAGTCGGGCGCCTAACTGTGTTTCATATACATCCCGCCCCTGAAAATATTAAAACCTTATGATATTTTCAAAACTTTGGGTTTTTGTGATTTTATAAAGGTTTCCGCCGGTCTGAGTTTCAAAGCCCCCTCCACCGTCGATCTGATTTGCAGATCGACGGTGCGGAATCTATCATAGCCAGTGGTCCCCGCCAGCCGTGCGCCGTTGCCCAAAACCACGTGGTATTCATCACACCGCTTTTGAGCAGAGGGCTGTTTTCTTCAAACGACAGCGATTCCATACACCACCCGACACGTGTCCTGAGCACTGTTCATGAAACCGTCGTTCATCACGCATTAACGTTCGGACGTGGACCCCGCGCGATATTGATGCACACCGTCCGATCTGAGGTTGCCCATCTGACGGCTATCGCTCACCAAATATGTTCAACAGTTAACCAGGCTACGGCACGGTCATTAACGCATCTCCACCATCGATCTGATCTGTAGATCGACGACCCACATTCCATTGTCCGATTTCTCCGCTTTGACTTTCCAACTGCGCTCCTGACCGTCGATCTCTGCGTGATCGACGGCTCTGATTAACTCCTCCTTCCACCTTCCCTATGACTTCTCTCGATTAATCTTGACCGTTGAATGATGCCATCCAATGGCCACACTTCCCCCACACATCCTCTGCAGCAATAAACCTATATATGCAGGATTTTATAATAGTTTTTCGTATTTTGCAGGGTTTCAATGATTTCTTTACTATGTCTGAAGAAATTTCGAAGATTGAGGGTGACAATCCTCCTGCCTTCGATTTACCACCAAAAATCACATGTAGGGTTTAAAATCCACGTTTATCAATGATTCATGAACCATTGACGCCTTATGAACCCTGCACAGCCCTACACACCAGCAAGAACTCCATGAATCGGGCACAGTCAAAGAGTATCAGTGTCAAAGACCAAAATGTATCAGAATAGAGGATTACAGAAAGTTTTGCAGGGATCACAGCTAAGACGGTTTATCAAAAGCCTAATCCCTGATTTAAAACACAGTTAAAGAAAATCTTAAGTGTTTTATCCACAGAAAGCCTCCACCGCCAGATCTGAGGAAAATTGATTCCTTAGCTACCACAGAGCCACTTGTGCCTTGAAACATTCAAATCAGAGGCCGAAGTTATTTCTCAGGACCAGATATCTACCTCACAACGCAACCAGAGGGTAAATTCTGCACACAAACTTAATGACAAAATATCTACAGAGTTACTCCAATGTAAAACAGAGCCTCAATGGTCAACAAAAGCTCCCACCGAGCTTAAATATTTATGTAAATGGATTAGTACATAAGACACCTGTGTA
Organism: Pinus albicaulis; assembly: GCA_034641835.2. Classification (NCBI taxonomy): domain Eukaryota; kingdom Viridiplantae; phylum Streptophyta; class Pinopsida; order Pinales; family Pinaceae; genus Pinus; species Pinus albicaulis. The sequence goes on from CM076582.1 coordinate 409,101,385, forward strand.
ATCTTCTTCATTGAGCCCCCCAAAGGCCCAGAAGCCATTTAAGTCTGTATTAATTAATTTTTGAGATCTTTTATTAGATCTCACCTCCTCATTCTTCTATATATACTTCTGCAAAAGATGAGTGAGGGGTTGGTGGATGTAGTTACTGAACATTGTAATGTAATTGAGCTTGAGACTTCTATCTATAAATAGTATTCACTGGCTCTTGGAGCTCTACTTGTGATAGAAAATTTAGGTTGAGATGAGTAGATGATTTCTAAACTGAAGCATTGGACTTGAAGCTGTAACTAGTTTGGAGCATCAATACAAGCTGATTTATGGGATCCTGGTCTATGTTGACGGTGATGTTTTTCTCATTGTAACTTGTCATTTTGTTTCTGTTTTCACTGTGTTTCACCTTCTCTTATAAAGAACAACATGCATAGAGTTAGGACCTACTGTATATCAGTAACCTTCTCTAACTGAAAATCTTTATCTGAATGTTTTCTTCCAACCTGTGTTATTTAGGAATGATTTAATTCAGTTCAAGCATAGGAATGCTGGCGTTCCCTCGTCTTATTGTCTTAGCTGAATGTTATTCTTAGATGTTATTTTCAGTATATGTTAAGTGAAGATGAACTGAGGAAGATATGGTGAGCCCTGGTCCCAGTCTTGTCTCCACAAATTTCTGAATGTTTCCCTTAGGATGTGTCAAAAGCTGGCTAGTTTCGAAGCACTTCCCAGATCTTAGGCCATTATGTGTTATCTTTGTGATTGTCTTGAAAGTAACCAAGTAAAGCAGAGCTAGGAGAGGATTTGTGGTGAGCCCGGCCCGCTAGTTTCTACTTTAACAGTTGCCTCCAAGTTTCCCTTTGTTTTTATATGTTTTCTATTGGAAGTGTATCAAAGGCTGGCTAGTTTCAAAGTACTTACCAGATCCTAGTTTGCTTTCATGTCTTTCTCAAGTGCTTGGTCAAAGGCTGGCTAGTTTCAAAGTACTTACCAGATCCTGGGTTGCTCTTTGTTCTTCATCTGTTCAATTCCCTTTCTTGATGTATCATTTCATTCCATAAATCAAACTTTAAAGAGATCCTTAGGCATAGATGACTTGCCCCATAGACCACTCTTGCCTCTTGTTGTTCCAATTAAACCCTATTATGACTCCATAGCCCAATGGACTAAAACTTGCAGTTATCTACCTTCCCAGTCAAAGTTTGTTCTATGTGCTTGCAACTTATCACCTTTGAAACTCTTTGCATTTAGAACTCTCCACCTCAGATAGTAATCATGTTCAACCATCCAAAAACAAAACAAACCCTTGGTCTTCATAACTAGCCTATTATCATTACCCTAAACTTCAAAGACAAATCCATCTTTGCACTTATTGGAGAGATCCCTCTCCGGATTCAGGAGGGCTAGATCCTAGAATCCCAAAGTTGGTTGAAAAGATGTTGTTTTTGTGATTGGAATTTGCCAATATTGCTGGTTACAGAACCCCAACACCTCAAAGTATGAAGCAACCATCCTCCTTTGCTGAACTAGTGGCTCCCTGGGTGAAATGCCTCCATGTGTTGAGACATCTCTATCAAGAGAAGACTGATCATATGGATGAAAACTTATGTCCATGCCCTGACTGCACAATCCAGTCTCCCTCTTTGGTGCAATAACCTCCAAAAATGGATATGGGTGAGCACTCCCCAACTCATGATGCTGGTTCTTCTCCCCGTCTCCTCCTTGTGACTCCATGGCTTCACACCTTCTCAACAATGGCACAGGTAAAACATGAGATGTGCCTTGATCTCTATATATGAGATCCTAGGGACTCCCTTGCAAAGATGCAAGCATCCCTCTATGTGGAGCAAGAGCTCCTCTTCCCTCTGCATGAGGTGCTAGATCAACTCCAGATCTAACAGCACTGTTGCCCTCAATATCTGCAACATGAGTGGGCAACCTCTCAATAATTGGATCCTCCTTTGGGAAAGAGATTCCCATACTCCCTTGCTCCAAGATGTGAGATGGAAGTTCCTTCTCTAGCAAGTTTTGGTTTAGATTTTTGGCCTCCTCCATTGTTTCCTGAAGAGGCATTTCGTTTTCATGCAAGGGTTTTGTTTGGTCTTCTTTGTGCAAACCCATCATGTGTGTCTCAAGAATCCTCCCATCAAATTTCTTCACTAATGCCTTAGTTAAATTTGCATCAGATGTAATGCCATTATTCTTCAAAGGAAAGGATTCAAAGATCCACCAATCATAGGCCTTTCCTCTCATATGCAGCGCTGCAACTCTGGTAGCTTGATTTTTTGAAATTTGGTGGTGCTGCAAAAAGGTGTCTAATTCCTCTACCCAAGCTTTGGCTGAATCGACAAGTGAACCATCAAAATGTGATAGAAAAGATCTACCATGTTGCCTTTTCTCCTTGGTCACTCCTTCTTCTTCTTCTTCCACCTCCCTTATGGGGCTGCTGGGACTATGACTGCGCTGATCCTCATAGTGTGTGGCTGAATGCTCGCACCCACTATGCACAAATCTAGAGTCTGCTTTAGGATCAAACCCTCTCATGGATTCTTCATCTGTTTCCCTCCTAATCTCCTTGAGATCTTCATGAACACATTGTGCAGATTTAGGAAGAAGCACTGTAATCTTTTCCCCTTTTCCTTCATCAGAAAATGGAGTCTTCTTCCTGTTCAAAATTTTGTCTCCTTCTTGATGAGAATAGGAAGTGCAGGGTCCTTCCTCCTCTCTTTCTTCTTTCTCCTCAACCTCCTTGGAGAGGTTCCTTCTAGATCTAAAAACTGATGAGAACAAGCTCATCCTCTTCATCATCTTGATTTCTTCTTTCTTGGGCTTGAAGGCCACAAGCTGAGCCAAGAAAGATGCTCTGATACCACTGTAATATCTCGAAATGGAAATCAGCATCTTTTTCACTGCTGAAGAACGCCTTTGTCAGAAATATGAACAAGGCTATGTCAGAGATGGACTGAGAGGGATTTTATCAGTTATGTCACCTCTAAAGAGATGATGAGATCTAGAGGCTATCTGGCCCATCCTCAGACTCTGCTTATAGCTATGCAAATATTTCTTCCTCAGGAAGATCTTGCTCAAGGGAATGGGCTACAGCAATATAAAAACTAAGCATGAAGAGTAACTTTCTCAAACTTCTGAAAATGCCAGAGAACTCATAGCCATCTTATTAAAATAGTAGTAGCTGCAATTGTATACAAAATCTTGAGGGAAATGATGCTCAAGATGAACAATGCTAATTCTCAAGGCAGAAGTACAATAATCATGAGATAAACACTGCTACACATATGAATTCTAGCTATGACTGCGTAGTCATATGGAGACACTGCAACATGTAAAATGATAAATAAATGATATTACAATAATAGCTCAAGAAATGAGGGGGAGCATGCTCTCAACCCCTGAAAACACTACTATAACACTAATACACAATCCTTAAAAGGATTGGCTGCAATACATATACAAATATGCAATAATGTCGGAGTCGCTGGGTAGCTGTAGCAACTCGAAATATACAATAGAAGGAGGAGAATGAATATGGCCTACAAACTGAAACACCTCCTCCAATGGATTCCTTAAGTGCAAGGCTGATCCCAGCACAAGAAATCTCTTCCTCCAAAATGGTGGAGCAAACCCCCACTGCAAAAAAAATCTGAGATAACGCAGTCTATGGAAGGGACTGTACTGATGAAGGTGGGAGAAGCTTGGCCTTCTACCAAAATATGCAAATCAGCTCTGGAAACCCTCCTTGCTGATCCTCCCAATGAATGGGAACTCCTTCCTATGAGAAATGATCCAAGGAATGGTGTTGTGGAATCTCCTCCACAAAAACACTTGCAACACAACCCAGTGACTGCGCTATAGATGAAGAAGTGGCTATGGCAAAATTCCTGAATATGGAGAAATGAAGAGCAATCCTCCTTGAGCTACTCAACAGAGGAGAGGAACTCCTAAACAGGAATCCCTCATTCCAAAGGCACTGCAATTTCGCTGAACAGTTGGAGATTGCAAATAGACTCAAAGTCCAAATCTTTAATAATAATCTCTATGGCTTCCTCATCCTCCTTATATGCAAAATGATGTCTCTATGCCATGGACCTCACCCAATTAGGGTTTCCTTCCTCTATAAGTTTCCTCCCTTTCTAACTGCGCTGACTTCCCAAGCAAGCTACACCCTCTCAAGCTACGCTGTTGACTTGGTCAACATCACCTCATCCTCATGTGTTTGCCCCCTTTTCATACTAGGAGGTGAAAAAAGGCCTACTCCATGGATCCCTTCCCACTTCATGTGGAATTTTATTTATGCAAATGGGTCTCCTTACCCATTTTATTTATCTGCTAGATAAAATGAGAAAAAATTAATGTTCCAATTTATTTGCAAAAATTTGGAACATTATAAAACTGCTCTGTTCCTTTGTACTTCAACCTGTTTTCAACTTTGTTATGCCTTTCTTTTGCTGATCTACTTGAACTTTCTATGCCTGTTGTTCCCAAGAATTTATCTATTCTTCTGTATACTCATTCTTTAATGTGTTTTATCCTTGATAATTCATTTGACTTTCGATCCTCTGTTTGGTCCCTTATTGCCTTTAGAGCCATGGATCGTTATCTCGAACCCTTTGTCACCTGTCCGTGACTGTAGGAAACTTCTAACAAAGTTCTTCTTTTAAACCTGAAAACTAACAAAGTTCTTCTTTTAAACCTGAAAACACACAAAAACTCGTTATGAAATCCTGCGAGATTGGTTTAGACTGCTTACAAGAGGCTTAGGTGGAGGCGGAGGAGCAGTGAGAAGTTAAGTGAATGCAGCGAGGAAGCGGGAAAACCAAGGCGGAGGGAACAAATTAGGTTAAAACCTTTTGGGCGGGTGGAAGAACCAGGACCGTTGGATCTTGCAGGATCAACAGTTGAGATCTTTCGGAGGAGTTATTGGGTAGGGGGGGGGTGATCAAATGAAAGGAGAGCGAAATATGATGTGGGTCGTTAGATCTGGGTGAATGGACAGCGGTGACTAAATCGAGACTCCTCCCATCGGGGGAAACAACGAAGGACAGGGGGAACTTGGGCGCTGCGATGCACAATGCTGCACTGGCCATTCGATCGAAATGGATGATCAACGATAGAGAATGACAGAGGGGAAGTGGGACCCAGAAATATCGCAATCGCAAATCAGAAGGGGAGTGGGTGTAACCCATGGTGAAGAAAAATTGCGACGCGAAGAAGGGAGGACCGTCCGATCTGAAGGAAGATCGACGGTGGAGATTTACCTAGAGGGATGTGCGGTTGGGTGGGACTGGTAGTGACATCAACAATTCTGGCACGTAGCGGGATTCAACTGGCGGGGTGAAATGGTGCGGTTAATCGGGAATCGTTAGATCTGCAGGAATGGATGGCAGAGATTGAAATGGACTCATCGCATCAGCGGAAGTGAGTGTCCAGGGAAGAGGTCATGGTTCGATGCGATGGAGAGATGTGATGGGATGCTGGCCATTGGATCTGAAAACATCGACGGTGGAGATCTAATCGGCGACCAGCGGAAAGAGTGAAAAGGAGAAAGGAACATGCGAAGTGCGATGAAATCTTGGCCGTCGGTTCTTGTTTATTCGATGGTCAGGATTAAATCAGCGGATCGGCATCGAAGGAGGAAAAGGGAGGGATAAAGGGGATTTTGCGATTGCTGATTGCGATTAGCAATGTTGCTTAGTGCTCGGTCATGGCTCCAGGTCACATGTGGGAAAAGGGCTAGGGCTAAGGCCAAAAGGGGCTTAAGGCCTTAATGTGAAAATGAAGATTTTTTTAAGGATTTTGAAGGGTTTTTTGAGGAAGTTGGAGGTTCCGATAGATGGAAGGAGGGGTTTTTTGAAGGAGACAAGGATAAAAATGGGGATTTTGTGTGAGTGAAATGGAGAGAATGGAGGCCTGTGGAACAAATTTCTTTGGTGAATCAGCATGGCTTAAGATAGAAACAATAGTGAAGATGAACCTCCAGGATAGGACAAACACAAGACTTCAAGGATGATAGATTTTCAAAGGAAATATATCTCTTGAAGGGTTGAAAACAAATTTAGCCACCATTTGGTATATCAAAATTTATAGGTGGCTAACAGTGGCTCCACCTAGGGAGGACAACTTTCCCTTTAGGTGTCCAAAACCTCATTATTCTCTGGCTTTTAGCAGTACAGTGCCTCATCCATTGGGCGAATTTTCTTTACTTTCTTGCTGGTACTCTACCTACCCCAAGCTACTTGTCCTAGCATTTTCTTCCTTTGAGTGCACTTGGACTTGCATCTCTTTACATATTATTTTGAAAACAGGAAAATAAACCTATCTAATGCTACCCTTATTTCTTCCAAGAGTCCATATTAAACAGTTGGACTCTTAATTCTCTACCTAAACTACTATCTGCCATGATTAAACTGCCTGATAGATTTCATTCTCTACATTCTAAAACAAAAATTTAAATACAGACAAACCAGGGTTAGATTGTCTGATTTGCTGTGGGTCCATGGCATAAAGACAAGCTGCACATGAACTGAAACTTTGCAGAAAATTGAAACAAAATTGGGAAGGCTTGAAATTCTGAAAATTAAGAGCATCCTTCCTTCTTGTGACTTAGATTTTGGGCTTTTTAGAGTCACCTTTCTTTCTTCATTTCAGCTCTGGTTTTGATCCAGTTAGAGTTGTTTTCTTCTTCTTTGCTGGTTCAAGTTTTGAGCATGTTAGAACTAGTTCTCTTTCTTCTATCCTAATCTGTTCTACTGATAAGCCAAGATTAAACAGTTTGGCAAATCTTCTTCACTATCCTATCAGCAGTAAATTGAGATCTGCCCAATCATGATTAGGCTGTATGATTGGATAGTAGTGCTCCTTAAAATAGTGGCATTTGAGTTTGCACACTTTCATATTTTCCTTTCCTTTGGTATGGGGCTATACCTTTCTTGTTTTATTTCTGCCCTCTTTTCGTTTTTCTATTGTTTTTGTATTTTTCTTTCCCCTTTTCTTTGTGAAAATGGTATGTACAATGGATAAAAAAAATTCTGAAACTAAGACTCTTGACAAAAATAGTGTTTAAGCATCTTGCCATTGACATGACCTCCCAACACTTCTTCACCATTCAGTTCTTGCAGAAAAAATGCATTATGCCCTCTTATGGAATGAATAATGTAGGGCCCTTTCCATAGATTTTCAAACTTACCATGTTTTCCTTTCTCTTCCCTCCTTGAATCCCATTTGAGAACCACATTTCGAACTTGGAAGTCATTTGCTTTAGTCCTTTTGTCAAATAACCTTTTGATGTTTTCTTGGACTTTTTGCATTCTCTGATAAACTTCCTCTCTGGTTTGCTGCAAATGGATGGTCTTATTGATCCTTCTCTGCATATCATTTTCTTCAGCTTGGACTTCCTAAAGGAGTTTCATGACTGGAACTCCTAAGGATGTTGGGAAAATGGCATCCATGCCATAGACCAGATGATAGGGAGACATGTTGATTGACTTTTTGGTGGTTAAACTATCAGCCCACAAGGCATGAACAAGCTTATCATGCCATGCTTTTTGATTCTACTCTAACAACTTTTTGATGATGTTGATCAGGCTCTTGTTGGAGGATTCAGCAAGTCCATTTCCTTGGGGGTAATAGACAGTGGAGTGGCCCAAGGTGATCTGATATTTATGACAGAAATCAACCATCCTCTTGGATTTGAAGGCAACAACATTGTCTGTGATTATTTTTCTAGGACAGCCAAATCTGGAAAATATGTTGGTCTCAAGGAATTTAATAATGACAGAGTCAGTATCATTCCTAGTGGGTATGGCCTCTATCCATTTGGTAAAATAATCAGTGGCTGTGAGGATCCATTTGTACTGGGCTGAGGAGGATGGATGGATTTCCCCTATGAAGTCCAAACCCCACTGTTGAAATGGTGCTTCAACACTAATAGGCTTCAAGAGTAAGGGCAAGAGATTTCTTCTACCATAAAAAATTTGGCACTTGTGGCAAGACATTACTAATTTGTGGGTGTCTAGAAAAAGGGTGGGCCAATGGTAACCAGATCTAAGGATCTTGTTTGTTGTGGTATTCCAATTTAAGTGCCCTCCACATTCTCCTTCATGCATTTCATGCATGATTTTTCTTACATCAACCTCAAGTAAACATTTTAGTAATATCCCAGCAGCATTTTTCCAATATAAGACTCCATCTATCATACAATAATTTAAAGCCTTCTGTTTGAAAAATATGGCCTTTGTTTTTGACAAAGAAGGAGGAGCATTCAAATAAAGCAACACATAAATGATGTCAGCATACCATGGAGAGTTCATGAATGTCTCTTCAGTAAAAGGTGTTGGGAATTCTTCTATTTCTTCCAAGGCATCAACCATATTCATATCTAGTGCTTTGAAGTTAGACTCAGCCATGAGTTTTGCTAATCCTTGTCCCTTGATGAGTTTGGTAGGCCTGATTTCTAAGTCATATTCAAGAATAGTGGCAATCCATTTCCCCCTTTTACCATCGGGGTCCTGACTTAGAATGTATTTGACTACGGTGTGTGGCACAAAGGCAACGATATGTGAATGTAAAATGTACACCCTAAAGTCCTTTAATGCTTTTACCATCGCTAAAGCTTGCTTCTCCATGATGTTGTATTTAAGTGGGACATCTCTTAAGGCTTTTCTGAAGAAGGATATAGGTTGTTCTTGCCCCAAGCTATTTTTTTGCAACAACACTGCAGCTATTGTATGTTCAGATGCAAAGGAAAAAATATAGAAATCTTTGGTGAAATAAGGACTGATAAGGACTGGTGCTTGAGTAAGGGCTTTCTTTACCAGTTCAAATGATTGTTTAGCCTGAATTTTCCATTTAACACCTACTTATTTCCTGAGCATGTTAGTGATGTTTCTTAATAGCTCAGTAAGGTTGGGGATGAACCTCCTCAAAAAATTAATCTTTCCAATGAAAGACTGTAATTCTTTGAGATTTCTCGGGTGGCTAATATTCAGTATGCCATCAATTCTTTTAGGATCTATTTTGATCCCTTCTTCAGAGATTATGTGACCAAGAAGCTTTCCTTCCTGGAGGCCAAAGAGTGTCTTTTTTGGATTTAAAGACGAGCCAAACCTTCTGCATTTCTCGAAAACCTTCCTTAAATGTTCCAAATGTTCTTCATCAGTTTTGGAGAAAACAGTAATATCATCAAGGTAGATGATTATAAAATAGCCTATGCCTTCTGATAAGGCTATGTCCATGGCCCTCTGGAAGGTGGCCCTTGCATTCATTAAACCAAATGGAATTTTTACATACATGAATGTCCCCCAAGGTGTGGTAAAGGCTGTCTTATGCTGATCACTTGGGAGGTCTAACACTTGGTTATAACCTGAGAACCCATCTGGTAATGATATTCTTTTTGACCCAACTACCCTATGAAGAATGTGGTCCATTTTCGGCAAGGGGTAATTATCTTTCAAAGAGGCTCTATTAAGGTTCCTGAAGTCCATACACATCCTAATCTCCTCTGTCTTCTTCCTGATAGATACTAGATTGGAGACCCAGTCTGAGCATCTGATAGGGACAATGATCCCTGCGTCATACATCTTCCTAATTTCTTTTTCTACTGCAGGCAATAAAACAGGGTTTATCCTCCTTAATTTTTGTCTGAAAGGCTTCTGGTTTTCCTTAAGAGAAATCTTGTGCTGAATGATGCTAGTGTCATGTGATTTCAAATCTTTATACTCCCATGCAAAAACATCTATAAACTCTTTGAAGAGTGCTATGTATTGCTATTTGATGTGGGCAGGGAGGGTGCTAGATAACTTAATCATTTTAGGGTTGTGCTCTTCCACATTAGCTTCCAAGGTTTTTGCTTTTGGTTCCTTGGCCACATCGTTGAGATCAAAGAGTTGTTCTAATGGAGCAAGGCCTTTGGGTATGGTATCACCTTTACATTCTAGAAATTCAAGGTCCTTTTGGTCTGGATCATCAGATAAATTTTCTTTGAAAAGATGATCAAACTGATTTATATCAGTATGAGAGGAGGACTCTATTTCAGGAATTTGTTTCCCATTTAAATATTCTTTTTCATGGCTGCAACTTGGTGATGTTGTGGAAAACTTGTTTTTTGACTGCAGGAAATCCTCTATATGTTTATCATTGTTAAAAACCTGCCAATGATCTTCGTTATCAGGCACTACTGGTCTGTTTTTTACCTTTGTAATGAGTTGTTCATCGATTTGAGGTATCTGGCAGTTACTAGGAGCAAAAGCAAGTTCGTTTTCTAAGTGATTTTGGGCTCTTGGTATGAAAATGAGTTCATATTTTTTGAAATTTTTTAGGAGATCTAACACAGTGTTTCTATATTCTCTGAGTCTGGGGTTTTCAGTTGAATATTCCCCTTTGATTTGTCTGATGATTAACTCAGAGTCTCTTTGGACTAATATCTTTTTGGCTTTTAAATCTTTAAGTATGTGTAGGCCGAGGAGAAGGGCTTCATATTCTGCAATGTTGTTAGCGCACGAAAAATCTAATTTACAGGCATGTCCTTTGTTTGTGTTGTGTATCCATACACCAACCCTACACTATTTTTGCTGCAAGAGCCATCAAAGCTCATTCTCCAAAGTGTTTATGTTTCATTCTCATTTGTTTTGTGTTGCTCAAGGTTGTTGGGAGTTGAGGTATCCAGAGGTTGAGAGGAAGACAATTCTGAATGCTCTGGTGCACTAATGTCCTGCTCATTTTCCTTCTTTGTATGGGTGACTTAATCTTCATTGTATAAAATAAAGGAATCTAGATCTGAATGGGTGGAATAAATAGGAGTATTGTGAGGTTTGTCCTTGCTGCTCACCATGTATTTCATGAGGGTTTCCCTATATAATCTTCTGGTTTGACCAAACACTGGTATGGTGGCACAAGACATATCCATTTGAAGGGTGCCCTGAATCTTAGCTCCCCATGATCTAGACAAGAGCATGACATATTTTGGGGGAATGTCAGCTACTACTATGTCCATTACAAGATTCTTGGCAGGAATTTGAGACAAGTTAACACACAAATCTTTAATTAACCCTAAGCATTTGACCCTTCTGGAATCAAAGGAGTATAATTATTTATATGTTCTAGTCATCTCTAAGCCTAAGCTTTCCATTACCACCTTGGGCATAAGGTTGTGTGATGCTCCTGAATCTAGCATGGCATTGTGTAGGATTTTGTCATGTATTTTTAAACCGACATAGAAGGGAGGTACAACCCCTTCTTGGTATTTTCCTTCAATTTTAGGACTGAACAATAGTTTTGGCTTGTCATCTATCAAGTTCATAGTATCAGTATCAACATTTATATTCAGAGCTTTTAGGACCTGGTTTCTGTACACTTCCTGGGTCACCAATTCAGCCAGGGGTATGTTAATTTTGATCTTTGCAATCTCTCCCTCAAGGCTGAAAGGGACAATTGATTTTGTTGTATTTACATCTTTTTTCTCACTAATGTTTCTTTCAGCGATTTTGACTTGCTGAATTTTATTAGGACTGTCAATCTGAGCTGTTTTAATAGGGCCACTAGCAGAGATACTAGGGAAACTTGGTTCAACATTTGGCTGGCTGCTTTTCTCTTTGTTTAAATCTGTCTTCTTAGCCAAAATGTAGGTCTTTTCTGCTGTTTTCTTAGACTGATTTTCTGTATTTTTCCTAATAGCGAAACTAGTGTTTTTGTCATTTGGACTATCTATGTTACCTTTGCTTCTTAGATCATAGCATTTGTGTACCTCCATGATTGCATTCTCAAACCCCAATCTATAATCTTCAGACTCTTCATATGTATCTTCCTTTGGTTCTAAGGAGAAGAAACCTTGTTCTTCTTCAGTGAGGAAAACATCATCCCCATTGTCTGATCCAATCAAGTTTACATGGTTTTCTCCCAAATTTTCAATCTCCCTTTCTTCCTCTTGATCTACGTAGTTTTGTTGGAAGGGAGGTCTGATTTGCTGGTCATTATCTATTTGCCTATCTTGATTGTTTTCTCTTCTAAAGTTCTGATTTCTATTTCTATTTTGGAGGTTGTTTTGGTTTTCTCTTGGCGGTACTCTGTCATTCAAGTTTATCTTTTCAAGCATTCTCTCCATTACCTTCACTAGGTTGTCAATTTTGGTATCAGAGGATGAGGTTGAGGGTGCATAATCATCTTTATAAGTTACCCTCTTCTCTAATCTTAGCCTAACTCTTTTCTCAATTAAGTTTTCTTCTACACTCATAGCTCCCTTTTGCATGTCTTCTAGAGTTAAATAATCTCTTTCCCTTACTTGATAGGCCATATTAGCATTGAAGCCCTCAGGATATTTTACTAAGGCCATGCCTTGGGGGGGTTTCATGTGAGGTGGAAGAGCATTGTAGACATTGTTAAACCTGGTGGAGTAATCATGAACACTCTCTCCCTGATTTCTTTTAAGACTGTTATACTTTGCTAATATTTGGAGAGGGTTGCTTTTGAGTTCCCATTTGTTTATGAAAGCTTGATGTAAAGAAGGAAGGTCATTGATTCTATTAGGAGTTAAGCCTTTTACCACTTCTTTACTTCTCCTCCTAAACTTTGAGCAAAGATTCTCATCTTTATGGTCTCATCTTCTATCTCCATATAATCAAAATCATCTTCCATCCTATCTACATGTTGTTGAGCTGTGGTAGATTCTTTTCCAGTGAAATGGGGAATTTTAGACTGATAGTCATTTGGAAAGGGAGCCATAGGTTGTGGTAACACTAATGGGGCATACCATGCTGCCATGGCTGGAAAGAAAGGTGGATTTACAATGGGTGGATTGACAAGAGGGAAAATGGGTTGAAATGGAGTGTTTTGGACAGTGGTGGTATGGATTGGAGTGGAAGAAACACTTGGGCCAGAAAACTGGTTTTGAGTAGATTGTTTATGAAAAAGGCTAAAGTGGTGAAGAAGCTGTGAATCAGGAGGAGTAGAAGGTGAAACTTCTCTACTAAATCTCTGTTGCAAACCTGTAGTTTCAAGATCAGTCTGGTTTAAATCACTTTGAGATATGGTTCTAAAGATGTTCTTAGTACGATGTAAGTCAAAGTGTAAATCCTCCAAGACAACAAGGTTTTCAGGGAGAGATTTTGTTCTCAAGAGGCTCCTATCAGCAGCTGATTTTCCAGACTTAGAAGTCTGCCACAAAAACCTCTCTATATTATCAACTATTGTAGGAGGATTAGGGTCTTGACGAGATCTAGTGTTGATCCTATGTGAAGCCAGACTGTTTTTTTCAAAAATGAGAGAGGCTAACGTTTTTTAGGCCTGTTTTGAAAGTATTGCCTCTCACAATGTCTTATCTAGTATGGGACTAGGCTTCTCAATTTCTTCAAGGCTGGTTGACACAGTCCTAAAGATATCTAGAGACCTAGATGGGTAATAGGCCTACTGGGGCTAATGGAGTCGCCAGGTGGAAGTTTAGCTTTTTGTGAAGGAAATTTTTTTTATGGTTCCACCACCATGCTTATTATGAATCCAATCTGAAATATTTTTGGGTTTTGTACATTTTTATGGTTATGAGAGTATCTTATGTCTGATCTTAACACTTAGCTAAGGTGCTCAAACAAACAGAGTCTACTCTATGACCACTAACTGATTTTCTTAGAGATTTGTAGGACTAAAGAGTGCACCAGAGTTAGCTAGACTATCATATACTTAGTGGGTCCCACCGTGATCGCCATTATGTTGGTGATGAGGTGGGGATACAATTCCCAGGGTATTCTTTCTCAAATTAAGGACCTGAAGAGTTTTAAGAGGTATTCAAGCAACTATATACTCAATAGGTCCCACCGTGATCGCCATTATGTTGGGGCCCTGTGACTTGGCAGATTGGCATGCCAAGTGATAAGGCAACATGCAAACCAAGCTTTAGAGCTCTAGGATCTAGCCCTCCTAGTCTCAGAGAGGGATATCTCAATATGTTTATAAGGATGTGTCTTGAATGGTTTAGAAGTTGAATTTAAGCTATTTATGAAATGCAGGGTTGTTTGTTTTTGTTTGGTTGGACAAATATGTTTCATGCAGTATAGATAGAGCATGGGAATCTACAAGCCATTGGGAAATGGAGTCATGTGAAAGTCAAAATAGTTCTGATTGAGAAGGAAGGGAAACAAGAGGGCAAATCTAACTCGGTCAAGGAGCTGTTGAATAATATAGGTGAAATGGGATGGACATTAAGGACTAAGAGTGAAAAGCAACTAAACCCTTTCACAAAGGCTTAAAGGATTCGGGGAACACCCTATTTCCTCCAGTAAGCTCACTGTTTTTGACTTAATCAATATAAACACTCAAAGAAAGGAGAAATGCATACTAAAACCTTCTAAATGAATTATAGGATTCGGGGAATGCCCTATTTCCTCCTACAAGTCCACTTTTGAGAGCTTAATCAACAAATACATACAATTTCATTCAAAGAAGAGGAAATGCCTTAGACATCTAGGACTGTAATTATAGGGACCTTGAACACAATAATCACAGTAAGGAACAGAAGTTCTGATTGAGACAGGCCTCTCTGTCAAACTGCAAGCATTAATAATTAAAGGGAGATTTCAGATACAATATTCAGTGGCAAAGAAAGAGGGAATGCCTAAACAGTCTTTAACACAACTGAATTTACCATTTCTGAAATAAAACAAACTGAATATTCAAGAGAGCTGTCAAAATACCCTGTCACATTTAGTAGCAGAAAACATATAAACAATGAAGGATAAATAGGTCAGAGGTGCTTCTAAGATACATTTCTCTGCCTAAAAATTTTATCCTACTGTAAGTCAAAGAATAATGGAACAAAGTGATAAACGGGGAATAACATTAACAATAAGAGATTACTTCACCAAAACCAAGCTCAGGGATCCAATGGTCTAGCCTCCTTCATTCAACAGAGAAAACAGAGACTTCCACACTCCTTCAGAACACCAATGCTTCTTCAAAGCAGCAATCTATGTATTACTTTTTGAAATCACCAAATGCCATCCTTTTACAATGAGACTTCCAAGAGTCTTTATAGAGAAAATAGGAGAAGTAGGTGAAGAAGGTTTTAATGATCATTCAGAGATAGGAGAGAGCATTCGAATGCCCCATTCTATGTCATAAACATAACATTAAATCCCAGACAGACTTAGTGACCTCGTTGCATGTTGAGGTCCCTTTGACATGACATAAAACACCCAGCAGAGTGTCCTTTGGGAAGAAATACCATCTGTAGTGGTACTGTTATCTTATTGGTGTGAGTTAAGTGAAAGAATGGGCTATGAGGACTCCCATACTTCGAAATAACTTCTTCTAACACTTTGTAGTAGCTTCTTTGGTGTAATAACTACTTGGCAGGCCTTGTGTGCATGGAGATGGGCTATGTCTGTGTCAGTCAACTTCGGCACCAAAAACTGCTCTGTTCCTTTGTACTTCAACCTGTTTTCAGCTTTGTTATGCCGTTCTTTTGCTGATCTACTTGAACTGTCTATGCCTGCTGTTCTCGAGAATTTCTCTATTATTATGTGTACTCTTTCTTCATTGTGTTTTGTCCTTGATAATTACTTTGACCTTCGATCCTCTGTTTGGTTCCTTATTTCCTTTAGAACCATGGAGGATCGTTATCCCGAACCCTTTGTCAGCTATCCGTGACTGTAGGAAACTTCTAACAGAGTTCTTCTTTTAAACCTACAAACACACAAAAACTCGTTATGAAATCCTGCGAGCTTGGTTTAGACTGCTTACAGTAGGCTTAGGCGGAGGCAGAGGAGCAGTGAGAAGGTAAGTGAATGCAGCGGGGAAGCGGGAAAACCGAGGTGGAGGGAACAAATTAGGTTAAAACCTTTTGGGTAGGCGGAAGAACCAAGACCGTTGGATCTTGCAGGATCAACGGTTGAGATCTTTTAGAGGAGTTATTGGGCAGGGGGGGGTGATCAAATGAAAGGAGAGTGAAATATGATGTGGGTCGTTAAATCTGGGTGAATGGACGACGGTGACTGAATCGAGACTCATCGCATCGGGGGAAACAACGAAGGACGGGGGAAATTGGGTGCTATGATGTGTGATGCTACACTAGCCATTCGATCGAAATTGATGATCGACGGCAGAGAATGACAGAGTGGAAGTGGGACCCAGAAATATCGCAATCGCAAATCGGAAGGGGAGTGGGTGTAACCCATGATGAAGAAAAATTGTGACACGAAGGATGGAGCACCGTTCGATTTGAAGGGAGATCGACGGTGGAGATTTACCCAGAGGGATGTGCAGTTGGGTGGGACCGGTAGTGACATCAGCAATTTTGGTGCGTAGCGGGATTCAACTAGCGGGGTGAAATGGTGCAGTTAATCGGGAACCGTCAGATCTGCAGGAATGGATGGCGGAGATTGAAATGGACTCATCGCATCGGCGGAAGCGAGTGTCCAGGGAAGAGGTCATGGTGCGATGCGATGGAGCGATGCGATGGGATGCTGGCCGTTGGATTTGAAAACATCGACGGTGGAGATCTAATCGGCGACCAGCGGAAAGAGTGAAAAGGAGAAAGGAACATGCGAAGTGCGATGAAATATTGGCTGTCGGTTCTTGTGTATTCGACGGTCAGGATTAAATCGATGGATCGGCATCGGAGGAGGAAAATTGAAGGATAAAGGGGATTTTGCGATTGCTGATTGTGATTAGCGATGTTGCTTAGCGCTCGGTCGCGGCTCCGGGTCACATGCGGGAAAAGGGATAGGGCTAAGGCCGAAAGGGGCTTAAGGCCTTAATGTGAAAATGAAGATTTTTAAAGGATTTTGAAGGGTTTTTTGAGGAAGTTGGAGGTTTTGATAGATGGAAGGAAGGGTTTTTTGAAGGAGACAAGGATAAAAATGGGGATTTTGTGTGAGTGAAATGGAGAGAATGGAGGCCTATGGAACAACTTTCTTCGGTGAATCAGCATGGCTTAAGATGGAAACAACAGTGAAGATGAACCTCCAGGATAGGATAAACACAAGACTTCAAGGATGATAGATTTTCAAAGGAAATATATCTCTTGAAGGGTTGAAAAAAAAGTTAGCCACCATTTGGTATATCAGAATTTATAGGTGGCTAACACTTCAGAATCACCCGTACTCTTCCCTAAGTGAGATGGAGTGGAAGAGATCATGTAGAAGGTCCCTATTCTTGCTATTTCTACCGACATCACAGGCGGCGGTAATGCAAAGGTGCCCATAAGAGTGGAATCCTTTAAGAGTCCTACACCAATGTTCTGAAGTGCGAGTTTGGGTGCGTGAACTAACAGAACACTTCCAGTTACCTGGGAAATGGAGGCAAAGAAGGATAGTTGATTGATGACTGTGATGACACTTTTATGTGGAAAGGCAATCATTCTAACTATGTAGAGACAATCACAATCATAGCATATACCCATGGCCTTCTGAGTAAAATATTGTAGTCAAGGGGTCCGTCAACGACCTCAACTTCAACATTCACTGTTTTCCCCCCTAGTTTAACATGTAGGTTATTAATAATACCACAAGGCTTATATGTACGTCCGTTGAAAGCTTTCAACATCGTTGTCGATTAAGATAGGTGTGGTGAGCCAAGTGACTTCCAACAGTTTAGAGACATAATGCATGTAGATTCTCCCTCATCAATAAAAATACGATGAACAAGGTGATTGAGAACATTTACTTGGATGGAGAATGCCATTTCTACTGGTAATTATGGTAGATAGCTCATATGATTAAAGACTACGAGATTGGAATCCATTGGATCAATTCCACCAATTGCCAACAACAAATCCTACTTCTAGGAGGGACAATTTTGCAACACCTCAAGTGCTAACATACCTGAAGGGGATTGAGCCAAATCTTCAACTATATTATAATTTTTAGCAGATCTGGCTCGAGGATTAAATGTCGATTTATGAACGACTCCCTTCGGTGGCGTGATTGTCAATTCAGGAATAACAGGTGGTGGTATTGATTCTGTAGGTGGATTTGTGGTCGAGGTAGTAGGTTGATCAGTATCTTGACTACCGTAATCTTTATTACACGTTGAAACCAAAACATCTTTTGATGGCTTCGTAGCAGACAACATAAGCACTTGGGAACTAGAAGTTGCATCTGTAGCAACCAAATTTGTGTCTGGATTCGGAAAGGGATATGTCAACACAGCTGACGCATGTGAGGTCTTAACCATTTTTTAGACTTCAACGTGGTGAGGACAATCCCAAAAAAAATGTTCCTCATTACAGATTATGCATGGATAACGAGGTTTCCAATTTCCAACCGATTGATCAGATGATCTTTCCTGTGGGGTAGAAGTTTTCTGTTTCTTTGATTTTCCCTTTTTTCTTACTTTTGGGTTGCTTGCCACTTTTTCCCTTGTCTGATGACATGGCATGGATAGAAGGCGCGGGATCAGATGCAGTAGAGTGATGTGTTCTTGCAGTACCGATCATACTGTCTCCGGCATGAGAGTCCTTTGATGGAGGAGAAATAATAAAATTATATTGTGGCGCGTTAGGAATTTTCTCGTAGAGCATGCCAAACTGAGTATAAATCAAGTATAGATATTGGGCATGAGAAATGACCTGCTCTTTAGTGATGATGCCACCCTTAGCCACATCTTCAGTTATAGATGGTAACAGGGAATTACTGAGCCACTCAGCAAGGAGTTGATAAGGAACAAATGCCTTAACCATTCTACGATGACGACGACGCCCATAAATATGATCCAAAATGTGAGTAGCATTGGTATGTTTAAAATTATTCAAGAGTTCCATTCCAGTTTCATATCGTATGGGTAACTGGAAGTGAGTCAAAAAGACAGTAGCAAGTGGAGTTAAATTATCAAAAGAAGCTCTTGGTAACTCAATGTACCATTTTGCGATTGGACCTATGAGCGTACGCTAGAAAAGATCTAGTCGAACATAATCATCATTTAGGGAGTTAGATGAACACCACAAATGATAAGTCATAACATGAGTCAAAGGGTCTTCCCCAGGGTTTCCATTGAACTTAGGAATATCCGAGGGTAATTGATAAGGTATCACTGGCCACCAAGGAGCATAGTTTATTGGATCGTTGGTGAGCCCGCTTAAATCTAGTAACTCTAAAGTTGCAACATAGGGAAACTGTCGATTAAGGTCAGGTTGAGCATAGCTAGGGTATGATGGAATTGCTTAGGAAATAGGCCTTTGAGCACCAACATAAGGAATTTGTTGTTGGTAACCCAGATAGGGGTTGTTTTGATAAGAAAATGCTTGAGGATTATGTTGACCAAAACCTAGGTACGTTACTTGTTGAAATGAAGGTTTTGGAATTTGTGCCTGTGGCTGCCAAGGGGTCTATCCACCAATGTTATAACCCAAACTAGGATAGATTGGATTCGGTTGAGGATAGGTATAACCTAGTTTTGGATGAGACATCCCATAATATGGTATTCTAGCTTGTGAATAAATGATTCCAGATACAGGTGGTTGTTGTAAACCAGCCGAAGGAGTTGGAGTCTGAGGGCCCAATACTTGGGGGTATTTGGTGGAAGGACCCACCTAAGATGGTTGAGGTACAATAGTTTGTGTCTGTAACATGGGTAAATATGTATTAACAAGTGGAGTAGATGTGGGTGCAACAGGTTGAACCGGTTGATATGAGTGTACAACCGTTTGTGGTTGGATAGGTAGAGTGTGTTGCCATTGAAAAAAATTCATTCTGACATTAGGATGACAAAATAATGATAGAGTACTGTCAAAGTGAGTGACCATAGGTTCCCCCCTAGCATGAGGAGTATAATAAGAAGGAAAATATTATTCTCCAAATGCAGGGTGTCCAGCTAAAATTGTACTGGATGGAATATATCCAGATGGACCGGCTTGATATTGCCTTGAATATGTGTATAAAGGATCAAACCATTCAGTACTCACTATATATTTACTAGTTAGAATACCAGACGATGACATTGGTGAAGTCCATGGGTTTGAGGATGCACCAGAGAAGGTTCCAGATAAATATTGGTAACTAGGTGGGATGGAAGGGCCACCATATAAATGTGACTCTGGTGAAGTCGTGAACATCAACGGGGTAGCGAGAGAAGGTGTTGTCACAATTGGAACAAATAGTCCAACCGAAGATGTTGGCTCAAACATGGTTTTTAAACCAAATGTATTCCCTATTGGATCTACGGGAGCTATAATAGACACATGATCAACAAAAGAAGAGGCAGGTGATTGAGGAAAAGACTTGTACGGGTAAAGCTCCGCCCCAAAATGAGTTGGTGTTTTGTCTTGTGGGATTTATTCAATCGAAATTAAACCATGTGGAAGGATTTCTCCGTCAGATCCAAAGTATATTTCAGGAGGTTCACTGCACGATATGGGAGACTCAATGGCTACAATAGATTTTGGAGTGACCAATATAGGAACAACTTCCGATTGTTCGACTTTGGGATGCAGATGTTCTGGAAAAAAAGAGACAAGATTTGGGTCAACTTCCAGTTGAACAACGTTGGGTTCAGGAGGTATGGTCTCATTGATTGGATGGATCGTGATCATAGGTAACTATGAGGACTCCGTCTCGACAACAATAGACAAACCATGATTTGTAGAAACAACTTGTGTCGACTCTGGTATATGTGAGGATGATGTCACACTAGAGGTACTGATAGTACTAGTTTCGGTAGAGCGATGTCACTTTCGTCGACCAAAAGTAGCTTCTGGAGGTAAAGGTGGTTTCAATGCTATTCTATGCGAATGACGAGGAAAGGATGTTCTTCTTCAATGATGATTGATTAATTTTATAACCAAAAACAAATAAACAAAATAAAAGGGTAATTCTAGGCAAAATGTTTACTAAGAAACTTTGAACTGCAGAATACCTCTTGGCGAACCAAGAAGTACGGGCAGACAATCTCCCTGAATGCTGTGTTCGGTGTATCACAATTTACAAGGCGACCGACTCAGTTCACTATGGATGGATAGCAACCTAAATTTGTCCTCCCAAATATATCCGAAGGTACATGGAGGTCCAAGTCCATATTAGCACTGTCTAATTCGAAACCACATAGTGATAGCACCCCTTTATACTTATCGTACTAGAAGACCACCCTATATACCCGAAGGTACGTGGACGAGCTCCGATATACTTATGTATGTGGAGTGAGGTATCACACTCAGAATGTATCACAGACAATTAATGACAGCTTCTATGTTTAACGACGCCAGAACACGTCTCTAGCTTAGACCTTATAAATGTTATCGTTATGGTTCCAATGATTTTTAGGAAATTGATGTAAATTTTAAGTTGATCTTGTTTATCAATTTTCCTTTCAAGGTACACCACGCAATGTATTGGAAATTCCCAAAATGAAAACTGAAATGATAAGAAATTTTTTCAATTTTAGCTTCTTCAATGAAAATCTTAGCTACAAAGGGAAAGCACAATCAGTTTTGAGAGCAAACAACAAAGAGCACAAACTAATATGCAACTTTCCTAACTAATTCCTACGCAAAACACACAATTCACTATATGAAAATGAAACTTTTTCTTTTCAATATCCTTAATGTGAATGTAGAAAGGAAACTATATGCATCAAATCAACAAAAAACAAGTGCTTTCTTCTTTGAGAAATGATGAATTTAACAATAATTTCTCTTCTAGGAAAAACGAAAAATGGAACCTCAATTTTTCCTACAGGAAACAAAGAATTTAATGAAAATTTCCTTTACGAAAACAAATGGATCTAATGCAGAAATAAAATACTTTGAATTTGATTTATCAATGATAAATAAAAACACTTAAAGAGACATTGAACAAACTTTCTTTTCAAAGGAGGAATAATCAGGAAAATTCACTAGTCTCTATGAGGTATCAGACAATTGAAAACACAACAAACAAATGGCTGAATATGATGGAAATGAAAAATTAAAATGGAATTTGGTTGGATAAGGGGGAAACATAGTCTCTAAAGGGAGACAATGTGTTGCAATGCACCCCCGAGTGGGAGACAGTGCATTGCAGTGCACTGTGTCTTGACCAACAGTGCGTTGGGCGCAGCAGAGATTCAAAATTCAAGCTACATAACACACTTATAATGTAATTATTTGATTCAAAAGTATAAAAATTGTAAGTATATGCTACTGGGTGGATAAGCAGAGGCAAAAAAACTAGGAATGAAAGGAAACACCCCCCCCCCCCCCCCCATGGAGTCGCCAATTTGTTATGCAGAATTATGATCTAAAGATAAATAAAATTCCCTAAATGTGGTTCTATGCATTTAGAACAACAGATTAAAGACTTTGCAGACACTTTCTCTAAGAGTAAATAGACACACAAAAAGATATAAGAACCTACTTGTGATTCAAGCGCTTCCTATTCTCTTTCTGTCACTTTTGTTGTAGCTTCCAATCCAACTTAGATCTCCGGACTAGTTCCTGCAAGTATAAACACTAAACAACAAAGAGATTGCAAAATACAAATGCTTATTTATCTTAATCAGTTAAATCGATTAAACATGAATCATATATATTAGTTAAGAATTCATTGCATGAGAAATAGAACCATAAACAGATACATATATGGTAAAATGAACAACAATATTTATTAATGAGTAGAAGGGGGAGGTTACAACCAATGATCGATTTGATGTCACCAGCTCCAGCTTCATCCCAGCCTCATCACAATCAACATCTCACCAGTAGCATATCACTTCAATCACTCTCTCAATTGAGAATCCAACAACATTTCTTTACCAAATTTCTTCCCTCCCTAGCACTAGGATTTGTGCTCAATTTATAGGGCAACTGATGTTAGTTTCGCAATCAATGACTTTCTAATAATATGCAAGACATGTTCCCAAGCTCATAGGTGTTATATGGACACATGTATTTGAATTTTGACACATATGGACTCTTCTAGAAGGCACTAGACATGTGGAGATTCCAAAATAATGAGAATTTCGCTCCCATTTGACCAACGCACTCTTGAATATCGAGAAGTGAATTGCAGTGCACCCTTGAATGGAGGGATCTGCATATGCAACATAGTTAGTCCCTTGAGAGGCAACGTTGGTGAGATCATAAGTGATATAACATATACTTCAAACCTTGTAAATCTTGCAATAGAAGTCATGAATGGTTTGTTCTTGTCTTAGGGCATGTAGAAACTGAAATGATAGGAGAGGATAGACCCTATTTAATTGGTCCTGGGGATGATGTCCAGTTTGACCTCGTTATGGGGGATGATGCCTAAATTGACCTGTAACAGTTAGCATGTTTCATATAGAGGCTAGGATTTGATAATCCTAGTAAATTAGACAAAGCCATCATAAATGAACCCATACATGGACTATGGATGGAACTTCTTATCTTAGGTTGAATTCCAATTACCATTCATTCAAACACATGTCTATAGGCCCCATGAATTAGGGGTCACTACTCAAAATAAAATCTCTATCATCCTTAAGCTTAAAGAAGAAATCATGAACCCCATTTTCATAGAAAAAGGTGTGCATGTTAACGCTAATCAACAATTTCCAATTCCATTGTAGCCATGATTCCATTGATACAAATGAGGGGCATAGAAGAGTGAACTTCCTTATGAGGGGATTCTTGGAAAGGAAGTCTCCTAAATATTAGAGAAGAGGGAACACTCATGGTTGGAATTTTTCTTGGTTTTCTTTACAAATAATTTATTTCCGAGTGAGAAGTTTTCAATTTTTTTAATGTCATGGATGAAATAAATTTAAATGCAATTATTTTTATTGTTAAAATTTTTTAGGGAGTGGTCGAGTTTCCCTCTCCTCCATTTGCTAGCATGTGCACTATAAATCATGACATTAACCATATACCCTTATTCGAAAAGGTTACGGTTATCAATCACTCTCATATATCATTTCTAAAATTATACTTAAGATCCTTTATTTTCAACTACATTTTAATGAAAAAATATATATATATTTTTTATTATATTTTGAAAAATATATAATTTAAAAATTATTGATCACAATTCATTAGAGACTAAAGAAAGTATACTTATCAAGTTTCCTTGGTTAGCCACTTGGGAAACCTGACTAGTGGCAAAACCATAACTTTTTGACCATCCAAAATGAATTTATGTAAATAAAAAATATGAGAGAAAATATTGAAGCCTAAAGCCCTCTAAAGCAAGCATATCTAGAAAAATATAAAAATAGCATAAAAGTAACTGAAAATGACATAGGAATAAGTCATCAACCCACTTTAGGAGATTCTAACTGTAGAAATTTATTAATACTGATGTATTACCGGATTCTCCTGATCTAACAATATTTATCTTCTTGCTAAATACAGAATCCTTCCACTGTTAAACTTGCGGAAATTTAAAACTCAATTACAAACACATGTGAATAAATTCAATCGCACATAACACAATTTTTTAACAGGAAAGCTTAAAGCTAAAAAACCAAACTATCATATATAATGTATATCAATGGAATCATGTAATAATATCATACAAAGCTTAGTAAATCAAGTTCTCAGTACAATCAACAATCATTACACACTGTCATGCAGAAATTTGCATATCTATGCACCAATTTCTTGCCTCTTGATAGCCTGCCTCCACTGCGTAATCCCTGCTGAAGAAGACCTCTGAATGAATTCGAATTGGCCTTGCCTTGACTGCGCAATCCTCATTGGAAACTCCAATGTGTGTCAGATGCATTGAATGCATCACTATAGTCACAACGGATAGTCCATCTTACCCTTTCACCTATCTCTGCACTAGGTCTCCACTGGAACTGACATGCACTGTAGTTAACTGCTGTATTTGTTCAGTTTTTAGTGAGTTATTAGTTGTGAATTAATTAACTAATTAATTCACTTAACTCTCACTAGTGTATCTTTCAGTTAGACTAGATACAACTAGCTCAACTGAGTTTAACTCCTTTAACTGCGTTAAACTAAATAACAACTCCCGTAACTACTCTTCCAACTCTGTCATAAATTTTCCACTTCAGTTATAACTGAGTCCCTCATGCATGAGCCACCAATAACCCTAAGAATTGCGTAATTCCTTCAACCCACTAATTCTCAAAATCTGTTCACTGAAATAAAGTGCTCCAAGAGAATAAGTTGATGTTTATTGTCAAATTATTATTAAGGGTTAATAATAATCGACATGCACCTATTTATAGATCGATGATCTATAAATTGACTTCGCCCAATATTCTAAAAATATAATTTCATCTATTTTCCACATTTGACCAACCATCTACAAATAACATCCTGCAACTTATAGAATATGCTCACCATGTCTGAAAATAGACATAGACCTAAAAATAGCCTGCAGGAACCACTTAGTGAAGGTGATTACTTTTCACTAAGATCATCATCTTGTTGAATCTCAACACTCCCTCTCAACAAGATAGGGATTTTCCTTCACCCCGATCTTGCCTCTATTGTATTCGAATTTTCTCCTGCCGAGCCCTTTTGTCAGAATATCTGCATCCTGATCTTTCGTAGGAATGTACTGAAGCAACAATGATCTTCTGCTGCACACAATCTCTGATATGATGATATCGGATATCAATATGTTTAGATCTATCATGAAACACAGGATTAATCGAGAGTTTAATGCAACTATGATTATCACAATGTATCATTATAGGATCTAAATGTGAACCAACCAAATCGACCAGGATCTTCCTCATCCAGATAGCCTCACATGTAGCTTGACTTGTTTCCATGTATTCTGCTTCATCTGAAATGAGTGCCAAGGATCTTTGTTTCCTGTTGTACCAAGAAACTGCTATAGATCTGATACTGAAAACCCCTCTTGATGTGCTCTTTCTGTTCGTTGGGCTGCCTCCCCAATCTGCATCCATGAAGCCATGAAAATTCACCTCATCCGCCTTCCTGTACCATAAGCCATAATCAGATGTGCCCCTGAGATACCTCAGGACATGCTTGCCTACCTTCCAAAAGAGCTTGGTACGCTTAACCATTGCTTGTGAAAGCTGGTTCACCGCATAGCATATGTCTGGTCTTGTATTAACTAAATACATGAGCAAACCCACCAATTGTCGATAAACAATGGCATCCACTACCTCTGCCAATGTAGCATCCTCTTTCGTCCAATTTCCTGGAAGAGGAGCATCCATGGGCTTGCATTCCTCCATGTGAAACTTACCTAGTATCTCTCGAGCATACTTTCCTTGAGACACAAATAGTTCACCTTCTTGCTACCATATTTCCAATCCAAGGAAATAATTAAGGAGGCCCAAATCCTTCATCTTGAACTCCTTTGCAAGATCTTCCTTGCATGAGTGTATCAAATACTCATCACCCGTTAGTATTAAATCATCAACATAAAGAACAATGATTAAAAGCTTACCCTCCACCACAATTTGGTACAGGTTTGCATCCGCCTCACTCTTGGTGAAGCCAAGTCCAGTGAAATAGCTGTTGATCTATGTGTACCAAGCACCTGGTGCTTGCTTCAGCCCATACAACGCTCTTTTGAGTCTGCACACATGTGACTCGTTGCTGAAGATCTCAAATCCTTCAGGCTGCTCAATGTACACCTCTTCCTCAATGATCCCATTAAGGAACACAGTCTTCACATCCATCTGATGAATGTGCCAACCCATCTGCATTGAGAGAGCAAGGATGGTAATTATGGAAGAATACCGTGCGACAAGTGAAAAGTTTTCTTCATAATCAATCCCTTCAATTTGTGAGAAGCCTCGGGCAACAAATCTTGCCTTATACTTCTTGACGCTCCCCTCATCAACTTGATTTACCTTGTAGATCCATTTCGAATCTACCACTGATTTACCCACTGTCCTTAGAACAATATCCCAAGCACTATTTCTGAAAATGGAGTCATACTCCTTCACCATGACATCTACCCATGTGGGATCCTGCACTACTTCTTCAAAATAATATGGCTCTGTCAAGACACACTTGCTCATAAGAGCCATGTATCTAGTAAATTGGTCAGGTGACTGTCTATGTCTGCGCTATGATGTAGGGACTCCTACATTCTCTGCCACATCAAGCTTCAATCTCTTAGCTTCTATGGTACACCTTCTGCCAGATCTGATGTTTGGTTCTGCATGAGTGGACTCCTCCACTCCATGAATCCCTCCTGTGGCTGATCCACATCTAGAGGCTCATCTTTGGGAACAAGAAGTTCCTCCTCTTCATGCAAGTGTAGCTCCCTCTCAAGCGACAACTTCATGGCTTTCACCTCATTGAATTTTAGATCCCGTCGCACCACAGTCATTCGACTGTTTGGAAAATACACATGATAATTATGGGGTGTTTCTGTGTACCCCAAAAATATCCCAACTTCTACAGTTGGCTCCAGCTTATTCCTGGCATCCTTTGTCACATGAATGTAAATAGATGAGATAAAAATCTTCAAATGAGAAATATTAGGCTTCTTACTAGTAAAATCTTCTTCAGGTGTATTCATGCCAATTACTCTATGAGGACAACGGTTTTGCACATAAACTGCAGTGTTGCATGCTTCTGCCCACAAGTGCATCGGTAGGCCCTGGTCATGCATCATAGCTCATGCAAGACCCACGATCATTTTGTTCTTCCTCTCTGCGACCCCATTCTGCTGTGGGTTATGAGGTGCTATGAGTTATCTTTGAATTCCTTCTTTGCTACAGAAGTCTTTGAATTCGTTCGAGATATATTCACCACCATTATCGCTCCGTAGAGCCTTCAATTGCTTCCTCGAATCCTTCTCCACCAATTCTTTAAACTCACAGAACTTTGAGAATGTTTCACTCTTCTTCTGCATGAAGAAGATCCAACATCTATGAGAATAGTCATCAAAAAATATAACATAATACCTGTGTTTTGCTATTGAAGGAACTGAGAAAGGTCCACACACGTCTGTGTGAATTCTCTCCAGGATCACCGAAGCATGGTTCTCCTTCTCATGAAATGTGGTCTTCACAAAATTACCCATATTACATCCCTTGCATTGATCTGATTACACAAGAGTACCCTTGGGAAGTATAGTATAAATCTGCTGCAAAAACTTCAAGGTGCCATGGTGAAGATGGCCCAATCTCCTGTGCCATAATTTTCCCTCATCCCGGCTCACCACTTCTTCTGATTTTCCCATCATTGCAGCGCAACCATCTACCTCCAGCTTGTAGAGATTCTTAACTAAAATCCATATCCTATTGGTTTGACCCATTGTTTTATGTCGCAGGATAGATTTTCCCTCGCTGAAAACAACGTCATAACCTCTGTCTTCCAACATTGCGACCGAGACCAAGTTCTTCTTCAGACCTGGGACATGCATAACATCTTTCAACATAAATGTTTTACCTGAATCCCTCTCAAAGGTAATGGTTCCAATTCCGGTCGCACTGTATCTACCATCGTCGCCCATCTCTATATGCATTTGGAGATCCTTCTCCTCCAAGTCACTAAAAAACTCCTTGTCTCCGGTCATATGGAAAGACGCACCACTATCAAGATACCACACCAATCCCATTAAGCTTGAAACCAAGCATGCAATCAAAGAGAAATCAATTTCAAATTGTGAGGCTAAGGCCTCTCCAGCTGCAGGTCCAACAACCTTCTTGTTCTTCTTTTTCTGTGGGAAGTCAGTGGCAAGATGCCCATGTTCATGACAGTGAAAACACTTCACTTTGGACAAATCCAGCTTCTTGCCTTTAGCCTCAGATTTTGGATGGGATTTCTTTCCCTTTCCTTTCCTTTCTTTGGTAGCAAAAGCTCAATTCTCTTCATCATCATTCTTCGATGAAGAGCCATCCCTGGTACTTTACCTTATCTCCTCCTTCACAAGATCTGACCAAAGTTGCTCCCAACTCGACAGTTTCTCCCGTCCATTGACATAGTCTTCGTAGCTATGAAAAATCTTCAGAAGCCCAAGGAGAGCCAAGCTCACCAAGTCATCATCATCAACTATAATCCCCAAACTTCCCAGTTCATCCCTATAGTGGACAAACTTCGTGAGATATTTTGGAATACTGTTGCCCTTCTCCATTTTTTTTTTTCTGAGCTTATCTTTCAGCGCCAACTTCCTCTGGTCGCTGCTGCTTTGGAAAATATCTGTCAAAGCCTTCCAAATTGTAAATGGAGTGGCTTTATCATGAAGGCTTGACACAATATGTTCCTTCACACCTTCCAACATAATTCTTCTTTTCTTTGCTACCTTCTTTTGCCATGCGTCAAGTCCTGCAGCATCGCTAGAAGCAGGCTTAGGAACATCACTATCGATGAAATCCTTCAGTCCATTATCTTCAAGCACCACCTCCATCCTATCCTTCTAGGCTATGTAATTCAAGCTAACCTCAAGGGCATACTCCAATCATAGCCCATTGAAAGACATTTCAATGAATAATCAATTGTCGCACCAAGAAATTTCTGTAGCAAATTCAAATTTTCCACCAGCACAAAACTCAACACTTATTCACAATTGAAATATTGATCAATACTGCTCTAATACCATGTATAAATTTATTAATACTAATGTATTACTAGATTCTCCTAATATAAAAATATTTATCTTCTTGCTAAATATATAATCCTTCCACTGTTAAACTTGTAGAAATTTAAAACTCAATTACAAACACATGTGAATAAATTCAATTGCACATAACACAATTGTCTAACGGGAAAGCTTAAAGCTAAAAAACCCAACTATCATATATTATGTATATCAATGGAATCATGTAATAATATCATACAAAGCTTAGTACATCAAGCTCTCAGTACAATCAACAATCATTACACACTGTCATGCAGAAATTTGCATATCTATGCACCAATTTCTTGCCTCCTAACAGCTTGCCTCCACTGCGCAATCCCTACTGAAGAAGACCTCTGAATGAATTCAAATTGGCCTTGCCTTTACTGTGCAATCCTCATTGGAAACTCCAATGTGTGTAAAATGCATTGAATGCATCACTATAGTCACAATGTATAGTCCATCTCACCCTTTCACCTATCTCTCCACTGGGTCTCCACTAGAACTGACATGCACTGTAGCTAACTATTGTATTTTTTCAGTTTTTAGTGAGTTATTAGTTGTGAATTAATTAAATAATTAGTTCACTTAACTCTCACTAGTGTATCTTTTAGTTAGACTAGATACAACTAGCTCAACTGAGTTTAACTCCTTTAACTGAGTTAAACTAAATACCAACTCCCGTAACTACTCTTCCAACTCTGTCATAACTTTTCCACTTCAGTTCTTACTGAGTACTTCAAGCATGAGCCACCAATAACCCTAGGAATTTCATAATTCCTTCAGCCCACTGATTTTCCAAATAGGTTCACTGAAATAAAGTGCTCCAAGAGAATAAGTTGATGTTTATTGTCAGATTATTATTAAGGGTTAATAATAATCGACAAGCACCTATTTTTAGATCGATGATCTATAAATAGACTTCGCCCAATATTCTAAAAATAGAATTTCATTTATTTTCCACATTTTACCAACCATCTACAAATAGCATCCTGCAACTTATAGAATATGCTCACCATGTCTAAAAATAGACATATACCTAAAAATAGCCTATGGGCCCCACTTAATGAAGGTGCTTACTTTTCACTAAGCTCATCCTCTTGTTGAATCTCAACACTAAGTCCTCAACAACAATGGGATATTTGATACTTCCTAATGAGAAACCCAAATCCCGAGGGAGGCCTAGATGACCTTCAATTCTTTGTACACTATGATCTAAACCTTGACCTATTATCTGGAGCTTTTCGAGCATCATCAACATGTCCTAGCAAGCTTTGTCTCTGTTGAGTATAACTCTCCCTGAAAAAAATTTCATGTGCCACTAAATATCAATTATGTGTGTTGATCATGTTAGCCCCCTATCAAATTTTGACAAGCAAACAGGGGGTCAAACTGTCTCTAAACCTTTGAGGAATGTTTTCCCTCTGAATACACATCATCCTTGAAAGCCTCTTCAGGCCCTCTACCCTTTAATTATTTCCCTCTTCTATTCTTAAGTCAATAAGCCTCATTGATTGTGAAAAATCGTGCCCCAAGAGGCCTTCATTTGCCCCTTGTGCCCCTGCAAATTGCTCCATTTCATCCCCTCTTTCTCTTTTTCATAACTTCACTTTTTACCCCAAAATCCCTCCCCCTAATCCTTCTAAACCATCCCAAAATCCCCTTTAAACCATACTCACACCCTTATTTGGTTTAGAAACCCCTCATTCATTTTATCGTTACCTCCCCCCCCCCCCCAAATTACATTCTAAAAGGCTAAAAACCCACATTTGAAAATATATAAGGCCTAGCACCTTTCGGCCCTAGCCCTTGCACCTTTTCCTTCACACGACCGAAAGTCGAGACCAAGCGCTAGCCTGGAAGGTGCTTATCACAGGTATATATTGGGCGCAATATTATCCGTCGATCTGTACAGATCAGACGGCTTTCATCGTTCAGCGCCGCGCCCATGGCCTACTCCGTTCACCGCTCCAATCGGCTATCCACCATCCGATCAACCTGTAAATCAATGGTCAGAAACCCATCCGCCCTTGTGGTCCCCACATCCGCGCCTGTTCAAAACTACCCAGTTTCTATTGCACCGTTGTTGGGCAAGGGGTGGTATTTTATTTTTCGGAGCGATTCCATATATTGTTTGCCGTGTGTCCCTGCGTACGGCTCAAAAACCACCCTCCATCGCGCGTTATCGTTTGTCCACAGATCCCGCGCGATATTGTTATACACCGTCCAATCTGGGGCGGGTCATCCAACGACAATCGCGATGCGGAGATGCATGGGTGTTAATCCAAGTCAACAGTGCCCCTAGCCCACCATTTCATCGCCCTTCGATACATTTTCCACCGCCGATCTCTTCCTGAGAACGGACAGTCTAGATCACCTACCTCCCCACCATCGACTCGTGTCCTCTGCCATGTCACCATTCCACGTGTTTTGTCACGTTTTCCTCCGTCTCCTTATATTCTTCGTTCAAAGGTAAAAATGTTAAGTTTTCGCGTTTAATCTTCTACATTCCGCCAACCTTCACCAGAGCACTTCTCCGCCATTCCGCTTCGTTTTTCCATCATTTTACCATGTTGTGCTATCATCCTCACTATTGCCGCTGCATCCACCTTCTTGTGCATTTTTTTTCTTGACGATTTTGTGTATTTTTGCAGGGTACGAGTGGCAGTAAACCGCCATGATTCACAGTCTCAATTACAGTAGCAGAGAACATCGTAAAGGACTACTTTTCAGAGGCTATAATTATGGAGAAAGGCTTTGGAAGCTGTTGTGATATGACTTCCATTAAAGGAACAGATTTAAGCTCTGTCAAACCTCCCAGTGTCATTCAAAGCGCAGATTTCGCAGATAGAAGCATTAATGTAGTGGCAGAGAAATATCAGTGAATGATTGAGGAATTCAACGTTCAACATTCAAGATGTTAAGCCTTAATCTAGGGTTTAGAAGGTAGAGGGTAAAATGCACAGAAAACGATACCCTCAAGGTTTCATTTTAGCAGGGTTTCTTTCAGGATTAGATGGAATGTTTATGTGATTTTACTTCTATACAGTGTTCCTGAAGAGACTTTCATCCAGTGCATTTATTTCAAAAAGAAGATCATAGAGTACATACAACACTACAGCACCATCCAGCAGAATGGGCATGTGCATTTCCTCCATCCTGCCTTAATGAGGCAAATTAAATGTTCATCACCTACTCCCTTTTTGAGCTTTCTTTTTCTCCTATAAATCTCCCGAAGAACAGATTATTGAGGGTTCCAGATTTTATCAGAAAATTATGTAGTGAGAGGATTTTGGTATACATTTTGTAGAACTTTTGTATGAAGGCTCAGAGCCCATAGGGTCTCAGTGAGGAGGAGTTCCATCTGTTAAAGAGGATTTTGGTCTTTGGTATTTCATAGTCTGTAACTTTCTCTTATGTGTTATTTAAATAGATCATTTCATTTCATCCATGTTTCCTGTATCATGTTTTGGAATGCGAGTGGCTCATTGAATTTTGGTATGGATTTATCCTAGTTGATACCCATATTCAGATTAGTCAAGCACTTTAAATATGGCTCATGCATGATATTCTGTTCCACTATTCATCTAAACCGTATTTCTGCTATATTAGTTTCTCTGGGAGGGTGTTTTTAAAACGCTATTGTCATGAATGGATTCTTAGATTGGTAAGCCCATTACATGGTGGTATTGTGTATCTAGATATCAGCTCAATGATAACTAATATTCTCTAAATATTTCATTCACTACATACACCTTCTGATAACTCATTTCTGTGAGGTATTTCTGAATTGGCCCTCTTTACAGTAAGTTGTCTCTGAATTTTCTGTTGCTTTTATATTGGAGTTTTACATGTTGCTTCTGCAATATTCTTTCCTCTGTGTCAGTTTCTAAAGGTGTTGGTCCCATTCAGACTTATTCTCCTTGTTTTACAAGAGATAGCATGAGAGATTTTTACTAATAACTTCCTCTGTTATACCATATGCTCCTTGCTAATATAAGATGTCCTAGGCACTGGTCTATCACAACTCTAGGCTGTCTCTAGGAACGACAACATCTTTCTGGTGCCATTGCCGGGGAACAAAGTTGAGAAATTTGAATCCCTGGGCCTCAACAAAATCTTTATTCACTCTTCAGAAAGGTGAGCATGAAGAGTTGAGAGTTTTAGATCCCTCACCTTGGCGACTCCACACTTCATAAATCCCAAAAGACCAAATGACTCCACTGGTAGAAGACTCTAAACTGGTTGAGAAGATGTAGTGACCATCTTTGCAAAAGCATGGATCCAAACATGGATAGGGATACAAAGCTAGATGCTTTGTATGATCAATTATATGAATTAATAGAAATGTTTGATAAAGTGCTGGAGATGTATATGGCTAATATGAATGAAAATGATGATTATTTAGAACAACCCATGCCTCTTCCAGAACAAGAACAAACTCAAGACCTAGATAATGAGCAAGACAATTATGACACTTTAAAACTTATGAAATATGAAGAGGAAAGCGATCAGGAGCTGCCTGATTGCTTACCTTTGTCTTGTGTTACGATGACCAGAGAGTATCAGGACCTAATAGCAAAAGAAAATAGGGAATGTTTCTTGGAGGAAACAAGAGACCACATAGAAGAAGCAGAATCTGATGTGGAGGAAGAAACCAATCATGAGCCTTGTAGTCTAACCGAGTATCATCAGGTTCATGAGGACTGGTCTGAATCAGAGAGAGATCAAGAAAAATTAGAAGATCCTCAAGATTTCCCTACAAGCACAACTGAGGATATTCTAGAAGAGGTTCAAGAAGACATCCTGCCTCCAAATCAGCTAGTACAAGAAATAGAGAGCTGTTGCTCTTCTGCACAAAGGAATGCAAAACAATCTTCTCCTTTGACAGAAGAAGAGATTGATCAGATATTAAATTAGCAGCCCACCTCAAAAGTATTCTATGGATCACACACTCTTGCCCATTCATCTTATGAGTTTGATTGTATAGATCCAGAAAGCTCCTCTGTGGATCAAAGTGAAGAAGAACCTGCTGAAGATAATCTTGTAGTGTCATCATTAGTAGATCTATGGGAGGAAAATCATTTCCCTTTACTTCCAGAGAGTAAAAAGCCAATGCAGGCTATTTATGATACTGATGGGGAGAGCTACAATAGTATAATAGCAGATGAAGATTCCTTGAATCTTCATTCTGCTTTACCACAGATCATCAGTGAGACTGGAAACCTTCAGCCTTCCTTTTCAGAAGATGAGGAGGTAAGCAAAGAAGAAATTCCTGAGAAGATTGAAATTAAGGGGCCTTCTCTTGAAAAGGGAGAAGAAATGAAACATACCCTGCTCAAGAACACGTAGATTAGTTCACAGAGCTCAACTCATCAGAGAAGAATATATCAGAGCTCCAAGAGGATAGCACTGTCATATATGATGAGTCCTCCAATTCAGAAAATGAAGAAAAGGAGGGAGATTATCTTTCTCAAGAGAGTCTTGTTCTTGATCCAGTGGAAGAAGAAGAAATCCTGGTTCAAGCCTACCTGCCAGATATTCATAACCAGGTATCATTTCATGATCCTTATGTTCATTTCCTGCACACATTTAAGGAAGGATCAAAGGTCTTTATGAGCAGCATGTTGCAAACAGAAAGAAATTTTTTTGAAGCTGTTGACAAAGAACGGAAAGAGTGGGAGCAGCCTTGCCTATCTAGCCTACTCAAGGAGCTAGGCAGAACATACCAGTCATGGGATCACTTGATGGATTGGTTGCATTGGAAGACAATGTTTATAAGCTAGACTTGTAAATAACCCAGTTAAAGTAGGGTAGGTAGGAAAAGCTCAATAAAGTTCAGTCTGTGAGCATGTAGTTAGTTGTTTTAACTTCTGCAAAGTCCAGCAAGCCAGACAGTCTAATCCTGGCTTGGATGTTTTTCAATTTCTATTTTAGAATGTAGAGAAGGAATCTGCTAGATAGTTTAATCCTAGCAGATGTAGTCTAGGTAGAGAAAATATGAGACCAACAGTTTAATCTGGTCTCATGGATTAATAAGGGTAGAAGTAGAATAGGTTTATTTTCCCTGTCTATAAAAATTGATGATGTAGGTGGTCTGTGAAGTTCTCGACATGCCCAAGGATGAACGTGTCATCCCCAGGTGGAGCCAATGTTTATCATGTTAGCCCCCTATTAAATTTTGACAAGCAAACAGGGGGTCAAACTGTCTCTGAACCTTCGAGGAATGTTTTCCCTCTGAATACACATCATCCTTGAAAGCCTCTTCAGGCCCTCTGCCCTTTAATTATTTCCCTCTGCTGTTCTTAAGTCAATAAGCCTCATTGATTGTGAAAAATTGTGCCCCAAGAGGCCTTCATTTGCCCCTTGTGCCCCTGCAAATTGCTCCATTTCATCCCCTCTTTCTCTTTTTCATAACTTCCCTTTTTACCCCAGAATCCCTCCCCCTAATCCTTCTAAACCATCCCAAAATCCCCTTTAAACCATACTCACACCCTTATTTGGTTTAAAAACCCCTCATTCCCTTTATCGTTACCTTCCCCCCCCCCAAATTACATTCTAAAAGGCCGAAAACCCACATTTGAAAATATGTAAGGCCTAGCACCTTTCGGCCCTAGCCCCTGCACCTTTTCCTTCACACGACCGAAAGTCGAGACCGAGCACTAGCCTGGAAGGTGCTTATCACAGGTATATATCAGGCGCAGTATTATCCGTCGATCTGTATAGATCAGACGGCCTTCATCGTTCAGCGCGGCGCCCATGGCCTACTCCGTTCACCGTTCTGATCGGCTATCCACCGTCCGATCAAACTACAGATCAACGGTCAGAAACCCATCCTCCCTTGTGGTCCCCGCAGCCGCGCCTGTTCAAAACTGCTCGGTTTCTATCGCACCGCTATTGGGCAAGGGGCGGTATTTTATTTTTCAGAGCGATTCCATATATTGTTTGCCGCGTGTCCCCGTGTACGGCTAAAAAACCGCCCTCCATCATGCGTTATCATTCGTCCATAGATCCTGCACGATATTTTTATACACCATCCGATCTGGGGCGGGTCATCCAATGGCAATCACAATGTGGAGATGCACGGGGGTTAATCCAAGTCAACAGTGCCCCTGGCCCACCATTTCATCGCCCTCTGATACATTTTCCACCGTCGATCTCTTCCTGAGAATGGACGGTCTAGATCACCTACCTCCACACCATTGACACGTGTCCTCTGCCACGTCACCATTCCACGTGTTTTGTCACGTTTTCCTCCATCTCCCTATATTCTTCATTCAAAGGTCAAAATGTTAAGTTTTCGCGTTTAATCTTCTGCATTCGGCCAACCTTCACCAGAGCACTTCTCCACCATTTCGCTGTGTTTTTCCATCATTTCACCATGTTGCGCTGTCATCCTCACTATCCCTGCTGCATCCACCTTCCCGTGCATTTTGTTTCTTGACGATTTTGTGTATTTTGCAGGGTACGAGTGGCGGTAAACCGCCATGATTCACAGTCTCAATTATAGTAGCAGAGAACACCGTAAAGGACCACTTTTCAGAGGCTAGAATTATGGATAAAGGCTTGGGAAGCTGTTGTGATATGACTTCCATTAAAGGAACAAATTTAAGCTCTGTCAAACCTCCCAGTGTCATTCAAAGCGCATATTTCGCAGATAGAATCATTAATGTAGCGGTAGAGAAATATCACTGAATGATCAAGGAATTCAACGTTCAGCATTCAAGATGTTAAGCCTTAATCTAGGGTTTAGAAGGCAGAGGGTACAATGCACAGAAAATGATACCCTCAAGGTTTCATTTCAGCAGGGTTTCTTTCAGGAAAATACAGAATGTTTATGTGATTTTACTTCTATACCGTGTTCCTGAAGAGACTTTCATCCAGTGCATTTATTTCAGAAAGAAGATCACAGAGTACATACAGCACTACAACGCCATCTAGCAGAATTGGCGTGCACGTTTCCTCCATCCTGCCTTAATGAGGCAAATTAAATGTTCATCACCTACTCCCTTTTTGAGCTTTCTTTTTCTCCTATAAAGCTCCCAAAGAATAGATTATTGAGGGTTCCAGATTTTATCAGAAAATTATGCAGTGAAAGGATTTTGGTATACATTTTGTACAAATTTTGTATGAAGGCTCAGAGCCCATACGGTCGTAGTGAGGAGGAGTTCCATCTATTAAAGAAGATTCTGGTCTTTGGTATTTCACAGTCTGTAACTTTCTCTTATGTGTTATTTAAATAGATCATTTCATTTCATCCATCTTTCCTGTATCATGTTTTGGAATGCGAGTGGCTCACTGATTTTTGGTATGGATTTATCCTAGTTGATACCCATATTCAGATTAGTCAAGCGCTTTAAATATGGCTCATGCATGATATTATGTTCCACTATTCATCTAAACCGTATTTCTGCTATATTAGTTTCTCTGGGAGGGTGTTTTTAAAACGCTATTGTTATGAATGGATTCTTAGATTGGTAAGCCCATTACATGGTGGTATTGTGTATCTGGATATCAGCTCAATGATAACTAATATTCTCTAAATATTTCGTTCACTACATACACCTTCTGATAACTCATTTCTGTGAGGTATTTATGAATCAACCCTCTTTACAGAAAGTTGTCTCTGAATTTTCTGTTGCTTTTATATTGGAGTTTTGCATGTTTCTTCTGCAATATTCTTTCCTCTATGTCAGTTTCTGAAGGTCTTGGTCCCATTCAGACTTATTCTCCTTGTTTTACAAGATATAGTATGAGAGCTTTTTACTGATAACTTCCTCTGTTATACCATATGCTCCTTGCTAATATAAGATGTCCTAGGCACTGGTCTATCACAACTCTAGGCTATCTCTAGGAACGAAAACAATGTGCATGTATTGATTAAGCCTTCCTTTTTTGTGCCCAACATCTATTATCCACTTAAGAAATTCACTAGAGATCTCAATATCTATCAAACATTCCCTCTCCATATATATTCCATGCTCTTCCTTAGCTATATTGTCCTGAATTTGAGGAAAGGTGTGGTCTTTATACCTTCGATCAAAATCCTCTACTTGTTGTTAGGCATGGGAGTTCATTTCCCAGTAATAATTTTCTCCCTGATGCAGCCTGACATGTTTTCGAGGGATACTAGAATACCACCTAATGCTAGGGTCGAAATTTAGGTGCAGAGAGGCAAGGAATAGATGAGATATAAAGGGGGTGAAGTGAACCAAAGGGAATGAGAGAGTAGAGATTAGAATCCAACACAGAAAGAAGGAAACAGGGGTGAGTGATGTGAGAGTTCTAGAAATGAAGAAAAAACCACAAGAGCTTAACCAAAGGTACCCCAATGCCTAAGAGGCTTTGTTAGGGGAGAAAAATGATTTGAAGATATGAGGGAAGAGAAGCCGGGTTAGGCGAGGAGAACATATGAGGTTGAAATAAATAGTAAAGAGAACATGTGAAAGGCCAAAATAGAACCTAATCTTGGAGTAGGAAAGGAAGTTACAGAAAAGCAGGGACAAGCTAGAGAGGAGCAGAGCTCCAACTAGAAGCATTTGTAAAAAATAAAAAGGGTGCTCTAGTATTCCAATTTATGGTCATGCTTTTTTCCAATCTGCAACACATCCCAAAATTGATTTCTTGCAATCATAATCAACAATAATGAGGTGCAATAGAAAAACACAACTCAGGAAAACAAATCTAAATTTTGATGAGCCTGATTAATAGCCCCATTGTATGTTCTCTACTATTTAAAATGACTAATTTACATTGCAGATAGGCTAAGAATAAATTGCATGGTCACATATGAACACGTCACCTGTGTCACCACACCTTGGTATGAATCCCCTTGTCTATGCTTTAAGTTTACACCGTCACATTATGTTAAACCTCAAATTGTCTTCTAAGTACTCAAAATCCAACCTTGCATATAATTAAGATTTTAAGGGATGGCTGACCACATCTCCTCATTTATTCCTTATGGGATGGTTTCCATGTCATTCCCCACCTATCGCTTCCTTGACACCCAATACGGATAATTATATTTTATTATTTAAGCTTATTTAAGAAAAATTTAGAATTAAAAAAAATATATATATGTTTTGACTTTCTTTTATATGCATGTGAAGAAGTTTACATATAAAACTGGATATGATTGATTTTTTAACATGAAACACACATCATAAAATTCATATCCATCAATTGTATCATTTCTATTTGGCTAAGAGCTCGTCTTCCTTGGACGTAAGGAAACAAGTTAATGTCCCAAAACCCAAAGACATCTAGCAGGGGGATTACCACCAATGAGGTGGTGTGGTTTTCCTTGAATAACAATAACGAGTTAGCTTGCATTCACGGACAGAAGGTAGTGATGACTATCCCTACTATTTATTTGACAACTAAGTTATAATAAGTTTCCCCACTATTTATTAAAAAAAAAATCAAACCCTCAACTACACTCCTTGCTATATTGAACCCATAGTGGAGAAGATATATACATCATCGTACTCCATGGAAACCAATATATTCTAGGTCATTAACCCATCAATGTGGGGCGAAAATATATTCCACTCATTGGATTATGACAAATGCATAATCCAATAAGTGACATATACTGCCACCCCACATTAATAGGTCAATAACCCTAGCTTGCGTTCCATGCTAGCAAAGAAATAAAAATATAGAAAAGAAATAGAAAAAAACTTCATTTTATTACATTAACCCCACTTCACAATTAAACCTTCATTTCACTATGACAATTTAATCCAAGTACCAAAAAAAAATAAAGATTTCTCAAGTACAATAGAAATACATAAAATTACAAGAAACAACAAAGGGAATATAATACTAGAATACTTTAAAGTCAAAACCCTTCATTTCACTATGACAATTTAGTCCAAGTACCAAAAAAATACAAAATAAATACATAAAATTACAAGAAACAACAAAGAGAATATATACCATAATACATTAAGTAGATTGAATTACTAAAGTGGATTATTCGTTGGTCTAGCAGCGGCAAAGGTACTTGCTAATCTTTTTCGATCAAATTGGCAATTAGACCATTAGGGGAATTTTGAGGTCTAAAATGGGTCTCCTAAGAAAAATGTACAACCTAAATAAACTTTATGAGAACCAATAGGATTCAAAATGTTGATGTCAACCATGGGGGATGATTCACCATTTTTGGAGTAAAAAAGTAAAAAGATTAAAAAATAATGAAATAATAAAACTACTTTTTCAACTTGTATTTTCAACTTATCTCTCAACGTGTTTACTCAAATTTCAAGTGGGAGTACTCATTGGATGCAAAATTTAATTCCTAATCCAAGGAGTACCCATGTTGCATACTTTTGATGGACCCTGCTACACGAAAAATGAGAAATACATGAAAAAACGTGATAAAACGTGATTGCAATCACGTTTTCATGTATTTCTAATTTTTTGTGTAGAAGAGTACATCAAAAGTATGAAACATGGGTACTCCTTGGATGGGGAATTAAATTTTGCATCCAACAAGTATTCCTGCTCGAAATTTGAGTAAAAACTTAGGGAGATAAGTTCAAAATACGAGTTGAAAAAATAGTTTTTTCTTTTTTCCCTCTAAAATTTGATGATGTAATCAAACCTTATT
Organism: Pinus albicaulis; assembly: GCA_034641835.2. Classification (NCBI taxonomy): domain Eukaryota; kingdom Viridiplantae; phylum Streptophyta; class Pinopsida; order Pinales; family Pinaceae; genus Pinus; species Pinus albicaulis. The sequence continues at coordinate 409,142,464 of CM076582.1, forward strand.
TTATTATTTCCACTATTATTTTATAATTTCCTTAGGAGGCGCATTTTAGACCTCAAAATTTCCCTAATGCTTGCCACATCCACTTCAGCTTGTCTACGAACATCTCTACCCGTTAACTGATTTATAGTGTACAGCATGAGTCGATGGATGTGAAACAACATGAGACATAGGCATATGACTATGCTTAGCCATCTAGTAAGATGCCAGAGAGTAGGAAGCTTCACTATTATAATTGTAAAGTGAAAAACGTATATATGCAATATCGTAGAGTAGCACATGTAGTGGATAACCATATCTACCAATATTCCATGAAGATTAAACCTTGAAATATGCTTTCATTGCCTTTTATTTTGCTAGCATTTAGTATAGGTGAACTAATTCTAGCATTAGTTTGCCGTTGTGAAATATGAATCACTCATTCTAAATAATATCAATTCTAAATTTTTATTGGTCTTCTCCAAAAAAATAACTAAAAAATTAAGAATTTATAATAAAATCTAATGTTATTTTGGCAGAGATTAATGCTAAATAAGTTATTCTTATTACTATAGTCCCATCAGGCCTGGGACTAATAAGTAATTTATCTTTATGTGCTCATTATATTGTGAGATTTGAGATATATAATTTTTTATTTTTATTTTTAATTACGAATGATTAAAAAATTGTATAGTTTATCAATAAAAGGATTTGGCATAAAGAAACCTCTTAAAAGGGTATAAGAGTGGATCTTGTATGACCAATTCCTATCATTTTATTTTTTAAACAAGAAAATTTGTAACTGAATTCAAAATTATTATTAATAATCTTATATTTTTATTTATCATATTATATTAGCATTATAATACAAATTTAATATGCAAGTGTTGAGAGGGGTCAAATTTCTTTTTACTCTAAACGGAACTTTGCATATCAAATATATTTGATCCCTCTCAACCTTTGGTAGATCAGGAGTTAAGATGGATCTAGGTTGGTTTAATTTCTCCCTTTAAATAGGCTACATTCCACATGAATATCATAGGTCAATACCATGGGTTAATACCATGACCCATTTTTATTTTATTTTTATAGGGTTATTTTTCTTTAGTTATTATTATTTATTATTTATTTCTATTTTATTTTGACCAAGTTAAAATCTTTACATTACATTATATTATTTTTTTTGTAATTTGAATTAGTCAAAATGTTAAACATTACATTACAATGTCGCTACCATACTTGGTTGAATAGCTCCTCTCGGCGCGATTATTAAATCTGTGATATTAAATGTTTTGGGAGTTCCTTTACTCTTTAATGTAGTTAGAGATATACATGAGGACAATTAATGTAATATTAGATATTTAGGTACGTACATAACATATATAGTTAATATAATGTCATCATAATTATATAATAAGACCCAATATGTAGTTGGTGGGAAATAAATGAAATAATGAGGGGTAGTGAATAGTAACCCTATTGAGTGGGTGGTCTGTTTTCCTACATCGATTATTATTATAATTATTATTATCCAAATTTAAGGTCACAGCCAAGCGAAACAACAAATTGGTGTATGAGTATAGATCCCCTATGAATAGATTGATCTATTAACATAGAAAAAGAAAGACCTACTATCTAACTTTTCATGATCAAGTTTTGTACTAGAAATGCATAAAATGACAGGAAGAAGAAAGCATGTTGTATGTAATAGGACCTTCATTTCCATGAGAAACTTAGGCAACGTAGTCTTTATCACAATCCTCTTTCTACACCCACATGCAAATAAAACAACTAAAACCTTCCTTATATTTTGGCATAATAAGAAAACAATATATACTCACATACACAAACCTCAACTAACTTCAAGTTAATTAGTTCACCTACAAATCTATATTCAAATACCATTCACATCATATGAGCAACATAGGGAATGAGAGTTCGGGGTTGTTAAGAAAAGTGATTTTTATAATAATAGTTCATATATGAACAATATTTTACATGATATTCAATGCCAACACCTTCATCACATAAGCCTAGGTACCTCCATGCTCAACCATAGAGAAAACTCATATCACTATCTATATTACAATGATAAAATACTACTTTGGTAAGGCAGTTAATAAGTGACTCAAAAAACCCTACTGAAGCATCAAATAAAGAAAACTAGGGCAGTTCTCCACAAGAAGAGGATTTAAGGCTAAGGTAAACTTTATCTTGAGTAGTGTTATGACCCTTGTGCCTTAAAAAATGATAAGAAACCAACGATTATAGTCATGTTCTTGGGGGAAACCTCCTTTTATAATTAATACAATGAATAAGGCAATATTTGATGCTCCCAAGGCTAGGTCTCCTTAGCATATATATAGGAGAGAAGGGATACTATTTAGTCAATTTAATGTCTTAAATTGCTATCATAATTATCGACCGGAGTTACTAATCTTGTGAAGTGTAGGTGCACTATATATGCTAGAAGTCTATCTTTCTTACTTTGTTGTGTAGATTTTATATGTTGTTTTGGGGGTTTTTATGTTTTATCTTAAATGTTTGAATGAAATAGAAAAACTAAGAACTGATCTAAGGAATGAAATCTAAACTTAACTAAAAGCCTATGATGATAATTGAGAAAGAAGAACAATTTATTTTGAAAGAACTAGAAAAGAAAATTCAATTCTTTTTTTTTTGTTAGAGATTTTATATGAATGAAATCTAAAAGAAAGAAAGTAACTGAATCTAGAAGAATTTTAATGCTTGAAAAATAAAATTAAGAAGGAAGAAAATGAAATGTTTAATATTAATCTAAGAAGGAAATTGATCTGTAAATTACTCTAAAGAAAATATTTTAATAACTAGAAAATGAATAGTTACAAGAAGGAAGAAAAGAAATGTAAAATTAAGAAAGAAAACTGATATAAAACAAATCTATATTTCCTAAAAAGAAACCATGATTAACTTTAACTATGCTAGACTATTCTATGCCGGCAATTATCGTTAAAATGTGTATCTAAAATACTTCTAAACCTATTGGATTAAAGAATGAAAATATCTACTTAAATATTCCAAGGTATGATTAAGTCGTATCAAAACACATATTAAAAACTTCATTCTATTTATCAAATGAAAACTACCTAAATTAATCCTATGAAAAACATAGTATTAAACTAATTCTAATTCTATTTACTATTGAAACAAAGCATTCTATTCTAAATTCTATGAAATAGAAATATTACACCTATCAATATCCAATCTAAATGACTATGCTGTGTAAATTGAAAGGCTAAATGAACTGAGAAAAAAAAATAGGGTATTCTTCCTACTGCACAAAGGTAAAATGCTTGTACGTTCTGAGATATATGATTACTGTGTAAACAAATGAAAAACAGAGATTCATTCCATATATTAACAAGATTATAACATCAATATATTTCAGGAAATCAAAACACTTGAAGCATTAAACTATGCGACAGATATAACATTCATCTTATGAAAACTCAACATTAAACTAATGAAAAACTTAGCAATTAATCTATGCGGTAATGGAAAATTAAACTAGAAAGCAACAGAAATTTATGCTACGAAAATTTTTCTGTGCAAGGGCCCATTGCAACAGAACATCTTGAAGAATTACTTGTGACTAATTACGCATCAAAGGTCTTGAACTCGCCTTCTCATTTCATTAATAAAAACAGAGTTTCGTTGTGTAGCAGTATTACAAAAATTAAAATTATCTCCGGTTCAAAACAACCTGGTATTTATAATAAATTAAATTCAACTATTTGAGATGATCTCACCTAAATATATTAATGAAACTTAGAAGTAGAATTCTAAACGGGACTGCGGTCTTCACAGCTTTCACGATTTTCTACGTGGAGATAAAATCATGAAGCTTCCAACTTCTCGTCCACTGGTCTTGGCCTTCTATTTGACTAATCCTTTGACCATGATTTTAGGTGTTATTTCTCTCAATTTTGGATAGGTGAGTAGGACAAAATCCATTTATGGATCATTTCAAAACTACCCATATTCTTCTATCATCTCCTTCATCTTCAGAACATGTCAAACAATGTCGGTAGCTGCAGAAATAGAGATTAGCTACATAATTGTATGAATTATGTAGCTAAATACAAAATTCATTAAAATAATAAGAAACATTAGAATATAAAAGAGAGATCATTTAAATTCATTCTTAGACTGAAAATGTATCAATTAACACTGATTGAGTTTGTGAATTATGTTAAAAAGGAAGGAAAAGTGGTGAAATAGATGTCAAAAATAAAGACAGTCTTGAGGTTCAACATGCCCCACTAAGAGACCATTGCATGTCCTCATGCAGTTTCAAAATTGTGATTCTTCACCTCATTCCTGCATATGTTCTGACACCTCTGCTAGGACATCCAATTTCATCTTCTTTCCCCTCTTTGAAGTCACTGCTACTCTTGGTTTCTTCATCAGAAGTTTGTACTTCAAATTTATGATCTGTTTGTTCAAGTAGTTTTTCCTCCTTTTCAATTTCTTGTTATTTTTGAATCATAACCCTAGATGTAGAAGAGTGTTGTCATTGTTGGTTTTTTCAATTTGGTTATGAATCTTCAGAGCTTCATTTTCCTGTTTTATATGCCTAATTAGTATCTATAGCTCAAAAATTTCTTGCTTTAAAGTATTCACTAGAGGTTATTGTGGACTAGAAGGTTGTTCATCATGAATTGATGTATTTTCTACATTTCTTCTTTCCAAATATTCAATGTAATCATAGATCTCTTGCTGGTCTTATCACTAAAAAAAAATTCAAAACATCATTGTGTCATGTTTGTTTTTGGTCATGTTTCAAATTAGGTTTAGAGGTCAATTTAGGTTTTGGTTAACGGTAAGTTAGATTACATCCTTCATGTAATTGATATAGAGGAGACACCCATTGTGCAAGCTGACTTCATTTGAGAAGATGAACACAAACAGAAAAAGGCTAAGTCTGCAAAGAAGCTTGAGTTTGAGGGTGAAAATGCAGTCTTCATCTTTCAAGCAAGGAAACCTTTAACTAGGCATGCTAAGAAACTCAAGGAAGGAAACAAGGAAGTTCAAGAAATTATTGAAACAACAAAAACACCTGAAGAAGTGGTTGATATCTCATCACCTACAGTAGAGCATGCAGCCAGCAAAACAAAGAAGGGAAAAGAAGAAATGACAGAGTGTAAACACCTTGAAGAGAAATTGAGGTTAGCAAACCAAGAAGTTGATGTGATGAGAAAGAGGGCCAGAAAGAAAAGTATTGAGAAAACAAATTTCAAAAGAATGAAGGCACTGTGGGAAGGTCAAACTGGTTCTAGGTCTGAAACCCCAAGCAGTGCAGAACAATTTTTCACATGGATAGTTCCAACCATCAAAGAAGCTAAATTTGTTAGAGTAATCAATACTCACTTGGGAGCGAGTAATAGAAGACTTAGAGATCAAGTGGAGGACTTGGAGTAGTAGCTGAAATTGACTCATGATGAGTTAAAGAACAAAGGTGCAGAATTACAATCATTAAAAAGTCAAAAGCTAAATCAAGTGAAAATTAAGAAGGAACCTCATGAAAACTGCGTTTTTTAGTTCATATGACTTTTTGATTTGATGAAACCAATGTTATTCTGAGTTTTGGCACATTTATGGTTTTTCACTTTGAAAAAATTTGGACAAAACTGCTCACTCAGTAGTTTCGTAGCGCAAATAGTGTAAAAAGAGTGAAAAGTGCTATGAAACTGTTGTAGCAGCTTTTTTCACTCTTTCTCATAAATTTTTGAAGGGAAAAAGTGTGAATTATGACCTGAAATTTCTAGGGAGGTTGTATTAAATGATAATGAAGATAATATTCGAGGAAAGGAATCAAAATTTTTGAAGGAAAAAAGGTAAAAGAGTTGCGCTACAAAAAGCACTACGAAACTGTGTTGTTTTCGTAGCGCAGGTCTATTTCAGCTCATTTGAACACTTTGATGATGGTTTTGGACATCTGGAACTTAGGAAGAATTTTGGGAGGTAGTATTTTAGTTTCTAACAGCAAATAATCTCAAAATTATGAGTTCATGATGGTCAGAGTGTCTCAAGAGTGTAAAGAATCCTATGCCTAGAAAAGAGGGGATTGTTTCCTACTTTGATGGAGGTCAGCATTATGGTCATCAAGATTTGGAGTCAATCATATATATTCGACCAAGTGTTAGTACATTTGCCAAAGAATGTAATTTAATTAAGATAAGGTTGTTATAGATAGGTGATTAAGAGTTTGAATCCTATTTGTAATAGGACTGTTTAGTAGATTAGCTGTCCTTTTGTAATAAATACCATGTCATATGGTTAGGCAAGGTGTCAAGAGTCATAATTTCGATGTATCTAGCTATAGATAAGGTTATCTTATGTTGTAAATGATCTATAAAAAATCAAGAAGTCGAATTTGGAAAGGGTTGGACATTTTTAGTAAGAGACTGTGTTTATTGTAAGTGACTGGTTTTCAGCTTAATATAGAGATTTCTACTTAGCCAACTTGAGATTCATAAACAGTTCTAGTGTGTTCTTGTTCTAATTGCATCTTATTACTATCCTATGGCAATGGTGTTTGTTTATGTTACTCAGAATTCATCTTTGATGCTCCGACTTCCTATATAGACAAACTGACTGCGTTTTTTACTGATTCACATGTGTATCTCTTGACTAGAACTCTGATATGCCTTGACTTCCATGCTAAGTATATTTTTTGGTTTTACTGAAACTATTTTGACTCCATAAGCCCAATGTGCACTTGTTGATGTGATTTGCAACCAATATCTATCATTTATCTACTTAATACCCCACATAGAGTTAGCCATCTATATTTCTATCAAAAATCATTAACCCTTGAGAGAGCCCTCTCAGGTTGAGGAGGCTAAGCCTCAATCGAAATATTGGTTTGAAATAGGTACATGAGATTGATTTGATTAGTAGCCTATCAGGTCTAATTTTGTGATAATAGCTGGAAAGGGTCAATATATGGAGTTCTTATACTTGGATCCTGTGTGGGAGAAGAAATGATAGGTGATGGTACCTTGAGAATTTCTTCTTAATCAATAGGTTTTTAACTTTAGGGACTGGATTTTTGGCTACTTTTCAAAGTCTTGAGCTTCTTCTTACTGGTTGTGGATTGTTTTGAGTTTCTGATTTTTCTGTATGTATGAATTTGCCTTTTTCCTTCATGCTAACCCTTCTCTTTTTACTGATTTGTTCCTTAGCCTTTCCAAATAACCGTGCAAGAGGAATTTCATCTTTTGATTGTGGTTGAGGTGGTTGTTCATCTTCAAAAAGATTTTTAGTTTTTCTCTTTCTTTCTCTTTTCCCTTTTTTATCACTAGGCTTCTTTTCTTCTTTTTCTTGAAAATTATTTCTGGTTAGGAAATTATCCCAAGTATCTCCTATGCTCTTTAAATGAAATTCAATGAGGATTTTTATTAATGCATGATGATGCATTGTGTTATCTATAAAATGAACCCTATTTTGAACCATCCCTGCCATATTCCTTAGACTAATCAACAAAAAATATGGAAGGTTTATTTATTTATCCTCTAGAAAATTCATCAGTAACCTAGCACGATAGAAAAACATGCAACCAAATCTTCCTTCACATGTAATAAATTTCTGAATTATCAAAGCATGTTCCTCCATTTACTCTTAATAGCTATGCTGACAATTCCTTTCTTAAAAATACTTGTGTCCATACCTGGGTTTTTCAAGAATACTTTCCATTCCTCTCCACTGATTCCTCTGTTTTTGAACCACATTTCACCTGTTTTTGGAAGTCTGGTTGCCTCTGGCAACAAAGATTCTGTGACTGCAAATTTAATGTCACAAATTTTGACCTCAACTTTGTCGAAGGCTCTGGAAAAATATTTCGTGACTTCGTTGTGAAACCCATCAAATTTCTCTATGAAATTAAGCCACTGTGCCTTCTCTAGTATCTCCTTTAGCTACGGATATACCTCCATGAATTTCTTACCTACGGGCTCTGTTCTCACGATCAAACCCATCACTTTGTCGAGAGTTTTGTCTTCAAGACTGTCTCTACCTGACTGGATAAATTGAGGGTTTCAATCTAAGCTTGGAAATGTGGAGGATTTATGTCCTAAAATGGTGGAGACATGCAGGTAACAAGTGAAGTGAATGAGTGAGGGTTTAGGAACGTGAAATAGGTTTCGGTATAAGTGATGTTTTGGCATGAGACATGACCATTGAATTATTAATTAATGAGATCAAATTTATCGTTGAGGAGATTATGATGTAGGTTTGGTGGAAAATAATGAGATTTCAATTTTGATTTGGCACAATCAGTTTTAATGATGACATTTTTGAGTTGGCAATATACGATCATCTAATTTATATATATCAATGTTTTGAACCTTATTATTTAAACAAATTTGTATCATACCTTGGATATAGCTAACCTTTATAATTTTCTTCTTTGTCTTGATTCCTTAGGTGTCCTTGAGTACATTCTTCAGTATGATATTCAATCTTGTCTTCAGTTGCTTCTGTAAAACAGTTTTGTTCATTTGTGCCGTAGAGATGTGTAAGAGCTGCAAAATGTCATAATAGTTGCAGAAATGCAACAATTTTGTAGCTAATCTTTATTTTTCTGAAAAAAAAAGGGAAATGCAAAGAATTTGGGATTTTTAGAATGGGAGTAAAGAAAATATAAGATGTCAGAAATGAATTCTGATTTTGACCTTGAATTTTCTTTATAAGGATGCCAATCAGTGATTGGTTTTCATATCTATATATATATATATATATATGAAAAGTAAAAAGAAGACTAAATTAGGGAATAAGAAAGATTCTTCTTCACCAACTTCATATCATCATTGTCATGAAATGTTTTGACAAACTCCTCCTTTGTCAGTGGTTTATGATAGACCTTTAGTCGATGCCCATTTACAAGAAGAGGAATATTTTCTTCATCAATAGTCCATACCCTGACTGCTCCATTATCAAAGACTCTTTCAATATTATAAGGCCCAAGCCAATGAGTGTGAAATTTCCCTTGGAAGTCCTTAAAATTTGAGTCAAATAAAAGTGCCCAATCTCTTGCCTGAAATTTTCTTCCTTTTATGTATTTATCATGCCATCTGGATCTTTGTTGCTGAACTAGGTCAGTGTTTTGAACTGCATCTTGCCTTATTTCATCAAGCTCATTAAGTTTCTCCATTCTATGCTTTTGAGCTTCTGATAAGTCAAGTCCCAATTTGATTGAGGTTTTGAAGGTTCTGATTTGGAACTCTATTGGAAACAAGACTTGCTTCCCATAAACAAGTTCATAGGGAGTATGTCTTGTTGTATTCCTCCATGTAGTCCAATAAGCCCATAAAGCTTCAAGAATCCTTTCTGCCCAATCCTTTCTATGTAGATGTACAATCTTTGTGAGGATTTCTTCAATCACTTTATTGGTGGACTACACTTGTCCATTTCCCCGTGGATGGTATGGATTAGACTTTATGTGCTTGATTTTATATTCTTCCATGATCTTTTGCACCATTCTGGATGTACACTGATTTCCCTGATCTGTCACATTTTCCCTTGGGACACCAAAACGAGTAAAAATATCCTAAAAAAGAAATGAAAATACATCATTTTCATTAGCAAAAGAAAGTGCTTTAGCCTCTACCCATTTAGTGAAATAATCAATGCATACCATAATATACATTTTTTGTCTTCATGGTGGATTTATTGGTCGAACAAAATCCATAGCCCATTTTTCAAAGGGTTCGACGAGTACCTGTGGTTGTAAGGGAATTTCATCTATAGGAACATGTTTCCCCATTTTCTGACAACTGTCACACCTTTTAACATACTCCTTGGCATCCTTGAAAAGGGAAGGCCAATAATATCCTAACAGAAGGATTTTATAAGCAGTCCTTTTATCAGCAAAGTGTCCTTCACATGACTCATCATGGCATGCCTTCAGTATTTCAGGTATTTCATCTTCTTGAACACATATTCTAATGATGAGATATGGATATGTCTTGTATAATTCATCATTTACCCATGAATATGATGCACTTGTTTGAATTATCCTTCTCTTTTCTCTAGGAGACAAATATGATGGTAGTTTTCCTGTGGCCAAGTAATTGGTAATGTCTACAAACCATGGAGATTTAGTAGATATTGCAAAAATATATTCATCGGGAAAATTATCCTCTACCGGTGTATCATTGTTACCATTTTGAATTCTAGATAAAAATTCGGCAACTGTGTTTTGTTTTCCAGGTTGATCTAGAATGGTGATGTTAAATTCTTGCAAGAGTAGTAACCATCTTGTGATTCTACCATTAGTGATGGATTTATTCATTAGATATCTAATTTTAGGATGGTCTGTATGAATTAAGGTTTCATAGCGAGTGATGTAATGTATAAACTTGTTAATAGCATGGACAATAGCTAGAAACTCTTTTTCAGTAACAGTGTAATTTAACTCATCAGGAGTCAAATTCTTATTTGTATAGTAGATGGCATAAGGGGTCAGATATTTTTGTCCTAATACAACTCCTAGAGCTGTATCTGAAGGATCAATTAAGATGTGAAAAGGTAATTTCCAATTTGGTCCTCTTAATATGGGTGCTTCAGATATCTTTGCTTTCAAATTTTCAAATGCCATTTGGCACTCAGGATTCTAGCTAAATTCACAATCTTTAGTGAGAAATTTGAAGACTGGAGATGCAATTTTTGTGAATTTTTCTATAAATCTTCTATAGTACCCTGTAAAACCAAGAAAACTCCTAACATATTTTTGACAATTTGGGATTGCTAATTTGGAAATAACTTCAACTTTAAATGAGTGTATCTTAATTCCATTTCCTGAAATATGGTGTCCTAAAACAATTACTTCAGTAAAAATCATAAAGAAATTTTCATGACATAATGAGATATTTGCTTCTTTACATCTTATGAGAACTTTTTCCAAATTTTCAAGAGCCTCCTCAAAATAATTTCCATCAACTGTGAATTCATCCATATACACTTCCACACAATTGTGTATTAAATCCGAGAAAATTCCTAATACTACTCTTTGAAATGTTGCAGGTGCATTGCATAATCCAAAAGGAAGTACTTGGTAAGCAGAAGTTCCCCATGGACAGGTAAATGTGGTTTTGTCTTGGTCTTTAGGTGCTACTTGAATTTGATAGTACCCACTGAACCCGTCCAAAAATGAAAAATATTTCTTCCCTAATAATGTATCCAAAACTGGATCTATGAAAGGTAATGGAAAATTATCTTTTAAAGTAGCTTTATTCAACTCCCTATAGTCAATACGCACCCTTAGGGACAATTACTAAAGATGAAACCCACTAACTATCGGATATTAGATAAATAAAGTTTACATTTAGTAGTTTCTGTTGTTCTTACTTTACAATTTCCCTAAGATTTAGATTCATCCTTCTTTGAGGTTGTCTGATCGGTCTAGAATTTTCCTCAATATAGATATGATGTATGCAAGTCTCAGGATTAATTCCTTTCATGTCAGTGTACTCCCATGCATATGTAGAAAAATGCTTTTGCAATGTTTTGATTAACTCCTCTTTTTGAAATTCTTCTAGGTTTTTGTTTATGTTTAAAGTTTTACCTCGAAATATTTCAATTGAAAAATTACCAAATTCTTCCATAGAATATAAATACATTTTTCTGGATGATAAGTATTCGATATTAAATTTTTCTTGAAAATTTTGACTATTCTCACAATGTGAAGATGATTCATAATTTTCTATTGAATTTAGAATTTGATTTTATTCACTAATGTGGGAAATAGTAAAAATAGGTTGTATACCATTTTCATCATCCATCGATTCTTCATCTTCTACTTCTATCATTGTTTTTGTTGGAGGATATAGAGTGAATTTTTTTGTTGAATTTCCATCAGAAATAAGCATATCATCAAATCTACAACTAATGAAAGTATCAACTGTAGCTAACCAAGGTCTTCCTAATATCAATGGATGTCCTCCTAAGTTGTTCTTGGGAGTCAAGATCATAAATTCATTTGGATATTCCCAAGAATGTAAGGATACATAAATGTCTTCTAATACACCATCTCGCTTGATTATTGGTCTCTCTGCTAATTGTAGTAATGTTGGTGTATACTGAAGTTTTGGAAGCTTTAGTTGTTCCATGGTTTGTTTACTCATGATTTTTATGGTTGATCCTAAGTCAATAAATGTATTTGGAATCTCAATACCATTGATGTGTGTTTTTACAATGGGACTCCCTGGATCCAAATATTTTTGTATGGATGTTTTTCCCATTATGATACCTTCATTTTTTCCCACTAACTGGATTCTTTTCACTTCTTTTTTTTTTCTTCCTGATTTCTTTATACTCAACTCTTTTATTGTTTTTGCAAGGATTGGAATTTCTTTAATGGCTTGTAACAAAGGAGTTTTGATACAGACATTTTTCAGTTAATCTAATATATCATAGTTAGGAAACAAAACTTATTTTTCTACCCCAATATCAATTTGTAATCTTTCAGGAAAAGGGGGTTTAGATATAGATACTGAAGGTTGCTCTATGATAAGAGTTGAGTTTATTGTATCTTTTTGTGTTTAATTTTGAAAATGTTGATTCTGATGAAGAGATGTGCCTTCTCCAAAATTATTATTTCTGTTTTGAAGATTTTCATTTTGATGAAGAGAAAATTCCTCATCAAAGTGATCAACTTTTTCTTGAATAACAATAGAGGGATTTTTATTTTCTAGTATTCTACCAGATGTAAGTTGAATATTGTTAAGATATAGTTGAGTTATCATATAAGTTTGAAAATTTTGTTCCTCTATGTTATAAATAGGTTTTTCATTTTTATTATTTGAGTTTGGGAGTGGCTAAGCAAATAGTTGTTTTGGCCTTTGTGCAAATGGTAATGAAGGTTGTGGATTATTATTTGGGAATTAAGGTTGCTGACTAGGTTGAGGAAAATGATGTGGAGGATAGTTTGGATAATATTGTGGATATTGGTGATATTGAGAATATCTTCCATAAGGATTATGCATTCCTTGTGCCCAAGGTTGAGGTTGAGACTAAGGTTGATACCATGTATTGATGAATTCCAATTATTTTGTGGGGGCATATTATACATCTGAGTATTAAAACCTTGATTTTGTGGCCCTTTCCATGGTCTTATAGAGACAAAACAAAGATTATCTACTGGATGTGGGGCTATTTCTTCTTGGAAGACAACTTTAAGACCTGGTATAGAAGGGAATTTCTTTGTTTCATGGTTTTCTGTACATATGGCACAGGTCTCTATGGCTTTCAAATCAAGAGGACATTCTTAAGGCATGTTTCTTTCTGCACTTAGGACAGAAGATAAATAAGGCATCACTTTCATGTCTTTGCTTGTTTTGTAATTTTAAGGTGTCTATTTGTTCACTAAGACACCCTAAAATATATGTTTTGAATTCATAAAGAAAATTTCCTATTTCTGCCCTACTTACTGTTCCAGCTACAGATTTATTCACTCTAGAGAGAAAATGATCTCTTGTATTTTTTCCAATTCTTGATTTCCCTCTTTTGAAATGTATGCATAATTCAGAGATATCAGGTAATGGTAATTGAGAAATGTCTCCTTTTCCCATCATGTTAAGAATATATATATCCATTCATCTCTAATGGCTTTCAATAGGAGAGCTTTTAAAGTATCTTGATCCAAGTTTTCCATTTTAGCTCTTTTTAAGTTGTAACTGAATCTCTCAATTAGGTCCTCTAAGTTTTCATCCTCTCTTTGCATCATCTTAAAAACTTCATCTTTTCGACTATGAGGTATGCAATAATCTTGGTATTTTTGCAAGAATGCACTCTTCATCTCCTCCCATGTCCTAATAGAATGTGTTATTAAACCCATGAACCATTTTAATTTTGCACCCTTAAGTGTTGCAGGAAACAATTTCAATTTTTGAGAATCTTGTAAGTAGTCATAAGATCTACATAAAACCTCAAATTCAAATAAAAATGTTTGAAGATCTTCATTTCTTAGTGCATGAAAATTGGGAAGGATGGAAGGTGATATATTCTTCATTGTGGCAGTTGTATCCTCATCATAGGTAGGAAATCCAACATGGTCTTCTCTATTGTCATATCTATTTTCTTTTCCTCTTCCTCTTCCTCTACCTCCTCCTCCATCTTGTCCACCTCTATTTCCTCCATCTCTTCTCCATCCTCCTATTCTTAAGTTTTCTCCCTTCAGATTGTGTACTTCTTTTTCTCCTTCTCCTTCTCCAACCATTGTAGATTCCTTAGAACTAATATAGGGTTCTATTCTTGGAGTTATTTGTTCTTCTTCTGGTTCTTCTATCAATGGTATGTTGAAGAAGATTTCTTCCTCCTCTTCACTAGGGATTTCTAGCTCTTGAGCTAGGATTTTTTCTTCTGTGGAGGTTAAAAAGACTACTCATTTTGTTGGAGATCTATGATCTTCTTCTTCTATGAATGCTTCAGTTGATGAATTTGGAGAGTCTTTAAGTTGAATCTCTGACCTTAAGACTTCATGGAGTCTATGTTTTAAGAATGGAATATGAGTTTGAGATGGTGGTGTGGCACTACGAGGTCTTGGTGGGGTGAGTGGTGTTGTTGGGATCAAACTTCTACCTCTAGCTACAAATCTACCCCTAAAATCTTTTTCTCTACGCATATCATGTTTTTGTTTTTTTTAAGATTTTTTTTAAGATTTAAGAAATAAGGTTCTTAATTACACTTCCCCGGCAACAGTGCCAAAATGTTTAGTCAATTTAATGTCTTAAATTTCTATCATAAATTATTGACCGGAGTTAGTAATCTTGTGAAGTGCAGGTGCACTATATATGCTAGAAGCCTATCTTTCTTACTTCGTTGTGTAGATTTTATATGTTGTTTTTTTTTGGGGGGGGGGGTTATGTTTTATCTTAAATGTTTGAATGAAATAGGAAAACTAAGAACTGATCTAAGGAATGAAATCTAAACTTAACTAAAAGCCTATGATGAGAATTGAGAAAGAAGAACAATGGATTTTGAAAGCACTAGAAAATAAACTTCAATCTTTTTGTATTTTTAGAGATTTTATATGAATGAAATCTAAAAGAAAGAAGGTAACTGGATCTAGAAGAATTTTAATGCTTGAAAAATAAACTTAAGAAGGAAGAAATGGAAATGTTTAATATTAATCTAAGAAGGAAATTGATCTATAAATTACTCTAAAGAAAATATTTTAATAACTAGAAAATGAATAGTTACAAGAAGGAAGAAAAGGAAATGTAAAATTAAGAGAGAAAACTAATCTAAAACAAATCTATATTTCCTAAAAAGAAACCATGGTTAACTTTAATTATGTTTGACTATTCTATCCCGACAATTATCTTTAAAATGTCTATCTAAAATAATTCTAGACCTATTGGATTAGATAATGAAAATATCTACTTAAATATTTTCTAAATCTAAACAAAGAATCAATCCAAGCTATGATTCAGTCCTATCAAAATATGTATTAAAAACTTCACTCTATTTATCAAATGAAAACTACCTAAATTAATCCTATGAAAAACATAGTATTAAACTAATTCTAATACTATTTACTATTGAAACAAATCATTCTATTCTAAATTCTATGAAATATAAATATTACACCTATCAATATCCAATCTAAATGACTATTCCATGTAAATCGAAAGGCTAATTGAACTAAGAAAAAAAATAGAGTATTCTTCCTACTGTGCAAAGGTTACATGCTTGTCTATTCTGAGATATATGATTACTATGTAAAAAAATGCAAAAAAAAAAATCATTCCATATATTAAAAATATTATAACATCAATATATTTAAGGAAATCGAAACACTTGAAGCATTAAACTATGCGAAAGACACAACATTCATCTTATGAAAACTCAACATTTAACTAATGAAAAACTCAGTAATTAATCTATGCGGTAATGGAAAATTAAACTAGAAAGAAACATAAATTTGTGCTACAAAACCTTTTATGTGCAGGGCCCACTGCAACAGAATGGCTTGAAGAATTACTTGTGACTAATTATGCATCAGTGGTCTTGAACTCGCCTTTTCCTTGCATTAATAAAAACAAAGTTTCGTTGTGTAGCAGTATTACAAAAATTAAACTTATCTCCGGTTCAAAACAACTTGGTATCTATAATAAATTAAATTAAACTATTTGAGATGATCTCACCTAAATATATTAACAAAAATTAGAAGTAGAATTCTAAACAGGACCACGGTCTTCACATCTTTCACAATTTACTACGTGGAGAGAAAATCGTGAAGCTTCCAACTTCTCCTCCGCTAGTCTCGGCCTTCTATTTGACTAATCCTTTGACCGTTATTTTAGGCGCTATTTCTCTCAATTTTAGATAGGTGAGTGGGAAAATATCCATGTATGGATCATTTCAAAACTACCCATATGCTTTGATACTCTCCTTCATCTTTGGAACCTATCAAACAATGTCAATAGCTACAGAAACAAAGATTAGCTGCAAAATTGCATGAATTCTGTAGCTAAATAAAAAATTCATTCAAATAATAAGAAAAAATAGAATATAAAAGAGATATCATTTAAATGCCTTCTCAGACTAAAAATGTACCAATTAACACTGATTGGGTTTGTGAATTATGTCAAAATGGAAGGAAAAGTGGTGAGATAAATGTCAAAATAAAGACAATATTGAGGATCAACAGGTACAATTATAATAAAATGGGCCATGAAATGTTGTACTTCCTAATATAAAAATTAAACTAAAAACAAATTCTTATTAGGGCCTTAATGTAAGGCCCTATGGCCATAAAATAGCCCCCCTCTTTTAAAAAATATTTACCCTCAAATCTTGTAGTTGAGGGTGTTTCTTCATGAACTTCTCATTTCTCAAGTAGCTTGTTCTAGAGGCATGTTCTTCCACTTTATTAATTACTCCATAATGGTTCTATTTTGAAGAGATAGAAAATGTTAATCCATAAATTTTTCTTGTTCAAGAATAATATTTTCTTCTTCATCCAATTCAAGAAGTTCTAATTCCACTAATATAGTTTGTTCCACAACCTTTTTTAGGAAAGATACATAAAAAAACCTTATGAATATGAGAAGAATACAAACCTAACCCATACACCACTTTTCCAATCTTGCGAATAATCTTGAAGGGCCCATAAAATTTTGGAGTTAGTTTCTGATTATTCTTTTACTTGAGCGTAGATTTCTAATAAGATTGTATTATTAGAAATACTCAATCACACTCCTTAAATTTTCTTTCACTTCGATGTTGATCTAATTGTTGCTTCATCATTTTTTGCACCATTTGAAGGTTTTCCTTAAGGATTGTCAAATTTTATTTAATATTCTCCATATGTAACTCTATTTCTTGTACTTTGAACTTATCATCTAAAAATATGAGACACTAGGAGCTTTACATCCATAAAGAGCCTCAAATGGGGTCATTTTAGTAGGATGTATGATAGGTAGTATTATACCACCATTTTTTAAGAGGAATCCACTTCAGCCATTGAGATTTCTTATTTGAAGAAAAAAATCATAGATAACCCTCATGTTTGACCATTTGTTTGTGGATGTTATGCTAAAATCATTGCTAGTGTTTTCCCACTCATCTTCCATAATCCTTTTCAAAAATTACTTATGGATTTTGGATCTTTGTCACTTATTATTACCTTTCTAATACCATGAAATCTATGGATTCCCTTCATGAACACTTTTAATACTTGGATTGATGTGTACATACGTTGAATTACAAAAAAAATGTGCATATTTTGTGAGTCTATCGATGACCACAAAAATGGAATTAAGAGGACCACTTCAAAGTATTAATTTGAAATTGATGTTCATCATCTCTAGATGGAGGTAGACCTTTGGGAATTTATTGGAAGACCCTATAGTTCTTTTCCAAGTTTCCTTTTAATTCCCTAGGAATATTTTCATCTTTCTCTTTAACTTCCATAGAATACAATTTAACACAATTCCATTACTACCCTTTTATAGGGGCTTATCCATTATATGAGACATGATGGCTTGATGCAACCCATATTATGAATAGTGCGTGGAGCCACGTGTCATGCGATGAATGGCATCGCTCCGAAATGAAACATACCGCCCACCTCCCAAAGGCGGTGCGATAGATACCACCGGTTTCTGCATAGTGTTTTGGCGTGGGGACCACTGGGCGGTCGAAAACGGATTGTCGATCTGCGGATTCAACGGACGGTGGATGTGCAATCGGGGTGGTGAAAGGGGTGGGGACCATGGGAGTGATGGGATTGCGAAGATCGTCGGACCTGTGTAGATCGACGACAGACCTTGCCCCAGTTACACATTTACGATGAGCGCTCTTCGGGCTAGCGCCCAGGTCACGTGGAAGGAAAACGTTCTAAGGCTGAGCCGGAGAGGGGCTAGGCCTGTTACAAGGTAGGAAATGGGTTTTTTGGCCCAATTTTAATGAAATTCAAGGCCCGAAGGGGTAACGATAGAGGAAAAAAGGGGGGAATTAAACCAAACAATGGTATTTTAAGGGTTTAAATGGGGATTTAGGATGATTTGAAGGGTAAGTGGGGAATTGAAGGAAGGGGAAAAGGTGAGGAAAACAAAGTTTTAAGGGGAATGAGGAAAGAGGGAAAAGGGCCTTTTGGGCACTCTTCTTCACAACAGAGAGGATTTTTAACTGGTAACAACAGTGAGGATTCATCAAAAGGACAAAGGCATGAGGAGGCTTCAAGGATGATGTGTTTTCAGGAGAAATGCATTCCTTGAAGGCTCAAAAACAATTTAGCCCCCTGTTTTCTTGTCAAAAAATTTATAGGGGGCTAACATATAGAAAGGAGGTTTTTTCATTTGAATCATCCAATAATTTTTTACTTATGTAATGTAAAGGAGGTTTCCCCCTTGAAGAGGATAATTTTTAAGTCGTTGATCTATCTTTTCTTCTATTTTGTGAGTTTGTTGCATAACATTTGGTATTTGAGCTTTGGATTCAAGGGGTTCGCTTCTTCAAACAAGTCGTCTTGGAATTGTCGGTATAATATTTTTCCGATGAGGCTTCAGAAGATAAAATTTCGATCACATGGATCCAAAATGTTAGTAACCTTCATATAAAAATTTCAGATCTTGGATTTCTCTACTTGAGGAGATATTATCCGGGGAATTTATGGTTTTTACAGGCTCCAAAATTTAGTATCAAACATGTGATAACTTTCATTCTAGAAATAAGATTTGAATTATGCAAAAAGTGGCTAAAAAAACAAGGATGGTAGTTTTTTGTGTATCAATTTTAGGGATGAAGGTCGAAAAAGTGAAATGTGGAGCTCTATACAAGTTCGCTCTACTGAACCAGTCAATAATAAGGTAATCATGGGAGATTGAGAATAAATATTTCTTGAAAACTCCAATTTTGAGCTAACTTTTGGCATTGGAAAGAAGATTCAGAGGTATACCACGGGGTTGATTATCAAACCTTCAAGAGCCGAAATTACAAAGATACATCAGTTTCAATATGGAGCTCCTAACAAGAAAGAAAAAGGTGTGTATTTGTTTTAAAAAATGCATAAATTATGTTTGAAAAATAAGTTTGAAGTGAATTAAAGGGCATAGTGAAGCATATATATCCTTGTTTGATTCCAAAATTCCTCGAAGAAAAAAAATGGACACACCTAGTAAGAAACCAAAAATATCTACTATGGCGCATGAAGAAGAGGAAGAAATGCAACATGATATATCAAAATTACGAGACCAAGTGCAACAAATTCCTCTCCCGCAAAATGTAACAAAAACTAAAATGGAAGCTAAGATAAATGGTTTGAAGAAGGGTATGGAAACTCAGATGGATGGTATGAAACACAACATGGAAGATTTGAAGAAGGGTATGGAAGCTAAGATGGATGGTATGAAAGGAAACATGGAAGATTTGAAGAATGGTTTAAAAGAAAACATGGAAAGTTTGAAGGAAGGTTTGGCAAAGTTGCTACAAGAAATGCTTCCTAATGGCGAAAAATTATTAGATGAAACTCATGATGAGAAAAAATGAATGTTAATCATGATTCCATATACTCTAACCTTATATTGAATACCCACCATATTCCAAAGATCGATATGAGAAAATTTTATGGCATGGATCTGGTAACATGAATACTACAAATGGAGCAATATTTTGATCTCCATAATGTGCAACACACACAAAAGGTACACATTGAAACTTTATATTTAGAACCTAGTCAGTTTGTATGGTATCAATGACTTTGTTCTCGTAAATCGCTTGTCACTTTTGTCAATTTTTACGGAGGAAATGATAACACATTATTAGGATACAAAGAGAAACACCTTCTTTAGCAAAATGATAAATATCAAACAGAAGGGTTCAATGGTTGAGCACATTGAGGACTTCCAAAAATTGAATATAAGGGTAAATGATATTCTAAAGGAGAATAGGATTGATGTATTCATAGAGACTTTAAAGGATAACATCCAACATGAGGTTTTCCTTTGGGAACCTAATTCATTGGTGAAGGCATACAGGTTGGCAAGAAAAATTGAAATCAAAATTATGGAAACAAGGAAACCTACCACTCACAACTATAAATATGGGAGTGTTTCTACTCCTAGCCTTCCACAACCTACAAGGTTGACACCACAACAATTGGAAGAAAAAAGAGAAAAAGGGTTTTGTTACAGTTGTGATAAAAAATACACTAAAGGTCATAAGTGCGTTGGGAAGGAATTATTTTAGATAGATTTTGAAGAGGATTAAGAAAAGGAACAAGAAACTTCAAAATAAAAGGATATACACTGGGAACAAACCTTAGAGAAAGAAGAAATGAATATAATCATATCTTGTAATGAATTGGCATGAATTACCACTCCTCAAACTCTCAAGATAAAAGGACACATCAAGAAGAAAAAGTTAATAATGTTGATTGATTCATGTAGTACCCATGATTTTATTCATTGTAAGATAGCTAAGGAATTGAATTGCTTCCTATATCCAGCACCAAAGTGTGAAGTGATCGTTGCAACTGGATGAACTATAAATTTTTCTGGAAAGTGTCATAATATCAAGCTAACCATGGGGAAATATGTATTGAATATTCCAATTCTTTCC
Source organism: Pinus albicaulis (assembly GCA_034641835.2). Classification (NCBI taxonomy): domain Eukaryota; kingdom Viridiplantae; phylum Streptophyta; class Pinopsida; order Pinales; family Pinaceae; genus Pinus; species Pinus albicaulis. The sequence continues at coordinate 409,163,545 of CM076582.1, forward strand.
ATTCCAATGGGTGGTGTTGATGTTGTACTAGGAGGCTAATGGTTACAATATTTAAGTACAATAGCTTTTAATTTTCAAGAACTTTTCTTGATTTTTTTTTTGGAAGGAAAGGAAGTTGAATTTAGGGGTATCGCAGGGAAACCGAGAAAGATAATCAAATCTAATGGCATGACAAATCTTTTAAAGAAAGAACAATGAGGCATAATTGCAAAATTATGCTCACTAGAGTTTCAAACATCGAAATCATCTATTTCTCTAGATGTCCAAAAATTATTGTACAATCATTCCAAGGTATTTAAGACTCCCAAAGGCTTCCCACCTATTCGTGATAATGATCATTTTATTCATTTGATTCTAGGAATTTTCCTCCAAACATCAGGCCTTACAGATATCCCTATGCCCAAAAGAGTGAAATTGAATATATGGTTGCAAAAATGCTATAGGCTGGTATAATTCAACCTAGTCAAAGTTCTTTCGCTTCTCTAGTAGTATTGGTGCACAAGAAGGATGGATCATGGCTCATGTGTCTGCATTATAGGGAGCTCAACAAGCTCACTATTAAACATAAATTTCCCATTCCTGTCATTGATGAATTATTGGATGAATTACATGGAGCAATTTACTTCACCAAGTTTGATCTTCATTCGGGATGTTAAGTCCCTATATTAAATAGTATAGCCCCTTATTATGTTAGTGTAGCCCCCCTTATTGTTATTATTGTACCCCTGTAACCCCCATATTGTTATTATTGTGCCCTTACATTATTATTGTTAGGTCGCCTATGATTACATTATGGCCCCATGGACTCCTATATATAGAAAGGAGGTTTTGTAAATTGTATCATCCAAGAATTGTTCATTTATGTAATGTATTGGAGGTTTCTCCCTCGAAGTGGCTCATTTCTAAGGCGTTGATATCTCTTTTCTTCTATTTTTGGAGCTGGTTACACAACATTTGGTATCAGAGCTTTGGATTCTAGGGTTTCGCTGCTCCAAACAGGTCATCGTGGAATTTTCGCTATAAATTTTTTTCTACGAATTTTTAGAAGCTGAAATTGTTAAGGTGCGAAACCAAAATCCTGAGGAATCTTGTCTAAAAATTTTAGAGCTTGGTTCGCAACATTTTCGGAGATATGATCTGTGGAAGTTAGGTCTTTTTTCAGGCTCCTAAACAGGTCATCATGGAATTTGCGCTATAAATTGTTTTATATGAAGGTTCAGAATCTAAAATTCATATGGTGCAAAGCTGAAATCCTGAGGAAATTCGTCAAAAAATTTCAGAGCTTGGTTCGCAATATTTTTGGAGATATGATCTGTGGAAGGTAGTGCTTTTTCAGGCTCCTGAATTTCATCTCAAAGAGGTGATCGTGGGGAAAGTTTAATAACTCTCTCTCTGAAGATTGGATTGGAGTGCCGTCAAAAGTGATCACCAGTACACGGCCTGTAGTTTCTTCGCTATCAATTTCAGAGACAAAGGACAAAACAGTGATACGTGGCAAGTCGTACAAGTTCGCTCTACTGAACCAGTCCAGAATTAGGTCATTGTGGGAGATTGGACACAACTTTGTCTTGGAGAATCCAAATCAGGTCAGACCTGTGGCATTTGAAAGAAGCTTCAGAGGGCTACTACAGGGCTGAATTTCAGATATCGAATATTTTCAATTACAGAGATAATTCAATTTCAATATCGAGCTCCTCAAAGCAAGTAAAAGGTGTGTATTGTTTTTTCCGAATTGCATAAGTCTTGTTTGAAGAATCAAGTTGAATTGATTCCAAGGGCATATTGAATAATTTTTGTCAGTAATGGGTTATATTATGCCTCCAAAAAATAATTCCATACCCATTAATCCCTCAAAAAGCTATACTATGACGCATGAAGAGGAAGAGTTGCAGTATGAGATATCAAAATTACAGTACCAAGTGCAACAAGTTTCAATCTTACGAAGATCAATTGAAGATGAAATAGATGGTTTAAAAGCAGAAATGGAGGCTAAGTTGGATGGTTTGAAGGATCAAATAATAGAAAATATGGATGGTAAATTAATGGAAGATCACATCGAGCATCAACAACAAGTTCTCCAACTCTCAAAGGATAACCCAACTTTGGTGCAGAATCTAATGAAACAACAAGAAGATCAACAAATCATAGAAACAAGAACTCGACAAGTACGATCAATTTTAGAGTATCTCAACAAGTGGAAGAACTTTCCTGTAAAATATTTCACATGGGAGGATGAGAATTTTATACAGAAGCATCAAGAAATAATCAAGCGTTGAGGACAACACTTGTTTGAAGGAGAGGGGCATGTTAAGTCCCTATATTAAATAGTATAACCCCTTATTATGTTAGTGTAGCCCCCCTTATTGTTATTATTGTACCCCTGTAACCCCCATATTGTTATTATTGTGCCCTTACATTATTATTGTTAGGTCGGCTAGGATTACATTATGGCCCCATGGACTCCTATATATAGAAAGGAGGTTTTGTAAATTGTATCATCCAAGAATTGTTCATTTATGTAATGTATTGGAGGTTGCCCCCTCGAAGTGGCTTATTTCTAAGGCGTTCATAACTCTTTTATTCTATTTTTGGAGCTGGTTACACAACACGGGATATCATCAAATTAGAATGAAAACTGAAGACATTTCGAAAACAGAATTTAGAACTCATGAGGATTATTATGAATTTTTGGTCATGCATTTTGGCCTTACCAATGCACCTACTACATTTCAAGGTTTGATGAATTCCATTTCAAACCCTTCCTTAGAAAATTTGTGTTATTATTTGATGATAAACTAATCTAAAAAAAGTCTTGGAAGGATCATGTTCAACATTTTGACAAGGTGCTCAATCTATTGGAGGAAAACAATTATATGCAAAAACCTCCAAATGTCTCTTTGGAGTATCGGAGGTGGAATATCCAGGTCATATTGTATCTCATGATGGTGTTAAGGCAGAAACTAACAAAATTAAATCTATTAAGGAATGCAAAATCCCCACAACCATAAAACATCTAAGAGGATTTCTTGGGTTAACAAGGTATTATCGCAAGTTTGTTAAAAATTATGGGAGAATAACAACACCTCTAACAAAATTACTGAAGAAAGATGCATTTTATTGGACTCCAGAATAAATTAATGCCTTTGAACATCGTAAAAAGGAAATGTTCCAAGCACCAGTCTTAGCTATGCCAGACTTCACAAAAACCTTTATTGTGGAATGTCATGCCTCAGGAAATGGAATTGGTGTTGTTTTAATGCAAGAAGGAAGACCCATTTCTTTTGAAATTTGTCCAATCAAAGGAAAGTATTTACACAGACCTATTTATGAGAAGGAAATGTTGGTAATACTACATGCACTATTGCAATAATGAACTTACCTAATGGGAAAACACTTCAAGGTAAAAACAAATAATGATAATCTTAAATACTTTTTGGAGCAAAGATTATCTTAAGAAGAGAAGCAAAATTGGTAACAAAGATGTTGGGTTATGACTTTGAAATCATCTACAAAAAAGGGAAGCAAAATGTTGTTGCAAATACACTCTCAAGAAAGGGTGAGGATGTGGAAACATTGCTTTGTGCCATTTCTATTATCCAACAAGATAAACGAAGCAAGGAATGAATGGAAGAATTATGAATACGTGTGGACACTCATTCAAAAGTTGAAAAAATATCCCAATACATATGATACATTTAGCTAGAAAAATGATTCATTATGGTACAAATATCATTTATATCTTTGTAATAATTTCCAACCAAAACAAAATATTATTTTGTAATTGCACACCTCTCCCTTAGGAGGGCACTCGGGATTTTAAAAAACTTACCATAGGGTCAAGAAGGAATATTTTTGGAATGGCCTTAACTCTGATATTCAAAAGTTTGTGGCAAAATTTTTGGTTTGCCAACAAAATAAAGTTGAGATAATTAAGACCCCAAGTCTGTTACAACATTTATCTATTTCAAGTCAACGTTGGGAGGAGGTTTAAATTGATTTTATCATAGGTTTCACCAAGTCCAAAGGGAAGAGTGTCATTATGGTGGTAGTTGATAGACTTACCAAGTATGCACACTTTTGTGCATTATCTCATCTATTTAAATTGAGTACAGTTTCTACTGCATTTATGGAAATAATTCAAAAGCTACATGGAAACCCAAAGATTATTGTAAGTGACAGAGATCCCATTTTAACTAGAAATTTTTAGACAGAATTATCTTCTTCTCTATGTACTCAACTAGCTGATAACTCGCCTTATCATCCTCAATATAAGGGGAAAACCGAGATAGTGAACAAATCTTTGGAAGGATATATTCATTTCTTTGTATGTGATGAACAAACACAATGGGTCAAGTGGTTACCTTTAGCTGAATGGTGGTATAACACTTCCTTCTATACTGCAGCAAAAAAGACCCCATTTATGGCACTTTATGGATATCATCCACCATCCATCACATCATCTTTAAGAGAAAATTCTAAGGTTCAAGCAGTGGAATATCACATCGAGCATCAAAAACAAGTTCTCCAAATCTTAAAGGATAACCTCACTTTGGTGCAAAATCGAATGAAACAACATGCAGAACAACATCACAGTGAAAGAATGCTTTGTGAAGGTGAGTGGGTATTTTTACAGTTACAACCATACAAACAAATGTCCCTCAAGCAAGCTAAGAAGGATAATAAATTATCACCAAAGTACTATGGTCCTTACAAGGTGTTGCAAAATATTGGTACTATGACATACAAATTGGAGCTTCATGCATCTTCTCTAGTGCACCTAGTTTTCAATGTTTCATGCTTAAAGAAGGTTATAAGTGACAAGCTCCCATTTCAAACAATATTTCCAGAACTTGACGAGGAAGTAAAAATCATATTGGAACTTGAAGAAATCACGAAAACAAGAACTCGACAACTACGAAATCGATCAATTTCAGAGTATCTCATCAAGTGGAAGAACTTACCCGCTGAAGATTCCACATGGGAGGATGATAATTTTATACAGAAGCATCCAGAATTACTCAAGTGTTGAGGATAACACTTTTTTGAAGGAGAGGGGCATGTTAGGTCCCTATAATGCTAGTGTAGCCCCCTTATTGTTATTGTTGTGCCCATGTAGTCCCCATATTGTTATTATTGTGCCCTATACAAGGCCACTATTGTTATTTTCACGCCCTTACATTATTATTGTTATGTAGGCTCTAATTATATTGTGACCCCTTAGACTCCTATATATATAATTGAGGCTTTTTCATTTGAATCATCCAAGAATTGTTCATTTATGTAATGTAAAGGAGGTTTCCCCCTCGAAGAGGATAATTTTTAAGTCGTTGATCTATCTTTTCTTATATTTTGTGAGCTGGTTGCATAACACTTAGTTGATCATTTTCCATTCTTGTTCACTTATTGAGTGAACTAATGCAACATTCGTGGCATGGTGAAATCTAGCAAACCTTGACGGTTTTAAACTTTAAATTAATTTTAGAATTCTATTTTCTCGTGACCATATTATCCTTTAAATTAAATCTCACAATTTGAAATTTCCTAGCCTCTTTATCATACTTCATAAGGTGCAATGTCATATATTCTTCCTTGAAAACCATTGACTCATCACACGTCAATTCCTCTGCAACTAGTTTACTTTCATAAATTTTAATGTTTCCCAATTAGGTATTTAAATAGGGTCATCAACTTTGATATATGATATATTCATATCCAATTCCCTAAGGTTTGCAATGTTCTTCTAACTTGCATTCCTTTTCCTCTTTGAAACGAGTGTGACAATATGTGATATTTCCAACTGCAATTAGGAGGGATCTGCACCTTCTCCATCACAAACAAATCCCTAACTATTATTCCATGCTATTGTGGTAACAACATGATTTTTAGGACCAAAAGTGAAACTTTTGTAAGAATGATGGAGAGAAGAACCATAATTTCCATTCATAGATCTACCTCTTTGTTTCTATTGAGGCTGACTAGCTTCCTCTTAGAGAGGGGTTTTTCTTATATAAGAACTTTAACTCACCTTTATGTTTATATCGTCTTGGGAAACATGCTCCTTCTTCCTGGAAACAAGTTTGTTAGTTGTGGCCACAATCCTGGTATCCATTAATGTGTTTTCATTATCACATATTCCCTCTATTAATTTTCTAACCTAGTAAAAGCATAACCATACCCAATTAAAATCATGTCGGGCCATGAAAATTCTTCCTAGGTTAAACCCTTCCATGTTTCATCCCACTTCATATGAAAAGAATAAAAATATATAGCAATTATTCTCAACAAAAGATCAAAATTTTTGAAAGGCATGCGAATAAATGGCGATTTCTCCTTTTTATCAAATAAAATAGATCATACTTTGTATTGTCTACACAATTCATCAATAATAAATATTTCAGATACAAAATTGGAAAGAAGGAATGTTTTCCCTTCAAAATTGAAAACCCTTATGTATGTGAATTTATCCTCAAAAACATATTTGTTTTCCATTAAGAAATTTGATAGTCATGTTTGTGAGTATGCCTGCCTACATCTCTATATGATGACATCTAAACTTACCAATAAAGCAATCTTGAATTTGGAAAAAATGATGTGGTGCCTTATATCTCCATAATATAGGATACCAACAATGAATTGTGTCTTCATTGAAGTTAACATTTCCAGTTAATGAAAAACCTTCAAATCATTATAATAAAAGATAGCAAACACAAAAACAAGAGGCCATAAAGAACCTTTGGGTATGGATAAAGAATTTGAAAGTTGATGGGCAATCTCATTAGAGATAATTCAGGCCCAGTTGAAAACAACACTAATTTGTATTAATAAATGAAATATATACAAGATATACTTGGGGACATAATGATTGAGTCTTGACCCATAAGGTGCACAAACAACTAGTTACCACACAAACTCCTTATATGGACCACGCAACATGGATATATCAATCTGGCTGGGATAAGCTAACATAGCCATGGTTTGATCTCGAAAATCCTTACGAAGATTTGCTCCCCACCATGAGCGTCTAAAAAATAATGTGTCAAACAACTTAAGGACTTTGTTTGAGTTTGGAAGTCACAACATCCTTCTAAAAATAGTTGGAGTCAAGCCGATATAAGTCTTTCTACTTTCCTTAACCTTGACTAATCTATGCTAGGAATCAATTCTCTTAGCACGCCATGATGCCAACTCTTTCAAATCAATTGCTTCAGACATGCAACTAGATTTTCCTATCCTAGATGTCCACACATTGTTAGTAATCTTGGCTTCTTGGAAAATTTTTGAATACCGTTTGTAAACTAAGGACCATCTATGTTCTCTATTCTCATGAATAGAGAGTGAGCTATATCACCACGTAATGGTTCCCTCCTCTGGTTCACTATCTTTTTCACTTTTAATATGCTTAATTATATGAGAGAATTGCATATATAGATTAGATCTTCCATCCAATAAGCATGTAGGTAATCATTGTTAATCTTAAATGATGCATTAATCCCTTTTATTCACACTTGGACCAATATACATTAAGTGAAAGTCACTCATTTAATGCTCAACTTTCTTTTACGTGTGAAATGATGGGAGGAATGTACAAGAGTTAAGGTTTATTATTTAGTGACAACTTAGCATTTATTGTATAATAGACTCAAAAACAATGTGTCATAATTATTTTGAAAATAGACATCATGCTCTATGCCTAATACAAAAGATCAAGCAGGCGGGAGAGAATGAGTCAAGTGTTAGTCCTCCACATTAGATCAAAAGATGTTGACAAATAACTCTGTTCCCCAATGTAAATCATCCACATGAGATCAACGATGTTGACAAATAACTCAATCCCCAAATGTAAAATATGTAGTGGACAATGCAGAAGTGCAAAGATGTGGGCATGCAGGTGTCTCGAGACCATGGATGAACATTTGCATTGTAATCTCTTTGAAAGATTAAATAGTCAATTCCTTGCATTTTGATTCGTGACTAAAAATTTATACATTTAATTATCCACTTTAAAAAGAAAGAAGAAAAAAACAATTTCAATTTTGGATGGCATTTAATGCTTTAAGGTGGCCAATAGACCTAGTTTCCTCCAGGAAGGTTGGTTTCCTCCGGGAAGGTTGAGGTCACCGAATATGTATATGTTGCAACCTACCCCTTTTTTGATAAATAGAAAATGGTAAGAAATTACTAAATTTACAAAAAGAAAGAAAGAAGAAACAAATTATTTTAACGTCCATGACGCTAAACATAGCCTATGGGACAAATTGCTTCTTCATCAAATGATGTATTAAGCTCTTTTCCTGTGAAGCCTCACAATAAACTTTCCAAGCTTCTTGACAAACCTCTCTCTGAATAAATTATCCCAAGAACCAGTTACTTTATGATCATAACTTTTAACATTAACTCCATATAAACTAAGCCTCATTAACATTTGCTCCCCATACATATGTTACACAAACCCTTACTAATATTCATTGGCATTTACTCTATACATATGAATTGAAATGAATAGTTTTTTTTAATGACGTCCACAAAACCTCACAGTCTAAAGGCAAAGGACCAGTTGCTTTTTCTGTCCACGTCATTGCTTCAAAGTCCACACTCTCTTGCAAAGTGGCAGTATATTTTTGCCACGTCACCATCCAAGTCGGCAGATCGAGTGTGGCATGTCCTATGTCAGAGGCCCACGGGAACTACGAGGGTAGGTTTCAAGGACAGCGGCATCCACCGTCGTTAGTCGTGACCAATGTAATTTAGTCAAACGTGAATGCATTATACATGGAGAATATCTCAAATCACGTGTATCGCAATGGGCATGCACGTATGTTTGTGCGTGATATTCACATGTCGCTGTTCCTTGCAAAGAGACCATAACGGGAGAACCGACTAGTTTCGTTGAAAATGAGACTGCAAATAATACACATTCGTCTTTTGTCTTGGTTGACTGTAATACTCGGAAATAGTTCATTGGATTTATGTTTTCCATCCAGCACTTCTTTAGGAGTTGTCTGCTAAAGATATAGACTACTTGCTTCTTTAGCCTATAGTTCGAGGCCACCGTAGTTATCAAATTGAATGCACGACTTTTCGCATTGAATTCGTTGCATTCAACGAAAATTTCTGGAGAAGAGACAAATTTTGGCATCTCAAAACTTTGGAGAGTTGAGTTTTGTGAAAATTTCTGGAGAAGAGACAAATTTTGGCATCTCAAAACTTTGGAGAGTTGAGTTTTGGCATCTCAAAGCATTTTTTCAACTCACCGGCTACGAAACTTTGTTTTTAGTTCATAGTTCTTCTCCTGGACACTCTTATTTAAAGTGATTTCCTACCACTTATTTGACATTCCATATTATTAAAGCTCATTCGCTACCTCTGGTAATCCAGTGGCTCATTTGGAATGATGGCTATGCCCTTGTCTTCATTGACTTCCCATATTTCCCTTACTACCAAACTGAGTGGACCTCATGATTTCACTCTCAACGCCCATGCCAACACGCAATGCATTCCACGTTTCTTCAGCACGCTCAATACCGGAAGCAGCGCCATCAAACACACAAGTATCTACCAGCTACAATCGGGTAAGCACATAATTTTAAGTTCATTTGTATTTTATCTCGGGTTAGTTTCGATTCGACTTCTTAGAATTTTTACTGTGCAGGTTCAAGAAACATCATTGCTTCTGTTGGCGAAAACTCAAATTCCCTTTCTTATAATCATTCTGATAAAAAGGCTGGTATGCTTATTCCCAATTAATTCCTGGCCGATCGAAAATAATTTAAATGTTGTACTATAATTTTTTATTTTTTTAAGGGATTTTTTTATCTTTGCTTTCTGCTCCTACTAGCGAGAGGACATGAATTACCTCCGGGATTTTGGAAGGATGATATTATTGATTCTATAATGTCGTCTAACAAGGTTGGTATTCTCATCGTTAAATTTGTTGTTTGTAAAATGTTATGGTTGACGTCGCAAATATCTTTGTTGAGCTGTATTAATTTCATTTCAGGTGGCAGTAACGGACGAGAAGCGGGTGGAGACATTAATATGTGATATTAAGAGTATGTTCAGAGGTATGGGCGATGGGGAAACGACTCCCTCTGCGTATGACACTGCTTGGGTGGCAAAGATTCCGGCAGTTGATGGCTCTGACCACCCTCAATTTCCTCAAACACTCCAATGGATTCTTCAGAATCAGTTGGAAGATGGGTCTTGGGGCCAAAAAGACCATTTCCTTAGGTATGACAGAGTACTCGCTACTCTTGCGTGCATTATCACTCTCACCATGTGGCCCACTGGAGAGACACGTGCGGAAAGGTTTGCAATCTTTACTTTATTTAATAATAATATAACCCCATGTTCGACGTAGCAGAGATGCATGTTTCCGTACGATTCATAATATAAATATCTTGCAGGTATTGAATTCTTCAAAATGCACGCTGAAATGATGGAGGATGAAGCGGACAAGCACCGGGCAAGTGGATTTGAACTTGTCTTTCCTGCAATGATGATCGAAGCTAAACACTTGTGCTTGGATCTGCCTTACGAATTGCCATTCCTCAAAAACATCAATGAGAAGCGGGAGGCTAAGCTCAAAATGTAATTCGATAAACTCTGATCGCGATGTAATTTCTTTATGTCATTATCAACTTCCCTTACGGTTGTGGTGGTGTTTGGATCAGGATTCCAGCTACTGATGTTCTCTATACGGTTCCGACAATATTCTTGTATTATTTGGAAGGCCTACAAGAAATAGTAGACTGCCACAAAATCATCAAACTTCAATGCAAGGATGGATCATTCCTCAGCTCGCCCGCATCTACGGCGGCTGTATTCATACGTACAGGGAACACCAAGTGCTTGGAATTTTTGAACTTCGTTTTAATGAAATTCGGAAACCACGGTAGGTATCAACATAACAATTTTATTTCCTGAAGATTTGGATTGTGAAATTGATTGAAATTTAAGTGAAGATTAACAACGGAGAATTTGTTATTGTAGTGCCGTGCCATTATCCGCTTGATGTGATGGAACGTTTGTGGGCCGTTGATACTGTTGAACGGCTAGGGATCGATCGCCATTTCAAAAAGGAGATCAAGGACGCGTTGGATTATGTTTACAGGTATCCTTAGCCATTCACTTCTTGATCAGCTCATTAATAATGCCTCAATTTAATAATATTTGAAATTGATGTGCAGCCATTGGGACGAAAGAGGCATTGGATGGGCGAGAGAGAATCCTGTGACTGATATTGATGTTATGGCGATGGGGCTTCGAATGTTGAGACTGCATGGATACAATGTATCCTCAGGTAAATGAATGTATTCATGTAGAGAGCTATATCTATATCTAGCCGCTGGCTATTGCGCCAACAGCCAAGTCTTTGGTTTCTTTCACTCCGTTGAATTCGGCAACCAGCTTTCTTGGCAGATGTTTTAAAAACATTTAGAGATGAGAATGGCGAGTTCTTCCGTTTCATGGGTCAAACAGAGAGAGGAGTTACAGACATGTTAAACGTCAATCGTTGCTCACACGTTGCATTTGCCGGAGAAACGGTCATGGAAGAAGCAAAACACTGTACTGAAAGGTATCTGTGGAATGTGTTGCAAGATTTGGATGCGTTAGACAAATGGGGTACTCTTAAAAAGAACATTCGGGGAGAGGTATATAATATTGCCGCCTCTTTTAACATCTCGCTCTTGCTGCCACCTAGTAAACCTCACTATCAGTGATCATATGTAGTATATTCCATATACTTTGGCAACTTTATTTGCAGGTGGTGTACGCCCTCAGATATCCATTGCATAGGAGTCTGCCAAGGCTGGAGGCTAGAAGCTACATTGAACATTACGGGCCAAACGATGCATGGCTTGGGAAAACTATGTATATGTAAGACATATACGCTATATAATATTTGTAATTTTAATTTACAATATAGTACCATTGAACTCAATAAACGTAAAATACTTTAATGTAGAATCGTTGAACTCAATATTGGTTTAGCATACTAAACGTAAAATATTATAATGTATAATTGAGGGGAGCAGGATGCCATATATTAACAACGAGAAATACCTGGAACTGGCCAAACTTGACTTCAATCATGTGCAGTCTATACACCAAAAGGAGCTTCGCGAGCTTAGAAGGTGCTACTTGCAGCTAATTTAGTATTTAATTCAATGTTTCAATGATTAATTAAGCCTATCTTACATACGTGCTATTTCTTTCTAATCAATATCTCATTCAATTTAACTCTATCTTACGTACTGAAATCTAACCTGGTGTATATTGCATTGTTCAAATTAGGTGGTGGAAATCATCAGGTTTGGCAGAGCTCAATTTTACACGCGACCGTGTGACTGAAATATTTTTCTCAATAGCGTGTACTATGTTTGAACCAGAACTCGCTACCTGTAGAGCTGTTTATACGAACTCTAGCATCTGCATTGTCATTTTAGACGATCTATATGACGCACATGGATCTGTTGAAGACATCAAACTGTTCAATGAAGCAGTTAAAAGGTGGAGATATAATTTCTTTCGATCTAAGAATAATAGATGAAACGAAAAACTTTCTATGATTCTAAACACATGCCTATTCTTTGTCTTTGCTTTAGATGGGATCACTCTCTGTTACACTGAATGCCAGAACACATGAAAATATGCTTCCTGGGTCTTTACAATTTGGTTAATGAAATAGCAGAAAAAGGGTGCAAGAGACAGGGGCACGACGTGCTGCCTTACATTCGAAATTTAGTATGTATTAAGTAATTTACAAGTTTGGCTTCATGGTTAAGAGAATTTTCCTATTAATCACATCATTAAAATTGATTTAATTTTAATGATGTGATTAATCATAATGTTTTTTTCATTTCCTACCTAACTAATTTGATTATGAATTTATCTATAATATGATATATGGCAGTGGAAAATCCAACTTAAAGCTTTCACCAAAGAAGCAGAATGGTTAGAAGCTGAATATGTGCCGTCCTTCCATGAATACATAGAGACCGCTACTGTATCAGTAGCACTGACAACTATGGTTCTCATTAGTGTTATTTTCACTGGAGAGGTTCTTACAGATCACATGCTTTCCCAAATTGATTACCGATCTAAATTTGCATATCTCATGTGCTTGACAGGGCGTCTGATAAACGATACCAAAACATACCAGGCAGGGTACTCAATCTCTGATATTCCAGTGTATAATCGCTTAAAATTTAATTGAACAGTTGCTAATTAATTATGTGCAGGCAGAGAGACGTGGAGGAGAGGTGGCCTCTGCCATACAGTGTTACAGAAAGGACCATCCAGAATTTTCAGAGGAAGAAGCTCTCAAACATGTTTATAGTCTTATGGAAAACTCCCTCGCAGATTTGAAGGGCGAATTTCTAAATGCCAAATGCGTACCGGATAATTGCAAGAGACTGGTTTTTGACTATAGGAGACAGTTTCACACTTTCACCTGATATGGAAATTAAGGAGCAGGTCAAAAACATCCTCTTCGTACCAGTCCCTTAGGCTGAATCAATTATTCAATAAATATAGTGCCAACTCATAAATATTTAAATAAATAATAATAATGGGTGTTGTGTATTTTTCTCCTTCCCTTTAATCAAAGGAACGGTCGGGTGTTGTTTTGACTATTTGCGGTTTCCCTTAAATGTGTTAAATGTGTTTTAAAATTGGTTATATGGATTCGTGACTTGGACAATTTAGATTTTAAATGTGTAAGGTTGATAAATCTCTATTAAATTTTCGAAAATTGAATTAGAAAATTTTCCAAAATCTATAACACTTACATTTTTACTAAACAAAGCTACAAGGTAGCTACTACCTGCTGCTTAATTTAAATATAGTAATGTTGCAATGTGATCTTGAAAATGTTTATGGATAGCTATTACATGCCTCTTAATGTAATTATAGTAATGTTGCAATTTGAGTTTGAGCATGTTTATGAAGATTTGCTTTGTAATAAAGTATAGTTAAATTAAATTAGAAATAATTGTTTAAGAAATAAATTTAGTAATGATAATACCAATTCTATTAATAATTCTAACAATAATAATATTATCTCTAGTAATAAAGTAGTTAATCTTTCGAGCTTCTCCTTTGATTCGTGAGTTTATAGGCTTTTAGAAAAAGGCTTTAATTTTGCCCTTGCTCCTAGGAAAATTCCGGTTCATGATATTATTTGTGATATTGAATTTGGCATCAGAGACTTACCGGATTCTTCTAAGGACATTATAAGGCAAGATTGTGCGGCCATTTTAAGGAAGGCCAAGCTCCCTAAGAGTAACCTCAGTAAGTCGGAATTTGAAGCCTTAAAATCCTTAAATAATAATAAGGATATTGTTGTTCTTAAAGCGAACAAAGGAGGTGCTGATGTAATTCTTAATAAAGAGGATTATAGGAAGAAAATGTTAGACCATTTAGAGAATAGTGGGAGCTACAAAAAACTTTCTAAGAATCCCTTGAAAAAGGTTTCAAGAGCTGTAGCTGAGGCTATCAAGTCAAGCAGCTCTGTGGGTTCTCTTAGTAAGAAGTTTATTGAAAGCAACCCCATTACTCCAAGAATCTATGGTCTTCCCAAAATCCATAAGGATGGTGCTCCTCTTCGACCCATTGTTAACACCATTTGGGGTCCGACTTATCTTCTTGCTAGGTATTTAGCCTCTAAGCTTAAGCCTCTTGTAGGTCGTACTGATTCCTTTGTTAAAGATTCTGCTTCTTTTGTTAATGAGTTAAAAGATGTTAAAATGGGACCTGAAGATAGGTTTTTTAGTTTCGATGTTGTCTCTCTTTTCACCAATATCCCTATTAAGGAGGCCATTGAAGTCATTAATCGGATAACTGATCCTGACGCTGCCTTTTTAGTTGAGATTTGCTTAACTTCTACTTTCTTTAGTTTTGAAGGAGAGTTTTATGAACAAACCTGTGTTGTTGCTATGGGTTCTCCCCTTTCTCTGGTTGTTGCTAATCTCTTTATGGAAGATTTTGAGTCCAAGGCTCTTTCCTCTGCTCTGCACCAACCAAAGCTTTGGAAAAGGTTTGAAGATGATACTTGTGTCGTCTGGCCTCATGGTAGGGAAGAGCTTGATCGTTTCTTCATTCATCTTAATAGTCAATCTTCCTCCATAAAATTTACCATGGATTATGAGGTGGATGGGAGCCTTCCTTTCCTTGATGTTCTTATCTGTAGGAAATAAGATGGTTCTTTCTCTCATCAGGTTTTTCGTAAAAAAACCCATACTGAACAATATCTTCGCGTTGATTCTCATCATTTCCCTGCTCAAAAGTTAGGCGTCCTCAACACCTTAGCCACTAGGGCGTTGAGAATCTTTGATGAGTCTCACTTAGAGGGAGAAAAGACCCATCTTCTTAATGTTTTTTGTTCTAATGGTTATATTAAGTCTCAAGGACTTGACGCTTTTCTTAAAGCTGAAAGAGGCTCCTTGGTCAAAAATAAAAATCCTAATCAATGGTCCTGCAATGTAAGGCTTCCTTTCATTCAGGGTACCATTGATAGGATTGCTAGAATCCTTAGGAAGCATAGGGTTTCCTCTTCCTTCAAACCCCTTAACACGATTCGCAACTCTCTTAACTCAGTTAAAGATCCTGTGAACCCTAAGGATGGAAAAGGTGTCTATCTTATTTCTTGTTCCTGTGGGACGCCTTACATTGGTGAAACGGGTAGGTCCATTAGCCAAAGGATATGTGACACATGCAGCTGACATTAGACATGGCAGGTCCCGCACCTCTGCCCTAGCTGAACATGTGGAAAAAACTAACCGTCATATCTGCATTGAAGAGGCTAAGGTCTTAGCCAAGGTTGATTATTTTCATCATCGTAAGTTAAGAGAGGCCCTTGAAATTGGAAAAAGGCCCATAAATCTCAATAGAGATGACGGTTGGAATATAAGCAGGTGTTGGATTCCTGCCTTATATTCTTAATAATTTATTTATTTTTATTTTATATATATATATATATATATATATATATATATATATATATTATAATAAAATAATATTTAAATTCTGAATAATCTATTAACGATATTAAGAAAAATTAGTATTATTATTACTATTATTACTATTATTATTATTTTAAAGTAGTTAGATTGACCTAAATATTTTTTATTAAAAAATAAAAAATAAAAATAAATAAATAAATTTAAAATTTTAATGTCTTACTAGCCGTTATGATTTTTAATTTTATTGATTTAACTATTTTAATTTTATTTTATTTTATTTTTATTTTCTATTTTTTATTTTTATTTTTATTTTTATTTATTTTATTTTATTTTATTTTTTATTTTTATTTTTTTTAAGATAGAATTACAATATAATAATATATAATTACAATTAAATAATATTTGTATTTTGAAAAATCGATTAACGATATTAATAGAAATAAAATTTGTTATTTTTATTTATAATTAAACAATTAATTTGAATATTCAAATTGTAATTAATATTTAAATGAGTGGAATTATTTTTATTTTTATTATTTTGTTTTAATTATTAGAACTAACCGTTTTGGATTTCATAGTCAAATTAGTTGTTATAACGGTTTTCCTTGCATCTCCTACATCTATTTAAACTTAACGACTGATCTGATCTCTCACCTAGTCCTGATGATGAACCACACTGGTTGGTTCGAAACACATCGACTTTGTTCATGATAATGTGATTATTACCGAAAGATTTCTTCATATTTTATTGATGGATCACAGAAGCCAAAAATCTACTAATAATTAATTTTTTACATTTTAATATCAATTTTCATTATTCAAATTTTTTCCCATTATAATCATAAATAAAAATTATCATAACCATAAATAAAAATTATAATAAGAATCAAAAAATAAAAATAACAAAATATGAAAATAGTCCCTTATATACTTTTAAAGTAAAAAAAAAATAAACTTGTTTATTAATTATTAGGTGATGAACAATTTAAGTGGTTTCAATTTAAAGGTAATAATTGAGGCACTTTTAATTGATTTTTATCTATTGATATTATTTTTAATTTAATATTTACATCTTTAATTACTGAATAATGGTATCTTGATTTTAGTCTAAATTAAGATTACAAATAGTTTATAAGCATGAATATAAAGCAACATTAATTATTCATCCTAATGCTTTTTCTTTATTTATAATGGTACAAGTTTCTTCATTTTTTTTTCTTCTAAGTTTTCCTCTCTTTTCCATTTTGTTCTCTTATTTTTCACTTTTTTTTTTTTTTCCTCCATGTTTCTCCATTCTAATGCTTATTATTGTGTCTATTTTCTCCACTACTCTGCTACACCTCCCATTCATCAAAGAGGAGTAATCTCTTACCTCTCTATCTTGTCGTTTATTTCATGAGCGTTCCTCCTCTTTATGCACATGTTATTGGATGAGGGTTGGAGGATCCAATCGAGTAGAAGGGCTCACACAAACCAAGGAGTGGTAGATTAAAAGGTTCCAAAAAGTGCATGGATGAACCATTACTATAAGATGGGAATGAGATTTAAAAACTCAATTTTCATTGACGTCTTGACCCCCTTTGATCATAATATTCATGTGATGAGAGCTAATGGGAGGGTGATAGTGATAGTATATGCCCTAGTTAAGAAGAAAATGTGTGCCCCTACTAACAAGATTCATAAAATAATCATGTGAATGCTAAGCGATTCATTCCAACTCTACTTCCTAGATCCAAATGGATTCTTTGAGGCCTTTTCCTTGCTCAAATTCACTAACACAAGCTCTCCTTCCTTAAACTTATTTACTAAAGTTCTTACATCAACACTTCACTTAGAGACTTGGCTTCTCCATTGTAACTATTGATACACCTTCTTATGTACTTTCACTTACTTGAGAAATAATTCAATATACATATTCTTCTTCATCCACTTTCTTAAATAGGAAATTTTGTATCTCTTTTTCTTCTTCCACACCTTGAACTGCCTTCAATTCTAAACTTTGGCTTTGAATATTTTCCCATTGTTCATTGAGCCTTTCACAATAATAATATTTCTCATAGTGTAAGATGCATTCATCTCTAGCTCAGTGCAATCCCTTGTGCCTTTTATCTTTCGACTTACACTTGAAAATTCAATTTCCTTACTTTCTTGGGCCTTTAACATAGTAAGAAAAATTTCATCTTCATATTGCATGGAAATAATAAACTTCCTTCTATTACTCTCGTCATCTTCCTCATTCATGTAATTCTATTCAATCATCTTCTTCACTTTCCCATATGCTTATGGTTTTGTTCTTTATTAGTGCTGAAAACCATGAAGATTTTTTCTTAGAGTATTTTATTTCTTCATTGACTATGTTAACCAAATATTCATCCTTCATCTTTGTTGTAACATTTTCAATTAATCCATCCTTACTTCTTCCAACCTTTCAATTGTAATAGGTCTATATTCTATATGTGAAACTTTGCACATCCTTCTTATTCCTACTACTGAAGAATGACAATATGCACTAGGGAAAATAATGCTTACTTTGAATTATTATTATAATAAAAAATTATTTTACACTCCATCCTATTTAAATAACTCCCCATCAATGCAGGGCACATTTTATAATTGTGTTTATTCTATATTGAGCTTGCTTTCATCATCCTTAAGATATTATTTTCTCACGATACATAATATCCTTGGGATTTCCTATTATGCCTTTCCTTCTCATATATTTCAACCTTTAATCTATTGTTTATCCCTATACACTCATAAACAAATAGATACTTAATTAAAACACAAGTTCTCTTTGAATCCTCCATATAGCTTTGATTATTGCATTCACAACTCTTAGGGCTACCTTTTTCTCATTTATTTCACTTCTATTATGGTAGTGTCATCATCCTTATGTTCATCATTCCATGACTACACTAGTTTTTATAATTGTTGAATCAATTCCAAAGAGTACACACATAATCACCTTACAAAATTCATCATTCCGTGACTACACTAGTTTTTATAATTGTTGAATCAATTCCAAAGACTACACATAATCACCTTACAAAATAAAAAAACTAAATTTGAATGGACACCAAAGAATGAGAAAAAATTCCAACTATTAAAGGAACTACTCACTATTGCACTAGTTTTCAAAATTGTTCATCAAAATGAATAATTTTTGGTATCAACTAATTCCCATAAAGATGGAATTAGTGAAACTACTAGAATAAGAAGCTGATAGAAGTCATGAAGGAAATAAAGGATTTAACAAGATCAAAGAGAAATTATCATTGAAGTCTATGGATGTAGAGGGTAAATGTGAAGATGTTGCCATTATTAATTTCCATGGTGAAGGTCAAGACTCATACATCCAAAAGGAGCATATGAATGAAAAAAAAATTCCCATGTATCTATGTATCTATAGTTATCCATATATATCATGGATGATTATTTACCATGTGATTATTTGAGGTGAGCATCAATAGAGTCTCATGCATCTATGAGAGGGAGTGACCATGAATCAGGGGATGTCCATCATGATCGTGGTATTTATATTAAATTTTCTAGTTTTTAATTGATATTTGAATATAATCTTATGCACATACATGTGTATACATATGGAATTGATTTTTTATCATAGTGAGTTAAATTATTTTTTAATTATTGTTTTAAATTTTTAAGAATTAAATTTTAAAGATTTAATTTTTCATTTAAAAAAATGAAAATTTAATTTTATAGATAGCAATTTTATTTTTATTTATTTATTTTTTATTTATTTTTTTTTCCGTTTTATAAAAAATATTAAAATTTTATATTATAATAATAACAATAGTTTAATTTTAACTTGTGGTTGTGTAAATGAAGTATTATGTGCCACAAGACTAGATTTTATAATGGTAGTGGTTGGAATCAACTCCTTGTGAAACACGATTGGCCGAGTTGACCGTTACTCTAGATACCATTTAAAAAAAAAAAAACAATAGTTTAATTTTAAGGCCACAATCAAGGGATAGTTCAAATTGGTGTTTAATGTTTCTTTATATATGGGATGAAGGAACTACCTTTCAGTAATGATTTGACTATTAAAATTCACATATATGTACACACTCTACCTCTCTAGATTTGAATTATATAAAATTATTAGAAATTTGAAGACTTTTACAACTATAATTTTTACGTTAACAATTAACTTTTTACATTTTAATTTTAATTTTCGTTATTCAAGTTTTCTCCCATTAAAATCATAAATAAAAAATATCATAATCATAAATATAAATTATAATAGGAATCATAAAATAAAAATAACAAAATATGAAAAACACCCCTATATACTTTTAAAGTAAAAAAAAAATAAAAATTGTTTATTAATTATTAGGTGATGAACAATTTATGTGGTTGCAATTTAAAGGCAATCATTGAGGTAATATTAATTAATTTTTATCTATTACTAATATTTTTAATTTAATATTTACATCTTTAATTACTAAATAATGGTGTTTTGATTTTAGTCTAAATGAAGATTAGAAATAATTTACAAGTATGAATATAAAGATTTTTTTCTTCACAAGTTTTCCTCTTTTCTCCATTTTGTTCTCTTCATTTTTCACCTTTTTTTTAATTTCTCCATGTTTCTTCATTTTAATGCTTATTCTTTTGTGTCTATTTTCTCCACTACTCTTCTACACCTCCCATTCATCAAAGAGGAGTACACTCTTACCTCTCTATCTTGTCATTTATTTCATGAGCCTTCTTCCTCTTTATGCACATGTTATTGGATGAGGGTTGGAGGATCCAATCGACTAGAAGGGCTCACACAAACCAAGGAGTGGTAGATTAAAAGGTTCCAAAAAGTGCATGGATGAACCACTACTAGCAGATGTGATTGAGATTTAAAAACTCAAATTTCATTGACGACTTGATCCCCTTTCATCATAATATTCATGTCATGAGAGCTAATGGGAGGGTGATAGTATATGCCCTAGTTAAGAAGAAAATGTGTGCCCATACTAACAAGACTCATAAAATAATCATGTGAATGCTAAGTGATTCATTCCAACTCTACTTCCTAGATCCAAATAGATTCTTCAAGGCCTTTGGCTTCTTCAAATTCACTAACACAAGGTATCCTTCCTTAAACTTCTTTACTAAAGTTCTTACATCAATAATTCGCTCAAAAACTTAGCTTCCCCATTGTAACTATTGATACACCTTCTTATGCACTTTCACTTACTTGGGAAACAATTCAATATACATATTCTTCTTCATCCACTTTCTTCAATACACACAATTTCAACATGCACATAGGAAATTTTGTGTCTCTTTTTATTCTTCGACACCTTGAACTCCCTTTAGTTCTAAACTTTGGCTTTGGATATTTTCCCATTATTCATTGAGCCTTTCACAATAATAATATTTCTCATAATGTAAGATGGCTTCATCTCTAGCTCAATGCAATCCATTGTGCCTTTTATCTTTTGACTTCCACTTGAAAGTGCAATTTCCTTACCTTCTTGGGCTTTTAACAGAGTAAGCAAAATTTCATCTTCATATCGCATGGAAATAATAAACTTCCTTCTATTATTCCCTTCATCTTCCTCATTCATGTAATTCTACCCAATCATCTTCTTCACTTTCCCATATGCTTCTAGTTTTGTTCTTTATATTTAGTGCTAAAAACCATGAAGATTTTTTGTTAGAATATTTTATTTCTTCATTGGCTATGTTAACCAAATATTCATCCTTCATCTTTGTTGTAGCATTTTCAATTAATCCATCCTTACTTCTTCCAACCTTTCAATTGTAATGGGCCTATCTTCTAGATGTGCAACATTGCACATCCTTCTTATTCCTACTACTGAAAAATGACAATATGCACTAGGTAAAATAATGGTTCCTATGAATTATTATTCTAGTACATATTTATTTTCCACTCCATCCTATTTAAATACCTCCCCATCAATGCAGGGCACATTTTATAATTTTGTTCATTTTATATTGAGCTTGCTTTCATCATCCTTAATTTATTCTTTTGTCATGGTACGTAATATCTTTGGGATTTCCTATTATGCCATTCCTTCTCATATCTTTCAACCTTTAACCTATTTTTTATCCCTATACACATCAACAAATAGATGCTTCAATAAAACAAAAGTTATCTTTGAATCCTCCCTACAACTTTGAATATTTCATTCACAATTCTTAGGGCTATATTTTTCTCATTGCTTTCACTTCTATTATGGTAGTGTCATCATCCTTATGTTCATCATTCCGTGACTACACTACTTTTTAAAATTGTTGAATCAATTCCAAATATTACACACATAATCACCTTACAAAAGAAAAAAACTTAATTTGAATGGACACCAAACAATGAAGAAAGCTTCCAACTATTAAAGGAACTACTCACTATTGCACTAGTTTTCAAAATTATTGATCAAAATAAAGAATTTGTGGTATCAAATAATTCCAATATAGAGGGAATAAGTGAAACTACTAGAATAAGAAGCCAATAGAAGTACTGAAGGAAATAAAGGATTTAACAAAATCAAAGAGAAATTATCATTGAATTCTATGGATGTAGAGGTTAAATGTGAAGATGTTGCCATTATTAGTTTCCATTGTGAAGGTCGAGACTAATACATCCAAAATGAGCATATGAATGAAAATAAGTTCCCATGCATCTATATATCTATAGATATACATACATATCATGGATGATTATTTTCCATGTGGTTCTTTGAGGCAAACATCAATAGAGTCTCATGAATCTACGAGAGGGGGTGATCATGGATCGGGGGATGTCCATCATGATCGTGGTATTTATATTAAATGTTCAATTGGTATTTGATATATAATTTTATGCATGTACATGTGTATACATATGGAATTGATTTTTTATCAATTTAGTGAGTTAAATTAATTTTTAATAAATTTCATTTTTTTAGGAGTTGGGCTGAAAAGAGTATCTACTCAGTCAATGGAGGGCCATGGTTCATGCCATCATGGTATGGTGTATATATCCAAAATATTTTCTTGTGCACAACCATCTCCTTTGAAAGGGACACATCCCCACAGGTCCCGAGAAGCATATTCACCACATTTTTGGAATGTTGAACTTGGATGAGAACTGTAACAGTGCCATATTCTCACTAGCCAAGCTCGCCCCATTATTTAATAATATTACCACAAAATGAGCATTGCCTATTAATTTACTAGTATTCCACTTGATAGGAAATATCGATTTCCCTGAAGAAAATTCAAATTTCACTATGATTGAGCTAGGATCAATTTAAGAATGAGGTTAATTAGTGTATGATAAATGATTCATAATGAAATTATACGTTAAAAGTTTCAATTTAATCAAGTGCCTCAAGATTAGCGATTATAATAAATGATATATGTCATCCCCACCATACATCTTAATATTTCCAATCGTCTATTTCAATATTGAGATAAAATGAATATACAGTAATTTTTTCCTTATAGTTTAGTCATTTTCCAAATATTCTGCTTATTGCTCAAATATACAGTATCTTTCATTCTATACACCTTAGAATAATACAAGACATGGGACGACAAAATTGTGCCCTTCTAGACCTTAACACCTATATAAGGCATGGGGCGATAAAATTAACCCTTCTAGACCTTAACACCTACTTTTGAACCCATATTATATTATCCAGATCAAATCCTTTCTAATGTATGGTAAACTCTCAAGCCAAATATCGATAGATATGTAGCCTATACTTCTATCACAACAATGATCCCCCCCTGATTGTATCCTAATGCTTATGATTTATCTATTCTTCAATTTTTATTTTCTTCTCCAGTTTTCCTCTCTTTTCCATTTTGTTCTTTTCTTTTTCACTTTTTTTATTTATCCATGTTTCTTTATTTTTAATGCTTATTATTTTGTGTCTATTTTTTCCACTACTCTACACCTCCCATTCATAAAAGAGGAGTACTCCCTTACCTATATATCTTGCCATTTATTTCATGAGCCCTCCTCCTCTTTACACACATGTTATTGGATGGGGGTTTGAGGATCTAGTCGATTAGAAGGCCTCACACAAACCAAGGAGAGGAAGATTAAAAGGTTCCAAAAAGTGCATGAATGAACCACTACTAGCAGATGGGATTTATGCAGGAACAAAAATAAATACAGAAATAAACATTAACAAAGAGATGCAGCAAAAAATATACTTCATTTAATTATTATCAAATAAATGAAATAAGCTTATAGATAAAATGGAAATAAACTAGCTCAAGCGATGGTAGCTTATCTTTGAGAAGAGATGTGGTGTCTACATGCCTCTAAAATCTATTACAATGAGGTTAGAAGGTATATTTATTATTGAGAAACAATAGAAAACCCTAAACATCCAAAGAACTTACTCTAGGAGATGAAGTGCCAAAACTATGGACCCTGTTTTGGTAAATTGGTACGTCCATTTCCCGGGGACATAACTTTGGCATGTGATATTCATTTAACGCACACAATAACTCGTTAGAAAGATGTATATGAGGAATACAAGATATTTCATCATCTTGTAGGGCCTCAAAACAAATCCCAAAGTTCAGGACCTGAAAATATTCTGAAAATAGTAAATTGTGCTACAATTAAGGAAAATGAAAAACTGAAATAAAAAATGGTGGGGGTCCAAATGGAATAGGTAGGTGGCCACCAATATCCACATGGATTAGTACTTCCCGCTTAGGAAGCAATGGTCCCCATTGTGTTGAGTTCCTCCATGAGATGAGGAAACTTCTGTCGAACTTGGCCCCTATTGAGCCACATGCCTTGGTGCAGGAGTTGGCCAGATTTTACAACCTGATACAAATGGATATTTTGCTAGTGAGTGTTCTTGATCTGTGTGTCCATGATCTGATCAGTTGTTGCTTGTTCCATGCAGTATGGGCTTAAATCTGTTGGTGTGAGTTTTTCTGCAATGTCGGATGTGTCCGACAATGGTGGAAAGTAGGGCCAAAGGCAGTCCACATTGAACATCGGGTGTAGACCAATGAATGGTGGAACACTTAGCTCGAAGGAATTGTCCCATACAACCTTGGTGATGGTATATTGCTCATATCGGAGTGGTCGAAGCTTGCGGTGGGGATTAATGAGGAACTCCTTCTGCAAATGTAGCCAAACTTTGTCTCCCACTGTTAAGTCCCTATATTAATAGTGTAGTCCCTTATTATGTTAGTGTAGCCCCCCTTATTGTTATTGTTGTACCCTTGTAACCCCCATATTGTTATTATTGTGCCCTTACATTATTATTGTTAGGTCGGCTAGGGTTACATTGTGGCCCCATGGACTCCTATATATAGAAAGGTGGTTTTTTCATTTGTATCATCCAAGAATTGTTCATTCATGTAATGTATTGGATGTTTCCACCTCAAAGTGGCTTATTTATAAGGCATTGATATCTCTTTTCTTCTATTTTTGGAGTTGGTTTCACAACATTTGGTATCGGAGCTTTGGATTCTAGGGTTTCACTGCTCCAAATAGTTCATCGTGGTATTTTCTCTATAACTTGTTTTCTACGAAGGTTCAGAAGCTGAAATTTTTATAGTGTGAAGCCAAAATCCTGAGGAACATCATCGAAAAATTTCAAATATTGGTTCACAATAGTTTCGGAGATATGATTTGTGGAAGTTAGGTCTTTTTGTAGGCTCCTGAATTTAATCTAAACAGGTCATCACAGCATTTTCGCTATAACGTTTTTTCTACAAGGTTTCAGAAGCTGAAATTTTTGCAAAGAAAAGCTGAAATCCTAAGGGAACTCCTGAAAAAATTTCAGATCTTGGTTCGCAACATTTTTGGAGATATGATCTGTGGAAGTTAGGGATTTTTCAGGCTCCCGAATTTTATCGTAAAGAGGTGATCATGGGAAAATATTCATAACTCTCTCTTTGAGCATCGGATTGGAATTATGTAAAAAGTGGCTACAAGAACACGGAATTTAGTTTCTTTTCTATCAATTTCAGAGCCAAAGGAGGAAATAGTGACACGTGGCAAGTCGTACAAGTTCGCTCTACCAAACTAGTCCATAATTAGGTCATTGTGGGAGATTGGACATAACTTTGCCTTGAAGAATCCAAATTAGGTCAGACCTATGGCATTCGAAAGAGAATTCAGAGGGCTAACTCAGGGCCAAATTTCAGATATTGAAGATTCAAAATCATAGAGATAATTGAGTTTCAATATCGAGCTCCTCAAAAGAAAGAAAAAGGTGTGTATTTGGTTTTTAAAATTGCATAATGTTTGTCTAAAAAAATAGTTTGAAGTGGTTCCAAGGGAATATTTTAGAATTTTTATCAGTATTGGGTTCTATAATGCCTCAAAAAAAAATTCCATACCCATTAGGCCCTCAAAAATCTATACTATGACACATGAAGAGGAAGAATTGCAGTATGAGATATCAAAATTACAGTACCAAGTGCAACAAATTTTGATCTTACGAAGAGTAACCGAAGATGACATAGATGGTTTAAAAGCATAAATGGAGCCTAAGTTGGATGGTTTGAAGGATCAAATAATAGCTAATATGGATGATAAATTAGTAGAAGATCACTTCGAGCATCAACAACAAGTTCTCCAACTCTCAAAGGATAACCTAACTTTGGTGAAGAATATAATGAAAAAATAAGAAGATCAACATCACATCAAAATAAGTTATGAAGCAGTCACAGAAACAAGAACTCAACAAGTACGATCAATTTCAAAGTATCTCAGCAAGTGGAAGAAATTTCCTATAGAAAATTCTACATGGGAGGATGAGAATTTTATATAGAAGCATCAAGAAATAATCAAGCGTTGAGGACAACACTTGTTTGAAGGAGAGGGGCATGTTAAGTCCCTATATTAATAGTGTAGTCCCTTATTATGTTAGTGTAGCCCCCCTTATTGTTATTTTTGTACCCCCCGTAACCCCCATATTCTTATAATTGTGCCCTTACATTATTATTGTTAGGTCGGCTAGGTTACATTGTGGCCCCACTAGGATTACATTGTGGCCCCATGGACTCCTATATATAGAAAGGAGGTTTTTTCATTTGTATCATCCAAGAATTTTTCATTCATGTAATATATTGGAGGTTGCCCCCTCGAAGTGGCTTATTTCTAAGGCGTTGATATCTCTTTTCTTCTATTTTGGAGCTGGTTTCACAACACCCACCCGAAACTTGTGTGGCACTTGATGTTGATCATGTCGCTACTTGTACTTAGTATTGGCTCTGTCCAATATGTCATGGACATGTTGGTGGATGTGTTGAATGCACTCAATGAAGCTATTTTCCTTGTTGGCTTCGGACTGGACATGATCTGAATATTCCTAAGTAGCTACAAAAGGCATGGCCACATTAATGGGACATAGTGGCTGGAATCTGAAGCTCACCTAAAAGGGGCTTTGACCAGTTGAAATATGAAGAGCATGATTATAGTTGTCTTGGACATAGTGGAGGTTGTCATCCCATGTGCGTGGATGCTTTGAGTTGTCCATGAATAGTGTGTGCACAATCATCTTGTTGATGAACTCTGTTTGGCCATCAGTTTGGGCGTGGAAAGCTGTGGACTTAGTGATATTGGGGTCTAGCATCGACCAAAGAATTGACAAAAATGTATTGAAGAAACTGTTGTCCCGATCTGAGATAATGGACCATCAGATCCCAAAGTTTACCCACACTCACTCAAAGAAGAGTTTAGAAGTGGATTCTGCTATGATATTCTTCTTGCAGGCCACCATAATGGCCATGTTAGAGAACCTATCAACGACCAAAAAAACATAGTTATTTCCATGCATGGTAGAAGGAAAGCTCGGCATGTAATCAATACATATGGATTCCCATGGTCGACTAGGGGTAGGAAACAAAGTATATAGGCTTTTCTTCTTGATGGTTGGTTTGGAAACCGAGCTGGAAGTGCAAAATCTGATGTACTTCCTGACATCATGTGGAAGGTTTAGCCAATAGAAATAATTCTACAGTATTGCCACTATTTTCTCGACCTTGAAATTTCCAACAACCTGACTGTAGTGCACTTCCCAAATAATTTTAGCACGCTCGCTTGAAGGAACATAGAGGTGTCCCAAGAGGCATAATAGTGCATCCTGGAGGTGAAAATATGGAACTTGCTTACCCTCCAGGAGCGTTTGGGATGTGTTACTGAATTCTGGATCACTTTTGTAGAGGTGCAGCCAACTTGAAGTCTCGTGCCCACAAGGGTCGAGGACAGTGGTTAGTGCCATGATCGATGGTCGAATGAGGGAATATGAAACATTTTTGGTGGTTCCTTTCTTATACTTGATGTTCAAATGGAACTGTTATAGGTATGTTGACCATTTTCGATGGCGATCATTCTGTAGTTTCCTTTCTGTCTGTATGAACTGCATAGGTCGGTGATCTGTTTGGATGGCCATTTCCTTCCCCAAAATGTAATGCTTCCATTTTCGGTAGGCTTGCACAATGGAATACATCTCTTTGTCATAATGGGATACTTTTGGACTGTGTCTAAAAGTGTGTCACTCTATTATGCCATTGGATGCCCTTGCTAAGTAATTACTACCCCAATATCATATTCAGAGGCATCTTTCTTGATCTCAAATGGTTGTTGCAAGTCTAGTATTGTGAAAATTGGTGCAGAGCAGAGGTGATGCTTCAACTCTGCGAACAACTTTTGTTGAGATTCAGACCAAAATATTTTCTTTTTCTCCTCCCTTGGTGGCTTGACTCAAAGGCCAAGTGATATGAGAGAACCCCAACACGAACCCGCGGTAGAAATTGGCAAGATGTAGAAAGTTGCGGATCTTTGTTAGAGTGGTTGGGGATGGCCAATCCTGAATTACCTGGATCTAGGCTAGGTCCACATGCACCCCCCGCTCATCAATAAAATATCCTAGATAACGTATCCAAATTTGCACACAACTTGTGTTGTTGTAGTGTTTGGAGGACGTATCGAATTGTTGAAAGTCAAAAAGAAAATGAAAAACATGCACTAATATGGGATCGTGGGATGATGGGTCCAAGCGACACATCAGTGTGAAAGCCAATTTAAGTTAATAAATTGGTGCAGTGTCTAATTTAATTTTCCCTTAATTAAATTGGACAATAAAATATATTCCTATCTCATAATCACTTGTAAAAGTTAACTGAGTGTGATAAACTTAGTTAGCTCATTAATTTCGAGTTGAGGGTGGTTGTTGAGGCATGTAGAGTGAATTTATTATTTATGGAATTCGAGTTGCAGTTAGTGCATTAGTTTAATGCACGAGTAATCAGTTAACTTAGTTAGGTGAGTTAAAGTCAGTTAAACTAGTTGTAACTGTTTGTTGCACTAGTGAGAGATCAAGTGAATTAAATCATATTTAATTCACAATCAGTGATCTGCCATGCAACTGATGATTTACTAGTAATAAATGCATGCATGTCAGTTCCAGTGGAGACCTAGTTGAGAAAAAGGTTAAAGGGATGTTAACTATCAGTTGTAGCATTAGTAGGTTGCACACATGCAGCCATACATATATTGGATTTCCCATGATTCTTAGGCAGTTTTGGAAGGCCAAAATTCCTAAAGAATAGGGATTTCATTCATCAGGAATTGCACAAGAAAGGCATGATGATTACAGGAAGGAAATTGGCCAAGTGTTTGTCGATTTTTGTCTAGGTTAGTGTGAGACAGTTGTGAGAGTGAAGGAGAATTTTGTGAGAAGAGTGAATTGTAATTATTTCATGATTCCATGTTGAATATACAATAGAATATATAGGGTTTTTGAGCAACAATATTTCCCCAGGAAAATATCTGTGTTGTGGTTTTATTTCCTTCTTTCTTTACTCGTTGAGATTGGAGATCATGTTTATTTTCCACAATTGATTTGTATAAGGATTAAATAACTAGCTTTAGTACATTACTTGATTGGATTGAATCTATTGATATACATATGTTTTTATAGTTTCTACATGGTATTAGAGCACAAGAAATCACTATAGTGGAGCAGAAATTGAGTTTGTGACTGAATAGAATTCAAATTTGCAAAATTATTCTTGGTGTGACAAGTGGATTAGGATCGAAATGGATTTCAATGGCTTGAGATTAGAGTATGCACTCGAGGGAATTTCCAAATAAATTCTGTGGAAAGACAGGATGGAGGCAGTCTTGGAGGAAAATGGGTTGAATGACTTCATTGATAATTAGAATCCCAAACCCGCTGTAGCAGATGCCGCAAATCTTGATGCTTGGAGAAATAAGGTTGCAAAGGAGAGAAGGATCTTACTAGAGGGAGTATGAGACCAAATTGTCTCAATTATCCATGGAAAAGTGGCACCATATGAAATGTGGAAAGCTTTGATAGATCCGTTTCAGAGCAGCAATGATCATAGAAAATTGGCACTGAAGAACAAGCTCAGGAAAATCAAAATGGAGAAAGGCAACATTATTCCAAAATATTTTAAAAAGTTTTTCCAATGTCAGGATGAGCTTAGGAGCATCAGAATTGTTTTCGGGGATGATGACTTGGTGAGCCTAGCTCTTCTAGGCCTTCCAAAGAATTGGCATAGTTATCAGGACTCTGTCAATTAGAGGGAGAAATTTCTAAATTGGGAATGATTTTGGTCGGATTTGGTGCAACAAGAATTCAAGCGGAATTCCAGGGATGGATCTTCATCTAAGAATGATGATGAAGAAAAGTTTTCTTTGGCTTCTAAGGCAAAGAAGGGGAAAGGAAAGAAATCCTATTCCAAATCTCAGTCCGGAAAAGATGGAAAGAAGCGCGACATGTCTAGAGTGAAGTGTTTTCACTGTCATGAGCATGGACATTATGCCACTAATTGTCCACAAAAGAAGAAGAATAAGAAGGCTTCAGGATTTGCAGCTGGTGAGGCTTCGGCCTTGCAATTTTAGCTTGAATTCTCACTCATTACATGCATGGTGTCAAGTGCAATGGGATTAGTGTGGTACTTGGATAGTCGTGCAACTTTTCACATGACGGGAGACAAAGAACTTTTCAGTAGCTTGGAGGAGAAGGACCTCCAGATGCATATCAAATGGGTGATGATGAGCAGTACAGTGCTACCAATATTGGTACAATTACCTTCCAGAGACGTCAAGTAAACCCTTCTTATTAAAATATGTAATGCATGTACCAGGCTTGAAGAAAAATTTAGTTTCAGTTGCAATGTTGGAGGATAGAGGCTATGATGTGGTTTTTAGTGAAGGAAAAGATTTCCTTCAACACAAAGCCACATGAAAAGCCAAGAAGATTGGGATTCGTGTGACGAATATCTATAAACTTGATGTAGATGGCTGCGTAACATTGATGGGTAAGGTAGAACAAGTGGTGAGCCGGGATGAGGGTGAGTTATGGGTGAGTAAAGAAAAAGATATAATAATGGCTCCATATCCGAAGTTTTTCAACTTCCTATTCTTAGCTCTCTTGAGTTGGCCCTTCATATTAGCCAACACTCCTTCACTCCAGTTGAATATTGTTCCTCCAAAACATTCAACTATGGTTTGCATCTGTGCTTCGGTAGCCACATGAGGAGCTGCACTCCCACATAACGTGGTAATCGTGAATTCTATGATCACTAGCACATTTGGCCCAATTTCTGACGACCGAATCGTTGCTATTCTGACACATAGGCGTCCCAAGAGCGACACTTTAAGGCTGGGCAAAACGTGGTTAGCCATTACGTCGCAATTTTGACACTTCAGTAAAATGTCAGAAGAGCGACACATTTTCCAACGTTTCCAGACATCCGTCGCTCTTCAGACGTTATCAAAATCATCACTATTCCGATGTCATAAAATGTGTCGCTATTCTGAAATTCTCGAAATCGTCAGTCTATCAATGTTATCAATGGTGTCACTATTCCGACATTATGGTTAAACCGTCGGTTTATCGACGTTTTACTCGGTCACGCTACCGACGATCCATAACTGTTGGTCTTCCGACGTTTATCAAGTTTTCAAAATGATGTCATTCTTTCGACGTGTGTGATTTTCCGATGCAATTTCGACGTGTGGGGCTTTCCGTCACTCTTCCGATGTTAGTTAAACTGTCGGTCTACCGATGTTTCACTCTGTCGCGCTACTGATGATCCATAATTGTTGGTCTTCGATGTTTCTCATGTTTTCAAAATGATGTCGCTTTTCCAACGTTTGTGAGTTTCTAATGCACTTCCAACGTGTGGGGCTTTCTGTCGCTCTTCTGACGTGTGGATAGAAAGCGTTAGAAGACCAATGGAAAATAACGTATATGGAAAAAAAACGGGTGCAGGCTTCCAGCTCTAGGAAGGTGCAGTATTCCAGCTCCAGGAATACGTCCAATGATATCAGAGCATCTCAAGGAATGTGTACTGTGATGGCAGATGAGCTCTATAGGTACTGTGATGGCTTACTCTTCTCAACAAGAGAGAAATTTTCGAAACATTTCATGTAAAAGTTGTTTTCTAAAAAACCAATGTTGCAAAAAATGGCATTATTCTTCACAAAAATATCAGCAGTGCCAAGTACATCCTTAGTAAGGGCTCCCATAAGAGGTTGCACGGCACAGAATGGATTTCCAACATCTCCATATCCACACACAATGACAACCTTACCAGCAATCATGACATCTATGGCTTGCATAAGACCATCTATGGGAGAGGATCTACATCCATATAAGTTATCAAACTGCAAGAAAAGAGAAGAAAGACGCAATCAAATTCATGATAACCCACAAATACATCACAAGGTTACATGTGCTCCTATATGTTGGCCCTATGTGATCACCCAAGGGTTTCTCACCCAGCTTCAACACCATCTTATAAATCAGAAAAAAGATTTGCTTGGAAGTCAAATTGCCTTTATCATAGCAGTTGAGATAGGAATGTTTAAACTTTGTACACTATAACTTGGACAACTCAGCCCCTTAGATTTTATTTCTGCAATCATGTCTGCATTCATTGAAAACATTGAGGTTATCATAGTGGCCCGGTGATCAAAATTGAAAACCATTGTCCATTTAACTTGAGACTGAAAGGAAATATGATGTATTGCTCCAATGTCCTGCTGTGAACAAAAGATTGAGCAGGGTAAGAATATCAAGAAGAAAATAGCCTTTGTTAGGATCGAAATAATAAAACACTCAAACAGATTATCCCACTGACTAGAAAAAGAACCCTTGCGTTAACTTTATCCTTAATCATTAAAATTAAGATAAGATTATTTTTATACTGGAAGTTGGACAACTCAGCCCCTTAGATGTTCTTTCTGTGATCATGTTCACATTCACTAAAATGTTATGGTCATCATAGATGTCCAACAATCTAAACTAAAAACCTTTATCCATATTAACTAGAGACTAAAAACCAAAATATAATGTGTCCCCCAATGTCCAGCAGTAAAGATGTATTACAACAGCATAGAAAGAAAAAGAATCAAATAGGATTTAGTTGTCTTAAATAACTGAATTTCTCTCACGGAGAGTATCCTGATGACGAAATAAAGTATCCTAGTTTCTACTTCAATACTAGACCTCGTCAATTCAAGTGCAAACAAAAAAACAATAGTAAATAAGACGAAGGAATATCAATGAATGTACAAGGAGACCACAATAGAGAAAACAAAAGTAATCTGAATACATCGGATTGAAATAACAAACTACTTTTTCTAACAAGGACTGCCTTCCACAACAAATGGCCATTAAAAGAGCCACAGAAATATGAAGCATCCGCACCTTCATAGTCTCCCAAACTATGGGATAAGGATTGGTCACCTTGCTATCCATGATTGCATCTCAGATAAATACGAAAATTCATTTCCTAGAGGACATTTCAAAGTGGTTTTGGCACACCATCGAGAGCACTTTGTTCTTTGTCAAAACCAACAAATCAGAAATAGTTCTCAAAGAAAATTCAAGTATGAGGAAGCCACAGTATAAGGCATTTTAAATTGGCTTAATCAAGCCTTCACAAATTACCCTTCACTAAGATATCTCATGTAAACCCACACCATTCCACTAAAACTGATTTCTACCACATCATATTTCCAACCTCATCACTTGAGATTAGTGATCTAAAACTCCCATAAACAATTTTCTAAAATAAAACAAATAATTCTTAATCTGAAGAGTGGATTGGAGCTACACACCAAGAACTAAACTGTCTATGATGCGGACATGAAACTTGCAGCAAGTTTGAGCATCCTTGACATAGTAGTTACCCATCAGATCTAGCCCCTAGCAATTAAGATAGATGAGCACGACAATTTGCAGCTCATAAAATGCCGACATCATAGACACATATATGATATGAATCTAAATTTATGGAAGAGGAGTCTACATTATTTGTTTTCTTAATATTGTCACCATATTAAGAAGGGACTACTAGTTTTATTTACTCTTTTTGTTAGGGCGGTAGAGCCTCATTAATGTGCACTAGTTTTATATGTTCCCAAAGATTGTTGAATCTCAGTTTATGAAAACAAGTGCAAGGTAGGGGACAAAGTGAAGAGCTAGTTCAATAAGGAAGTTAGAAGCTGCTAAATTGGAGATTGGATACTAAGTGATTTGAGGAGTGAAATATATTATTATATGAACAGAAATTCTTGGAGCATTCATAGAAGACCTTGTTTGAAGCATTGATGAAGATCTTGTTGAATACTTGAAGCCCTGTTGAAGAAGCGTCATTTAAGCAGAATTGAAATCCATTGAAGTAGCCTCTTGGTAACAGATCTTGATAACCCTTTTTGGAGCAGTAAAATGTATCTATGATAAATATCTTGATGATGAGAAACCTGACCTATGACAATCTGAGACAGAATGTGGGATATGATCTATAGCGGATCTTTTTTTTTTTTAGCAGACTTTGGAGACTAATTGAAATAGATTAGATTATTGACCTAAGTACATTGGAAGATATGTCAAACATACCATTGAATACTTCTGAATAAATCCATTGAAGCTTATTTGAAGTATCTTGGAGGAAATCTATACCACCTATAAAAGAATTTGTTGAAGTAAAGCTTACTTGTAGTGAGGTTTCCACTTGGTTCCAACATTATGTATGGAACCATAACACCCCTTACATGCCAAAAAAAAGGATTATCAAGAAAAATTAAGGAAATTTGTAACTTGTTTTGAATGAAAATTTGTACAAACACTTATAATAGATGAACTCATGCCAACAATTAATCGTAATATTTTATAAGCATCTTTAGGATGATTGAGCAGATATCATAGAGTGCAGAGTCAGAAGGGGATTTGAAGTGATGAATCGGGGACTTAATGACAATGGAGCATCAAGGTTTTGTCAATAAGAAATGATAAAGATTCTTCAGTTAACCAGACTACATGGTGAGAGATGGTTGCAGGGATGAGGAACTACCCTAGAAACCCATAAGGTTGGAATCCTGGAATGTTGTGGCCACCTGGTATAAATGGCTCAGCTAGGCATTCTTCAGAATAAGCTCAGTCTCTGAGTATTATTAGTAGTGAATGCTACAAGAGAGATATCCCGTTAGCATTATATCTTTATGTGAAGTAGCAGTGATATAGTGTCTCGATGAAACTCAATACTCCTCGAAAATGTGTAACCTCTTGACTAATAAATACGCACAGGAATGGGTGTCTTGGTCTCTATGTCTAACTCAGCCAAGCAAGCACTTTAAACTCAGTCCCTTATGAAATGCGTTCATACAGCAATGTACAGGAAAAAGTGTGCTCCCCAAATATGCAATACTCTTTAACTTGGCATATAGCTATTGGGGAAAACACTACACTGCATAATTCATCAACATTAAGGAAAACAACTGAATTTATTGATATTAGACTTGAAACCAACACACAAAACGACATCTAAAATCTCACATATACAGTGTTGAGTGTTATAACTGTAGTGAGCCATAAATTTCAAGAGTTTGATATGATCTAATAAAAAAACAAGATCCTTCCTGGAACTAATTTTTTCCTTTCAGTATTTTCTTTGCGACTCTGGAGAGAAATAATCTAGCATGTCATATGACCTAATAAAAAAAACAAGATCCTTCCTTAGCTTGAACTTCTTTTCTCCTTTCAGTAATTCTTCCCTCCCCAACCGCCTGAACAAGCTCACAACTTCAGTGCATCTTTCTACACCTGTGTTCACCAAACTTTACTGGATTAACATTTGTCTTTATGAGCTGGAAGAGCTCATGGATCAAATGTAACAACATGCCTCTTAGGCACCCAAGTCCTCACAGTGGCTTGGAAGATCTGCACTGACCGGTTATGAATTTATGTTTATTAAAAATTATAAATATTTTAATAAACATAAATTATAAAAAAATTTAAGGTAATAAATATAAATAAAATAAGAAATAATACATTAATTAATTTACAATTATTAAGAGTTGGTCGGCCTTTTCTTATTCTTCTTTTTCACCCCTATTTATTAACCTTGATCTTCTCTCTTCTTAGCAAATTGTCCTGATGATGAGTCTTGATCTAGACTCGAAACATAGACTAAAAATGACTACTCTAGACATTCTGAGTCTTACATCTGAAAAACTACACCACAGAAACCTCCAATCTAGTATGAATTTTTTATCACCATGGTATAGAGACTTCCAATTTCGCTCATAGCAAAGTAACTTCAGAATGGGAAAAATAAATAGTGAATGACAGGAAAAGATAACCAAAACTAGCTATGTTTGTATTCTAAAAAAATTGTAAAATCTGATAAACTAAATCAAGCATTAAAGCTAAATATGGACTAAATTTACTATAAATAACTTACTTCATTTAGAAACAACCATGCCATATATGAATTTGTAAAGGAGATTCAAGCCACTTAAATTTAGAACATGTTAGCTTAAACTGACAATAACTCTAGCCATATAACTCGCAATAATGCTAGCCATATCTGTAGAAGGAATATTATAAGCATAATTTACCAGAAAAACGAAAGAACATTATCAAAGGAATAGTCATGAGAATGCAGGTTGCACAAAGGATATTTACATGTACAGGATTTTCTAAAAGTTTAAACACCAGCCCAAGGAAAGAAAATCAAGGGAAGGGCTTGCTACTTCATCAAAGCACTGATCCTAATATTTCCCTAACAGAAACAGAAAAAAATGTAGCAGACCAGAATTTTCCTGCTATGACATGACAGAAATATTGCAAACTAGACACTTGTTTTTCTGAAGCAACCACTACTTGATGCAGGCCTCGTGATAACTGTAACTGCACTTTAAACTGCCCAGCTCATATCTTTCTTCATACTCTTCCTGTATAAACAATTCATACCATCCTTTTCATACTCTCAGAAGCAAGGGTTTCCATATGTTTTTGAATCTTAAGAGGGAGAAAATTTTACACTTTAAAACCACCAACTAAACCTATAAATCTACAAACAAATTTTAAAGTCCAAGCCTGCTTCACTCTTTGATAATCTCCCCCCATATATTATAAATACCTGGAAAGTGTTGCATTTGACTTCAATATCCATACTCTGAGAAGCATACTCTGTTTTTGAGGAGTACAAGCTTTTCTCTAAACACTTGGAAATAGTCTCCTCACTAAGTCCTGTGCAAACATAGCCAATCTTCTCCTCTAGAGCTAACAATTCTTGAATAAATAAGGGGAGGAAACATGTCATATTTCTGAATAGCACAAATCAATTCCTTCACATTTCATATACATTTGTCTATATACAGTTAACAAATTGTATGGAGAAACCTCATATGACATGTTGTCTATATTGAGTCGCATAGCACTGTGTTGATCATGCAGGCTTATTCCATTTGAGAGAAGAGTTTCCTCCAGCATCAACTCTTGCTACCAGCCAAAAGGAAATTACATTATCATATTAAAATTTGATTAGAGTGAAAATATATACATGCCGAATTTTAGTTGTAACAATTAGCTCACCTCATATGTTAACACTTCATTTTGCTCAATGCACTGCAATGCTGATAAAACCTGTAAATATGTGAACCAAATGACAACTCAAATCACAATCTTTCCCAAGTATATTTTCTGGTTTTGCAAAAATTCTAGAATACCCAACTCAATCGCAGAGTATAACATCAACCTGATAGCATAACAAGTCCACTATCCAATGTCCTTGAGCTAGTTCATCCTACATCTTAAATCTTAGACCCTAAAACTTTAAACGCATTATACCAAAAATGTGAAGGCTTTAAACCTTGAACCCTACTTATTAAGAAATCCGAACCCTAAAATACCCTTTAAAGCCCCAAAATCTGTGATGGACATTGGTTAAAATGTCCTCAAGAGATATCCAACCTGCCTACAAGGGTAGTTATGCACACAGATATTCATAAATAGCCCATTGTAAGTGCACATTCCATACTATGACCCAGTTACCTTTTGAAAATGACTATAAGAATTAAAGTATGCTTAAATAGCCCATTGGACGTGCACATTCCATACTATGACCCAATTACCTTTTGAAAATGATTCTAAGCATTGTAGTATTCTTTAAGAAATGACCTTTTGAAAATGATTGTAAAAAAATGGTGAAACACTTGAGGAACTATTGGCATTATAGATAAACTGCATTTAAGGAATCTTTGATATCTCTTGGAAATACAAGAGAAATGATTCTGAGAGTCATTGCATTATGCTTTAACTGGTCTTTTGAAAATGATTCTAAGAAAAAAGGTAGCACACTTGAGGAAGTTTTGGCATTAGAGATAAAATCCACTGAAGGACTCGAGATATATCTTGGAAAAATAAATTTGTTCTAAATTACTAGGAGGTTGTTGGAAAAGCTTTTGCAGCTTCATGTACATTCAAGGTCCATATATCAATTAGGGGCCTTGGTATGATCTACACTTTGACAGAGGTAAAATTCATTCCACTATATCTATATCGCAAGGAGATGCAAGTTTTTTGTGGGAAAGGGATTTGAAGATTATTGATCTTCTGTGAAAATAATAGACCTCATTGAAATCTACAATATGTGCACTCCATATTGCTGCATCTAGAGTTGAATTCTTCCATAGGAATTCTACTACAATTTCTAAAGCCAAAGCAGTCTTCAATCATTTCTGTTTGGATTTAGAGACTCCATTCTGGCAAGGATTTGTCCATCAAGAATATCTAAGTGAATTTCTCGCTAAAAATTCTTTCTTATAGCAGAATCAAATGTGAATAGCTCTCATATGTTTTCCTTTCAAGTATCCAAGAAGAAGCATAACCCTTGCACATGCAAGGTTGGGATGCTAGTTTCAAACTGAAGATAGGGATGATAACCCTTGCACATGCAAGGTTGGGATGATGGTTTCAAACTGAAGATAGGGATGATAGCTCTCATATGTTTTCCTTTCAAGTATCCAAGAAGAAGCATAAACCTTGCACATGAAAGGTTGGGATGCTGGTTTCAAACTGAAGATAGGGCTAATAAAACATCATGTCACAAGTGGGAAGCTTTGTACTCAAAGTTGAATTAAAATCTCTCCTACAAGTAAACAAGATATCGCTCTTTGTGAGGGACTCGGAAGGCATATATTCATCATCACAAGAAGAAAATATCTTGCATAGGAATCAAAAGGGTGTTATAAGTTTGCAGAGAAATGGTCCATCAAGAATATCTAAGTGAATTTATCGCTACAACTTCTTTCCTATAGTTGAATCGAATGTGAAGAGCTCTCATATGTTTTCCTTTTAAGTATCCAAGAAGAAGCATAACCCTTGAACATGCAAGGTTGGGATGTTGGTTTCAAACTGAAGATAGGGTTGATAAAACATCATGTCACAAGTGGGAAGCTTTTTCCTCAAAGGTGAATTAAAAACTTTCGTAGAAGTAAACAAGATATCAACCTTTGTGAGGGACTCATAAGGCATATGTTCATCAACACAAGAATAAAATAGCTTGCATGGATGACCGATGGTAATGTATATCCAACCCAATTTTGACTGGATTTAGTTGGAAATGAAAATCACCTTGGCCTTCTTTATAGTCATTGTCACCTTGGCAGCCTTTGTATTTCACTGAATTTTCACCTCTGCTTTATTTGTGAAAAGCTGCAGTTTCCTACTATTGTTGAGAAAAATTAAGTCAAATTTTCCAATCATACTTTTGCAATCATTGTATGCTTCAATATTTAATGAAAAAAATTCAAACAATGA
Organism: Pinus albicaulis; assembly: GCA_034641835.2. NCBI lineage: Eukaryota > Viridiplantae > Streptophyta > Pinopsida > Pinales > Pinaceae > Pinus > Pinus albicaulis. The sequence continues at coordinate 409,203,602 of CM076582.1, forward strand.
GATGCTTAGAAGAACACTCTTAAATATATCTATTGCTAAGTATCTTTGTACACTTCTAATGATAAACTTAATGACTGTTCATGTAAGAAATCTACATAATCCAAACAAGGGTCATGTTGGAGACACCTTTAATTGGGTGTAGATAAAACTCAGATAGATCAGAGAATCATTTAAATACATACTCAGAAGGGTCATCTTGGCTTCCTCTAGGGTAGATAGGGCTATAAAATAACTCATGGGTAACCCAAGAAAACAATAGACATTGCATGCAAAATAATCGATGAGTTAGTATTCTTCATTTAAGGAAAAACCATATATGAAAAAGGCTTTCACAACTCTACAATATCTTATGCATACAACTAAGGCTCTACAATATCTTTCCATACAACTAAGGCTCTCAAGCAATGCACATTGCCATCATCAATGGGTAGTCAAATTTTGCAAATAATGCTAAAATCTGAGATTTTTCATACAAACAGAACCCTAGATACAAATCTTCAAATAAGATCAAATTCCAAAGCATAACATCGTACCATGTGTTTTAAATCCATATCCAAATATTTATCATCAATGGGCAGTCAAAATTTTCAAATAATAATAAATCTTGAAATTTGTCATAAAAAAAAAACCTAGACACAAATCTACAATTAATCTCTAATTCAAAGTTAGAAACACACAAGCATAACATAGTACCATGTGTCTTAAAGCCATATCCAAATATTTTTTTGAGAGCGTCCTTCCAAAGCCTGTGCTATCTGGAGATAATACTGGCTTCACTGGCTGTTTAGATTGTGTTGTAGATGAGATAGACCTCACAGATAATTGATCTTCCTATTGTTTTGAGGCAGATCTTTTGTATTCAACACCTTGTCAACCATCTTGCTTCCAATTACACTTGAAGGCTGACACTGAAATGTTATTACCAATACTATGTGATTTTCTAGATTGTACACTAGACTGGTCGCTGTTTTGGATGTCATTTGAAATTTTGATAGTGTCATTGGTAGTGTATTAACATTTTTATAATGAACAATAGAGAAATATTTATGACTAATTAACATACATCAAGCAAACATAGCAATGTAGGGGTACCCAAGGCATCTCCTGAAAAGGAGAGATGACAAGCAAGAAGCTAAACTAGCAAAAGAACAAATAACAAAATAACAAACACTAACACAGAGTGAAGCCAAATAGAAAAAATAACAAAATGTCAAGATTCTCTCATTACAATCATTTTCGATTGGGATACGCACAGAGTGAAGCTTGTATGCCTTGGTGAGGTGGTCATCTAGATGGATAGTTGGCGAGAAAGTGGGTTCACTCAAATGATGGTACAACTGCAACAAGAGTTAGTGGAGAAGGAGGTGGCCTTGGAAAGGCTCCAAGCAGCTTTCCAAGATTACGAGGAAGCAATACCACCTTCCTTTCCATTGATAAAGCCAAAACCATGACTAAAACCACCTTTTTAAGCTCACTTTCCATAGACATTTCTCTAGTGCAGATTGGTGACTTTGAAAAAGCATAGCAGAGGCATTAGTTCCAAGATCCTAAAGCAAATGGGCTATGATGAACAAGGATTAGGAAATTCAAGGAATTCTAAACTCCATTATAGCTACACAGAGGCCAAGCATAATGGACTAGACTTTGATGGAAAAATGGAAAGGCCCATCACCATCAAGACCATTCTGTAAAACCAAAGACATGTTGGTGTTAGCCTATTCATCAGGAGAAGTAGCAACAACAAATGAAGTTAGTAGTCCACTATCATCTTAGCCTTCCTGTCCAAGAATCTTACCATATCAAGAATGGAATGTCTTTGTACTAGTGCTTAGCATGGTTACACACTCAAGTGATGCAAATATCTCATATAAAGACCAACTATATATGATAATAACACAAATTATACCAATTAGTCTTATGCTACCATTATAGTGTAAAAGACTCCATGACTCAACTATCTTTTGCAAAATTTTAAAGGAAAAGTGCACAAATAATTTCAGCTGGTTAACACAAACACCAAAGTTGGATAAGTCCACTAGTTTGTTGGTCAATGAGCAATAAAATTAGTGATGGTAATAGTGTTGAGCCACTAGATGTGAAGTTTAGCCCTTGTCTCTAGTGACTACGTTAAGCCCTATTCAAAAGTTCAAGGTTGAGCTGCATCTACTTTAGAAGTTAACAAATGGAAGAAGAAGTCCTACAAAGTATGACATCTCTAAGAGGGCTTAAAATATCTAAAGAAATAGGCTCCAGACCTGTTCATTTGAGAAGAAGGAAATTTTGAAGCTAATATCTTGAAACATTGTAACGACATCTAAATTCATATTCAAGACAAGCTACAATTAGTCACCTTGAGAATCTCTCTTGAATCATTCTACACTTGAAGCATTCTACATCATGCCCAAGCATGATTACACCATGGAAACACCTTGACATCATGCCCAACTGGGATAGCCTATGACCTAACAAAATAGACTTATACTGGGATCGTTTATGACCTAACAGAATAGACTTCCAAAAAATGTTGGTAGGGAGCAATTGTGGCTGCAAATACTGTTGAGTCTCAATTCTGCATCTTTTCCATACACTTTTCTATACCTTTTTCACTCACCTGAACCTCCCAAGTTGTCAATATCATTGTATGTTAATTGCAAAAGAGCATCTAACATGGTTTTTAACTATATTTTTGTGTCTGTTGTTTGATTTAGATTTTGTTCATTTAGCTGCAGAATCTTGCCACTTTCCGCAGCTGCTGCAACTTTCCGCATCTATTTTGTGAAACTCTATGTTACAGGTGTCTACAGGAGAAACGGGCCACATGGGCAAGTCAGAAATGATGTGGACATGGTTCGTGTCCTATTGGTTTGAGCAAACTCATCTAAAGAAGCTGCGGTCAAAGGCGTCCAAATGGAAGTCAACCATAGAGTCTCACATTGACAGGACTCTGTTTCGTGTCACGTGAAGGTTCATATGGCCGTTTCTGAGTTGCGGAGGACAAGTCGACATTTGTACATGGCTCCATAGCCGAATTCAAGCATCCACTCCTCATAGATTTACTTTCCAACACGGCCATGATCCTAGATCCGTGGACGTAATGGTCTACATGTTCTCCACCAGCATAAACTTTAGGAATTAGTTATGTTTCTCTTGTTATAAATAACGCGTTTGCATACGCATATGGAGTTAGTCGATGTTAGTCTCTGTTATCTTTTATTACTCTGCTCTGTAATGTAATTACGCTGCCTTTGTGCCGTAATACTACCATACTGTTATGACTGCATTTTAATATAAGAAGACTCTGTTTTCCAACGTAATTCGTACTTGAAGATCGTTGCCAAGGCTGGTGTAGAGGGCCCCTGCTCAGCTAAGGTTTTTTGCATTAGTGTATAGTTCTTATTTCATTTCTTTAAAGCTCATTGTGCCATAATCCATTCACATGTTTATACATTTCATTTTTTTTTCATTTCTATTTATAAACTTTCCTGCTTTCCATTTCACTTCTGTCTTTCATGTTTTATGTTGTTAATCACTGATCAGTGTTCTTGTTTCAGGTTATAGATAGGCAGCCCGGGCATTTTCATAGCTTTTTGACTAATGACATGGAATTAACATTGTTCTACTGCTAATTTGTTTTTCTTAAGTTTCTGTTTAATTTCAGTACTGCTTTGTTTAATTCAGTTTTGCTTATTTGCTTCAGTAGTTAAATTTAGATATATTAAACTGCTCATAACATCTTCAGTTGCCTCCGAAAGCCACAGCTGGACTGATGGTGAGGGATTGTATTATGAAATGTGTAGTTTGGTATTAGTTTCTTTTCTGCAAATTTAGATATATTAAACTGCTCATAACATCTTCAGTTGCCTCCGAAAGCCACAGCTGGACTGATGGTGAGGGATTGTATTATGAAATGTGTAGTTTGGTATTAGTTTCCTTTCTGCAAGTTAGAAATATTAAATTGTGCATGACATCTTCAGCTACCTCCGAAAGCCACAGCTGGACTGATGGTGAGGGATTGAATTATGAATGTATGGTTTGATATTAGTTTACTTTCTGCAAGTTAGATATCAGTTACTCAAGTTTTTTATGGTTACTTCCGAAAATCATAGATGGACTAATGATGAGGGATCAGAAGACAAGTTGATGTAAATTGATTTAGATTTACTTTATTGCAACTTTTGGATTTCTTTCAGCATAATTTATTTTGTGTTTAGACAGCAGCAAGAATAGTTTGGTTTCATGCTCACTACTTCACTGTTTTGATTTATTAGACTAGCAACACCTTTTCATTTCAGCAGCACATTTTCATTTCCTTTCAAGTTTTGTCATTGTAATTTTCAAATTCCTTTTTAAGTTTCAAGTTGGTAAATCATTATAGAGGATATCACTTCCTTGAACAAACATAACCATACTTGTTTTTATTTTAGAATTTCCATTTCATCTTAGAAAACCAAAAACGACAAAAAGTTAAGAGATAGGTTATCTTGCACATATAGTGCGCCGCACTTCATCAGCTTACGAATCCCATATTGACAAATTAAATGCAGCAATTTAGGACACACTAAATTGACCAAAAATTTTGGCACCGTTGCTGGGGAAGTGTAACTAGGTAGCCAATTTCTTAAAAAAAAAACACATAAAATCATAAAAGAAGGGAAAACTTGATAACTTCTTGAAGTATGCTCTCCTCTTGCACCTAGTGTGATCTAGAGGATCAGAAAAGAGAGTTATTGGTTTAGTAATTTCTTAAGTATTCTCTCTTCTTGCACCTAGTGTGACCTGGAAGATCAGAAAGAGAATTATTAGCCCAAATTTTTTAAAAAATAAAAAAAATGACATGCATAGAGCAAGAGATTCTAGGGGAAGGTTTATAGCTAAAGCCAAGAGTTCGATTTTCACAACTCCATCTTCTTCAAGGCATAGAAGAGATTCACCACCATCTACCCCCAGCCTTAAGATTTTTTGAACTCAAGGAGCAGCTAAATTAGAGGATTCTCCTATACCACCTATTAAAACCCATTTAGAAAACAAAGAGACTCTCTCTCATCCTCCCTTGGTAGAAGAAATAAAGGAATTTAAGGACTCTAAAGAAACTATCATGGAAAAGGAAGTAATAGATGGAGGTAGAGGTAGAGGTAGAAGAGGAGGAAACAATGGAGACAACAATGGTGAAGGAAATAATGGTAGAAATAGGGAAGGAGACAACTTGTTTGGATTCCCTATAGTTGATGAGGAAACTCATGCAACAATGAAAAATATCTCACCATCTATCCTCCCTAAATTTTATGGATTGTGAAGTGAAGATCCTGAAATATTTCTATTTGAGTTTGAAGTTCTGTGCCGAACCTATGACTATATGGAAGACTCTCAAAAACTCAAACTGTTTCCTTCAACTTTGAAGGGATCTGCTTTGAAATGGTTCATGGGATTAGGCACTCAATCTATTAGGACTTGGAATGATATGAAACAAACATTTTTGGATAGATACTTGGACTATTGTATGCCCACCAATCACAAGGATGAGGTATTCAAAATGATGCAAAAGAAGATGAAAATTTGGAAGATTTACTTGAAAGATTTCAATACAACTTAAAAAGAGCAAAGATGAGCAACTTAGATGATGAAACTTTGAAAGCCCTCATATTGAAAGCCATTAGAGATGAATGGATATATATTTTAAACATGATGGGGAAAGGAGACATTTCTCAACTTCCACTTCGTGACATAACAGAACTATGTGTCCATCTCTCAAGAGGAAAATCTAAAACAGGAAAAGGGCCTAGGGATCCTTCTCTTATTAGGGCTAACAAATATGCAACTGGATCAGTAAGTAGGGCAGAGATTGGTAATATGCTTGATGAGTTCAAAACTGATATCTTAGGGAGCCTTAGTGAACAACTAGACACCCTTAAAATCCAAAACAAGCAGAAAGCAGAAACGGATGCTTTAGCCATCTTTTGTCCGAAATGTAGGAAGAAACATGCTTTAAGGGAATGTCCCTTGGATGCAAAAGTTGTAGAAACATGTATGATTTGCTCAGAGAATCATGAGATCAAGGATTGTCCTTCAATTCCTGGACTCAAAGCTGTCTTTCAAGAAGACCCAAATTCGGTAGAATCTCTCTGTTTTGTTGCAAGAAGACCTTGGCAGGGACAACAAACTCAAGGGTTTAACAACCCTATGAATCTTCAAACCCCACCAAATTGGAATCCTTGGCAACAACCTTGGCTCCAACATCAAAATCCATCTCAGCCATGGGTACAAGGGATGCAAAATCCTTATGGGAGATTTGCTCAATTTTATCAATATCCTCCATCTTTTCAAAATCAACAAGCTCCACAACTTCCAAATCCAAATCCACAACTTTTATTGCCATTTCCACAACAACAACCTTCTCAACAAAATCCAAATCCTCAACTCATGCTTCCATACCAACAAAATACAAATCAACTTCCAGCTCAGCCATTGCCAAATCCTAATAATAAGAATCCTCAGAATACTTACATGATAGAAGGACAACAATTTCCTACCTATATGATTGTTCCTCTCAACGATGTACAACTCAGATCTGGTAGAGTTTTAGAAAAACCTTCTATAGAAATTCAAGAGCAAGATACCTCTGAGGAGGACTCTCTTCAAGTCAATAAGGGTTCTGAGGAAGAATCTCTTCAAAATTCAAACATTCAAAAAGAAAAAGAAAAGACAACACCCACAACTCCTATAGTTGAGCAACTTGCATCTTTATCTACACCTCCTTTTCCTGAAAGACTACAAATTGACAAGGGGGTGGAAAAACAAATTTTGTTGCCTAACTATGACTTTCTAGATGAATTTAAGAATGTTTGTATCAAGATTCCCTTGCTACAATCCATTCGAGAGATTCCTATTCTAGCAAAAACCATAAAGGAGTTGAGTTTCAAAAGACCAGGAAGGAAACTAAAAGACACAAGAAGAATCCACCTGGTAGGAAAGATTGCAGATATTATGATGGGAAAAATTACCATGCGGAAGTATGTAGATCCAGGAAGTCCAATTGTCAAGACACATATAAATGGGATAGAAATTCCAAACACATTGATTGACTTAGGGGCTGCTATCAACATTATGAGTAGACAGACTATGGACCGGCTAAAACTTCCTAACCTTCTTTTTACACCTACTTTACTGCAACTTGCAGATCGATCAATTATTAAACCAGATGGTGTATTAGAAGATATTTCAGTCTCTTTAGATTCTTGGGAATATCCAGTAGATTTTATGATTTTGACTCCCAAGAGTAATCTAGGAGGGCATCCACTTATCTTAGGAAGACCTTGGCTAGCCACAGCTGATGCTTTTATTAGTTGTAGATCTGGGGACATGTACATTTCTAATGGTAATTTGACAAAGAAATTCAATTTGTATCCTCCAGCAAGAGCAATCACAGAAGTAGGAGACAATGAATGGGTTGATGATGAGGACACTATACAACCTGTCTTTACCATTTCTGAAATTAGTGAGGATATTCAAATTCTGAACACATTAGAAAATTTTGAGACATCTTCAGAATATGACCCCACACAATTTTAGTTGGAATCTGACATAGAATATTTATCATCAAGACAAATGTCTCTTTACTCTATGGAAGAATTTGGTAGTTCTACTATTGAGATTTTTCCAGGAAAAACATTGAATATCAACAAACATTTGGAAAAATCACAACAAGAAGAACTAACCAAAATCTTGCAAAAACATTCTACTGCATTTGCATGGGAGTATACTGACATGAAAGGTATTGATCCTAAGACTTGCATCCATCATATCTATATTGAGGAAAACAGTAGACCAATCAGACAACCTCAAAAGAAGGATGAATCCAAATCTTAGAGAGATAGTGAAAGAAGAGCTCCAAAAACTACTCAATGTAAACTTCATTTATCCAATTTCAGATAGCCGATGGGTTTCTCCTTTGGTTATAGTACCTAAAAAGAATGGTAAATGGAGGGTATGCATTGATTACGGGGAATTGAACAAAGCAACTTTGAAGGATCACTTTCCTTTGCCTTTTATCGATCAGGTATTAGATACATTAGCAGGTAAAAAGTACTTTTCATTTTTGGATGGTTTAGTGGCTATAATCAAATTTAGGTAGCACCTGAAGATCAAGATAAGACCACATTTACTTGTCCATGGGGAACTTTTGCCTACCGAGTGCTTCCTTTTGGGTTATGTAATGCACCTGCAACATTCCAAAGAGCAGTACTAGGAATTTTTTCCGATCTAATCCATGATTGTGTAGAGGTTTATATGGATGATTTTACAGTTTATGGTAATTCATTTGAAGAGGCATTAGAAAATTTGGAAAAAGTTCTTATAAGATGTAAAGAAACAACCCTTTCATTAAGCCATGAAAAATGCTTTATGATGTTTACTGAAGGGATTGTTTTAGGACATCATATTTCAGGAGATGGGATTAAGGTTGATAGATCAAAAGTTGAAGTCATCTCAAAGTTGCCTATTCCAAATTGTCAAAGAGATGTTAGAAGTTTTCTAGGATTTACTGGTTACTATAGAAGATTTATAGAAAACTTCACTAAAATAGCATCTCCACTCTTCAAGTTGCTTACAAAAGACTGTGAATTTAAATGGGATCCTGATTGTCAATCGGCTTTTGAAACTTTGAAAACAAGAATATCTGAAGCACCTATCTTGAGAGGACCAAATTGGAAACTCCCTTTTCATATTTCTACGGATGCTTCAGATACAGCTCTAGGAGCTGTGTTGGGTCAAAAAGATTTAGTTCCTTATGCCATTTATTACACCGGTAAAAATTTGACTCCCACGGAGTTGAACTATACTGTGACTGAAAAAGAGTTTTTAGCTGTTGTTCATGCAATTAATAAGTTTAGACATTACATAACAGGCTATGAAACTTTTATTCATACTGACCATTCTGCAATTAGATATTTAATGAACAAACTTGTTACTAATGGCAGAGTGACAAGATGGCTCTTACTTTTGCAAGAATTCAATATTACTGTGTTGGATAGACCAAGAAAACAAAATACAGTAGCTGATTTCTTGTCTAGGATTCAGAATACTAAAGAAGATTCTCCTGTAGAGGATAAGTTTCCTGATGAATACTTGTTTGCAGTAACTATTAAAACTCCTTGGTATGCAGATATTGCTAAATATTTGGTTACAGGGAAACTGCCTTCACATTTATTTCCAAGTGAAAAACGAAAAATTATTCAGGAGAGTTCAAAATATTCATGGATTTCTAACGAATTGTTTAAAACAGGGCCAGATCTTGTGATTAGAAGATGTGTCAGGGAAGATGAAATGCCTGATATTCTTAAGGCATTTCATGATGAACCATGCGGCGAACACTTTGCAGACAAAATGACGGCCTATAAAATCCTCTCTTTAGGATATTATTGGCCTTCCCTCTTCAAAGATGCAAAACAATATGTCAAAAGGTGTGACAGCTGCCAAAGAGTAGGGAAACCTACCCTTTCAAATGAAATGCCATTGCAAACACAGGTACTCATTGAACCTTTTGAAAAATGGGCTTTAGATTTCATTGGACCTATTAATCCACCATCTAAGCAAAAGAAGTATATATTGGTTTGTACTGATTATGTTACTAAATGGGTAGAAGCCAAAGAATTAGTATTTGCTACTGAAAATTCAGTTGTTCATTTTCTTTATGAGGATATTTTTACTCGCTTTAGTGTTCCAAGAGAAATTGTGACAGATCAGGGGAGCCAATTCAAATCCAATTTGGTGGAGAAGTTGATGGAAGAATACAAAATCAAGCACAGAAGATCTACTCCTTACCATCCGCAAGAAAATGGTCAAGTGGAGTCCACAAACAAAGTTCTTGAAAGTATCATCACCAAAACTGTTCATCTACATAGAAGAGATTGGGAAGAAAGGCTTCCTGAAGCCTTGTGGGCCTACAGAACTACATGGAAAAATACAACAGGACATTCTCCCTATGAACTTGTTTATGGGAAAGAAGTCTTTCTCCCCATTTAGTTCCAAGTCAAGACCTTCAAGATAGCAGTTCAGTTGGGGATGGACTTATCAGAAGCCCAAAATCATAGAATGGAGCAGTTGAATGAGCTAGATGAGATCAGACAAGAAGCAATTTTAAGAACTGATCTAGTTCAATATCAAAGAGCTAAATGGCATGACAAGTACATCAAAGAGAAGAAGTTTCAAGAAGGAGATTGGGCATTGTTATTTGATTCCAAGTTTAAAGATTTTCGAGGAAAATTTCAGACTCATTGGCTTGGGCCATATGAGATTGACAAGATCTTTAACAATGGAGCGGTAAGAATCAAGACCATTGATGAGTTTCAAACTCCTCTTATTGTGAATGGCCATAGATTGAAAGTTTATCATAAGCCACTCTCAAAAGAGGATTTTGTCAAAAATTTTCAAGAAAGTTCTGCAATCAGGTTGGTATAGAAGAATTCTTCTTCTCCACCAGCCTAGCTTTTGTTCTTTTCAGTTAAAAAAAAAATAAATAAATAAAAAAAAATTGTATAAGCCTGAAAACCAATCACTGATTGGCAGTCTTATACAAAAAATATAGGGTGAAAATCAGGAACACCTGACACTCTATATTTTCCAAAAAAAAAAAAATCTCTCTTTCATTTCATAAGTTTTGTGACCACCCACTCCATTCCATTCCACTTCATTCCATTTCATTTCACTTCATTTCACTCCATTCCACTTCATTTTATCCATTTCATCAATAAAAATCTTTTTCATGACCATTTCCATCTGGTCATTTGTCATCTGTTCATCTCCATTCATCCAAGTAATAGCTGTGTCAGTTTCCGCAGCTGACATCTGTTTCCGCAGCTGACTCCAGTTTCCGCAGCCAGAAGAAGATTCCGCAGCTACAACTCTGTTTTCAAAAGAATGTACAACCAGATGTTATTTCCATAATCATGAAATAAAATGCAGGTGAGAGGATCAAAATGAAGACCTGGAGCATTCAAGACACCAATAAAGAGCAACTAGTTGAAGACCAAGAGAAAAGGCAAAGATTCCAAAGGTATGAATAAAATTTATTTCAAATAGCATTGAAAAAACACATTTTTAAATAGTTCTGAACCATAAGCTCCATCCATTATGTGCAATGATTATATTGACAATTCCGTAACCTTTCACGATCTCCATATTATCCTCTCGCATTCATTCTCAAACGGTTCCATCATTAAACCCCCGATCTTCACTCATGTTCCAATATTCCACCGGTGACAATGAGACGTAATTGATTTGACCATGGACTCTTACAGCCGCATAAATCTATAGCCGTTGTTTAAACGTGCTCATATTTATTGTGCAGCCACCAAAATTCAAAACACTACCAGATGTGTTATACTCTGTTAACCTCACAACCGTATCTCTGTTGTGCTCACGAAAACCCCTCTCTGTTCTGTTCATTCCATTCCGCTCTCTATTACGCTATAGTCTGTATACCACTCTCTGACATTTATCCACAGTCATTGTGCTCATCTTCGTGCATTCAGCCGTTCTATTTCCATTAAACCCTCACGCAGGCAAATTTGTGAAGAGCAGAAAAGAAAAATGGGTAAGTTGCTAAGAGCAGAACCGGAAGGACGCAAGTTTATAGAGGGATATCCGCAAGTAAAGGATATATTGAAGAAAGCAAATTGGCTGCGGTTTATCCAGAAATTCAGAGGTTATCATAAAGAAGTGACGAAGGCATTCGCAAGGTCGTTTAATGGCTTGGAAGTAGAGATTGGAGACCTTAAGTTTGCGGTCAATGAAGCATCTATAGCAACAACCACGAAACTTCTTCAGGAGGGTGAGCGTTGGTTTAAGAATAAAAGTATCAGTGATGAAGCATGGAGAACAATCTTACGAAACCAAGGTATGGACATAACTATTTTTAAAAGAGGAATTCATGTGCATGCATTGAAAGAGGAATGGGCTACTTTGCTGCTAGTTGTTCAAAAATTCATTACATGTGAAGGCCGTTTTGGGTCCATGTATATGTACCATACCAGGTTACTGATGAATTTTTTAGATAATCAAACTCTCAATCTCCTATATTTTCTATTCAATAGTTTGAAGAAAATATCCGTGACTGTTCAGAAACATTTAGGAGATGTAGAACCACATCTATATCACCACGGCCTTGTAAAAATTTTGATTGAAAAGGAGTTAAAGGAAAAGAAAGACACATGGGAACAATTTCTGGTTAGAAATTTTTTTGAGGAACCTCAGGAAATTCCTGAAGGTAGTACAACAAGAAGGAGTAGAAGAAAAAGAATAAATGATGAAACCCAAATTACTCCTACTCAAGAAATTCCTGAAGGTAGCACAACAAGAAGAAGTAGGAGAAAAAGAACAATTGATGAAATCCAAAATACTCCTACTACTACAATTAAAAGAACTGATAGGGAAGAGAGACCGTCAAAGAAGAAGAAGAAAGAAATCAAGGGCAAGAAGCCAATAACACCAAAAGAGAGAAAAACTATTGAGGCTATACATAAAACCCCTTCTTCTGAAGAAGAAGATAATCAAGTGTTATCTGAAAGACTATTTTATCTTCAAAAATAGTCCTCTATGGCCAAGAAGACAGAGAAAGGAAAACAAAAACAAAAGGATAGTGCACCACAGCGTGTGAGAAGAAGCAGCAGACTTAAGGGGAAATTGAGGAAAACGCAAATGAAGGGTCCTCATTTCATTGATTTGGAAGAGGAAACATCTGAACAGTCCCCAGCTGACCATAGTCCATCTCAGTCAGTTAGTGAACCTGGTTCATTTCATTCTCAGTCAGACATTGAACATAGTCCATCCCATTCTCAGCAAGATGTTGATGTGAGCCCTTCTTAGCCAGATTTTGAAGATAACTCTCCTTCACCGCATTTTGAGGACAACCCAATAAAAATGACACCTGATATAGACCCCAAGCAGCAGGAAGTATATGATTATATAGAATATTTAGAAAAAGTAGCTACAGGTCCCAGTACTTCGTTCATTCAGCCTCACACAGTACAAGATGATTTAGTCCAATCACTGAAACAGGAAGTATTTGAGCTAGAGCTTTTAAATAGACACATCAAAAATGAAAATGAGACATTGAAGGAATAGAGTAATCTGGAAAAAATCATTCATGATAATACCATGCTACATCTGGGAATATGGCAGAAGAAGAACAAGAAATTGAAAAGGAAATGCCAGAAGTTAAGCAGAGCACTGGTTAATATCAAATTTAGGTGCTTAATGAAGAAACCCAGAATGTTGGCAGCACCAAGGAAGAGGAGGAGAGGATTAGATGTGCTGGCTGAAGTGTCAAGGCATATGAACTAAGGAAAGAATATCAAAATTTTGGTTGCATGAGGACATGCAACACCTTCACAGTGGGGGTATGTTGAGTCTCAAATCTGCATCTTTTCCATACACTTTTCTATACCTTTTTCACTCACCTGAACCTCCCAAGTTGTCAATATCATTGTATGTTAATTGCAAAAGAGCATCTAACATGGTTTTTAACTATATTTTTGTGTCTGTTGTTTGATTTAGATTTTTTTCATTTAGCTGCGGAATCTTGCCACTTTCCGCAGCTGCTGCAACTTTCCGCAGCCATTTTGTGAAACTCTATGTTACAGGTGTCTACAGGAAAAATGAGCCACATGGGCAAGTCAAAAATGATGTGGACATGGTTCGTGTCCTGTTGGTTCGAGCAAACTCATCTAAAGAAGTTGCGGTCAAAGGCGTCCAAATGGAAGTCAACCATAGAGTCTCACGGTGACAGGACTCTGTTTCGTGTCACGTGAAGGTTCATATGGCCGTTTCTGAGTTGCGGAGGACAAGTCGACATCTGTACATGGCTCCATAGCCGAATTCAAGCATCCACTCCTCATAGATTTACTTTCCAACACGACCATGATCCTAGATCCGTGGACGTAATGGTCTACGTGTTCTCCACCAGCATAAACTTTAGGAATTAGTTATGTTTCTCTTGTTATAAATAACGCGTTTGCATACGCATATGGAGTTAGTCGATGTTAGTCTCTGTTATCTTTTATTAGTCTGCTCTGTAATGTAATTACGCTGCCTATGTGCCGTAATACCACCTTACTGTTATGACTACATTTTAATATAAGAAGACTCTGTTTTCAACCGTAATTCGTACTTGAAGATCGTTGCCAAGGCTGGTGTAGAGGGCCCCTGCACTTGCCAAGGTTCTGTGCATTATTGTATAGTTCTTATTTTATTTCTTTAAAGCTCATTGTGCCATAATCCATTCACATGTTTATACATTGCATCTTTCATAGTATATATGCTTCATTTCTGTTTATAATCTTTCATACTTTCCATTTTACTTCTGTCTTTCATGTTTTATGTTATTAATCACTGATCAGTGTTCTTGTTTCAGGTTATAGATAGGCAGCCCGGGCATTTGCATAACTTTTTGACTAATGACATGGAATTAACATTGTTCTGCTGCTAATTTGTTTTCTTAGTTTCTGTTTAATTTCAGTACTGCTTTGTTTAATTCAGTTTTGCTCATTTGCTTCAGTAGTTAAATTTAGATATATTAAACTGCTCATAACATCTTCAGTTGCCTCCGAAAGCCACAGCTGGACTGATGGTGAGGGATTGTATTATGAAATGTGTAGTTTGGTATTAGTTTTCTTTCTGCAAATTTAGATATATTAAACTGCTCATAACATCTTCAGTTGCCTCCGAAAGCCACAGCTGGACTGATGGTGAGGGATTGTATTATGAAATGTGTAGTTTGGTATTAGTTTCCTTTATGCAAGTTAGAAATATTAAATTGTGCATGACATCTTCAGTTACCTCCGAAAGCCACAGCTGGACTGATGGTGAGGGATTGAATTATGAATGTATGGTTTGATATTAGTTTACTTTCTGCAAGTTAGATATCAATTACTCAAGTTGTTTATGGTTACTTCCGAAAATCATAGCTGGACTAATGATGAGGGATCAGAAGACAAGTTGATGTAAATTGATTTAGATTTACTTTATTGCAGCTTTTGGATTTCTTTCAGCATAATTTATTTTGTGTTTAGACAGCAACAAGAATAGTTTGGTTTCATGCTCACTAGTTCACTGTTTTGATTCATTAGACTAGCAGCATCTTTTCATTTCAGCAGCATATTTTCATTTCCTTTCAAGTTTTGTCATTGTAATTTTCAAATTCTTTTTTAAGTTTCAAGTTGGTAAATCATTATAGAGGATATCACTTCCTTGAAAAACATAACCATACTTGTTTTTATTTTAGAATTTCCATTTCATCTTAGAAAACCAAAAACGACAAAAAGTTAAGAGATAGGTTATCTTGCACATATAGTGCGCCGCACTTCATCAGCTTACGAATCCCGGATTGACAAATTAAATGCAGCAATTTAGGACACACTAAATTGACCAAACATTTTGAATACCTGGAAGATTAGAACGAGAATTATTAGCCCAGCTTTTTAAAAAATAAAAAAAAAGACATGCATAGAGCAAGAGATTCTAGGGGAAGGTTTATAGCTAAAGCCAAGAGTTCGATTTTCACAACTCCATCTTCTTCAAGGCATAGACCAGATTCACCACCATCTACCCCTAGCCTTAAGATTTTTGGAACTCAAGGAGCAGCTGAATTAGAGAATTCTCCTATACCATCTACTAAATCCCATTTAGAAAACAAAGAGATTCTCTCTCATCCTTCCTTGATAGAAGAACTAGAGGACTTTAAGGACTCTAAAGAAACTATCATGGTAGAGGAAGTAATAGATGGAGGTAGAGGTAGAGGTAGAAGAGGAGGAAACAATGGAGACAACAATGGTGAAGGAAATAATGGAAGAAATAGGGAAGGAGACAACTTATTTGGATTCCCTATAGTTGATGAGGAAACTCATACAACGATGAAAAATATCTCACCATCTGTCCTCCCTAACTTTTATGGATTGCGAAGTGAGGATCCTGAAACATTTCTGTTTGAGTTTGAAGTTGTGTGCTGAACCTATGACTATATGGAAGACTCTCAAAAACTCAAACTGTTTCCTTCAACTTTGAAGGGATCTGCTTTGAAATGGTTCATGGGATTAGCCACTCAATCTATTAGGACTTGGAATGATATGAAACAAACATTTTTGGATAGATACTTGGACTATTGTATGCCCACCAATCACAAGGATGAGGTATTCAAGTATGTCCACCAATCACAAGGATACTTGGTCGTTGTAGTATAGTGGTGAGTATTCCCGCCTGTCACGCGGGTGACCCGGGTTCGATCCCCGGCAACGACGCCGAGGGATTGAATTATGAATGTATGGTTTGATATTAGTTTACTTTCTGCAAATTAGATATCAGTTACTCAAGTTGTTTATGGTTACTTCCGAAAATCATAGCTGGACTAATGATGAGGGATCAGAAGACAAGTTGATGTAAATTGATCTAGGATATACTTTATTGCAACTTTTGGATTTCTTTCAAAGATAATTTATTTTGTGTTTAATAGCAAAAGAATATTTGGTTTCATGCTCACTAGTTCAATGTTTTAGTGGATTAGATTAGCAAGACTCTTTTCATTTCATCACATATTTTCATTTTCAAGTTTTGTCATTGTAATTTTCAAATTCCTTTTTAAGTTTCAAGTTGTAAATCATTATAGAGATATCACTTCCTTGAACAAACATAACCATACTTGTTTTTATTTTCGAATTTCCATTTCATCTTAGAAAACTAAAAACGACAAAAAGTTAAGAGATAGGTTATCTTGCACATATAGTGCGCCGCACTTCATCAGCTTACGAATCCCGGATTGACAAATTAAATGCAACAATTTAGGACACACTAAATTGACCAAAAAAATACTCTAGGTCCACTCCTAGGCTAATATAGTAGATATACAATTACTGGAACAGGGGTGCTCATTCTACTACAAAAGGGGTCATTGGGCTGGGGAACCCACATATATTAAATTTATGTTGTTGGCCAAGAGGAATGTGAGGGAATTGGAACTGGTTGGAGTTCCTTTGAACCTAACTACAACCCAAGGGAATGCGATAAGATGGATACGATACAATGGTGGTTATATCACCATAACTAGAACAAGTAAGTATAAAAATAGTATAAAAAAAAAATTCAATGTTTAAAAGCATGTTCAAACTTACAATCAAATAGATGAAAAAACACATACAAAAAACCAGATAATAATCATGAACAAGCTTCATATTGAATTATGAACCGTAAAGGAACTTACAAAATGTGACACTACGAACTTGGTCAAGTGCAAAAGCAAAAATATCCTGGACATGACCCTGGTTGACAAGCTGTATTGCTCATGATGCAAGAGGATTTGTACTTATGCTGCCAAGTCATTCAAAATCCATAATTATCTATAGAATAAATACAAGTAATTGATGTAGTATTTTTTAATCTAAGATGCATTCTTATGATAATGTTAGAACATATGTTGAGAATGTCAAAACATACCTGAATAAGCTCCTCTTCGTTTCAAGAACAATTTATTGGAGTCGCCTGAACTTGGAACAAGCCTCCCACAATCTGAAAGAGTAGCAACTAAGTCCACAGTGACTTTTTTGTTGCTATGTTGGATCGAGGGAGGTTTGCTCCAAGATTAAATTTCTCCAATAAATTATTCTCTACTAAACAGGGCCAAATACATGAAGGTGGAAGCTCTTATGGCCCCTCCACCCCCCCCTCACATCACTCTCAATTCCCCAATACCCAATCTATATTTCATTTTTTACTTTCATGAGCAGAAAAAAAATATTCAATAACTAATAAAAAAGCAATGCAACAAAAAGTACACAAGAAAACATTGAAAGTGCTTGACATAAAAATAGTATGATAAATGAGTTTTTAATATAACGCAAAAAACGTTCCAAGTATGGTAACATTTGTCTTATAATAATACAATATTTTACATTATCAAATTTTCTTTTTCTTCTTCCTACTTCTAAAGCTCCTATCTACATCATCAACATCATTGTGCTCTACTCCTGTTTCGTGCCTTTCCCGCAGAGCTGACCTAGTTACGTAGTCACGACGTCTGGTCTCATGCAGTGATGGGGCATCGCCTACAAAAACAGGTAATATTAAATTCTAATTGTCAGTTTTTAAATATCATTGAACTAGTTCGGTAATATTAATAAAAAAAAATTCAATGAGATTATTTACCTAGTGCACCAGTTGTCACCATTGGAACCGTTGCCTTGTGTTCCTCTCTGGTGGTAGGATGCTCAAGTACAACATTCTCTATCGTTTAAACAAAAAATGTTATAAGGAAACAACCATCAAGATATAATTAGAAAAAATTATAAGTGGAAATTAATTACCGTTATGGCCCTCACTGATAGTAGTATAGCCGGCCTGGTCCCCACTACAATGATCAGGTTGCACATGAGGACCATGTACTTCTGGCAATATTTCACTTTGAACACACAGCTCGGCAACTAGGTTATTTGGCTCGTTGAAAGTGTTGCTACCTTGATTTAAACAAAGTTATTAGACATTAAATTTATGAACGAAAACAAACATATCGAAAGGTTAATGTTTTACCTTATCAGTAATTCTAGATCTTGGGACCTTTCCCAAGCTTCTACAATGTTCAACTATGGCTTGATAGCCGGAACGAAAAGCGATATCTCTATCTTCCTCTATGGTTTCCATTCCAAATTCATCACCCTACATTACATATGATTGTGTATTTTTAATGTTATTTGATGGAATTACAAAAATGTTGGAAGGCGATACAATTAATTATAAGATGTTTAGCTACTTACAATTCTTGCGGCTAATTTCAAGTAGCCACCCTGGCCTAGCTTGTGATGGCATTTTTTTTCAATCCTAGTTTTTTTTGCCTTCAAGGTGTCAGGCAACCTATCATCAAAAGCTTGAAGTCATATATGACGTAGCACACTTTTATTTTAGACATAGAGAAAATTAAAGCTATTGTATTAAAGTTGTAATTTACCTTGCGGGTCCAGTTAGCATTTTTCTTTCTTTCTTGGCCCTTTTCTCTTTTCCGTCATCGATGAGTGCTATCCACTCCCTCTCTGGAACTATGAGAGGATGCTCGTATCTAGAGTTAATTTGCAATTGCGTCCTATAGGAGTCCTTGGTATATTTCAGATATTTTCCAACTACCCGAGCCACCGCTGTTCTATCAAATGTGCCCACCCCAAAAAGGGCTTCTAGATAATCTAGAAGTTCTTTTTTCAGGTTGGAATTCTGGGAATTCCACCTTGTGAATATGGTTGGGCCAAAAATTATCAACGCCTTGCTCTCCAGAAACTTGTAGAACTCATTGTTTCCTACACAGAAAAAAGATATTATCATTAATTTAAAAATAAAAATCATGATAAAATATGTTTTAGATAGAGGACATGAAATATTTAAAATATTAAAACTTACCTGGGAGTTGTACATGATTTATGGGAACACCTTCATTGCTCAGTAAAAACATGCCATCAATGGTCCTCGTGAAGGTGACACGTGTAGCTCCAAGAAACACAATAATATAGTTGGCCATAGCAGCCTGATCACTGCCAACACATTCAATGGTTGGCTGGGTTTCTTCTTAGGTAGGGTACGTTTCTTGGCTGCCACCTAAAGGCGTAGAAGGTGTATGAGAGGGTTTCTCGGCAATCTCTTGCTTCTGTGTCCCACTACCACCAACATCGGGGGTAGAAAGTGTCAAATAACGCTACATATAAAAGAATTTTTTTTGTTAGTTTAGTTAATGTAAAAATTAAAAATCAAACTATCACAATTGATCTCATTTGAGAACAAAAAAAATATCCTTTGGATTTTTTATTATTACCTTATATGTTTCTAGCTGGGTCATAAGTTGTGTTATCCTCATTGCTGATTCAGGTGTTTGAGGCGTAAAGTCTACCAAACGCTCAAGTTCCAACTTTGCTTTTCACGCCTTTTTACAGCAAAAGCAATGGATATGGGGTCGAAGAAAACTCTTCCTCATTGAGGGAAGAATCAGCCACACCATGGCTAGGCGTCTGCATATTTGAACAAAATTAACATTATTTCAATTATGTAAATAACTAAAATACTTGAAGATAGAGCAATGCTGGCACTTTACATGTTCTTTGGCTGGTCCCTTTCCACGATCATCCTGTCTCTGGGTTGTCCCTGTACTGCCACAATCAGTCTGCCACATTGCAATAAAATTAGAAATGTGAAAACTTGAAAACAATATCTAACTTGAAAACACAAAATGAAAACTGAAATAATTTCTAAATTTACAGTGAAGTGCTTCAATTCAGTTGAAATTTTTTTGATTGAATTTTTATCCTTAGATGATTTTAGTGCAGGTTTGGATGATTTGGTTCTTTCTCGTTGTGATTCTCAAAGAAATATATTTATGAATGAGCTAGGAAATCATAGTGGAAATGCAAGACCTACTAAGAAAGTGGTTCAACAGCTTGCCTTCTTAGGGCTTGAAATGTTTCAAGGGATGAAAACTTTTCCTAGAGATTAGCTTAAATTGATTTGCATGATAGGGATTTTGTTTTGATTAATGGTTCTCCAAGTGTCCACAAACATTCATTACATGGATTATAATCATACATACATCTGGGCTCTACAATGATTATTAACCCTCTAATATGGTGGCCACTTGGTGCAGATTTTGATGGGGATTGCATTCATGTTTTTTATCCCCAATATTTAAGATATCAAGCTGAGCTTTCTCAGCTTCTAAGTGTGGATCAACAAATGTTTAGTTCCCATTTTGGAGAGGAAAGAATAGCACCAAGTGTTGATACTTGATACATTGTTGTATGTCAATATTTTCTCCATTCAGATGATGTAGAATCATACCATCGGGGTTGGAACAAAGACCTTGGGCTTTTGGAATTGCAATCAGTAGCAAATATCTATAAATACACAAGGTGAAGTATTATTTTTTCCCAGTGGTCAGTAGTCTTTTAATTGGTAATAAATTAATATGCAATATTTCACTTATCCATGTGGCGTATTGATAACACCCAAGGTGGATCAATGTAGTAACCAAGTCATATTCTCCTATCACTTATGTTATATTATTGTTATAATGTTTTAGACCAGGTTTGGTATGTGGATTGTTCCTAGTGATCGAGTTGAATTGGTCTATGTACACTTGTTCTTAGAAACATTGTATGAATTGACCTTGTAGAGTTTAAACACTGTAGCAGTTAAGAGAATGATGATTGGTCTTTATGATAGTTGTGGCAAATGGTTGGTATTGGCATGTGTAACTGTTGCATCTGTAATTTTTCCTCCCTTGGTCAAAATTCCGACACTTTAGTTCCGACACTTTAGTTTCAAGGGAGGAAAACTTTATCCTCAACAATCTCTTGTCAAAATTCAAATGTTTCAAGGGAGGAAAACGTTTCCTAGAGATTAGCTTAAATAGATTTGCATGATAGGGATTTTGATTTAATTAATGGTCCTCCAAGTGTCCACAAAAATTCATTACATGGATTATAATCATACGTACATCTCGGCTCTACAATGATTATTAAACCTCTAATATGGTGGCCACTTGGTGCAGATTTTGATGGGGATGCCATTCATGTTTTTTATCCCCAATATTTAGGATCTCAAGCTGAGCTTTCTCAGCTTCTAAGTGTGGATTAAAAAATGTTTAGTTGCCATTTTGGAGAGGTGAGAATAGTGCTAAGTGTTGATACTTGATACATTGTTGTATGCCAATATTTTATCCATTCACATGATGTAGAACCAAACCATTGGGGTTGGAACAAAGACCTTGGGATTTGATGGCACGTCACTCATGCTACCCCTCCTAAGATGTGATGGAGTATATCACTATCTTACGATTACTACTCTTGATTCTTGAAAGCTAAAAGATAAAGAGATACAAGTGATACTAAAAGAAAAGGTGAATCTAGAAATAAAATTTTAAATGGTAGAAATCAATACTCCATACTAGATATAGAGGTAAGATGTAGAGGAGGGAGCAGAACCATCCTCATCTCCATCACCAAGGTATCAATGCAAAT
Source organism: Pinus albicaulis (assembly GCA_034641835.2). Lineage (NCBI taxonomy): Eukaryota > Viridiplantae > Streptophyta > Pinopsida > Pinales > Pinaceae > Pinus > Pinus albicaulis. The sequence continues at coordinate 409,225,627 of CM076582.1, forward strand.
ACCAACAATAATGTCTTGTATAGAATGCCTGACGTTGAATATTTAGCCAGGGCATCATGGGAGGAGCAATGTGGTGGTGATAAGCTAAACCCCTCCTAACATTTGAGGCCAGAGAGAAAAATCTAGTGATGGAAATTTGGTTGCTTGATATGGGCACAACTCTGCACTAAAAGTAGATACTTTTTGTGGCCTTGTGAATGTAGTTTCATACCAATAGAAGGGGGCAATGCGGATATCTGACTAGCCTAATATCATCTATGTTTGGGGCTTGGGCATATATATAGTGTTTAGTAGCTCCAATTACCGAGATAGGATAGAAGGAGGAGATCAATTTGGTGAAACAAGATCTACATAAATATTGTCAGGTCAATTATTTGTTGTAATGCCTAACATATGTAGAAAGGAAAACATTTCTGATCTTAGGAGGTGGACTTAATTAAAGCCAGTGTCACAAGTATCTTTGATTCTCCAAATATTTTCCAATCCACTGGGAACACTAGGAAGAAAGATGTAATCCTCTAAGGAAGGTCCAATTGAATGGAGAAAAGGGAAGAGAAGAAAATTAGAAAGGTAATACAAGATTATGTCTTGCTAATTAGAAGCCCTAAAAACAAATTTCATAAGAAAAGAGAAAGTCTGGAATTCTCGACAATAAAACATCTCAGAGATGCCACTCGATATTTCTAGCAGGAAACAAGACAAATCTGCCCCAAGTAGTTGGCAGGGGCATAGGTCACAGTGACTACTCAAGATCTTGTTAACCTCTCAAGCTATCAAACTGCTGCTACAAACTCAAAAAACTAATCACTTGACAATAGATTAGAATGTTGCTGGAGGATGACAAGATTAAGCTCTCAAGCTTCCATCCAAACTAAGCCATGCATATGTCCATGAAGCATGGAAAAGGAGATAGGAGGCATAGAGCTCTCCCAGCAAGGTGAAAACACTTTTGGAGTAACCCCAAAGGCTAACATCCAGATGCATCGTAAAAGTATTCTGAAACTCTGATGTATTCCCATATTTGTATCCATCTCTCCTAATAGCTTAAATTTTTTAGTCTAGTACTTGTTGTCTTCATGTATTTATCACATTTTTTATATATGAAATGCATATCAAAAGTGGTTACTTGTTTGAAAACTAATCTTTTACTTTTATTGCTATGCTCTGTTAGAATATTGCTGGAGTATCATCAACATCAACTTGTACTCCTATCTACAAAGCATTTGCAATCAGAGAAAAAATTAGGGACATTACAGCTGAAGGAGAATGCACTAATAACATAGTGGATTTGGTAAATTGACATCTTATATGTCTTTTGGAACTTTTAGTTTCTCTTTCTTCCTTTTCCCAGATATCCTCAAATTTTTTCACAACACAGAGATGTTTTTATGTCTTAAATGATTGAGATGCTCAAGACAATAATTGAATTCTTTGTATTTCTTTATTCCAGATATTTTGGTGACATGTTGCTTGATCTCTGTGCTCTAGGTAGGAATAGGTCTTGGCATTGCCATTTCTAGGGGAAATAAACATATACTGCCGATTTTTCTCTTACTCTCCTATGGATATATTTTCTCTTCATATTGGGAGGTATGGGCTGGACTTATGCATATATGTGAAATATTTCAAGTGCAGTGAAACTTGTGAAGTTGAAATTATGATCTAAGATCAACTACTTAGGGAATTAGTGTCGTGCAATTTTCTTTAACTAAACATGGATGGCGCATTTTGTTCCTAGGTAAAATCTGTGACACTGCCCACCTTGAAACAAGCAAGATTTGCAGTGGCAGTTCAACATTTTCTCAAGATAGGTTTGTTTGGTTTGTCTCTCGTCAGGTACAAGATTCATGCTAATTTTCATTTTGGCATATAAGTCTCTAGTGAATGACCATCAGGGTTGGAACAAATACCTTGGGCTTTGGAGGAACGTCACTCATGCTACCCCTCCTAAGTTGTGATGGATTATATCACTATCTTATGATTACTACACCTTCCCATTGGTATTAGTTGTCTTCTTCATGTATATTATGACATATCCACATTGCATTTGCTCATGGCTATGATAATTTTCATGACATGGACCCGCTGCATAATTTTTTCATGGCCATGGTCTTGCATATTATTACATGGATTCACAGTGTATTATGTTGGCAGCCATGCTTTGTTTCTCTTCTAAGCATCAGTATGCCTATCTATTTGTTGACAATCGATTGCAGGTACTCACTAGTTCCTTGATCTTTAGCTCTTTCCATGGAATTCCTGATAACTTATGTTTATTAGAATGTGTTTCGACCATTGGTTCCTCTTCTTACCTCACACATTAGGGGGTGTTGTTACAACTCTATTTTCCACCCTTGAATCCCACTAACGACCCATTGCATAGACCAACATTGAATGATTTGAGGAAATCAACACCAAAATTAATCGGTTCTCTTGCACTAGGAGATTTAGAACTTATTAGACTCAAGTTATTTAAGTTCGATAGATCTACAACCATCCTCTAGCCACCTCCATGAATCTATTTAAGGAAGGTCTCTCAAGGAAGAAAGGAGGAAAAATCATTTTCAAACATGTGTTGTTCATTTTAAAATAGACTATTCAACCTTCATATGTCAAACTTCTCAAGTTGTGTGAGGGCCAAAGAAGTATTAGAAGAGGGACTAGGGACAAAAAATATCATAGCATTTCCCATTACATTTGGAAAATGAATTAAGCAGATTTTGATATACTCCATATATTCAAACAAAAGACACAAATATTTTTTATAACTTCAACTTTGATCCAAAAATGTCTTAAGACTAAAACATGTTAACCATCATATATTGTTCAAAAACATGCTCATAGATACATACATAAATGCATGCACACACATAAATATATAAATATACTATTATATATTTTTTAAAACAAATAAAAATTAATCTTGATGATTTTTTCACAAATTTTATACAAAAACCTGCTTGGCTGATTTAATTTTCCATTAAATTCACTAGTGCATGAGATTCAATGAATTTCATTTTTTTAATCCACCCCCCTCCCCACCCCTCTCAAAAAAAAAAATGCAGTGACTAAGAACACAATCAACATCATATCAAACCTGAACCATAATTATTTTGTTAAAAACATTTGTAGGGGAAATATAAGATACAGTAAACAACTTAACTCTCCATGTCCCAAGTCCAATGTTATATGACTTTAGTTTAACTCTACATATCTAATCTAAGATTGTAGGATGTTATTGGGATATCTTCATTAGGTAATTGGTCTGGTGCTTGCATCTTATTGAATTTTGTATTGTGCCTGTTGTATTTTTTGACAATTCCAGTTTTATTTAGCTCCAAAACTTTTAGTGGACTATTCATATATTTTGTGTATATATGGCAGACAAAACATGTGTTATTTATGTCTTTGTGGCGTGACTTACTTTGGCTTCATGTTTTAGTTTGAATGCAAATTTTATTTAAATTTACCACATTCAGAGCTCTTTACCGAATATTTTAGGCTTTCATCTTTAGACTTTGTATACAGGAAATTTTGTGCTCCATTTCTACAGTGAGACATATATGCTCTCCTATCTTTTCAGTTTATAATATTCCTTCCATCTTGGTTTTATATATGTTTTCTTTTCATGTAGTGGATGAAGAGCTCATGTGGCTTTTTCTATGCAAGAGTTATTTGAAAATATACCATTGAACATCTTCTAGTTTTTCTTCTCTATTCTTTTTGTATTATCTTGAATTATCACCTGCAATTATGCTAGATTAGTGTCATTTATAATCTTTCCTAGTTTAATCGTGAGCTATACCCTTGGACCCTTTTATTGTTTGAATATAGAAACATCTACATTGCATTTCCAAATTTTTTTATTTTTTCGCTCCCTTTGGTGTTTCTAATAACAGGTATTGGCATTGAAGGCAATTTACGAGGATGATGTGTTTGTTGTTGAAAGAGAAGATGGCAGCCCTTATGCATTAAAGGTTAACTATGCCAAAGAGTGTAGCTTTCTGATGTATAATGGAGGTCATGGAAATATTCTAACAGAACTTTATAATTGTTTTGCAGATGTCCATACATGTTGAAATCCCCGAGAATATTTGTATTACTGTGAGGCTGCCATCGACTTCCAGTAAATGTGAACTCAGTGGAAACAATAGGAGGTCTTCCTCAAAATATGTTTTGGTAAGAAATGTTTACACATTCAATGTTCAACACCTTGTTCCTATTGCATTGACATGTGTTCTGCCTAAATCACATCCATGCTATATACCCCACAATTAACAATTTTGGCCTAGTGGTTGGACTCTGATAGTATTTCTAAGCTCTGAAATAGCTTAGACATCATTTGGGCTAGAGACTCAGGCCAAGTTATACTATATAAATGGACATAATGGCTCTGTAGTTCATCTCTTTCACACTTGGGATTTCAACATGAGATATTTCTAGATCCATTCAATGTACAGAGCAAGACAGATTGGCAGGCGATTTCTGGGTTTTCATCTCTAGATGTTGATATTCCTCGGTTGATGCAATACAATGATGAAAAGAAAAACCAAATATTCTGTAGAAATTTGCATGTGTGTCCTATATTCTTCAACGGATATCCAGTTATATTTCCTTTGTCATACTCATATCTTGCAGCTTGAACTCCAAGCTACATAAAAATTATTTCTGCTAATGGATTTGTAATGGTTGAAACTCGATTAAGAATCTGAATATGTCAGTAAGAGAAAAGTAAGCAAGTGTAAGTAAGCAAGAAAATATTTATGAGAACAAGAGCTGGTATACACATTTGTGCCTCAAATTTGACTGATTTGGTTTTTGCAGATTCGATTTTTGTCAAACTAAAAAAAAGTCAATAGCTCATGATTTTGATTCTATGAGTTCAAGTATGGTTTATGGGGCTTTCCACCCTTGGAAAAAGAAACCGAATTTTCAGTAATAGACAGAACACTACATGATTCCAATCATAACATGAAAAAGAAAAGGCTTCTACTTCTGAAGCCCTGCAATCAATAAACAAGTAACTGTAGCATACAAAATTTTAGAAGATATAATGGTTAACAACTGTAGATTTAGCTTTATCAGACAAAATTGAGTATGGAAGATAAATCATTTTGGCACCGCATATAAGCTGTTAAAAACTTGACTATACGTCCAAAAGAATGCTAGAATATCACTATGTTACGATTACTACATATTCCCATTAATATTAGCTGTATTTAATTTCTACTTGTTCCAGGAGAAATTTAAGAGAGAGCTCTATAGCTTGTTTCAGAACCTCCAAAAGTAGAGTAAGATATCTATATGAGGTAGTCAGTTAATAAAAATCATGATGCCCCTATACACTAGGTTGAAAGGTTCGACGAGTTCCATCTTTAGTGTCTAATGGATTGGAAAACGCGTTGGATGGCTTCAATGGGTATTTTCAGAAATAACAGATGCCAAAAACACATTTGTTTTCTTGGAAGAAAAAAGACACAGAAATGAGGAAAATATTGTGTGGAAGAAGATATGAAATTTTCTATTGATTTGAAGATATAAATTGGTGTATGCTTACCATTTTGGTGGTCGAACCAACGGGTCCGCTGCTAAACCCCCGAACCAATGGGTCCCCTGCAAAACCCCTGAACCAACGGGTCCCCTGCTATTTGTCCCTCTATTTTTTCCAGTGTAGGCAGAACTCATTCTCTCCTTGGTTGGGTAGTTGAAGGAATCACAAAGCATCCAGTGTAGTTGAATCGACCGGTTGAACAAACAATCCAACTCTCCTTTCTGGGATCTACTCTCGGCTCACAAAGCATCCCGTGTAGTTGAATCGACCAGTTGAACGAACAATATAACTCTCCTTTCTGGGATCTACTCTCGGCTCACAAAGCATCCAGTGTAGTTGAATCTACCGGTTGAACGAACAATCGAACTCTCAGTATACATGCATAGACAGTTGTAGAGATAAAGAAATTTATTAGGCAAGAATTGAACTCTTAGCATACATGCATAGACCATTGCAAAGATAATGAAATTGATTAGGTAACAATTTTTGGGAAAAGGGCGCACGGGTAAGGTAATTATGCTAATTAGCTTTGTTGGAATTTAAAAGAATGGGCTAAGCTAGGGGTCTTTAATCATGTATTAATGCTATCAATTGATTAATTACGATTAACCATGTATTAATGATATCAATTGATTAATTATGAATTAGTAAATTTAATTAAAAATTACTAATTAGTCTACAAACACATGGTAATAATGGCATTACCCACAAACACATGATACCCTCATAACCAATACCTAGTTATCTAAAAATCAAATGTTTCCAATATGCTCAATTAGAGGTGAAGGATTCTCTTAGGAGGTCAATATGTTGGTTTGGGGCCGGTGTTATTTTCAGCCTCAGAAACTTAGTGGTTAAGGGCTTCAAGGGTAAAGGGTTAAGTTCCAAGGGATTTGTGCTCAGAGGATTTAGTGGTTAAGAACTTAAGATTTACGGGATTTAGGTGTTTAAGGGATTAGAAGTTAATTAAGGTGTTTAAGGGTGAAGGATTAGGGGTTAACTCGGGTCACAGGTTAAGAGGATAAGGAGTTATGGCTTACAAGGTTCATGGATTATAGCTGGTTAGGGGTTATTTTCTTAATATTTAATGAGTCAAGGGGTTTATGGGTTATGAGTTATGAGTGTAGGGGTTAAGGGATTATGGATTGGGGGTTAAGGGGATATGGAATTCAAAATCTATGGGTTAAGGGCTTATATTTTGTGATAATTGGACTCCTAATCCCTGAATTATCACCGTTATTGGAGGTTCCCAGCCCTATGATCGATTGCTCTCGATACCTTCCCTCTAGGTCCCCTAGCCCCTTATATGAAATTAGGTCCTAAGCCCCCTTCTCATTCTCTAATGCTAGGATTGTAGATCATAGTAAACCATGCTTGCACCTCTAAATTATACCCATACATGCAACCCTAGTTGTGTCCCCTTTACCTGTTATTTCACATTCCCCAAGGCACAAATCAAATATTTGGATGTATCTTGGATGACTTGTCACATTCCATGACTATATTCGCCCATATTGAATAGGAATTCCTATCATTTAAGAATTTTTTGGAGGGTTCTCATGGCATATTCAAGGGCCACATTTACAAGAAAAGATCATTTTATAAGTATATGTTAGATGGATTAAGGACTATAGGGTTGTTGACAGGGAAAAAATTCCACCATGCCAACAACGGGGAATTAATCACCCGATCGTAGGTCCCAACTAGACCTGCTCTCATTTTGAATGGCCAATCCCAACGGGTTTTAAGGACTATTATAAGGGTTAGGGGAATAATGAGTTATTGGTTAGGGAATTAGGGATTTATAGGGGCTTAGGGGTTCGATGAATAGGAGATTAGGGGTTAGAGGTTTACTAGGGTTTAGGGGTTAGGGTTAGGACTAGAATAATGAGTTAGTGGTTAAGGGGTTAGTGATTGGGGGCTTAGGGGTTAGGGGATTTAGGTACATTTAGCGGTTAGGGGAGTAATGATTTAGTAGTGGTTAAGGGATTAGGGATTGGGGTTAGGGAGATCATAATGATTTAGTGGTTAAGGGTTTAGGGATTGGGGGTTAGGGGTTAGGGGATTTAGGTGCATTTAGGGGTTAGGGGTCAAATAATGAGTTAGTAGTTAAATATGCTTATTTCCATTAAATGTGCTTGTATAACCTTGGTCTATCCTTAACAGCTCCCCATGAACAGTGCAAGAAATCCAAAGGAACCCCAAAATTCCATTTTAGAACATGTTTATGAAGTCTGCACGAATTTTGGTTCCAGTGGGTCACTTGGGTCACAGGCGCCCTCGGCACCCTGAACGCATTTCTGCATGCGGGTCACCGGGTTCACGGTCTGTATGCGGGTCACCAGGGTCATGGTCTGCATGTGGGTTACCGGGGTCACGGCCTGCACGCGTCTCCTGAACGCGTGCGGGTGGCGTTCGACTCGGCCCGACCCTGATGAACGACCTTTGCACCTTCAAACATTGTTCTACACATCCTGAACACTGACGTGCTGCACAAACCCGACTTGAACTGAACGCACCCGCCCTGAACACTGTTATGCATGCGTCCTATGGAAGGAACCCGACTCGACCTTGTCTTGAACACTGTTCTGCGGTACGCGTGCTATGGAAAGAACTCGATTCCACCTGAGGGTGAACGTTGAACGCGTTTTTACCTGACTCAACCCAGACTCTGTTTCCTTGCTGCGGCTTCGCCTCGACCTGAACGTGTTTGGGCGGGTGCCCTCTCACGGCACGCCCGACCAAATGAATTAGGGACAAGGGAGAAACCAGCAAATGGGCCGCATGAACGTGCACAGGGGACCCATGCGGTCACAACTTAGCAGGTTTGATATGGCTGCCCTCAACTGAAATAACTTGACCCGAACGGGTTTGGGTAGGCACCCTCAAATGAAATGACACACCGCGCCCGACCGAATGAAGGCACAAGGGAGCAAATGGAAAACAGGCTAAACGAACATGCACAAGGCACCAATGCGGTCACAACTTTGTAAATTTGATACAATCGCCCTCAAACAAAATGACCCGACCTGAATGCGTTTGGGCGGGCACCCTCACACGGCGCGACACGATGTGCACGATCAAACGAAGGCACAAGGGAGCAATCGGCAAATGGACTGCATGAACGTGCACAGGGCACCTGTGCGGTCACAACTTAGAAAATTTGACACGGCCGCCCTCAAAACGATTAAACAACCCGACCTGAACGCATTTCGGAGGGCGCCCTCACATGGCAGGACACGAACAAACTGAGGCACAAGGGAGCAACCGGTAAACGGGCCGCACGAATGTGCACAGGGCACCCGTGCGGTCAAAACTTAGAAAATTTGATACGGGCGCCCTCAACCGAAACGACCCGACTGAAATGTGTTTGTGTTGGTGCCCTCAACCGAAACGACCTGACCCGAACACGTTTGGGTGGGCACCATTAACCGAAATAACCCGACTCGAACGGGTTTGGGTGGGTGCCCTCAAACAAAATGACACGGCGTGCCCGATCAAACGAAGGCACAAGGGAGAAAATGACAAACAGGCCACACAAATGTGCACAAGGCACCCGTGCAGTCATAACTTAGCAAATTTGATCCGGCCACCCTCAAAGAAAACGACCCAACCCGAATGCGTTTGGGCGGGTGCCCTCACATGGCGTGACATAGCGTGCACGACTGAATGAAGGCACAAGGGAGCAACCAGAAAACGGGCCGCACGAACGTGCATAGAGCACCCGTGTGGTCACAACTTACCAAATTTGATACGGGCACCGTCAACCGAAATGACTCGACCCGAACGTGTTGGGGTGGGCACCCTCAATCGAAACGACCCGACCCAAACACATTTGGGCAGGCGCCCTAAAACGAAACGACACAGCACGTCTGACCAAATGAAGGCACAAGGGAGCAAATGGCAAACGCGCTGCACGAATGTGCACAAGGCACCCGTGCGGTCACAACTTAGAAAATTTGATACGGCCACCCTCAAACGATTAGACAACCCGACCCGAACACATTTGGGCAGGTGCCCTCACATGGCATGACACGACCAAACGAAGGCACAAGGGAGAAACTGGAAAACAGGTCGCACGAATGTGCACAGAGCACTCGTGCAATCACAACTTAGCAAATTTGATACGAGCACCCTCAACTGAAATGACACAACCCAAACGCTTTTGTGTGGGCACCCTCAACTAAAAAGACCTGACCCGAATGCATTTGGGAGGGCGCACTCAACCAAAACGACCCAACCCGAACGGGTTTGGGTGAGCACCCTCAAACGAAATGACACGACGCGCCTGACTGAACGAAGGCACAAGGGAGAAAATGACAAATGGGCCACACGAATGTGCACAAGGCACCCGTGCGGTCACAACTTAGAAAATTTATACGGATGCCATCAAACGAAACGACCCGAACCGAACGCATTTGGGCAGGCACCCTCACACGGCTTGACACGGCGCGCACGATCGAATGAAGGCACAAGGGAGAAACCAGAAAATGTGCTGCAAGAATGTACAAAGGGCACTCGTGCGGTCACAACTTATCAAATTTGATACGGGCACCCTCAATCGAAACGACCCGACCGAAATGTGTTTGGGTGGGCGCCCTCAACCGAAACGACCCGACCCGAACGGGTTTGGGCAAGCGCCCTCAAACGAAATGACATGGCATGCCCGACCAAACGAAGGCACAAGGGAGCAAACAAAAAATGGGCCGCACGAATGTGTACAAGGCACCTGTGCGGTCACAACTTAGAAATTTTTATATGGCCGCCCTCAAACGAAACGACCCGACCTGAACGTGTTTGGGTGGGCACCTTCACACGGCGTGACATGGCACACATGACCAAACGAAGGCACAAGGGAGCAACCGGAAAATGCACCGCATGAACGTGCACAAGGCACCTGTGCGGTCACAACTTAGAAAATTTGATACGGGTTCCCTCAATCGAAACGACCCGACCCAAATGCGTTTGGTCGGGCGCCCTCAACTGAAACAACCCAACTCAAACACGTTGGGGCAAGCGCCCTCAACCGAAATGACCTGACCCAAACACGTTTGGGCGAGCGCCCTAAAACTAAATGACACGATGCGCCCGACCGAACGAAGGCACAAGCTGGAAGCAAATAGCAAATGAGCCGCACGAATGTGCACAAGGCACCCGTGTGGTCACAACTTAGAAAATTTGATACGACCGCCCTCAAACGATTAGACGACCCGACCTGAACGTGTTTGGGCGGGCACCCTCACATGGCGTGACACGACCGAACGAAGGCACAAGGTAGCAACCGGCAAACAGGCCGCACAAATGTGCACAGGGCACCTGTGCGGTCACAGCTTAGCAAATTTGATTCGGGCACCCTCAACCGAAACAACCCGACCCAAACACATTTGTGTGGGCGCCCCCAACCGAAATGACCCAACCTGAACGTGTTTGGGTGGGCACCCTCAACCGAAACAACTCGACCCAAACACGTTTGTGCGGGCGCCCTCAACCGAAATGACTGGACCTAAACGTGTTTGGGCGGGCACCCTCAACCGAAACGACCTGACTGGAATGGGTTTGTGTGGGTGCCATCAAACAAAATGACACGACACGCCCAACCGAATGAAGGCACAACAGAGAAAATGGCAAACAAGCCGCACGAATGTGCACAAGGCACCCGTGCGGTCACAACTTAGCAAATTTGATATGGCCACCCTCAAACAAAATGACCCAACCTGAACGCGTTTGGGCGGGTGCCCTCACACGGCGTGACATGATGATTACGACCAAACGAAGGCACAAGGGAGAAACTGGCAAACGGGCCGCAAAAACGTGCACAGGGCACCCGTGCGGTCACAACTTAGCAAATTTGATACGGGTGCCCTCAATCGAAACAACCCAACCCAAACGCGTTTGGGTAGGCGCCCTCAACCGAAACGACCTGACTCGAACACGTTTGGGTGGGCGCCCTCAATCGAAACGACCCGACCTGAACGGGTTTGGGCGAGCGCTCTCAAACGAAACGACACGACGTGCCCGACTGAACAAAGGCACGATGGAGAAAACAAAAAATGGGCCATACGAACATGGACAAGGTACCCATGCGGTCACAACTTAGAAAATTTGATATGGCCACCCTCAAACTAAACGACCTGACCTAAATGCATTTGGATGGGCGCCCTCACATGGCACACACGAGCGAACGAAGGCACAAGGGAGCAACTGGAAAACGGGCTGAACGAACGTGCATAGGGCACCCGTTTGGTCACAACTGAGCAAATTTGATATGGGCGCCCTCAACCGAAACGACCCGACCCAAACGCATTTGGGCAAGCGCCCTCAACCAAAACGACCTGACCCGAATGTGTTTGGGTGGGCGCCCTCAACCGAAACGACCCTACCCGAACAGGTTTAAGTGGTTGCCCTCAAATGAAACAACACAGCAGGGTACCAAATGAAGGCACAAGGGGGAAAATGGAAAACAGGCTGCACGAATGTGCACAAGGCACCTGTGCTGTCACAACTTAGCAAATTTGATACGGCTGCCCTCAAACGAAACGACCCGACCCAAACGCGTTTGGATGGGTGCCCTCACACGGCACAACATGACGCACACGATCGAATGAAGGCACAAGGGAGCAATGAGAAACGGGCTGCACGAACGTGCACAGGGCACCCGTGCGGTCACAACTTAGAAAATTTTGATGGTTAACATTTCTTAAAAAATGGTTAAAATATAAGGGAAATTACAATGTTTACCGTCATCACTCTTACGATGTTTATTCCTTGGGCGGCCTCACACGGCATGAGCTGACCCAACCCGACCTGACTCTACCTGCCCGAATGTATTTCCTTGGGTGCCCTTACAATACGGCACGAACCGACCTGACCTAACCCGAACGTGTTTCCCTGGGCGCCATCACATGATTCGACCTGACTCGAATGAATGTGTTTCCTTGGGTGGCCTCACACGACACGACTCGACCAGACCCAACTTGACCCACCTGAAAGCGTTACCTTGGGTACCCTCATACGACCCAATCACATGACCAAAAACATTGTTCCTTAACCATAAACCCGATCACATGACCTGACACATTATTCCTAAATCCTAAAATATAACTCCCAAACATTGTTCCTAAGCCATAAACCCTAATATTGTTCCTAAACCCTAACACTTTCCTCTTAAACATCGCAATACCGACACTTGTCTCCAAACCATCGCAATACCGACACTTGTCCAAACTATCGCAATATCGACACTTATCTCCAAACGTCGCAATACCGACACTTATCTCCAAACGTCGCAATTCCAACACTTCTCTCTGAAACATCACAATACCGACACTTTTGTCCAAATGATCACAATGGAAACACTTATCTCCAAACGTCGCAATAGCGAAACTTTTCTCCAAACGTCGCAATACTGACACTTGTCTCCAACCATCGGTATAGCGACGGTTGTGGGCGGGATTAAAAAATTGATAAAAATTGGGGAAATTTCCAACAATACGTCAAAAGTTCGGAACTAAAGTGTAAGAATTTTGACCAAATGTACTAGTGGATCTTGAGTTCCAGTCGTAAAATAGTTTTAATATCTATGTGGCCTTCCTTTAGCTCTGAATCTCGACTACAATATTGAGCCTTGTAAGTAGCAATGGGAAGACCTCCTGGCCTAGTCCCAAATAACGAAATGTTCCTCCCTCTACGAGGTAATCTAGTGAGGAAATACATGTCCTCCGGCTCAATCAGAAGCTGATGGTATCTGATAATGAAACATTTATCTTGTACATCCCATGCATTCACGAGCCAGGTCATCCGCTCAACCTGTGCTTTCATGCCCTGAATCACCCAAAACTTGTATCAGCCACAATTTTTTAATGAGCGCATAGTTTCCAGATCATCCATGGTTTCATTGTCCATGAGTTCATGCTCTTGTTCTCGCCATTCCAACATGACTAAAGACCTACACATCAGAAAATTAAACATTAAAAATTAGTTGGGGGAACTTTGAGCCATTTTTATGGAGAGAATTATGTTTTTTCAAAAACCCTCGGCGCTTGCACAGGTCCTGTGTTTACACAGTTCATTTTTGTGCATGTGTCATGCACAGAACCCGCGGTGGCCCGACAATTTTTCTTTTAAAAAATCATTGGGGTGCACGATTTTCGCCAAGAGAACTCGCACACCCCTGAGGGCAGATTTCAAAACATATTTTCTCTCTAAAAAATGCCATGAAAGCTTAAAATTATAACTTAAATTGATGAAAACAAAGACAATGATGATGTGGAGTACCTAGTGTGGACGGTTCTTCAAATGGTCAGTCGGTTCTTTTGATATCAGCTGCAGAAGTTTTTGGGCTAAAGCTCTATCTGTTCTATTGTGAAAAACAAAAGGTGAAAATGACTTTTTTTAAACTTATTTTTGTAGTTTTAAATGAATAAAATAATATTATTTTATTTATTTTTACTTTTAAAAATTCAAGTCAAAATTTTTTTCCTTTTGGAAGAGAAGATATTTGTAATTGTTCGAGTTTTTGTACTGGATACAGGATTTTGGTGAAAATAATTATTTCGAAATCGATTACACTTTTATCACTTTTTCGGGTTCCATAAAATACAAAAAAGTGAAACCCTGGATACCTCTTTTAAGCCCTTTTCAGACTCTCTGAACATGAAAAGATAACTGAGTGCTTGACTATTCGAACTTGTTAAAGTAAATGAACAATCATCCATTCAGTATAATTTTACCCCTTTTTCGGACTGAATTGGACTAATTACAAAAAAGGTATATGTTGACTATGTCATGGTCAATAAAGTTCTCTCATGCATTATTTTATCCGTTTTCAGGCTTAGGGGAATAAATTTACGAAAAAGAACAATCATGGGGTTTACTTATGTTTTTTTTCTAACTCCCTAAAACTGAAAAATGCCGAGTTATTCCTATATTGGACTCGTTAAAACTAAACAATATAGGACTTGTCGACCACAACATGACCGAACCACTCCTTATTAGGGTTTGTTTTTAATACTAAGATGGACTCATCTGAAGGATGAGCTCACACAAAAATCAAATGTTATCCTCCTCAAGCTTGACAAAAATAAAGAGGTACTTGCCAGTAATGGTGGGGGGAAAAGAGAGAAAAAGAATCCATTTGTTGTCCTTGTTTTAAAAAGCAGCATGTCGCTCTTGAACACGACACTTTGTCACACTTGTACGTGGGTTGGGAAATCCTTTGTCTTATAGTTAATCAAACCACATTGAAAGCCTTCAGCCCGTTTCTGGGTATTATCTCAGGTCAAATGCTGCCAAGCCATTTACAATGTCATTATGTGTTCACGAGAAAGTTCAATTTACCATTCATTGCAAACATTTGTCTCCATTCGTGTTGACGATCCCTGAGTTAGTGCTTGCAAACATTTCTTCAAAACTTGATCTAATGGTTTCGTGTCGTAGGCTTTCCTCTGACGGATCACTTTCTATCGACACCAACTCACTATCTAGAAAGTTAATCTAGAAACCTATCAATACCTTGGGATCTGCATGACCTAATGGCAGGTTTCTCACCTTTGACGATAGGTTTCCATCATTGACCTTTGATCGAATGATTCTATGGGTGTTTGAATGCAAATGATTCATTCACACTTCATATATTGTACTGAAGTAATTTGAGGACCATTATCATTATTGATGGTTTCTCTCACACTTGTTAATGGTTCTCATCATTGACCGCTAATCATGTGGTTTCTACCATGTTCGACTCCGACATAATCAATCACATGGATATATTTGTACTAGTTCAAGAAGTGGAGATCAAGACCCTAGATCTATTTTCCACCATACAGGCTACGAGGAGTTTTATTATTCATGATATAGTAGACTGTTTATGACAGATGGTTGCGCCCATACTGTGTCTACTTTTGATGTATTAATGAAATCACATCTGTACCAGAACATTTAGTTAGTTTTGATTTAAGTATGGGAATTCCTACCTCAGCGATGATATATATTTTCATTGAATTTTTTTTACAGGTTTTCGACCGGTGTCTCCAATCCAATCCTTTTAATGATAAAGCACTTCACTCTTCAGAAAAATTTTCTCAGACTTCACACTTTAGGGGGAAATTTTTTACACGTCATTTTGTTACCATGACATTTGACTATTCATATGGGTCTATCACTATCAATATCATGTTCCCTTAGAGGTCAAAAACACTCATGTTTCTCAATCAAGTCTTGGAAATTGGAGAAAAGCTCTGTAAAACCTTTAAAAGATTGTATGTGCGGTTTTTCTAGCCTTTCCCTGTGCATGTGTTGATGATCCTTCCATTAGCTGCGGCGAATGACGCTCTTTTGTCCACTAAATCCTGCGCAACCCCGTGAAAATCAAGTAAAAAGAAAAAGTAACTTCTAGAAGCCTAGTTGGTCAAATATTCTCCAAACTAGAAGCCTATAGAGTCGCGCTAGTTCGAGCTTTATCCCTCCACTCATTGAGCTTAGCCCTTGGTCCAAGGAACTCAAATCTCTTCATGGGAGGAATCCATCCCTCTCTTAATGGATTTGAAATTGCTTCAATCTCCCTATATATTGAGTTCAAGTTTCAGGTTCAAGGGTAGATACCTGAGATACTAATGTGAATATAAATTGATATTTTACAAATAATCTAGAGTAAGAGATATTTGAATGGACCTTTGTTTCTAGTTACTCGTTGGAGTACTAGGGAGATATCTCTTGTCCGCAAGAGGGATTAATCCTAGTAACAATATTCCATGCATCCTCCTTGTCTTTTCCTGAAACTCAACCCCCTTAGCTTCTTCAACCTGGATTAAAAGACTTAAATAGGAAGAAATGGTGGGATCAAGAACCTCCTGCAAACTACAATAGGATGAAATGATCGGATCAAACTGCGCCATTCAAAACAAAAATATAACAAGATTTTATTGCATGGGGTATAAGAAAAAAATTGTTGAAGAAATTGTTTTATATTTGAAAATTTAATAGACGAGAATCTTAATGATATATAGACAAGTTAAATGTGCTTTGTAATAAATTAGAGGTTTGTAATGAACTTTGAAAATATGGCGTTTGAGCTTAAATATATTGGAGGAGAAAAGGACATACATGTTGTGCATCTACAACACAAAACGACCTACATATTGAATGGTAATCCCTCCATTCAAATAAGAGGAAACTACCACCAATTTTACTTGGATCATAACCTAAGAGGAAAGAAATTTTAAAGGCAAACCAATCCAAACCTAGTTCAGCTGATAAAAGAAGGGCCTAAAATTTTGGGAGTAGATTTAAGGCTTATGCACAATGTTCATTAAATCTGGATAGATGAAAGCTTTTATGATACTTGTAAAATTGAATACAATCTTCATAAAGACACATCTAAAAACCTTGGATATGTACAACATCACTTGAACGCACTAAAATATACCCAAAATGTTAATGGAACACACCCAAGGAAATACTTTGTTCCAAAATTAGTAGAAGTTATAGATAAAAAGGTTTTCATGAGAGATCCAATAACATCAAATTGGTTGAAAAGATATAGGACAAAGGATGAGGGAAAAAACGAAATCTAAAAAATATACACCAACAAAATATCATTTTATCCTTAAACTTCTCAAACCTACAAATCTCTCAGTGCATTTCAAATTTTTACATTGGCTTGTATTTATTACTTCAATCAATTTTAACGGCAGGAAATTTACTTGCTGATAAGAACCAGGCCCTTGAAATATGAACCAAAGGGGAAGGCGCAAAATTTGATCCTATGTACACCTGGCCCTACACTCTGTAGCAAGAGGAAACCCAAAAAAAACATGGAAATGAGAAATCAATGTAAGAAAAAAGGTTGACATCCAATTAATTGCAATATATAAGCCGAATGTCGTGTTATTGGTATTGGGGCAAGTAGGTTATTTTCCATATATATTATGGAGGTCTGAGCCAAAACTTCCATTCTCCTCTCATACGAGCCATGTCATCATTGTTTAAAGATTGGTCTTCACAAACAGATCCGTCTAGAGCATTCCAGGGAACCATCAATATTTTTCTCAAAAAACCTCTAAATGATAAAACCTCTGACTTTCTAAAAGGTGCACCCTAATGCTACTCATGGTAGGTTTTGATCTTTCTAGATGACGTCCCCATTCATATTCGGGAAAACTAGAAATGAGTAATGATCTCATCAAATCCCAAAGTTTTTTATTATATGTACTTTGAACAAGGTCCTACAATTATAGATATAGTAATATATGTTTACTCCCAACTCTTACTGGCTCAAATAATAAGGGCATATAGGAGATTTGTCTCATGTCAAACTCTTTGAGTGAAGGCTTTGTTCATTTCTCTTGCCAAGAATACCACATGAGTGCACCCGAAAAACAGAATATTGCAAGGGCCTTCGAAAGGGGAATTTATAAACCAACACCTCTCATTATGTTTCCTAACAAGTGATTGAATTCAGAAATGAGGGATTTTTAAAATGCGGTTTTTTACATGACTTATGAGGTCGACACTCCTCAATTTGGGCTCGATATTCATACCGTATACCATGTTCGTATAATGGTGCAATGGCACTTGACGAAACATTGGAATGGGAAATGGCCCAACCGCACACTCATTGATGGCATGCAAATATGTCATAGATCAAAGTATTATAACCCTAAACCTATTTTTAATTGAAATAAAAGGAAAATCCAGCTAACCTAGTCATTATCATGTCCCCTTAACCTAAGTCCCTGCATCCTCCTTGACTGCACATACAACTAAACCCCTCTCCACTCCTACAACTGAGATGAAAAGGATTCAATTTCAATAGGAATAATCAGTGGGACGAATAAAATCAATTAAGCTATAGTCCCTGCATCCTACTTGACTATTCTTATGACTCAACCCACTCAGCTCCCCCTCATCTACTTCAACTAGGATAAAAGGCTTCAATTTCAATAGGAATAACGGGCAGGATCAGGAACCTCGAGCAAGTTGTAGTCCATGCATCCTCCTTGGATTCGTCTGCAACTCAACACCCTTAACTCCTTTAACCTGGATTAAAATATTTAAATAGGAAGAAATGGTGGGATCAAGAACCTCCTGGAAACTACAATAGGAAGAAATGGTCGGATCAAACTACGCCATTCCATCACTAAGAAAAGTGTTTTTTCGAACATAGATGTGAAGCATGTCTTCAAATTATCAGGTAACAACACCAAAATGGGTTTATTTTTAAATTTTATCTCCCACATCACACTATGACATCCATGACCATAACCCTTATTTGTTGGACAAGTAGCAACAATGCATATTATTCAAGACCATTCACCACAATCCCCACAAGGAAGGTCCCTTGTGGAGAGATAATTAAATAAACATATGTGTATATTTTATAATTAAAATATAGTGAAATTAAACAAGCATGAAATGAAATAAAATAAAATCTTGAAAACCAAATACCCATCACTATATTTAAGCATAATCACATGCATGTCATAACATGAAATATCATAAAATAATGAATTCGTAAAAAAAATATAGAAAATTATTTTTCAAAATGATATAATCCTAATTTTTCACCCAAACATAGGAATATAAGATAATTACCACGTCGATGATAGTGTATTCAAGTTATTGGTTTCTAGCTCACTCAACTCCACCCATTTCCTCTTGTGTTAGAAAATCTATTCATTATAGAACTCTCTAGGAAACTTATCTATCCATCAAAAAATCATAACACCCTCCTCCATTGGTCCACATAACATAAGGAATATCTCTTTCTCTACTCAATAATCCCTTAGGGATGTGCATCCCTTCTAGTGTTATTCAATATAGGGAAAAGGAGTCTAATCTATTGAATTCCTTCTAGGAATATATTAAAAAATAACTCTTCTTTCTCACTAAGCCACAAATTCATGGAGACCTTGTAACTATCAAAATCCCACAATGATAGCATGAGTGGGGGGATTCAAAAAACCATTAGATCAAGATAATGAAGAATGGTGCAAAGCCCTCCTAGTGTCATATTATTGCTACAATAATAATCAAGCTCTCTAACTATATAGAAATTGCATTAGATCGACAACATTATACTCTGTCTCAGTACAATGATAGAAATGTGACTAAGGTAGTTGGGAGGATGAGGAAGTGAGAAATGATAAGAATATGTTGATTTGAGCTAGAAAATAGCATATGAAATGAATCCAAACACCGGTCAGACTGGTGCATATTCCACTTAGGATACTTTTCCACTAGGAGGATGGTGCAAAGCCCTCCTAGTGTCATATTCTTGCTACAACAATAATCAAGCTCTCCAACTATATAAAAATTGCATTAGATTGACAACATTATACTCTGGTTCACTACATTGATAGAAATGTGACTAAGGTAGTTGGAAGGATGAGGAAGTGAGGAATGATAAGAATATGTTGATTTGAGCTAGAAAATAGCATATGAAATGAATCCCAACACCAGTCAGACTGGTGCAGATTCCACTTAGGATACTTTTCCAATGCTCACTTATCTTATCACCATCTTCATTGATCCAGCATACACACTAGCTCGACTACTCTAATGTCAAATTGGAAATTTCCAAGGGAACCTTCAAATGGTGGAAACATAATCCTTCATAATATGAAATGGAAACACCTCTAATCAAATTCCTAAATACCACATAGGACCTTGGAACATGTTCCTTGTTGGCTCTTCTCCATTATGAAATGATAGTGGCTCATACTTGTAAGGACATTGCCTCTTGTAAATGTGAACACTGCAACTCTTATGCATCTCTCTACTCCAGTGACATCTACCTTCATATGGCAGCTAGGGCAGGTACTCATCTACTCTGATACCATATTTAAAATGAATTGCACCACACTTACTGATGAAACTCTAGATAGAGTACATGCACATGCCAAACACAATATTTTATTATCAAAATAATTCAGATAGTTACAACAAGATTCACCTCTATTATATAGAGTTTCGGAGGTGATATTTTACCAAAACTCTAAAATCTTATAATAACCAAAAGGCTTATTTTTTAGCCTAAGTCACTAATGTGACTTATTACACATGTAAGAATTATATTCTAACACCTTCCTTAATGATATTTTGAAGGCAAAGGTTTATATGTGTCAACCTCAAGGTTTCCAGGTTCCTGGAAAGGAACATATGGTATGTAGATTGGTTAAGGCTCTTTATGGTCCCAAATAAGCACCAAGAGCATGGTACATCAAATTGAAAAACATTTGTAGGATAACAGATTGACAATAAGATTTTATGATTAAAATATCCACATTAAAAGTGAGGATAGTACGTATATATATATATATATATATATATATATATATATATATATATATATATATATATTAATGATATATGTAGATGGCATCGTCATCATAGGTAGTGAGGCCAAACCAATTACCAAGATAAAATTGAATCACATTCAACTTTTGAAATTACAAATTTAGGCCTCCTCTAACATTGATTAGATGTTGAAGTTTGGAATAGTAACAAATGTGTTTTTACTTTAAATACTAAGCATGCAAAAGGTCTACTAGACAAATACAAGATTGTTGATTGTACAAATACATACATATATGGATAAGTTGAAACTTTAAGCTAAAGTAGACTCAAAATCAACAAATGAGTCAATTTACAGGCAACTTGTGGGAATTTTGATTTATATTACAATCATTAGGACAAGTTTGAGTTTTGCAATCAACTACATATCTAGGTTTCTCATAAACCTTGAAGTATAACATTGGATAACAATAAAAATTTATTTGAAGTATGGTAAAAGTACAACAGGTTTTGGATTACTATATGGTGAAAGTGGTGCATTTCATTTAACTAGTTATACAAACCTGCAGAGGAGTTTTGTGAGTCTTGCATGTTGAAACATATTTTGTAGGTTTGTGCATTGTTTTATCTCTTGAATAAGGGATATTGTATATTTTCTAAATACATATGTTTTCCTATTCGATGACATCTTCACATTTGTTCATATAATCAATATCAAATAGTTTGAGTGGGCCTATGGTTAATAACCTGTGCTTCTCCATAAGATGTTACAGGTTCAAGAGGGAGGTAGAGCATGTACACCTCCTTAGACTTCAGTAATAAAATCAAATAATATGGTTGCTTCACTTATGTCAGTAATATTACAATGAATTGCCTAAAGGAAACATCAACAATGTTAGTAACATTACACTGTTATGCCCAAAGGCGACATCAACAATGTCATACATGGGAGGAGCATGATTTATTTTCAACAATTCCCACATGTAGTTATGTGCACATGCTTCTAAAATCATTAAAGGTATTTTTTGTTAATATTATTGTTTCGAAAACTGAAACCATTTCTCTGTTTGTCAGTTACTTAAGGTTGAATATAGTGGTAGTTTTCGATGGGTCAAGTTGTCGATAGGGGAGTGTTGCAAGAGCGTAATATGATGCTAGTGTAGGAGCAGGTGTAGGCGGGGGCGCAAGACTTTTAAACAGTGTGGCACTGATAAATTTTGTAATTAAAAAGAGGAATTTTTTAGGATATAAGAATGCATGCTACTTCAAATTAGAATTAACCAATCTTGAGTCTCACTAAGTACAAAAAAACACAAGCATTCCAACTAAGGTGGGCCAAATTGGGATTTTAGGGATAAAAATCACATACTCATTTGCTAGGGCTACAGAGAGGGTAGGACTTTTTTGTTGAAACTAGATTAGAAATCATGAATTTCAATAGTTTTAACCAGAGAATTTTCTCCACAAAAATATTTTTGCTGAACAGTGCTCCGCTTGAACCGAACTGGCCGTGGAACCAATTTATCATACATGTCATTAATTTTAAAACCAAAAAATATAAATAATGATACGAAATCATACATACATGCATTCGTAGATGATGTGGCATCCTAAGATTGAAATTGAGGGGTTTCCACTCCAAAACTAGTGCATTGATTATTTAGTGGTATATCCTCCAAATCATCCACCTCGGCCGACATCCATCATATTTGCATCTAAAGAAATCCTATCCAGGCCAACGCAGAATCTTTGTACATCGCCTCGATTACAATCTCGCTTTCCATATCCTCCTCCTTAGGATCAATGGAGATAATGAAGCTTACAAGCATATGGAAATACATGTACTGCAAGGGTTTAAGTATTAGGGCTTATTTTATTTAACAATTTCCATGGAGCATTTCCATCTAAAGCATCTTCCAATTGAAAACCCTAGCAGACAGACATGAAATAAACCTCAGTAGACAAACCCATGATATATATAAATCCTTACTAGACATCCATGGATAGAATAAACATTTCAATTCAATGCTTGAAGGCAATATGGATGTTTATGCACAAAATCCCAACATTGACCTCATCGAGTTTCTACATCTACTCTCGCAAAACTGAATTTTGGGCATCCTTCTTTGCCTCACATTTTCATCTCGCGCTGGAAATCATTGCCATAGATGTACTCAAGGTGAAAATAATTTTCCTCATTATAAAGCATCATATGGTTGTTCCATTGCCATACATGGTAGCTAGATTTTGTCTTCTTTGTAGTGGCAACATAGATGTGATGTCCCCCAACCTTAATCACTTTGCAAGAATTGGACTTCAATTCATCCCATTTTCCACTTAAAATCATGGAAACTATCTTTTATTAGATATTTGTGGTCTCCTTGGTGATATTGAAAAACTTACACTAATTTTTATGACTTTATCATAGATATAGACCACGAGAGCATAAATTTTGAAATATGGAGGTTGAATCCCCAATATCTCCATCATGTAGCTCAGCTTGGATACATCGAGGGTGGATCAAAAATATTTCCATCACACGACTTAGGCTAGATACATCGAGAGGAGATTTAGGGCTTAATTTCCACATAACTTGTCCTCTAGATGCAAAAGTCTCACAAAAAACCAAGCCACATAGTGCATAGAGGTTTAGGTACACACATAAGACCATTTTACTTTAAAATAATAAAAAATATCAAAATAAAATAATTAAAGAGGAATAAATAGTTAAGACGAAATGATAAATTTAAGAAAAAATGATTATTTGTCTTAAACAAATGTCTTAAATACTCTCTTTGTGTAGTAGTGACATGTGTGTTCTCGCGGGGAAAGATGAAACCTACACTAGAGGATGTAGAGTAGATCATGGGTATCCATGTAAATGGTTCCATCATAGAGGTTGAGGTGTTTGACCGAGAAGAATAGATTTCATTAGAGTTGGAGGTAATCTACTGACTCTCTCCACCCACAACAAATGATAGCTCTTTTCATTTTATAGCTTGCCTTGAAACTTTGTGGTGAGTAGGTCAATAATTTAACAAGCCTTGAGTGGAACACCATCTATATGGAATTTGTGAAGTCCGATCTTATCTAAGAGAAAGTCCAAGCATGTTTTGTGATGAAGTCTGAGCCCATTCTGAGGGTGAAGTTCAATCCTTGTTTGTGATAATATCCGAGCCCATTAAAAGTTGAAATCAAATTCTATTGTGTGGTGAATACCAAGCTTTTTGGGACAGTAAAGAAGGCCTAAGTTTGGCTTTAGTACAATTCTAAGTGAATGCTTTGATCAAGTCCATTATTGACAGTTGAAAAACAATTTGTGGATAGATTTTGGAGGGATGAATTAGTATTTTTTGGACACTTTTCTATATCACATTAGGAGAGAGAAGAAATATGTGTGTGTCTTGCATGTTATAGATTTGAGTGAAACATCCTATTAAATGTTTCAAAATGTTGTTTTGACACCCATAAATTGTATATTTCTTATCATTCTCTTAATATCAATCCACAGAATCTCCATCTGAATCACTATCTCCCCCACATGAAGCTCCAACCACTGATCAAGATGACACTTTAATTGATGTGATTGATGAAATTGGGAGGCTAAAACTGATTCAACCCCATCTCAATCAACTGAGTATCTTGGGCCATCTCAGAAAGGTCCTCTAAAATGGTCAACAAAGACACTTGAAAGTACTCTTCTTGATGATTTTGGAAAGAAAAGAACAAGAAGCTTAAAGAAAAAAAATGGAGGTGATGTAGATGATCCTAATTCACATGTTGATATGTATGTTTCTTATGATTGTGAAATAATTTTTTCTATAAATTTTGAACCAACTTCCTTCAAAGAATCCACTTCTCATGATGAATGGAAAGAACCGTTGGAGAAATAATATGACGCTTTGATAAATAATGGAGTCTAGAAATTGGTTGATCCTCCATTGGGAACCAAACCAATAGGATGCATGTAGGTCTTCAAGAACAAGTATAAAGTAGATGGCTCACTTGACAAGCATAAAGTTAGGCTTGTGGAAAAAGGTTTTGCATAGAAACAAGGGGTCGATTATGAGGAGACTTTTTCCCCCACAGAAAAATGGGCCACCATCCAGACACTATATTCCTTGGCAGCTCAGAACGGCTGGAAATTCCATCAAATGGATGTAAAAATTGTTTTCTTGAATGACAACACTTGAACTCCTCTTTTGATAGAAAACACTTCTACAATAAAGTTGGCCAAGAACCCAAAGTTCTATGATTGAAATAAGCACATCAATACAAAATACCATCTGATTCGACATCGTGTTGAGGCTAAAACAATCCACCTATGGCATTTTTCCACAAATGAGTAGATTGCATACATCTTCACCAAAGCATTTGCAAGGGAAAAGTTTGAATGATTCATAGTAACACTTATTTTTGGCATCTAATTGGTGCAAGAGTTTGTTACAAAAAAATTGGCATGACATAAACAACTTTATTAACATGTTTTTTAAACTCTTATGCCACCTTTTCATACCAAAATTCTACCTAGTCCTACACTTAATCCCACTTTCTTGTAATAAAATTCTTAATTTGTTTTCAAAACATTTTTTACCCTTTTTAAAAGTATAAAATTAGTTCTAAAAACTGGATCCAACTGGGATATTGTCTCCCCAAGAGGCAGTAAATAACACGTTGTCCATGTTCCTGATCCATTGGGCGGCTCCCAACCAGTAACTCTGCAACCTGTAAATTGCACCACACTGAAGTCCATAACGAAACTGCAAATTGAAAATGCATTGCTCAAAATAAACTAAAACTTGAAAGTTAATATCTACAAAGTTTGGTAGAATAACCATAAAATATTTACAGTATTTGATAGTTTAATTTACAAAGAATATTTAAAAACATATCTTTCTAGCTATTCAGATCTCTATTTGACATTTAAGCATTAGTCAAAGAAAAATAAAAAAATGTTGTATGCATACTTTGTTGTTCTTTTGGGAAAAGGAAAAGTCATAGCTGAAGTGTAGGAATGAAGCTTTTCATGCCCTTGTAGGCTTCATATCTCGAACTGTAACTCATATTCCTCCTTTGTAGCAAAACTGATACATAAACCTGTGAAATCTTTTGAAACTGTGCAACTGTATTGTGTAACTATTTACACTCTTTAAGGCCCTTCTTTCTCGTGTTGACTTGTATTTTAAGCTCTCCTTTAGCTACAAAACCTTTACGACATATTACCATAACATGTCAAAAATAAACTAACTGTCAAAAAAGATAAAATGGAGCATGCCAAAACATTGATGTAAAATTAGGGTTTTTCAACAAAATTAGGGTTTCATATATTGCTTTTCAATGAGGTAACTAGATCATTCTTTCATAACTTCTGCAGCCTAAGAAAGGAGGTTTAACTTGTCTTGCCTTGTCTTGTCTTCTTGTCATCCTTCTATTACCTTTTTGTAAATTTTTGCTAGCCTTTAGAGCCTATCTCCCTTTCCTGCCTGCATACTTTGTTTTCCCTTGTTCTGTAGCCTTTTATTTCCCTTTGAAGACTTCACATTCTCTTCTTCATCAATTATCAATGGTTCATTTAGCTTAATATTAATCTTTTCCTTAAAACTCAACCTTAATTTATTTGTGGGATGACTATGGAGTTTCCCATGGAAAACCCTAGGCTCTATTTTTGTGTCTTCATCTCCTATTTCCATACTCTCCTTTCCTTTCTCATTTTTTTTTGCTTGATGCTTTACTTCTTCTTTTTCTAACATTTTTGTCTTTTGTCTTCTTACTCTATTTTCATAGACCTTAATCTTGTTTCCTTTACAAGATTTTTCTCAACAAGCACATGACTAGATTCAACCTTTCGAGGGCTGGGGTTTCAACATGAGTTTTAGCCTTACCCTTTCTTGGTCTTATGGGTGCAAGGTTTCTCCATGTCCTCTTCCTCACGGTTTGCATTTTCTTATCTAACTCATGTATATATAATATCTTAATCAGTCCATGTTGACATATATCATGAGATAATAATTCTTGTTTGGTTCTAGCCCCGTGGACATTTTAAACATACTTTGATGTAATAAATAAGGTAAGCTCATCTTTCCAAAACTAACTAAATGACATAAAAACATCATTTGGTAAAGGTATATTTTGGAATACATGTCTTCACATGTAAAAAAGAGCTGCACAATCTTTAGAACATTAGACCATTTAGGATTCAAAATCTTCTGAGGAATTCACATGCTCCAATTAGGGTTTTGATGTTCTCCTTTTAGGAAGAAGTTAAGATCCACATTTTGCATCATTCGTTTATTGAACCGCTTCTCACCCTCGGTAGAAAACCCCATGGATTATGCGATTGAATCATCAATGACTATAAACTCCATTCCTCTTATCTGAGCTTTGCCACCATCAAAAGAGTGAATAAAATCATAACACCAACTCAGATTGTAACCATCAAACTGTTGGAAAATTGGCTCTCGTTCTGCATTTTTTAATAAAGGTGCAGCTTCATCATATACCTCGAACCATACTCCATCTAGTTCAAATAACCTCACATGGCATGACTTTCCCATTGCTTAACTGAGAAAAACTAAGCAACATGCCACGCGCTATCAAAAACTGCTAACAATTTCATTGTCTGTTGCCACCGAGTCACCTAGGTTTGATGGAAATGGTTGATTTGCACAAAATTATAGCTTTAAATGTCCTTCTCTCCAAACCCTTTTTAACGTTTTGAAAATTCCTCAGATCATCACATCAAGTCATATCATAGGTTGAATTTCATCAAAAACTTTAAAAGCGTTTAAAATGCCCCAAGTGATAGTTATAAAACTTTTTTTTTTCAAATTTTTGTAGGAAAATATTTCGTAGCACCACCTGTTTTTACATCCAATTAGTGCAATACTTCGGTAAAAGAATTTGGCATGACATAAACAAAATTCTTAACATGCTTTTTACACTCTTATCTCACCTTTTCACACCAAAATTTTACCTAGTCTTACACTTAAGCCCACTTTGCTTGTAATGAAAATTTTAACTGGTTTTCAAAACATTTTGACTCTTTTTTGAAAGTATAAATTTAGTGCTAACAAAATCTCCATGCAAACTTCCCGAATGTAATGAAAGACAAATTGTCTCTAATTTTATCAACAGAGATCGAAGGGACAAAAAATGAATTGATGTCCAAGAAATCTTGGCAGGAAAAGTTGTTACGTTTTTCAGAGTTGGCTACCCCCACAAAACGAAGAGCCCAACAAATGGTTTTTTCTATATAAGATAACGTGAATGGTGAGTGAAATAGCAACCTTTTTATAGGCACGAGACAATAGTAGCCTACAAAGCTGGTGGACTTAGGAGACACTGTCAAAGTCAATTTTGGAGGTGTTAGATAATATTGTCTTAAATTGATATGGTTTTTCATTAATTGTTAAGTGTCTTAAGTGAGTTTCATCTTAATTTTCATTGTCTTAAGTGACCATTGCATTAAATATAAATTTGTCTTAAAATATTTTTGTCTCAAATTTTAAATATAAAGTTTTTTTCTTAAAATATTTTTGTTTGAAAGTGTTTTTGACTTAAATATAAAGTTGTCTTAAAACAATTGTCTCAAACTATTTTTGTCTTGTCTCAAAATATTTTTGTCTCAAGCTATTTTACTCTTAAATGTAAAATTTTATATTACAATATTTTTTCTCAAATTTTTTTTGTCTCAAAATTTATATTGAAGACAATTCAATTGATATTAAATTTTAATATAAAATAACTAAAACAATTTTTTTTTTGACAAAATATTTCTTTTGTCTTAAAAGTGCCCTTCCAGTGCCCTTCCAGTAGTGAATAAAAACCTTCCTTCCTAAAATGTCTCCATGTCTAAACCAATCTCCATGTGTCCTTGTCTCCACCAATGGATGTCGCTGGCCATTGGACCAAATGCCAAAATCATCCAATGTACTCTTAAATTCATTGATACAATATCAACGGAAAGAGTCACATACTGCAGCCTCCAATGGAATTTAACATGGAAAAATTTCTATCGTACGATGTTTTGCAAATGTGGTTCAGCATATCAAATACGATTCAATATGTTTTGATCAGCAATTAATTAATCAAATTATTATAAAAACTCCTACATAGAAATAATTAAACAAAACAACACCCTTTGATACGTACCACCAATAAAAAATCTCCCTTGTATGAAATCTCCACCAATATCCATCCAGCATCCGCACAGGGGTGGATATTGATCCCAGTTGGACCAACTGTCGAAATAATCCAATGTCCTATAAAATCCATTAATGGAGCCTTAGAGGTGATCTAGGAAAGAAGATATGTACACTATCAGGACAGTTTGGAATTTAACATGGGAAAATGCCCATCTTACAGTGTTTTTTCGGTTAAATATGGTTTAACATTTTATGAGACCTTCGGAATTTTGAGAGAATATTTTTTCATGTATGTAGTCCATCCAAATACCACAATAATAATTATTAACGTGATCAAGTAGTTCATATTCATGAGAATAAATCCTAAGAAGCAGCCATGATGAAAATATCCTGGGCCCCAATTGGGGTGCCAAGTGATAAGGATTGCGATGGGAAGAAGACAGGGTGGCGAAATTAGAATGCTGCATGGAGAGGTAGGACTGCAACTTGGCCATCGTATGTGAGGAGAGGTAGATCTTGGCCGACGAGGTAATGGAGGGGACATCTCCCAAGTTATAACATTATGATGGCAATAAGTCCACATGAGAAGTCGCTGGAAAGGCTAGCTGGGATGTTAGAGTTTAGTTGGGATAAGTACCCGAGGAATGTTTTGGGGTAGGTTAAGAAGTTTGGCATGAAAATCATTGTCATAATCCTTTTTTGCTATGAAGAACCATGCTCTAGCTGCGCACAATCTGGAAGCAACCGAAATTTTTTTTGGCAGCCTACGTAGGTGACTTGGTATGTATTCGAATTCCTCCTTGTTGTTCAGATGAAGATAGTGTCGAAGTTCCACAACATGCGGGCAAAAATCTTAGTTTTTTTGGATTATCTGTACAATTGTATTGCCAATGTTTGTAAAGTCTATAATGTCTGTAATGTTTGTAAAGCCATTAGTAGAAGCGGTATGGGCTTGAACCACCAAGGTCATAGTTCTGTTTGGGTAGAGAAATTAACGATTGCAATTCCTCCACTAGCTCCCCCTCACGGTCGCAGAAGCCATGAGGATAATGTTTGCCACCCTTTCTTCGGGTTGGCTTGGGAAATTCCCTGCATGCACATTAATGATGTTAATGTCCGGGAGGGTAGAGTCCTGTATGTCGCGCTCCCGGGTAATGGGCTTGTTTACCATCTTCTATTGTTGTATAGGGTTGATAGCTGTTTTGATTTATGGGGTTTAGGTATATGGGGTGCAAACAAAAATCGGGTTTTTGGCAAGGTTGGCATTTGTTTGTTTTGCTACGGCCCATGGTTACATTTTCTTATTATTCTGCCTCCGCTCTCGACTGGGTAGGTAGTAATCTAGGTATGAAGGATAAGGAGGGTGGGCGAAATGTTTATAAACTACTAAAGTATCAAGGTGTTCACGTTTGCTATCCCTCAACTGTCTTCCCTAATCAATGTCAATTATATGTCTTGTTCATTAACTGTCTCAGTATTTTCTATCGTGTTGATGCTCTAGGGGGTATCATCTTCCTCTCAGTCTCTCATCCGAATATGGTGAAGAAAAACAAAGGCAGAAAGGTCAATTTGGACAAAGGCAAAGAAACAATCTTAGGCCTGCCATCCAAGAGAGATAGGAAATCTAGCAAAGAGCTCATGGAGCTCTTATTTCAGGTCTACACAGAAGAAACACCCCGTTTTATAAAATCTCTTATTCATGAATGGGAAACAGAAGCTCGAACCAAAATGGAAGAAGAGGATGATCTGGCAGCGGAAGAATTACAACATGTGATTATTGACCCGGGGCATACTCGAGGGAGAATCTCACTGTTCCATCACTTAATCAGAACTTATTGGTTAGTAAAATGCTTGCTGGTTAAGGCCACTACTTCAATTCAGGAAGCAGGAGGGGAGCCCAAGGCAGTCTCCACCGTGGCACAGATTAATAGAAGCATCTAGGAAATCAACATGCATCAATTGCATCAGTATGTTCGTTTTGACAGAATGGAAAAGACATTAAGGCTATGCAACAAGTTGATATGCCAGGTTCCAATGTTAAAGATCCAGCACTAGTGGAGTGAGATGATGACTAGAGAATCCAGTTATATTTTTTTAGTGGTTAGTTTTATTCATGCATTATGTAAATGTTAGTATTAGTAAAATCTGATATTACTTACTTAAAGACTTTTTATAGGAAGTTCATGTTTTGGATGGCGTATAATGCACTCAAATGGCCAAGAGACCTAGTTTCCTCCCGCTTTTTATATTAATAAAAAATATTAAAAACTTACTAAATTTACAAAAATAAAAAAAAAATAAAAAAAAATAAAAAAAATAAAAAATATCTTAAAAGCAGGCTCATCAATGATGGTGTACCATTCAGTGTTGTACACCTCAAGTGGCAGGTTTTTTTAGAGTGAGTTTGCAAGTCAAGGTCGGCATTCTCTAGAGCATGCACAGGCAAGGAAGACGTGGACATGCACAGTCAAGGTGATTGCGGTGGAATACCAGACATGGTAGGCTTTCATATCTGCATGGCACAGAATGCCCATCAATATCGTAACAATCCTAGGTTTAGAGGGTGGCATATAATGTGTATGATGCCATTTTTTAGGGCCTACTTCTAGTGAAACCAACACCATCCAACTCAAAGTGCAAATTCAGCACACCAGGGCGTATGAATATTTTGAGAGTACCCATCTTTGAAGAGCATGTGTAAAGAACAACGGTTGGCATACATTTCTCTTACTCGCATTTGATTTGGGCGATAAAAGACATCTTTTCTTCATTGAAAAAAACATTCCATCATGGAGAAAAACATTCCAGTGCCATCATGGAGAGAAAAGAGGTGGAGAATCCATCCACTTTGAGATAGTAACTTAGTACAAGGGCGATTAATAGCATTGTCAACCTTGGCACTCCAATAAAGAAAGCAAAATTGTATTTTTCATTTGCATCACATTCTTCATTCTTTTTCTTGTAATTTTGGAGGGAAGAAGAAGCGTGGTTTTTTTTTTTTTTTTGAAAATATCTTGAATTGGTAAGATTTTAAAAATAAATTGAAGATTTTAAAAATATCTCTAGAAATTTTTGTAGATTCAGGTTACAACTTTAAATTTCAATATTTGGCCTGTGATAATGCTGAATCTATTTCGGTCATGAAAACACTATTTAAACATTTCTCTATTATTATTTTTTAAATAATTTATGAACCCACGGCATCCTTACTTTGGTGGGTGGACATTGGTAAACATATAATTGTGAACTACCATTAAATTCCGCGAAATATCTTATTTGAAGAAAATTATGCAAAAAAAGCCATATAAGTTATAGTTACCAAATTCCGCTGAATCGGGGTAAAGAACTCGGAAATTGGACGGTTCGGGTCGATTCGGTTAGTAATACGCCAAAATTCAATCCTGTACAGTGAATAAAATTCAGGACTCACGACCAGCTGGAGCCCGAGAGTCTGTTCCAGTTCGTGAGCAAGACCACCGTGTTCAGGATCGTGGTGCTAGAAGGGTGTATGCGAGGCTGCCCCTTCACAGGAGATTTATGATCCGGTTTCTTGTGAATTGAAAGTTGCAAGTCATCAACGCATCGGTATTTGGTGAATTGAAAGTTGCAAGTCCTAATGATCGGTTAAATTTTTTCTCTCACCTGTGTTGTCTAAATCATAGGAAGAAATGAAAATTGTCACAAGGCTTTGATTATTTTTTTGGCTATGTATTTAAGGATATTCAATGAGCAAACATAATTTCCAGTGCTAGACACAAGATATTGAAAAATAAAAGAATAAGGAGTTGTAGATTGGTATTTAAATTTTCGTCTGAAAGTAAAATATTTACAAAGTCTTACTGTTGATAATTTTGTGAAAATTATGAGTAGTTATTTTTGAAAATAAAATTTGGCATTTTGTATAATTTTAATTAATTCTTATTTTTCATACAACATTATGTATAAGTATGTCATGTTCTAAAAAAGAAAATAATAATTATTTTCACCAACGTCGGCCAAAACATTGACTTGAATCTTAAATTATATATAGCTTGATTCTTCATAATTTTGTAACCGTATTAATAGGCTAAGTTAATTATTTAAATATAACTATGTATTATCTCTACAACTCAGTAGGAGGTAGATGTCACCTAAACACCTAAATATGTAAAAGTAAATGTAATGTTTAAAATTTAACATTTTACTTAAATATGTAAAAGTAAATGTAAATTTTAAAATTTAACATTTTTGATTTCATGTCGGTCCTATTTAAAAATAAATAAAAAGTCCTTTTATATTTACTCCATAAACCACTTTATATTTACAAAAACTCAAAAAAGAGATTTTATTTAGGTGAAGCCTATAGGCCAAATACCATGGGCTAAATACCATATTTATAAAAGAGCTATGGTAAATAAATAAACATGGGACAAATTATTACTAATACCATGGGCTACATACCATATTTATAAAAGAGGTGTGGTAAATACATAAATCTATATAAAATAGGTATAAAGAGGCATGCTAAATATATAAAAACGTATCAAATATCATTATAAATCAACATCTAATTATATACCAAGCATATGGGCCAAATACCATGGTAAATAAAAGAGGTATGGTAAATAAATAAAACCTCTTTTTATGTTTACTCTATAAAGCTTTTTATATTTATGAACACTAAAAAAAGAGGTTTTATTTAGGTGAAGCCTATGGCCCAAATACTATGGGCCGAGTTATTATTAATACCATGCCCAAAAAAACATTATTAGCCCTAATATTAATATTAAAATATTATTATTATTAAATCTAATATTTATATTAATATTATTATATTTAATAACTTTGGATTAGTACAATATTAAATTTTCTATATTATAATATACATTAATATATCATGATATATATTACCTCTAGATATATATGGGAGGGAAGAACAAATACATAGAGTGATAGAGGTGGAGAGGTAGGGAGAGTGAGAATGGAGAGATGGGGATAAACTCAAGGAGAGGGGAGAGGAAGAATGGAGAGATAGAGGGAGACATAAATATGGAGGGGGGAGAGAGGATGAGAGAGGGAGGGATATAGTGAGAGGATTGGAGGGCATAGAGAGAGAGAGAGAGAGAGAGAGAGAGAGAGAGAGGACAAGAGGGGACTTGAGAGAGAGGAGGAGAGAGGAAGGGAGATAGAGATGGATTTGGAGGGGGATATAGGGAGGTAAGGAGAAACACATAGAGAGTGATAAGTGGAGAGAGAGAGGGAGTGACAAGGAAGATATGGAGAGAGAGTTTGTATATTTAGGGGTGAGATAAGGAGACAAAGAAGGATAGATTGAGATAAGGGGGGAATAAGAAGAGAGAAGGAGAAAGTTAGGGATTTAGTAACATAGTTTGAGAGAGAGAGAGATGGGGGAAGAGAGAGGATTAGAGAGAGAGAGAGAGAGAGATGGGGGAAGAGAGAGGATTGGAGGGAAAAGATAAAGAGGGAGAGAGAGAGAGATGGGGGATGAGAAAGGGAGGTAGGAGAGGAAGGAAGAGAGAGAGGAGGAGAGAGGAAGGGAGGGAGATATGAGGAGAGAGGGCAGGATGGAGATATGAGTTGGAGGGTGAGAGATGGAGGGAAGAAGAAATACATAGAGAGTGAGAAGTAGGGAGAGAGAGGGAGTGACAAGAGAGAAATAGAGAGAGTGTGTGTATGTTTGGGGGTCAGATAAAGAGAAAAATAAGGAGAGATGGAGGGAATGGGAGGAGAAGGAGAGAGGGAGGGATATAGTAACAGAGTTGGAGGGTGAAGAGATGGAGAGAGAGGGAGAGAAAGAGAAAGAGAGAGATAGACATGGGAGAGAAATGGAGAGAGGGGAAGAAAGAGAGAGAGGATGTGAGAGAGTGGAGAGAGGGAGGAAAAGAGAGATGGAGTTGGAGGGGGGAGAGAGGGAAGATGATTTATTGCATTAGATGCATTGATTTTAGTGTGGATGGTGATTTCTAATCCTATTTGATTTCTTGCACTATATGCATTGATTTTAGTGTAGATGTTGAGAGAGAGAGAGAGAGAGAGAGAGAGAGAGAGGATTGGATGGCCAAGAGAGAGAGAGAGAGAGATTAAAATATAGAAGAAGGTAGGAGAGAAAGGGAGAGAGAGGAAGGGAGTGATGGGGGCAGAGGGAAATTTGGACGACAAAGAAAGAGGGAGAGAGAGAGGGAGAGAGAGGAAGGACGAGAGAGAGGAGGAGAGAGGGAGGGAGATATAAGGAGATATGAAGGGATAGAGTGATGGAGTTGGAGGGGGAGAGAGGGAGGGAAGAAGAAATAGATAGAGAGTGAGAAGTGGAGAGAGAGATGAAGTGACAAGGGAGAGATGGAGAGAGAGTGTGTATGTTTTGGGATGAGATAAAGAGACAAAGAAGGAGAGATGGAGAGAAGGGAGGAGAGAAGGAGAGAGGGAGGGATATACTAACAGATTTGGAGGGTGAAGAGAGAGAGAGATATAGATGTGGGAGAGAAATGGAGAGAGAGGAAGGAAGAGGGAGGATGTGAGAGAGTGGAGAGAAGGAGGACAAGAGAGATGTAGTTCGAGGGGGGAGAGAGGGAAGAAGTTTTATTGCACTAGATGAATTGATTTCTGTGTAGATGATGATTTCTAATCCATTTTGATATTTTTCACTAGATGCATTGATTTTATTGTAGATGTTGATTTCTAATTATATTTAATTGCTTGTACTAGATGAATTTATTTCAATGTAGATGATTTCTAATCCTATATAATTGCTTGCACTAAATGCATTTATTTCAATGTAGATGGTGATTTCTTATGCTGTTTGGTTGCTTGCACTAGATGCATTAATTTCAGTGTAGATGTTGATTTCTAATTATATTTTACTCCTTGCAATAGATGCAATGATTTCAATGTAGATGATTTCTAATCCTATTTGATTGCTTGCACTAAATGTATTGAGTTCAGTGTAGATGGTGATTTCTAATCCTATTTGATTACTTGCACTAGATGCATTGATGCCCATAGCAAAGAGGCTCATTCTACAATCCGGTATGAGGGACATGTGTAAGTATGTCACGTCCTCAAAAAAATAATAAAAAATCATTTTAGCTCATGTCGGTCAAATAAAAAATAAAAAATAAATAACCATATAAATAGACAATTAAAAATATATTAACAAAACAATTAAATGAGTTGTTAATATTTAACATTCACTCTTCAAGTAATGAATACAATATTTCTATGTTTATCTTAAATAATATAATTTTATATAACTTTAGAGAGATAAAATAATTAAAAAAGAAAAAATAAACAGTAAAAAGGAATAAGGAAAAAGTAAAAAGTAATAATTAATAATATAATTAGCTTGAAAGGAAAAGTAATTAAAAGTAAATTAGAGTAGTTACTTCTTAATAAGAGGAAAATTCAATTTATAATATAAAATATTAATAATGATAAAATAGCAAAATATACATTTTAAACAATGAAAAATTACCACTGTAAATCTATATTGATCAAATATTTACCAAGCATTAAAAATGATTAATTCAGGTGTAAACTCTTTTTTAAAGTTTTAGATTTGATCCCTCTAGGTTCTTGATAGATATGAGGTTAAAATATGTCTAAAATAGTTCTACAACCCAGTGTGAAGGTGATGTGTAACTATGCCAATTTTAAAATAAAAATAAAATATTCTCTAAATAGAAAAGCAATGTCCGATATAATAAAAAAGAAAAAATGTATATGCTATCAAATTTTAATTAGTTGTCCATATGGCCTAATATCATGTAAAATAATTAGAAGTAAAAAACCATATGTTTGTAATATGTTTAAACCTTATGCTTTTAAAAAACATCTTAATACCTCATATCAACTTTATATATATATATATATATATATATATATATATATATATATATATATATATATATATATATATATATATATATATATGTTAAAGAAAATATAGAGAATAAAATATTCAATGTGAGTTATGATTAAAAATATTTTAATATGAATTAATATAAAATGGCTCAATATACATATTATGTAATATCTGTAACATTTAAAAATGCAATTGTTTTTTCACTCTAAAATGAGTTTGCAACAAAATAAATTTTATCCCTCTCTGCTCATGTTAGATCCATTCTTTAAATGGATCTAGGAGAGAGAGAGAGAGGAGCAGAGAAGGATGGATAGAGAGATGAAGTTGGAGGGGGATAGAGAGAGGGAAGAAGAAAGACATAGAGAGTGAGAAGTGGAAAGAGAGGGGAAGTGACAAGAGATATATGGAGAGAGAGTGTGTATGTTTGGGGATGAGATAAAAGACAGAAGGATAGATGGAGAGAAGGGGGAGAGAAGAATATAGAATGAGAGAGGGAGGGATATAGTAACATAGTTGAAGGGTGAAGAGAGAGAAAAAGTGAGGTGGGAGAGAAAGGGAGAGAGATGAAGGAAGAGAAAGGATGTGAGAGAGTGAAGATAGGGAGGGAAAGAAAGATGGAGTTGGAGGGGGAGAGAGGGGGAGGTAAGAAGAAATACATAGAGAGAGAGAGAGAGGAAAACAGGAAGAAAGAGAGATATAAGTGAGGGAGAGGGACAGAAGGGGAAGATAGAGATATAGATGGAAGGTGAATAGAGGGAAGAAGAGAAAGATGGAAAGTGGGAGGGATGGACATAGAGATTGATAAATATGGAGTGAGAGAGTGTGTGTTTTTTTTGGGGGGGGTGGGGGGTGAGATAGAGAGACAAAGGATAGATGGAGGGAGATATATATATAGATGGAGGGGAGAGAGAGGGAAGATAATTTCTTGCACTATATGCATTGATTTTAGTGTAGATGGTAATTTCTAAAGATGCATTGATTTTAGTGTAGATATTGATTTATAAAGATATTTGATTGTTTTCACTAGATGCATTGATTTCAATTTAGACGATTTCTAATGCTATTTGGTTTCTTGCTCTAAATACATTAATTTCAGTGTAGATGGCGATTTCTAATCCTATTTGATTGCTTGCACTAGATGTATTGATTTCAATGTAGATGTTGATTTCTACTTATATTTGATTGCTTGCACTCATGCATTTATTTCAATATAAATGTTTTTTAATCATATTTGATTTCTTGCACTAGATGCATTGATTTGAATGTAGATGTTGGTTTCTACTTATATTTGATTGTTTGCACTAGATGCATTTATTTCAATGTAGATGTTTTTTAATCCTATTTGATTGCTTGCACTAAATGCATTGATTTTAGTGTATATGGTGATTTATAATCCTATTTGATTACTTGCACTAGATGCATTGATTTCAATGTAGATGTTGATTTCTAATTATATTTGATAGGTTTCACTCGATGCATTGATTTCAATGTAGATGTTGATTTCTAATTATATTTGATAGGTTTCACTTGATGCATTGATTTCAATGTAGATGATTTTTAATCCTATTTTATTGGTTACAGTAAATGCATTGATTTCAATGTAGATCCATCTTAACTCCAAATCTATCAAATGTAGAGGGGACCAAATCTCTCGAGGTGCAAACATTTTCTCAAGTTTTTCACTATGTAAACCTTTTCTCAAATTTTGCACTAAAAAAAGAAGCTTGCACCTCGAAAGATTTGATCCCTCTCAAAACTTGATAAATCTGAAACTAAGATAGATCTAAACTAGTATTATTAACCACAATCACATATAACTCATCTCACTTAAATAATATTTTATTATACACTCTCACATATAATTTTTAGGAGGCTCTACACAAATTTGACTTATGAAAATGAATGGTATTTAATTAGCGGACAAATATTATTTAATGAAATATACAGAAAATAAAATTATTGTAATACATACATACACACACACATACACACACACACACATATATATATTAAACATGAATCAATTTATATTTATCTTATCTTCATATAGATCAAATCTTTTTTCATTTTAAGATATTTTCATCTCAAGATATTTGATCTCTCTTAGAGTTTGTATTTTTTTTTACTACAGCTTAGTATGATCTAGATGTGTAAGTCAGCCAAAACATTAACTTGAATCTTAAATCATATATAACTTGATTCTTCATAACTTTTTAACCCTATTAATAAGATAAGTTAATTATTAAAATATAACTATGTATTATCTCTACGACCTAGTATGGGATAGATCTCACGTAAAAACTTAAACATGTAAAAGTAAATGTAATGTTTAAAATTTAACATTTTTGATCTCATGTCGGTCCTATTCAAAAATAAGCATAATTATTATTACTATGTATAAATATAATATAAATTTAAAATATAAGGATTTTTAGGTATGATAAATAAATAAAAATATAAATAAAGGAGAGGTATGGTAAATAAATAAAACCTCTTTTTATACTTACTTCAAAGGTATGGTAAATAAATAAAACCTGTTTTTATATTTACTTTTATATTTACTCCATAAACCTCTTTATATTTACAAAAACTAAAAAAAGAGGTTTTATTTAGGTGAAGCCTATAAGCCAAATACCATGGGACAAATTATTATTAATACCATGGGCTAAATATCATATTTATAAAAGAGCTATATGGTAAATAAATAAATATGAGACAAATTATTACTAATACTATGTGCTATGTACCATATTTATAAAAGAGATATGGTAAATAAATAAATCAATATAAAATAGGTATAAAGAGGCATGATAAATATATAAAAACGTATCAAATATCATTATAAATCAACATCTAATTATATACCAAGCCTATGGGCCAAATACCATGGTAAATAAAAGAGGTATGGTAAATAAATAAAACCTCTCTTTATATTTACTCCATAAAGCTCTTTATATTTATGAACAATCAAACAAGAGGTTTTATTTAGGTGAAGCCTATGGGCCAAATACTATGGGCCAAATTATTATTAATACCATGCCAAAAAAAAACATTATTAGCCCTAATATTAATATTAAAAGATTATTATTATTAGTATTATTATTAAATCTAATATTCATATTCATATTATTTTATTTAATAACTTTGAATTAATACAATATTAAATTTGCTATATTATAATATACATTAATATATCATGATATATATTAACTCTAGATATATATGGGAGGGAAGAACAAAGACATAAAGTAATAAAGGTGGAGAGATAGGGAGAATGAGAATGGAGAGATGGGGATAAATTGAAGGATAGGGGAGAGGAGGAATGGAGAGAGAGAGGGAGAGGAGTGAAAGAGGTATAAAAGGGTAAGAGACAAAGAGGGAGACATAAATATGGAGGGGGGAGAGAGGAGGAGAGAGGGGACTTGAGAGAGAGGAGGAGAGAGGAAGGGAGATAGAGATGGAGTTGGAGGGGGATAGAGGGTGGGAAGGAGAAACACATAGACAATGATAAGTGGAGAGAGAGATGGAGTGACAAGGGAGATACAGAGAGATATTTTGTATATTTAGGGGTGAGATAAAGAGACAAAGAAAGATAGATGGAGAGAAGGGGGGAAGAGAGAGAGAGAAGGATAAAGTTAGGGATATAGTAACATAGTTTGAGAGAGAGAGAGAGAGATATGATTGGATGAGAGAGAGAGAGAGAGAGAGAGAGAGAAAGTGATGGGGGAAGAGAGAGGATTGGAGGGAAAATATAGAGGGGGAGAGAGAGGGAGATGGAGGAAGAGAGAGGATTGGAGGGAAAATATAGAGGGGGAGAGAGAGGGAGATGGGGGAAGAGAGAGGGAGGTAGGAGAGGAAGGAAAAGAGAGGAAGGAAGAGAGAGAGGAGGAGAGAGGGAGGGAGGGAGGGAGGGAGGGATGAGTTGGAGGGTGAGATAGGGAGGGAAGAATAATTACATAGAGAGTGAGAAGTGGGGAGGGAGAGGGAGTGACAAGGGAGAAATTGAGAGAGTGTGTGTAT
Source organism: Pinus albicaulis (assembly GCA_034641835.2). Taxonomy (NCBI): domain Eukaryota; kingdom Viridiplantae; phylum Streptophyta; class Pinopsida; order Pinales; family Pinaceae; genus Pinus; species Pinus albicaulis. Next base: position 409,266,491 of record CM076582.1, read on the forward strand.
GTTTTGGGGTGAGATAAAGAGAAAAATAAGGAGATATGGAGGGAATGGGAGGAGAAGGAGGGAAGGAGGGATATAGTAACCGATTTAGATGGTGAAGAGAGGGGGAGAGAGAGAGATAGACATGGCAGAGAAAGGGAGAGAGGGGAAGGAAGAGAGAGATGATGTGAGAGAGTGGAGAGAGGGAGGGAAAGCGAGATGGAGTTGGAGCGGGAAGATAGGGAAGATGATTTATTGCACTAGATGCATTGATTTAAGTGTGGATGGTTATTTCTAATCCTATTTGATTTCTTGCACTATATGCATTGATTTTAGTGTAGACGTTGAGAGAGAGAGAGATTAAAATATAGAGGAAGGTAGGAGAGAAAGGGAGAGACATGAAGAGAGTGATGGGGGCAGAGAGAAATTTGGATGGCAAAGAAAGAGGAAGAGAGAGAGAGAGAGAGAGAGAGAGAGAGAGAGAGAGGGAGAGAGAGGAAGGAAGAGAGGGAGGAGGAGAGCGGGAGGGAGATAGAAGGAGATATAGAGGGATATAGTGATGGAGTTGGAGGGGGAGAGAGGGAGGGAAGAAGAAATACATAGAGAGTGAGAAGTGGAGAGAGAGATGAAGTGACAAGGGAGAGATGGAGAGAGAGTGTGTATGTTTTGGGGTGAGATAAAGAGACAAAGAAGGAGAGATGGAGAGAAGGGAGGAGAGAAGGAGAGAGGGAGGGATATACTAACAGATTTGGAGGGTGAAGAGAGAGAGAGAGACAGGGAGAGAAATGGAGAGAGAGGAAGGAAGAGGGAGGATAGGAGGAGGGAGAGAAGGAGGACAAGAGAGATGTAGTTCGAGGGGGGAGAGAGGGAAGAAGTTTTATTGCACTAGATGAATTGATTTCAGTGTAGATGATGATTTCTAATCCATTTTGATATTTTTCACTAGATGCATTGATTTTATTGTAGATGTTGATTTCTAATTATATTTAATTGCTTGCACTAGATGAATTTATTTCAATGTAGATGATTTCTAATCCTATATAATTGCTTGCACTAAATGCATTTATTTCAATGTAGATGGTGATTTCTTATGCTATTTGGTTGCTTGCACTAGATGCATTAATTTCAGTGTAGATGTTGATTTCTAATTATATTTTACTCCTTGCAATAGATCCAATTATTTCAATGTAGATGATTTCTAATCCTATTTGATTGCTTGCACTAAATGTATTGAGTTCAGTGTAGATGGTGATTTCTAATCCTATTTGATTACTTGCACTAGATGCATTGATTTCAGTGTAGATGTTGGTTTCCATTCTTATTTTCTTGCTTGAACTAGATGTATTAGATGCATTGATTTCAGTGTAGATGTTGATTTGTAATCCTATTTGATTAGCTGCATTAGATGCATTGATTTTAGTGTAGATGTTGTTTTCTAATATTATTTGATTGTTTGCATTAGATGCATTGATTTAGTGTAGACGTTTATTTCTGATTTGATGTAACTGGATGTACGTTGATGGTACATTAATTTAAAAGTGATTGGATTAACATTGTGCATTGATTTTAGTGTAAGCACACAAAATTATTGACAATGTACATTGATCTTTGTGTTATAGTAATTCAACGTATTAATATTGAAGAGCAAGAAAGACAATGGATGATGTTTAGTACAATAGTTCGAGCTAAATATTTAAATGGTTTATGATTTCAACTGTTCTTTTCATATAATCAATATGAAAAGATGACAAAACTTACAAGGGTGACAATAAGAATAGTAGAAGAAAATAACTTGAGATTGATCAAAATGAAGACTATTTGTAATTGACTGCATTCTTATTAATCACATTTTCTATCATTCAACACTATTACATTGTCACTTTGCATTCAAAATTTTCATTTCATCATTTTTCATCATTAAAGTTATTAAAAATATTCATCATCTTAGCAAACAGAGGTAACTAAGAAAATTTTAAAATTAAAATGACGAGATAAATATGAGACATATTTAGCATATATAAAATTATTATATTTATATTATATGTATTTACATATTATTGATAAAATTAATCATATGTTCTATAGATTTTCCTTGGCCACACACAACTAAAAGCAGCCTAGATCCATATTAACTTTGGACCTATCAAGCGCCGAGAGGGATCACATCTCTTGAGGTACAAACCTTTCCTCAAGTTTTGCACTCAAAAAAGACGTTTGCACCTCGAGAGATTTGATCCCTCTCGACGCTTGATAGATCAGGAGTTAATATGGATCTAGTTTTTAATAATATTGGGTGGACTCCAATCTCTTATTTATTTTGTTGGATAGCTCTCTTCTGTCAAATTTGAAACCCTACAATTTCCGTGAGATAGAATTAATAAAAATTGTTAAATGTTGTGTATTGTATGTATACCAATCGAAGGTTGCCTCCCATTATATTAGTATCTATTTTTCAAATACACACACACACACACACACACACACACACAGATATATATATTCAATTGAAATAGGTTAAAAAAAAAATGCCTACTCTCCCACTCCCGTGAGTCATGACTTTTCTTAAAAGAAATCCAAATTTGGAGCCTTCATCTCTCCTTCTTATCTTCTGCTATGAAAATATATTAGGAACACCTAGTTAATTTTGTTAAGCGATTTGGAAATATTATGCATACTAAGTGGGTAGAATTATGGCATTAATAAATTTATTATATTAGTAATAAAGTAACTAATTTTGTGATCTATTATTATAATTTTGGATTTATGTTTTAAATGCTAAAAAAAATATTTTTATTTTGAAATGCAAATAAAGTATTTTTATTTTGGACTCCAATGAGCTGTAATGGTTGAGAATGAATCAAAAACACAAACTTGATTTTGATCCTTGGTTTGTGACTCTTTGATATCCATTTCTTTCTTAATTTCCCCACATTTCTTAAAGTCATCCCGATGCCTGTATATACCTCTTCCTTGAGATTTCAAAGAGTGGTTCCCCATGCCCTCTCCATTTGCAATAAATTCCACTAACTGTCTGCCCAGTTCCCTAGCATGCCTTCCTTTTTAATTATATCTGATTGGCCATGTTTGATGGGCCGAGAAATACTTTGGTTACTTCTCCTTTCGATTTGCACACAGGATTTAATTTCTGATCCCTTTTTCCTGTCATTTGTATCAAATGTATTTTCAATGGGGGAAGTAGATTTTTGGTTGTGAACATAATTTCTACTTTCTTGATCCAAACCTCTTTAATCCTATAGAATCACTTGCTCAGAATATGAAGTGGATGCCCCTCTTGAAACTCTGGGCTTATCAACTAATCGAGTTGATGGATGTCCTTTCCAAGGCAGTCCTTCCACTGAAATTGTTTTATTTATTGAGACTTGTTGTCTTGAGGAATGTATACAAAGTAACCGCACAACACCTTTACCCTGTAGGTTGCATGGAAGCTCGACATTGTTACAGAAAATATTTTTGGATTGCAACTCTAACATATTTTTACTACGATCACGTTCAAACTGGCATACCACTGAACCAAACATTAAGTTTCCATCTCTGCTGAATTTCTCTTTAGCTACAACTAACCATGATTGACAGGGCACTTATCCAGCTCGAAAAGATGAATTTTGGTTTTCATTCACAGGATGATAACAAGCATTTGAACTTCCCCCAACACAATTTTTGTTTCTATTCAGAGAAAAATCCCCAACATTGAGGTTTTCACCTGTAACAGACTTTTGGTTTACAATTTCATCCATGGTAGCATTATCTCTTGTACTATTAAGCTTATGATGTATACCAAAACTTCCCAGCAAAAAACTTTTTTCTTTAGAAAGCCCTTGCAGGTGTTGGTAAAGATTAGCCCCATTCTTGTACGACTGTGGCCAATGTTTATGTTGGTGAAAAACATGACCAATGAATGTGGGCCCATGATGATGATGATTCACCACCCCCTTACTGCATTTAACACTAGCTGAGGCTATGATTGGTGCTGGGGTTGAGGATCATGAAACCAATTTGATGGTTGCCCTCTGCTTCAATACAGCTCGAAAACACAATCACACTTTTGCTTCCCATTTGATGAATCCTCTGATATATCAAATCTCCAAAATTTGCAGTCGAAATTTATTGTCTAGAGAACCTTATTTTTTCTACATTGTTATCGAAAACCATGAGAATATTTTCAGAGGGGGCCTTTGCTAGTAAGTAGTTTCATAGTTGGGGGTGCAAACTATCACAATTTCTGACATGTGGCCAAGATTTTTTTTGCAAAAGAACTAATTTCAGACCCCCCCAGTCGTTAAATATCTAATGACCCTGGTGGGTCAGAAATTGAATGGAGACCATTGATCTTTATGCATTAATATTTGACCATTTAAAAATGATCGATATTTATTGCACTTGAATAATTACATATTTTAAATAACAATAATTTTAATAAAAATATAATTTTATATTTTTAATAAAATTAAATATTTAAAATTATTTAAAATTATCCAAGATGGGTGAGCAACCATATGGCCATGAAACTTTATATATTCCCTCAGCATTTGGACCAATTTTTTTTGACAATTTCTCACCGAAAAGTTTATTTTCTAGTGTTCCAGAATATGTTACAACATAAGGTAAGCTTTGTTATCAAGTTGTTTCTATGTTGATTGATCCTGGATCTAATTATAGTTATGCTAACCATGAATTGGTGGATAAGTGTGGTTTGAATAAAGAAGTGCATGCAAAATATTGGTTAGTATAATGGGCTACAAGTAAAAAGAAGAGAGTTCATCTTTGGGTAAAAGCTTGTGCATTTGAAATGAATGGTATGACTAAATCAAAACATTTGAATTAATTTATGTTGGGATCATATGGTATGTTATTGGGTATGGAATGGTTGTATATTCATAGGACCATACTGGATGGTTATGACAAATCCATTCAATGCTTGGATGGCAATAGAGAATAGAGAGTCTTACAGGGTAAGAAGAAGGCAACATCAGTCAGACTGGTTACAAATATGCATGCAAAGAACAATCACAAAAAAGGGAGTGTGTTTTTTGCAGTGTACATTTATAGCGACAAAGGTAAGGAGGATGAGGATGCTAAGATATTTAGTAGGTACCCATTTTTAAAACAATTTTAGGATGTGTTTCCAGTAGAGATCTCAGAGTTTCCACCTCATAGAGAAGTGGACCTTTTTATTGAGTTAGTATAATGGGAAGCACCTACATCAAGGGCATCGTACAGAATGAGAACTCCATATTTGGTTGAAATGAAGTTGAAATTGAAGGAAATGCCTTACAAAGGATGCATTATGCCAAGTGTATCATCATGGGGTGCACTGGTATTGTTTGTGAAGAAGAAGTATGGTACTCTTAGGTTGTGCATTGATTACAGGTAGTTGAAGAAGGAGACTATCAAGAACAAGTATCTATTTCCAAGGATTGATGACTTATTTGATCAGTTGAAGGGAGAAACAATGTTCTCATAGATATATTTGAGATCTAGATATCATCAGGTCCGCATCAAGGAAGAGGATATTTACAAGAAATTTTTCTGGATGAGGTATGGGAAGTACAGGTTTGTTTTAGTTCCATTTAGTTTGAATAATACTCCAACTACCTGTATGTTCTTGATGAATAGTGTGTTGCGTCCTTATCTAGACAAGTTTGTTATTTTATTCATTGATGACATCTTGATATATTCTAAGAATGAGTAAGCGTATGTTGAGTATTTAGTAGCAGTTTTGATATTTTTGAAAGAGAATTAGTTGTATGCCAAGCTTAGTAAATTCAGTTTCTTTCAAACGAAGGTACATTACTTGGGCCATGTGGTATCCAAGGATGGCGTACCAGTGGATCTAGAAAATATAAGAGCTATAATGGAGTGGGAAGCTCTTAAAAACGTGGATGAGTTAAGATCATTCATGGGACTAATAGGATATTGTATGAGGTTCATGAGGAAATTATCTTGGATTGCATATCCTATTATGTCACTCCAGAGGAAAGGTAAGAAATTTGAACTGACAGATGAATTTACAACAAGTTTTGAACAATTGAAATAGTTGTTGACAAATTCTCCAATGTTAACGATTGAAGATCCAGACAAAGAGTTTGTATTGTGTACATATTCCTGCAAGAGAGGGCTTGGTGGAGTCCTTATGCAGGAGGGGCAGGTAGTATTATATGAGTCACAAAAATTGAATGAACACGAGAAGAATTATCTGACACATGATCTTGAGTTAACAATGATCATTCATGCATTAAATATGTGGAGGCACTATATTCTTGGAAGAAGAGTTATATTGATGAGTGATCACAATGGGTTGAGGTACATTATTGACCAACTAAACCTAAATGCTAGTAAGGCTAGATGGTTGGCCACGATCGATGAGTTTGAATTCAAGATCATGTACATCATTGGAAAAGATAATAGGGTTTCATATTCTCTTAGCAGGTGGATACATGTAAATAAAATTGTAGATATGAGTTCTTATTAGACAGACTTATAATATCAGATCTTACAAGTGGTTCACGAGGATGAAAAGTATAGAGAGCTTATGCACAAGTTATAATAGAGTATGGGTACATGTAGTGGTACAGGTATAGGTAGTGGTACAGGTATAGGTACAGGTGCAGGTACATGTGCACATAATGTGGACTATCATCTCTCATTAGATGGATTTATCAGAGTTAGGAAAAAGATATATGTGCCCGACAACAATGAGCTCAAGAATATTATCTTGAGTGAGCTTCATGAAAAACCATATTCAGGTCACCCGGGATACCGAAAGACATTGACAACAATGAATAAATTTTATCATTGGAGGAATCTGAATATGTATGTGGCTAGAAGTTTAAAATGTTAGTGGGTAAAGTTAGGGTGTAAACATCGAGGTGTATTGCTACAACCGATTGTGACTCCAGAGTGGAAATGGGAGGTCACTTCCATGGATTTAATTATAGGTTTTTCAAGAAAAACTAGATAGCATGATTCCATCATGGTTGTGGTGGAAATGTTGACTAAGGTAGCAAACTTTATTCCAGTGAAGACTAAGAAATAACCCATGGGCCCGATGAAGCTACACGGGAGATGGCGAATAAGATGCGGGCTATGCATCCTTCTCTATTTTTTGGTTGACTAAATGTCCTTGATATATATTTTTGGTATATGCTTTGGTATGATGTTTTGGAATATATACATATGCATATGGATGTAAATACCGCCATGAGTTGTGTTATAAAGCTCCAATAAGCGGTATGGTGTCATGTCATTTTGGTTGTCATGTTGGTTTGCTTCTCAACAGGTTGATCATTGTAAATACTGCAATGAGATGTTTTATAAAGTTCCATGGGGATTATTTTTTGTTTTCAGTATTCTTATTGGTTATAGGTGTCATTGAACACTTGGGATAGTGTTCCTCCAAGGGGGAGGGTTTCATAATAATGTCAATGAAAAATCCATGTAATAAAAGTTAATAAAGGAAAAAGAATAACCAAGGTTATGGGACACTTATTCAAAGATGAATGTTGTGACAAACACTCTAGTGTGGGTGTTCATTTCGGTTATTATGGATAAGGAAATTGGAAAAGGACATGGAAAAAGATTTGGAAAGGAAAAATGATATTTTTGGAAATTTATTTATGAAAATAATGGAAATTGGGAGAAAATTAAGGTGAAATGTCACAGGTTTCATATGAGGAGGAAAATAAAGGAAAAATAATGGAAAATGAAGAAATAGAGGCCTCATTATAAAAAGAATTCTGAGGATTAGTTCATGGATTTTGTTAGTTAAATTTTGGAGCTCTCTCTCTATTCTCTATCTCACACTCTTGGACACTTAGAATTTTGTTGGAGCACTTCAACATTGGATCAAGAAAGGAAAAGAAGAAGAATATGAATAAAAGATGAAACAAGGAAGAGCAGGATCAAGTATCTACAACGCGATTACTTGTAGGTATTGATTTTCAAGTATGATTTCCTTGCTAGATTTGGCATGCATGACTATGAATGTGTGTTCTTGGTTATCTTGTTGTCATTAGCATGCGTTTTTCTAGGTATGACAATGTTCTTCAGCCTATCCTTTCCATTTACGGATAGCCATGGTGTGGTGGGGTTCTCTTGTATTTGGTTGAGTTGGATTTCTGGATGGACTCAAAGATGATTCGGGGGGTATTAGGATTATTCACAAGGCTTAAGAATCCCAAGATGGTATACACAATAAATATTGTATGTAAACACCTTGATTGAGCCTACGAATCCCTTGATCAGTGAATGGTGGGATACATGGTAAAGCTCAGTGGTGAGTACCCTTGATTGGGCCTATGAATCCCAGGTTTGGATACACGGTAAAGCCCTGAGGGTGGAGACCTCATAGGCCTCATAATAAATTGGTTGGTAATGGCGAGATACATAGTAAAGCCAAGAGGTTGAGACAGACAAATTCCTCGCGGTTTAGGTGGATAAATTGGGAGGAATCCATGCTTGTTTTATGGCCTAGTGATCTGATGAGGATTGCTGTAAAGCCTAGTTCTATTGATGAGGGTGAGGTGGTTTAACCTCGAGAAGCATTGGTTGGTTCTTTTGGTTTTGAGTCCCACATTTATGCTTGGAAAATGGCACGGGGGTGATTGGATGTAGAGAGATTTGACTCAATCAATCTATGGTTGGGTGGCATGTGGAAGTCCCAAACCTAGTTGGATTTTTCATTCATTAATAATATTTCATTTCCTTGGTATTTTATGTGCAAATGTACTGATTCATATATGGAATTTATGGCTATTGTATCCTTACGAATATTTATGTTTGTATGTTGGCTATGAGTATGTTTTATGAAAGTGATGATGTATGGCTCTCATTTTTTTTTATTTATGAATGTGTTATAGCATCATTTATCACTAGCATATACTTGATGACTTATACATTGGCCTTGGGCAACCCTTCCCTTCAGAATTAAACATATCACATAATAAAAAATCAAAAAATGCAATCTCACCGTTTGCGCCCCATGCTGCACCAGGTGGCAGGACTAGATATGGATCTACACAAAATTCCATCCCAGCACAGGGATAATCTTCCACTGCGATGACTTGTTCTTCCCACCATTGGAAGAACTCATCATCCCAGGTGGTCCAGGGAACTTCACTTCCCCCTAACATATTCATCATATTTGCCCATCAGGCTATTCTTGGATCTCTCGGGCTGTTGATAGTTGAGATGACCTTGGGCCAAAGCCTTGGGACCCTCTCGAAGAAGAATGTCAACAATATTGTACCATACCCAAAGTGTTTAGTCTTTTATTTTCAGATTGAAGTCAATTGTTTTTTCATATTGCTCAGCAAGGCTGTGCACCAATCAAAGAGATGAATCATGCATTCCACTACTATGCTCATTTGTGTCCATGAATCCTGATGTAGAGAAGCTCATCCTGCTACTTTTCCAATGGTAAAGAGAAGGATCTTCATGTGTAAATCCTTCAAATCTCTGATAGGAATATGATTTCCTACCTTTTGTGAAATGTCTACGCAATAGACTTGGACATAATCCTCTACGGTAAGCCCTCCAACAGGCTTTCCATGCAAGTCCATTGGGTCTCCCCTTTGAGAGAGTCCAGTAATGAAGTATATATCTTCCACTTCTATGCGTAGTGGCATCTAATCAATTATGAAACAATATTCTTCTGGTTCCCAATGATCAACCAACATTTGAAGCAAACGAACATTGATTTTCATATTGGGCATTTTGAAAAATTTAAGCAATCTGCAATTCCGGAGAATATCTAAAGAAGTTTGATCCTCCATCACCTCATTGTCAATTGCACTATGCTCACGCTCTCTCCTGCTGATGGAAATCTGGGGAAAAATCATTAAATGTATGATTAGATACAAGTTTTAAATTTTTTCTCTGCACATACACAACCTCGTTTGTACACATTCGCGTATCATATGTATGTTCGTCCACACAAACCCGTGTATGCGTAGAGGGTTTCAATAAAGAATATCTTTTCTACGGTCAAAATTCTAAAATTTTTCTTCAAACAGGAACAAAATTGATAAATAAAATGAGTTTAGAGCTTACTTGACTGATTTGGTGTGATTTGATGGTCGATTGCTCTATATTTGAGAAGAGGAATTTTTTCCCCAAATCTCTTTCTCCACTTCTGCAATGTGAAAATGATAAAAAATGTGAGTCAAATTGTGTATTTATGCCTAGAATTTGAATTTTTTTTACAAATTTTACTTGTGCTTATTTTTTGAATTTGACTAAGGCTATATAACCATTTGGCTTGTAAGCGTTGGGCAAGGTATTTTTTCAGGTACATTTTGCTGAATTGGAGATTTTCCTAGTTTTCCTTCGGATCCATGACCACTGACATGTCATGGCAGGTATTTGATTTCAAACTGACATATAGCTTAGAGAATTCACTTTATGTTGCAACTTTGCATACTAGCCTCCATTCTTCTCACTTACCATAGGGTCTATCCCATCATGTCATGACTACTTAACCCATTTCACTCGCCGATTTTTTAATCATGACTTGGTGGTAGAGCCATCCTTTACATGGGCTTCCTAGTTAGTCCCTCACTAGCATTTGTCACTCATGTTGTAATTTATGTAGGCTCGGGAGTCCTCTTTAGTCCCGCCATGTCTTATGTGTTGAGGCTTCATTATTCTCCTTCTTCGCTATCATTTTTCTGGCCATTTACCCTAGAGGCTCCCTTATGTTGTCGAGTTGTATTACTACATTGCATATTGACTACTTGTTTATCTTTGCCTTTAGCTGGCTTCATTTGGACTCATGTTTAAGCCATATTTTGACCATGTCTTTCTGTACAAGTTAACCATGCAATCACTTAGCTTATGCGACTTGACACCTTTACCCATGGATGGAACATTCCTTTGAGTGTCACTTACTAGTTTTCGCCTCCTTGCATTGAGCATAGGATTGTTCCTATCCCAGGAACTAGTGGATCTGTTTCACGACACTCATTCTATCCATTTTACTATAGATTTTTTTTTTTTTTTTTCATGCTTTGAATATGAAAAATAAAAAAAAAAGTAAATATGTGAAAAAGACCAGGAATGGGATATTACTTCCATACTTGATGTCAGCTACAGTGTCAGTTGTGTTTCCCTTGAATAAAGCACAAAAAATCTGTCTTTTCTCCATTTGGGATGGTTTTAGTTTTTGACTTAGGAGAATCCATAACCTTGTTTCATGAGTCAGTTATCCCCTAGTTGGTTATCTCTTCCAATCATATGGAGGATTTTTTTATGCCTCCTACATGACAAAATTATACAAAGTTATCATTTGCTGCCATAGTTAACATGAGTCGTGCTTTTGTTCAAGGGAAGTTAACGTGAGTCAGCCTTTCTACGGTGTCTCTTAACTCACTTTTCATTCGGCCTTCTCGGTCTTGTCAGTATCTTGTTCTATCACATCAGATATTTGGTCCTTTTCTCGTGTTGGTTTGAGAAGGTCTCCACTGACTTCTTGTTGGCGGGTTGTCTCTTATCGACTACGACATATTTCTTTGAGAGTAAACCTAGAGCCACACCTTGGCCCTATTTACATCATTGATATGTGACCTTGTGCTCAGCATTTGATCATCATCATAGGTCTTTGACTGAGTGGTTTCCCTTGTGTTCGACTTCAACTTACATTATCACACTTGGGATTCATGCGGCACCTTGATCTCCATTTGACCCTATTGGCGGATATCTCGCCTCTTTGTCAGCTTTCATTATTGGTTGGTTCAGAGGGTTTATGCTGTGTGCTAGCTTCATCTTGTGCATGCCAGAAACGTATTTTGGGTTGGTTACTTCACTTTACTTCATCTGATTCCTTCCAGATCTTGGCCTGCGGGTTACACTCGCGCTGGAATAATGTGGGATGCCTTAATGCCTTCCTTCTAACAGATATTTTCCCATCGACTCTGACTCATTTCTCTATGAATAATGTCTAGATTCATTTTTGTTAGTACCTTAGGGTTTCCAGTCATCAGTGGTAGACTCTTCGCTATCTATAGTGAGGATACACTCTTTCAAGTGTTCTACTTCATCTCATTCATTCAAATTTGCTATATTTTACTGGGGCACCTTGACACTCATTATCATTATCGGTGGGTATACATCAACGACCGGTAATCAAAGGATTTATCACATGGTTGACTTCAACTCATTTATTCCCATTGTGTAGAATTGTGCCATGGTGATCGGTGAAGACCTTAGGTTTGCATTAGCATGCTTTGGTTCACTTTGACAGCTCCTTTAGTTTTCTTCCAATGACACCATCCAACCTTATATTTTGGAGTTTCATCACAACAACATGTTATATGTTGGCTCCCGAATTGCGTGTTGTACCATTTTTTCCACCACTTATGATTTTGTACTTGGAGATTCAGTTGTGACTTTTGTGATCAGATATCTATTGCAGCATCATTGATTAGTCTTCTATATGCGATACATGGACCTGATTTGGACTTGTACTTCCGGGCATTGATCAGATAATTCACTATGTACTTTAGATTTAATCTATACTTGTATACATATTAAAACCGCTCTATACTTCATATGCGGACATGCTTTTCTTTCACTAATCATGGGTATGAATGCCTCAGACATGAGTTATCCTTCTGATCTCTCTCACTTGTTTTTTGGCAGGCTGAAATTTGGTGAAGTCCTCTCTAGTCATTACAAGGTTCTTTCTATGCATATAATACATTTCGGCCATCATGTAACCCTTCTGACCTCATATATTAGGGGGCATCTGTTATAGAATCATTTATCACCAACATATACTTGATGACTTATGCATTGGCCTTGGGCAACCCTTCCCTTCAGAGTTGGACATATTTCTCAAAAAACAGTTTCTTAAAACCCATACGCGACTCTGCCCAGACTTTTCTACGTATACACATGAGTCCATACATAGAGAACCGCATATGCCTTTTTAGACATTAAAAAATATATAATTTTGCTATTTTAGAGGCGGGGTTTATGGTTGTTCCTGTAGCTTAACTGCCCCATCCCGTGGCCTAACTGTTCCTAACTGCAAAGAATAATTTGAGGGAGTATAAAATCCCCTCAATGGAATGGCCTAAAGGGGGAAAAGAGAGAGAGAAATATAGATATTATACTTTGTTGGAGCCCTATCCAAGTCTGATATATTCCTTGTGCCTCTTGCACTTCCCAGATATTTTCAAGAAACCCTTGTTTCCTTGAGATGTTCACTCACCCTATGTGAGATCCATTGTGCACTACTCTTGGAAGAATTTTTGAGATGCTAGATTGTATGGATCTAGGGGATAGTATGCTCGAAGGCCGTGGCAGATTTCAGGTGATATCTCTACATTTGTTTAATGTACATGTCATTAATAACAGAAGTGCCATCTTGTTCCTAATTTTTACGTGTCAATAATCTTTTATACATGGGAAATGATCTTAAATCGTTCATTTAGTATTGTTTTTATGAGATTATGCATGCTTTCCACTAACATCTAGAAAATATATATGCTATAAAACTTGGATTTTGTTATTGTTCTTTTCTGGTTTACAGATTTCGGAGCACAAAGAGTTGCAGGGGGTTTGCACCCCGCGGTATCTACTACAATTGAAGGATATCCGGGTAAGGTCTGCAACCTGTAGTTTCTAGTTTAAAGCATAAATTTTGGTTAAATGAGTCCTTCTTGTAATGACATGCCTCTGATCTGTGAAGGTTTATCAACCCAAGACCTTAGGGTAACATTACTCTCTATTGTGATAAGGTATTAATGCTTCTTAATATATGATAATATAGCTATTGTGATAAGTTATTAATGCTTCTTAATGATTCTCATATCTATAGGAGACCCTATGTTCATATCTATTATTATAACATGTAGAATGTATATTTATGACATGTTTGACGAAATTCCTCTGATGGCTAGTAAGGGTCCAGTCAAGTATTTTTTAAAGAAATTGCATTAGAATCATTATTTCTATGATACTTCTCATCGGTGTAAGTTTCACGGAGTTTTCAGTAGTGACTATGTACTAGCCCTGGAAATTAGCCTGAAATCTTGCAAATGCTGGCATAGCATTGGCATGAAAAGGCTACAATTGCACTCACATAGGCTCATGGGAGCGACTTGGGCTCTTAGTCGCATGCATGCCTTGGCAAGGAAGCTCATGGGGGTTTAATTCCTTTAAATGTTGAGTTCCCTGAGGGGTTGGTCACCTGGAAGGGTGGGTTAGCTCCTGGAGGATATGTAGGATGTGTCGATGATCAAATTGGTTGTGTTCTGTGGGTTCCACTTCCTTAAGATGACCTAGGAGGTTGAATCATATCATAGTAGTCTCTCATCACATGTTTTCCCCAACAAACCAATTAACTTGGGTAAATGTGGGAGGAGGGTGTTACAATTTTAAACATCAATGTCTTCTCGGGTTTCTCTCCATTACCAGGAAAATCCGAGAACCAACATGTATATTGTGGGGAGTTTTGGGGATCCCAAATTGACTAAGATGAAACTCATAAAACCAAAACCATATCCAGTGTATCTATTAATAACCCTCAAGATCCTGAATAGTAGAGGTTTATGTGGTAGGAAGCAAAAGATACAGATAGAAACCATAATGTGAGCCTCCTCATGATGGTCTTGACCTACAATATTGGGCTATTCGTAGAAGATGGAGGTTCTAATATGGATGTCAGATTAGAGGGGAAATCAATAGATCGGGAAGAACCATAGGGAAATTCTAAGAAAGAACTGAAAAAATCTCAACTCAGTTCAAGTGCTCCTAATCATTCATATTCCCTATTCAAGATGGAAGCGAAGGTTAACACCAAGAAATAATAAGGTGATATTGATGCTATAAATTTCAATAAATTTTTGCAATAATTAGGAGTTTATTTTAGTGTTCATCATATGTAGGAACTATAGAAGATTTTATTTACTCAACTAAAATTAGAGGGCCATGTCCCGATCTACTAGGAAATCCACCCAAAGATCCCAAGATCATAGGAAAATCCTCTAGCGAATAATTTGGAGGATTTCAAACCTGTCACAAAGACAAAATTTTACCCAATACGGTGTGGTGTGTAGAGGACATTTGGATTCCATGGCATTACTTGAGGCAAATATTGGGAAAAACTTTATACGAGTACACCACATGATTTAGGAAGATGATAATAATGCTAGGTATCTACTCAAGGAACCCAGACATACTACTCAATTATTTGGGAGGTCTACCTGGACATCTTCCAAAGAAAATAATGTTGTTCAAACCTAAAATGGTGGATAATTCTTGTGTATAGGCATAGTACTTGTAGAGCATAGGTGAGAAGAGAGGGAAATTAAGTGGGTCAAAGAAAAAGGAGCACCAAGAAGCTTCCAAGGATGGGAAGAAGAAGTGGAAAGGATGAAAATATAAAAAAGTAGTACCTACAACATAGTAGTGTAGATATACCAACTACCATTGCAACCATTATAAGGTTGATGGTCATACACAAGAGAAGCGTTGGAAGCTCTATCTTGAGATAAACTCAAAGAAAAAAAAGAAATATGCTAAGAAGAAAAATGTCATGGCCACTAATTTGAACAACTAGGAGGAAAGTATATTGTATGTGAATGAGAATATTATTTATGCATATTGTATAACAATGTGAATTTGAAATAATTTTAGCAACAAGAAGAGAAGGAAATGACCAGACTCTCCCATATAAAGATACAGGCCAAGAAAACAAAAAATGATGCTTTATTCAACTAAAGATAGCATGTGAATATCATTGCAGTAAAGTTGGTCAATAAATTAGGACTGGAATTATTTGGTTACCTTTGGTAACAAATATGATTTTGCAGAAATAAAGGTAACCAAATAATGCAAAATCATATTTGTTACCGGTGCTGATTTTATTGATGAAGTAGAACTAGATGTAGTTCCCATTAGTGTATGTGGAGTGGTGTTTGGAAGTCCTATATGTACATGATATTTGTAATCTTCATGTAGAGATACAATTAGTACCTCCTCATCAAGGATGGAAAATCCTTCACCATTAACATGCATAAGGGAAATTTCTAAATTTCATTAGGAAATTCCAAGCAAGTCAAGAAATTGATTAGTTATACCAAGAAGTAAGTTTTATTATTTTGAAGATAAAATTATTTTATGGAACAATCAATAAGAGGAAATGCATAAATGGAGGGGTGTAATAAGGAACAAAAACAATAATCAGAAGAGGTTGTTATAGGCATAGATGTGCGTGATCTAGGAGACTAAAGGGTTATTGCCTAAGAGGGAAGTTGATCATGAGATCTAGTTGTTGTTGGAATCCATATTTCTAGACATTGGGAACAATGGGTATTCCATTAAAGAAGAAAGTTTTAAAGAATTAGTTGAAACGACTACTGGAACATGGTGTCATTCGACCACGTACCTCACCATGTGGGCCGCTTCTCATTATTGTGCGAAAGAAGGATGGGAATTGGCATATGTGTATTGATTATAGGGAGTTAAATAAAATTCCACTGAAGAATAGGAACACCTTGCCTAAGATAAATGATATGCTATATTAGCTACACCAAGCCAAGTACTTCACCAAGCTATAATTAAAGTCAAGACATCACCAGGTTTAGGTGGGACAAGAAGATACTTGGAATACCACCTTCAAAAATAAGAAAGGATACATAAGGCACTAGCTACATTTATGATTTTAATGAATGATATATTTTTCCATTTTATATATTTATTTTTTATTGTCCATTTGGATGATATACAGGTATACATTGCTACCTAAGAGGAGAACATATCACATTTGGTGTAGGTTCTAGAGACACTCAAGAAGCACCAACTACTGGAAAATATCAAGAAGTGTCAGTTTTCACAACAATCATTGGTTACCTTGGGTATGTGATAGATGGAAAAGATTTGATGATATATCCTACCAATATGGAGGCAATCACGATGTGGTTGGAACCTACTAATTTTTATAAGGTGAGCAGTTTCATCGGGGAAACACATTACCATAGAAAAATTCATAGCCTTGTTTTCAGTAGTAGCAACACATATCCATGAGATAATAGTGAGTGGAAAGAGTTTTCAGCGGGGAAAGGGTTAGTAGAGTCCCTTTGAGGAGTTAGAAGAATATTAGTCAAGCACTAGTTCTAGCATTATTGGACTTGCAATAACCCTTCAAAGAGGAGACATATGCGAGTGGGTATGTAATGAGAGTGGTATTAATATAGGGAGGAAGTTTTGCATACTACCATATTGAAGTATTTCATGGGGCAGTTCTCAACTATTTCACTTACAACAAGTAGCTCTATGCCCTGGTGATAGTAGTAAAGAAGCATAAAATTTTTTTAATGGGAAAATAGATAGTAATCCGCATATATATCACTAGCCACTACAATACCTGTAGGCCCCGAGTAAGCTTCAACTAAATAGAAACTACATGTTGATGGGGTTTCTACAATAGTTCCATTATTTATCAATTACAAGAATGGAAACACAAAAAATTTTGGTCGAAATGATTTCAAGACCACCCAAATCAAAGATCACATCTTTGGAAACTCTTATGCACATGGAGTCATTCGCCCATGATGCATAAAATGAGGCATACAAAAAGGATGAGGCATTCAAGAAGGTATTTCAATAGTTACAAAACCAAATTAATGTGCATGATCGTGACAAAATAATTTACTATCATATCCAAAATGGGTTACTCTACATGTCAGATAAGTTTTATGTTCCTAACGGTGATTGACTATAGCTAATCAGAGAGGGTCACACCTCCAAAGTCACAAGGATTTTTGGTGTAGGGAAGATGGTGGAAAAATTGAAAAGGTATGTGTATTGACCAAGGATGTAATAAGAGGTATCTAGGTTCCTAATAGGTTGCATGATTTGTTGTACTATCAAGCCTAGTAACAGGAAATAAGGTCTATACCATCCCTTACTTGTACCCACTCATCCTTGGGAAATAATTTACATGGAATTTATGGGACGTTTACCAAGAACCATGAAGGGACATGACTATCTATTCATGGTAGTTGACAGGTTCAACAATATGTGTTTGAAATCCCTATAAAAATACGATCAATGGGCAAGAAACAATGAACTAGTTCTGTGTACTTGTCGAGGTGAAATTTTTTTGGTGCTTCGATGTTCTTAAGAAAGCTTTGGAGATCATACAATAATCATGTTTCTCATAAATTATATGTATTAGGGATTACACCATAATATATACTAGCACATATATTTTTTTATGGCTTGAGAGAGAAAGTGAACAATCAATCTCCCAATAAAAAATGCATAATTAGATAATCTTAATGAATAATTCCCTTTAAATTTATACTTATAAGGATCTTACAAAGCTCCAAATATTATAATTAGCTTAAATAATATTCATTGGGTGTAATCACATTATATTTGCATGTTTTTGTAGGCATACAAAGAATGTAGGCCCTTGTCATGCCTATATATCATTTCAATAGAATTGTTACCTCTGAACAATGACCTTAGGATTTACTATATTCTCCTATTTTCTAATGAAATTTACAATGAAATTTAGAAATATGCTTGAAATTTTAAAATATGTTTTAAACATGATAGTGATATGCCTAAGATATAGATCCAAGATGTCGTACCAACTACTCAAGATATGAAAATGTCGTAAACCTTGAGGTCATTGTTGAGAGGTAGATGTAGTCCCAAATATCCTTAAAGTATCATATGGATACTTGGAACAAATACTCTCTTATATAAGTTTCCATAAAAATGTTTGATTACATTGTGTATAAAGCCTTATATTATCCTTTTTAGCACTTTTAAGTTTCTTTAAAATAATAATAGTGAGTTAATTTTTATGAAATTAATTTATTTTCAATGATTTTATGGTGTATTGAGCAAGTGCATTGTATTGTAAGAGTGAATTTTACATTGTAGGAAGTTTTTTTTTAGGATTCAAATATTATGCCTATGTATAATATTCTAAGAAGATTTTCTGGTTTGAAAAATCATATATATATACAATAGGAAAATATTCAATAACAAGTCATGTAATTTATTATTATAACTCGTAAATGTTTGATGAATATCATCAATTTAATCATACATATGTAAAAATTATGTGAAATTTTAACAAAATAGACAAATATTTTTTCAAAAAATGCATGTTGTATGGAACATAGTTGGTAGACAAACAAGTGCAATTTATAACAAGAAAGAATATTACCTTGTGTTAGTTAATGATTTCATGGCTTATGGAGCATAATAAGTACACTAAAAAAAGTGCATTATATGGTAGGAGTGAATTTTATACCATTTGAGTAGGGATCAAATTCATGACCCTTTATGAAGGCTATTAAATAATTCCCCTTAAAATAGTTTCACTTGAAATAATTTTAAAATGCGTGATTATTGGAAACATGGTGATAGAATGAGTGGTGCAGGGGGATCATATTAGATATCGAAGGCAAATAAAAATAAATATTTTCTTAGGGCCTAAGAATATTCACAAACAATTAAGTTGTAGCTTATGCACTACTCCAGGATCACCTCTTTGAAAAATTGTAGCTTATGCACTGCTCCATGATCACCTCCTTCCAAAATAATCCAATATAAATCATTTGATTATTATAGAAGATTCAAGTGTAGTTAACAAATAAATGGTTATGAAGTCAACCCAGTTGGACAATAAGCTTGCTTTAATCATTTATCAAAATAGAAAGGAGCTCATTACCTTAAATACAATTTAATATTTTTAGGTACTAAGAGAATTTTATTTTCAAGTCATATTTTTAGCTAATAAATCACCCTGTCTTATACAAGGGGCCTTTAGGAATATTGGGGATAATTTCATCACATAAGGCTCTAAAATCAAGTCACATATAATCACCTTTAATTGCCACATGTTTTAACGACACATAGATCAATCCTCAAGCATGGTGAAGTAATTCAAAAGGGCGCAATCCATGTTAGAATTAACCCCCATTCGATATATTGAACCTCTCATTATGGTGTCTCTTGTGAGGTGGGATAATCAAACAATCAAGGGAAGGAATTTGCACTAGGTTCTGATGCAATATTAATGAGCATTAAACTCACCTAGTAAGACTTTCTCTTAGTCTTTGGTTAGTTTATAGGAAATTTGTTCTGAAGTTTTCAATGCTTGGGTGCTTCTAGTGGACCAATATTAGTGTGTTCTGGTGGACCAATATTAGTGTGTTTTATTTTTTGGAATTTGATATATTTTTGGTTCCTAAAATACATCATTTTGTTTTGGCTCTCGATTAGAAAGTGGATTCTATTTAGCACTTTCTGCTAGCGATATTTTCCTCTGTTAGTATTTATCTCTCTTGAAATTCCAACTTCCCCTTAGATGCCATCATTTAGTAGTATGATTTTTAAATGAATGAGATATGATTTTCTAGGTTTATTAGGGTTTGAATGTGTTGGTGTTCTTAATTTTGGTCTTAATTTTTTTTGGAAATATATTTTTTCTAGTAGTATTCTTATTCTTGTTTTGTCTATGAAGCAATGGGGCTTTGTTGAATCTAAGGCTCCTTTTGGATAGACTAGTTCCATTTTCATTGTTTCATCATCAACTATCTTTTTTCTTAGCATAGAAAACATGGATTATAAGAAAGCACGGGATATTTTAAGGGCTCATTAACGCAATAGAGAGCCTATTAAATGCAATAAAACTTCCCTTCTTGGTGTTCTCACATGCTGATAGTACTTAATTAAAAAGCATGTATGCATTCATGTTATTTTAGGTTTGACACTTTTCGAGCCTACATGTTAGGCTAAATGATGTGGAAAAATTAATGCACACATTTCTGGATTGTTAATGAAATAAAAAGAAAATAAATAAATAGGCTTAGGGCTGCATTGTTCCTTGCATACTTTGTAAACCTAATAGAGCTAGTGACTTGGCATCAAAACACATGTGCAAATCTTATCCTAGTTAATGTATGTTTTTCTAACCTCCTTTGTTTTTTTGGTTTGTTTGGTTTTGCTTTAAATTGCAAAAAAATGAGTGTACAAAATTTTAAAGAAATGTTTTTTTTTTAATAAATGTAGATTGATTGCATTGATAGGCTCAATCTATAGCCTAGTATGACCTTGATGTCAAGTATGTCACATCCTCAAAAAATAATAAATTATATTTTTGCTAATGTCAGCCAAAGCATTAACCTAATCTTTAATTTTATATAACTTGAATATTTAGATTATATATAACTTTTTAAACTTATTAATGGGCTGAGATTAATTACGAAAATACAACTATGTATTATTTATTTATATAATTTGAATAGATAGTAAATGATCTCACCCATTTAATAATTGCTTTATTATATACATGAATTTGAATGGATCATAAATTTACCTTTAACAAAAAAAATTACCGCATTGAATTTCCAAATTAAGCAAAATTTTAAAAAGAAAACCCATGTTGTATGGATAAATTAAAATATTAAGATATAAATATTTCCCCATCAAAATTGCAATATTTCAAATTTTAAATAAATAAAAATCTAAATAAACTGGAGGTATAGTAAATAAATAAAACCTATTTTTACTTACTCCAGAGCTATGGTAAATAAATAAAAATATATATATAAACTAGATGTATGGTAAATAAATAAAAACTTATTTTTATATTTACGCCATAAACCTTTTTATATTTAAAAAAACTCAAGAAGCTAGGTTTTATTTAGATGAAGCCTATGGGATGAATACCATGGGACAAATTAATATTGATATCATGGGCTAAATACCATGAGCCAAATTCCATATTTATAAAAGAACTATGGTAAATAAATAAATACAAAATGGTATAAAGAGGTATGATAAATAAATAAATATAAAATAGGTATAAAGAGGTATGGTAAATAAATAAATATAAAAGAGGTATAAGGAGGTAAGGTAAATAAATAAAAATAAATAAAATATGATTATAAATAAAAATCTAATTATATAACAAGCCTATGGGCCAAATGCCATAGTAAATAAAAGAGGTATGGTAAATAAATAAAAATATAAATAAACCATAGGTATGATAAGTAAATAAAACCTCTTTTCATATTTACTCCATAATCTGCTTTATATTTATGAGCACTTATGAAGCCTATGGTCCAAATACAGTGGGCTAGAAATTATTATTAATACCATGCAAAAAAAAATGTTATTAACCCTAATATATTATTAAAAGATTAATAATAATAATATTATTATTAAATCTAATACTCATATTAATGTATTATAATATTAATATTATTAAATTTAATAACTTTCGATTAATACAATATTCAATTTATTATATTATAATATATATAAATTTATCGTGATATATACTAACTCTAGATATATATGGGAGGGAAGAACAAAGATATAGAGTGATAGAGGTAGAGATATAGGGGGATTGACAAGGCAGAGATGGAGATAAATTAAAGGAAAGGGGAGAGGAGGAATGAAGAGCGAGAGAGGGAGACAAAAATATGGAGGAGGGAGAGAGAGAAGGAGAGGGGGAGGGAGATAGTGATAGGATTAGAGGAGACATAGATGGAGGAAGAGAGAGGGGGGTAAGAGATAAAGGGAGAGAGAGATGGCAGAAGGGAGAGGGAGGTAAGAGAGAAAGGGAGAGATAGGAAGGACCAGAGAGAGGACTTGAGATAGGGAGGGATAGAGAGAAGTTGGAGGGAGAGAGAGGGAGGGAAGAAGAAATATATGGAGAGAGAGAAGTGGGGAGAGAGAGAGAGGGAGTGGCAAGGGAGAGATGGAGAGAGTGTGTATGTTTAGGGGTGAGAAAAGATACAAAGTAGGATGTATGGAAAGAAGGGGGGAGAGAAGGAGAGAGGGAGGGATATAGTAATGTAGTTGGAGGGAGAAAGAGAGAGAGAGACAGGGAAGAGAGAGGGAGGTAGGAGAGAAAGGGAGAGAGGGGAAGGATGAGAGAGAGGACTTGAGAAAGAGGAGGAGAATGATGGGGGAAGAGAGATTATTGGAGAGAGAGAGAGAGAGAGAGAGAGAGATCAAGGAAGAGAGAGGGAGGTAGGAGAGAAAGGGAGAGAGAGGAAGGACGAGAGAGAGGACTTGAGAGAGAGGAGTAGAGAGGGATTGAAAGAGAGATGGAGTTGGAGGGGGAGAGAGGTAGGAAATAATAAATATACAGAGTGAGAAGTGGAGAGAGAGAAGGAGTGACAAGGGAGAGACAGAGAGAGAGCGTGTATGTTTGTGGGTGAGATAAAGAGACAAATAAGGAGAGATGAAGATAAAGGGGGAGAGAATGAGAGATAAGGAGAGGGGGAGAGATATAGTAACATATTTGGTGGGTTAAGAGAGAGAGAGAGAAAGAGGGAAAGAGCGGAAGGAAGAGAGAGGATGTGAGAGAGTAGAGAGAGGGAGGGAAAGAGAGATGGACTTGGAGGGGGAGAGAGAGGGAGGTAAGAAGAAAGACATAAAGAGATAAAGGTGGAGAGAGAGAGAGAGAGAGAGAGAGAGAGGGAAGGAAGATGGAGAGAGAGGGAGGAATGAGAGATATTAGTGGGGAAGAGGGAGAGAAGGGGAAGATAGAGATATATATGGAAGGTGAAGAGAGGGAAGAAGAGAGAGATGGGGAGAGGGAAGGAGTCACAAAGATATTGATAGATATGAAGTGCAAGAGCATGTGTGTTTAGGGGGGTGATATAGAGAGATAACAAAAAAGAGATGGAGGGGGATATCGGATATGGATGGAGAGTGGAGAGAGGGAAGAATATTTCTTGCACTAGATGGATTGATTTAAGTGGACATGGTGATTTCTATTCCTATTTGATTTTTTGCACTAGATTCATCGATTTTAGTGTAGATATTTTTTTCTAATGATATTTGATTACTTGCACTAGATGCGTTGATTTCAGTCTAGGTGGTGATTTCTAATACTATTTGATTTCTTGCACTGGATGTGTTGATTTCAACGTAGATGTTGATTTATAATTATATTTGATTGCTTGCACAAGATGCATTGATTTCAATGTAGATGATTCCTACTCCTATTTGATTCTTTGCACTAAATGCATTGATTTCGGTGTAGAAGTTATTTTCTAATCTTATTTGATTGCTTGCATTAAATGCATTGATTTCAATGTAGATGTTGATTTCTGATTTGATGTAATTGGATAGATGATGGGACATTAATTTTAAAGTGATTGGATTAACAATATGCATTGATTTTAGTGTAAGCACAAAACGGTATTGACAATGCACATTGAGTTTTGTGTTATAGTAATTTAACCTATTAATATTGGAGAGCAAGAGATACAAGTATCATGTTTACTACAACAACTCCAGCTAAAGATTTAAATCGTTTACGATTTAAATTTTCTTTTTCATATAATCGATATGAAAATATGACAAAACTAACAAGGGTGACAATAAGAATAGTAGAAGATAATAGTTTGAGATTCGTCACAATGAAGACTATTTGTAACATGAGTACATTTTTATTATTCACATTTTCTATCTTTCAACATTATTATTGTCACTTTGCATTCAAAAAAACTATTTCATCATTTTTCATCATTAAAGTTTTTAACAATATTTATCATCTCAACAAAGGGAGGTAACTAAGAAAATTTAAAATTAAAATGACCAAGTTAATCTCAGAAATATTTAGCATATTTAAAATGATTATATTAATATTTGATATATTTACATATTATCATATCTTCGATAGATTTTCCTTGGCAGCACACCACTGAAACCAACCTAGATCCATCTTAACTTCGGATCTATCATGCCCAGAGAGAGATCAAATCTCTCGAGGTTCAAACCTTTCATCTAGTTTTTCACTCAAAAAAGAGGTTTGCACCTCGAGAGATTTGATCCCTCTCGGCGCATAATAGATCCGAAGTTAAGATGGATCTAGACTGGTTTAAGCACAATGACTGTAATATCCCGAAAACCTACGTCTAATTTTTGAAACATTCACATTTATTATTTGAATAATATGAAAATTGCTATTGAACTAAATCTTGTAATGTAATCCGAAATGGTTAGCTTCAGTTGGCAGCATGAATAATCGGTTATAGAGTTGAGAACTCTGTTAGAAAACTCCCACTTGATTCTGGAACGGGTGGAAACTACCATTTGGTTATCTATATCATCCGTTCCAAGCTAAAATCTCGAAAGGGGAGGATGTTGAACCAATTGACCGCATTCTTCCTTCTTGCAATGACAAAGTACTTAGAAGAATACTCTTCTTAAATACTAGCCTGACAATAGGGACGACATATGACATCGTTTCCATGGAAAACTAATTGTTAATTATGAAATATTAGCAGAGGAACGAGGGGAGGAATTTGACTTGGTACACTTGGGAAGTGAAAATATTTTATATGTCAAATTCTGTGTTCCATCCACATAGCTTAATGATGAATACTACTGGAAAGTGATACCAATGGGGTTTGTAATGGTATCTTATTTATCAGTTGATCATGGAACCCTCTTAAAAGAAGTTGTTGACGGAGGTTTCTGTATATTTGAGATGTTTATGCCTCTTTTCGAATGGAAGGTTGTCTACATCTCATTAGCATATCACTTGTAATGGATTCTATGGTACGCTTATTTTAACCTTTACACAATAAATTTTTATATGAGCACGCATGCTACCTTTTTAACCTTTGCATGGTAAATTATTATATGAGAGTGAATGCTTTGTATTAGAGGTTATTCACATGTAACTTACAGATGGAAATTATGTGGGTGTGGTTTTTCAACTGTAAATACATTTGCAATAGGTCAATAAACAGTAAGTTTATGATGGTTTTTACACTTATAAATAAAAGTTGACCCCTAGAAATGTATTGGTAATGCATTTGCAATAATAAAATAGCAATGCCTTGCAAAGGTGGTTTCATTAATATATAGGATTTTGAATTTTCAACCATAAATTAACCATGGTTTCAGAATTGAATGCATTTATTTATTAATGCACATGCAATATAAATGAGTATACATGTTTTTATAATCTTTAAACATTTATTTAATGAATGCTAAATGTGGATGAATAGACATGTGTTTATAATTGTATACATTTATTTAATGGATGTGAAATATGGATGAATAGGTATGTTTTTATAATATTTATGCATCTATTTAATGAATGCGAAATATAGATGAATAGACATGTTTCTATAATCTTTATGCATTTATTTAATGCATATGAAATATGGATGAATAAACATTCTTTTGTAATATTTATGCATTTATTTAATGCATGTGTAATATGGATGAATACTCATGTATTTATAATTGTATTCATTTATTTACTGCATGATATGGATATATTAGGCATACATTTAGTTGTATGGGTTTTAAATATGGATAAGTGTGTATGTATTTTGTACAATGTATTTTAAAAGAATGACTGTGTTTTATATTATTGCGTATGTTGTTGCATGGGTAATAACATG
This sequence comes from Pinus albicaulis, assembly GCA_034641835.2. NCBI lineage: Eukaryota > Viridiplantae > Streptophyta > Pinopsida > Pinales > Pinaceae > Pinus > Pinus albicaulis. The sequence continues at coordinate 409,292,896 of CM076582.1, forward strand.
ATTGAAGTTGTATTAGAAGAAACAATTAGAATGTTACCCATGGTTTTGTATTTAGATTAAATGCATTAAAAGTATCGTTTTGAAGATAGTACTATTTTATGTGTTAAATAGATATGGTCATATATTTGATGATGCATGTAAAAGTAAAAGATTAGTTATGGAGATAACATTTACTTTTATTTATGCATGTGTAGGAAATTGTTTCCATGCAAAGATGTACCATAATATTTTGGGGTATGGAAACTTTGATAATACAGGGATGACAGGTAATCATGGCATTAGAGTGTTTTCTAACAATAATATTTGCAATGAAGAATCATGACTTTCACAAAGAAGTGAAAGATTTTCAAATGCAGGTTGCAAACTTAGGTAACTTGGTTTACTAAGATATATTGCTAACTTGTGATGATTTAACAATGGTGATACAAGAAGGGAAAGAAGTTAATTGTAGTAAACAACCATGCCATAAAGACATTGTGCTTTAAAAATAATTAGGTATGTTAATTTGGTAGCTCAGGGATAAATCAACTCCTTTTGAAAGTCTTCCTCATCAAGAAAGACCCCTCCTAGCCCTTGGAAGAATTTAATTTGGTTAAAGAAAATGTATTTTTAAGGAGGAAACCCACATGTCCTCAAAAGTACAGGTTGAATTTAAAGAGAAATTGGGCACCCTTGAAAGCATATAAATTCAAGACAAGTTATCCTCATTTGGAAATCATCATCAAGTATCTTCTTCTCTCTGTTATTTAGATTGGTTATGTATAGGTCTGATATTGGTTCATGAAATTGGTTTGTACAGGATCAAAATTGCAGGGTTCGAGCTCACCTCTATGAAAGGAAGATTTGTTCTGGAGTTGCAGACTTCATTCATTGAAATATCAGTTGTATCCACTCACCTGATAGGGCATTCCACATGGATAAAGATATTCAACCACACTCATTGTCATCGAGTCCATGCAACTGTGATCTTGACTAAAATTTTGTTGACCATTGACTGTAGAATTCATAGATTTTATCTTTGATCAGATTTGTCTAAAAGGCTCATCTATTGGATATTGTTTGGCTGGATTTGAGAGTGATTATAACTATTGATTAGTGAAGTGGAACATTGTACTTTATTTTCTAAAATTTTTATTACAATCTAATAAGAAGATTAATTTGAAAGGGTTTTCCCCACCATGAGTTTTTCCCTGATTTTTGACCAAATCCTTGCGTCTCTTATTTCTCTTGATTGTATTATACTCTATATTGCATTTACTATTATATCGACTATTTCTATTGTTCATTAGAAGATTAAACTGTGTTGAAAATTTTCTAATTAAAGAAAATAATTGGGCTAAAGTGATTGTAACAACATAAAACAGTGGAAAATTAACATCGTATCATAGCTAAGGTGAAGACAAGCCTAGGGAGACAAGAGACAAGAGAAATAATTCTTGAAAGAAGCTAAATGATACTATTTGACTTGGACAACATGTCTACCTCTTAATTCAAGGATAATGAGAAGCTAGGTGATTGATCTAAATTTGTTTCTTGGAATATCCGGTTGGAAGTTATACTAGCTGACAATGATGTTTTCGAATATGTGCAAGAAAAGGTACATAAGCCTCTTTCAAATGCTTCTATTACTGTCAAATACAAGTACAATAAATGTGAGCTTAAAGCTAAGAATATCATTATTAATGGTTTACAAGATCATTTATTTTTTCATATTGGTAGCTTGAAGAATTCTAAGGATATTTATGACAAGCTGGTCAGGATGTATGAAGTCAACAACATGAATCACATACTCTCTTTGAAAAATAAACTCAAAGAGATAAATATTAACAAGGGTGAATCCATTCAATCCTATATTATGATAGTATCCCACCAAAGGGATAAATTGAAATATGCTCGTGAACAAATATATGATAGAGAGCTAGTGATGGTGACTATTCAAGGTATTCCTCCTATTTGGGAAATGTTCATTACTACTTTAAGCAAAAATAACGTTCTTTCGAAATTTGATGAGATCATTGGTAAATTCACTCAAGAGGAGGCCGAGATGATTTCCAAAGGAAGAATTGAAAAGCATAAAGAAGGAGAACCCTCTGCATTTGTTACTCAAGACAAGAAGAGGAAAGGAAGATGAAGACAATATGGTTCAAGAAGGCCTCTCCTTGACACCAAAGAGTCCAAGAGAAGAGGAAATATAATTAAATTCTTTAAGTTCCACAAGCATGAATATTATCCTCAATATTTCCCGAAAAAAGGAAATAATTCAAGACCCAATTACAACAATCATGGCTTCAATGATAATAAGTTTAACGATAGAAAAATAAGTGATGATTGAAGAAGAGGAGATGATAGATGAATGGGAGATACTCTAGATGACTACTATGAAGGCCATCAGCCCTAAAAGAGGTCAAGAAAATCCAAGTATGAAAATAACACAACTGCTAGTCAATCGGAATATATTATTATTTTTTCTCTTTCTAGTCCTTCCCCTCCAAATTCATATGATATTCGATTGGGAGGTATCAAGGCTTCTAGAAACGTCTCTAGGTACAAGGAAGTCCTCTCTAACTTAGTTGAGAGGGAGGAAAGTTTGAAAATCATTCTTGGAGGCAACTCTACTCATCCTATGAAGGGTTTTCGTTTTTTCAAATTTCATTTGGACTTTGGTGAATCCATTCTTCTTCATGATCTAATGTATGTTGTCGGTTTAATGAATAACTTGGTATATATTTATGCTTTGGAAGATAAGGTTATGAGAATATCTTTCATAAAAATAAAAGTACTAACCTAGCCTATGGAATCTCACATGAGAGATGCTTTTACATTGGGATCTAGAGTTGAAGAACTTTATAAAGTCAATATAAGACCTCTCCTCACAATGGTGCATGACACTAATCATCAAAGTCAGCTATGGAACCGAAGGTTGGCGCATATATATTATGAAGCCCTACTGAAATTGAAGAGGTTAGTCTCTGGGATGACTGATGTTCAAGCTAGTCATCATGGAGTATGTCCGAGTTGTGCCAGTGGAAAAAAGACAAGTGGACCATTCCCCTCTATTAGGAACAAGACCGATGACATTATTCAACTCATTCATTCTAACCTATGCGAACCCATGTATGTGCTCTCTACTGGTGGGCATATCCACTACATAATATTCATTGATGACTTCTCCAGGAAGACATGGATATACTACTTGAAGGACAAGGATGAGGCTTTTGATATGTTCAACATAACACCCTCCTCACACATCTACCCAGGTCACTGACCAACCAGGGTAAACATGTGACGAGAGTATAATATGATATAATTCAACCTCCTAGTTTACGTTAACGAAGTGGAATCGATGGAAACACATCACACTGACCTTCCACATCAGCAATAAAACTCCCATAAGCCATCCAAACAACTTAGGTAATGATCCCTTGGGTTCCACTAGGTTTTTAGACCATTAAACCCCCAGACACTCCCTTGATATGGACAAGGGTGCATTTGGGAGGATCTGGACACTACCACAACATGTGCATGCATGTGTCCAGGGATTTTTTTCTGAGACCTCTGCCAATGTCCCCAAGATTTGAGCTACCTTTTCAGGACTAGAGCCTAGGTCACTACCCAAAACACCATGACACTTTAAGAAATGAAATATAACAATGAAATAATTATGCAAAAGAAAAAACTAGAATAAGGACTTGATTAGGAACCCACTAGCCATGATTTTTTTTTTGTCAAACATGTCACAAATATGTGATCTATAGGTTTAAATACAAATCTGAGCATAGGGGTCTCATACTTATATAAGAATCACTAAGAAACATTGTTTCATCATCACATTAACTACATTACAATATAATTGGGAATAGATACAATGTTCATTCATTTACAAGTCAAAGCATGATGAGAGGCATACATCATCACCATCATAAAACACATTCATAACCAACATATAAAAAATAGAAATGACGAGCACATAACATCCATATAAGCCACATAATAAAAAGCATATTTACCCAAACACCAGCCCTTTGGGCAACAACTTGCATGTAGATCCAAGTCTAACCTGAGGTGCTTATGGGTGATTGCAGAACCAATTTTTTGCAACCTTGAGGGACTACGCGAGGTGGATTTACTTTGCTTCTCTATACTTAACCAATATTATATCATAAAAGAAACTACCATGCAGTTATAGCTTACTTAATCACTTCGCATCATCCAAATAAACATAAACACATAAAAGTATAAGATAAACTGCGCTTTAACCATAAATTCACATAAACTGATAAAAAGAAAAGAAAACATATAAATACACATAATATGCTTCCAAAAATACATCTTCTTTATTATGATATGTCTCTTCAATAGGTTCACTTCTCTGACCTGCGCACAGATCTACAAGTGGTTTGTGCACAAAGTTGTAGTCTCTTCAAGGCCTCCGTACACACAACTATGAAGCCTTCCTAAGACCCAAAACATAAAAAATATATCAAGTGATTGTGTTGATCAATTATTACATCATGACTCTATTATATTATTATTATGACTTCAACAAAGCCTTACATTGCTTTATATAACACTTACATCATACAAAACCATGGTCTACATACCATGGGTGGAAAAAATAACTAGCTAAAGCCTAAAACCCATTACAAAATGAGGGGCTTAGACCCACCATGAAGCCCCTAAACACCGTGTGGTAGATTTGTCTTCGTGGCACCACACACTACGCTCCTTGAGTTTCAGAGTCTTTTACCCAAAAATAGACCAATTTGGGTTGCGTCCAAGAGGTCCCCAACACTCACACGTGACTCGTCTCTAGTCACACAGTTGGTACACCCTGAATCTTCGCTGCTATACTATCATAAGAATTTTTATAGGGATAAAGCATCTCTTCAATATTATTTTCTTCCTAATGCACTTTCTTGAGCAACTTATCTATGGTCGGTCCGACTATCTTCTGCAGGATGTATTTCTGCCACGTGAACATCTCCTTAAGCTTTCCGTTGATTGTCTATGAAAGTTGAATGGCCTCATCCTACCATGACAGATTCCTCGTTGTGATTAGCTGCTATTTCCTTGGCATATCCTTGATCAAGCTCTGAATATTCTTGCTTTTTCTGATCTGAGCGAGCTGCTGCATAGGTGCTAAGGTCCTTGTAGTTACCCAGACCTTGTCCAACTAATTTTACATTTCCTGTATCTCTTCCTCAATCTGCTGAATCTTTGGATACTCCTATAGTGAGGTTAAAATCTCCATTGTATCATCTAAAAGCTTACCACAGCCCTTTACTACGGTGGAGATACCTTCCAATGTGGTTTTGAGGTCCACGTCCCTCTGCTCTCTATCTTCTGGAAGTGTGTCTATCTACAACCTCGTTTGCAGCTCAACAATTTGGACCTCATATTGAAATTTCATATTCTCAATGTTTTCCTTTGATTCCTTGATTGTGAGGGTGAGATTTGTAACCTTTATTGCTGGTGGGTCCTCTATACAGATGTGAACGTCTGGAACATCACTGCAAGTCATACTAATAACTTCTTCCAACTGCTGCTTATGTTGGCGCACCTTGTCTCATTCCTTGAGTACTTGATCGAGATGTGCCTTCATCGTGGTTATTTTCTACTACACTTGTATATTTGTCTATAAGAGACGTTGTTTGCACCCCTTCAATTCTTCTATTATCCCTTGGTGGAACTCGTGAAATGTTGGAGTGGGGAGCACGACGAGGTTCATGCTAATATTTTCCCATCCTTTAGTGTGCTCCCTTTCTTCTACAGCTTCAAACTATAGTGCTCCTTTGGGTACATACAAAATATAAAACCCTAAAATAAAATTTTGTCTCTATTCGGTGCTCTAGTTGTGTTGGTTGACTGGTTTGCGCTTGTGGTCTATCTTTCTTCTCCTGTTGTCACGTTTTTTGTGCCAACACCTTGAGTTCTTGCATACCTAGTTTTACTTATGTCAATATAGTTTTATATTCATCCTCAATTCTATTCCATTTTTATTTTGTGACTTCTTTGACTTTATCCCCAATCTCATCGATGTCACCTTCAGTGAGGACAAGTGGTGTGGGTCCTCAAGACTTGGTTTCTTTCTTATTCTTCCTTGGGCTTGTCGTAGTTACCATAGGTACTCTATTTTGGATGACGAATGGTCAATCTTATGACTCTACGTCGCTAAGAGGGTCCTGGACACCTTGACCTAATTTTTTTTCTTTTGTTTCCTGCCATTCCTTCTCTATGTCTTGCTATGTATCCTTCCTTGTCGATGTGTCTTTTCCACTAGTTCTTGCTTGTTGTGCAATGTATTTCTCTATCTCGGTTCCTCCAATGGGTGGAGTCATACTACGTTGTCCATTTCTTTAGGAAGTCCAAAAGGTCAATCTCTGTGCCCAAATATGGAAAATGATTCCATGTACTCATCAGATCCTTCCATGCCTTGATCTAAGCTTTGTGGAAATCGGCCTTAAAATATGCAATATTCAGGTATTATTCAAACAAAGTGGGTGACAACCTAGGACTTTGATTCACCACCATGTGCAAACCCATATCCATTACTACCCAAAAATCCTTTTTTTTTGCTCTGGGCATTGGTTCCTTGGAAAAACATAGCAAGGTGTACCTCGCAACTTCACATACATCTGGGTCAGCTGTGGAAAATTGTGATTTAGTTGGCTCCTTCCATGTCAATAATGCTATGATCAAAACTAACAACACATTGTGGAACACCTTCCCTTCCTCCCGCGCTTCTCAGCAGTCCTCCAAATATTCCTTGCACAAGTGGTCGAACTAGTTAAACTGGACCCCCTTACTGCACTGCATGACCAAAGAGACCACGATTGCTAGTACTTCATTCACTCTACACTTGCACATGATTTTTCCTGCAAGAATGTGTGCGACAAAGCACACTACTTTTTCATTGATAGAATTGATGTCATAACTCTGTGACTTCTTGATCAACTCATACTTATTCTTTGTTTCGTTAGCAACTACCTTATCTTGACTCTTTCCCACAAACTCCTCGATGGGGTTCTTTCCCTTGTATGGCAGCGCGGTGATTCATCTAATCAAAATTTCATATATTGGGATCCTCTCTCCTAGCCAGAGGTATTCGTCATGCACTAAAGAAAAAAAATTTCGAACACATATTTTGTTGATAACACTTCGACCGAAGTGTGGTACATTCAACATATTCAACAATCCTAATCGTTGCAAACCTTCTGTCCACTAGTGTGGCTCCAACTTGTGAATTTAGCCTCTGGGTAATACACTTGGTGGAGGTATCTAACTGGTTAAAATTGCGGGTACTTTCTTCTGTCATTGAAGTCTCAATCCTCCATCTTCGACTGCATAATTTTCCCCAATGGTTCACCTTGAAACAATAATTTCTTGAGCAGAAGTGATGTGAAGACATCGAACTTCGCATTATGACAGTCTTTGACTGTCTTAGTGTCTAGCTTCCTCGGTGGTACATATGGTGGTATTAAAGAGATTTATTCCTCACCTGCTACCTCAATCTTTGGTATCTCTGCCTTTGGGATTTCAATTTCTTCTTCACTATCCTGTATCGACATGGGTTTCTTTTGCTTCTTGTCATGTCATTTCTTTCTGCATTTCTCCTTTTCTATCTTTCTAACTCTAGTGGATGCAACTGGCCTCTTTACCTTCTTTTTCTTTGGTTGCGCCTCTTTTGGGGTTGATTTCTTCCATGACAACCACCAACATTTTATGTTTGGTGCTGTAGCTGTCATGATTCCTACTAATCCCTTTCTAACGAATTCCCTGGAAATATCTTCAAAGATATTCGTAGACATATGAAAAATTAATTCATTCTAACTTAGGCACAAATTATCAATTTGAATTCTAAGGAAGCAAAGTGTCACAATGTGGAGCGAGATCTTGCTTTTATAATGAATTTCAATTTCAAACCTCATGATAATTCCTATATTTGGCTCATTTAATGTAGATATTGCACTATATTCAATAATATGTGCCTAATAAATGTGTTTCCCCTGACCCTTTTAATAGAAATCGTCCTGTCACTTCAATGTTTTCCTTCCAACGGTTGTATTTCTGGAAAAATTTGATGAACCTTCCCATGTGTCACAACAATTCATCCTTCATCGCAAATATTTGGGACTTTGACACACTCCTATCTATCACAGAATAATATTCCTTTGGTGCGGTTCTTCCTAACTTCGCCATACTCCCAACAATGGTTAAGTAACCTTTCTTCGGTGAAGCCTATTTCTGAAGAGTATTTTATAGTCCAGTGCCCACTTTCAAATTTTGGTGGCACTAATACTTTCCCCTTTTAGTTATTTTAGTGCAAATCTCAAAGTACAAAGTTGTCCTTGTATATATTCAATCTGCTACCATTCACTCATCCTGACATCAACTGACCATCTAACTTCACGAGATGAACTTCGCCTCCATCAGATACGTGCCTAATGATATATGGTCCCAAGAAATGTGTTTTGAACTTTTCGGGGAACTTCGTGAATTTGATATCATATAATAGGACATGTTCTCATTCCTTGAATGTCTTATGCTTGATGTGCCTATCATGCCAATATTTCTCCGTTTCTTTTTGAACTTGTTGATGAAAAATTGTTATAAACATGTCTTCTTCCAAATCAAGAAATCACTCCATCCTTTCCTCCATTTTGTCGCATTTTTCTAGGTCTATGAAAGTTGCAATTCTTAAACTTGGCACAATGTACTCCATAGGCATGACTGCTTCTTTTCCATAGACAAACCTAAAAGGTGTTTGTCCTATCAATTTCTTGCATGTTGTCTTGTATGCCCATAACACCACTGGAATTCTCATATCCCAGTTATTTCTGTTGACATTACGCACTTTTTTGAGTGCACTCTCTGGAATCTTATTAAAATCTCTAACTGTTCCATGTTCCTGAGGATGATATGGTGTAATTTTCTGATGATATACTTAATTCTTCAGTGAGCACCTCAATATTCTTATGCAAGAAATGTGAACCCAAGTCACTCATAAAAATATTTGGACACCCAATTATAGACAAAATATACTCAAATATGAACTTCACGGTAGTATTTGTGTTACAATCCCTCACAAGATATGCTTCAGCCCAACTTGTAAAATAATCAATTGTAGTGATTATGTATGTCACGTCGGTCTTCTTCCCTGGTGGGTTAAAAGGTCCAACAAAGTCAATAGCCCAATTATCAAATTCTTGCAACATTACCTGCAGATTCAATGGAATTTCATCCCTTCTAGATGGTCTTCGTATTCTTTGAGATGCATCACAAGCTTGAAAAAACTCCTTTTCATCGTTATGTATTGTGGGTCACCATAAATCAGCTTGCAAAATATTCTACGCAGTGGCCTTTCCAACATAATGTCCTCTTGCAACTCCTCCATCAACTTCTGCCAAAATACTCTTCCTTTCATACTCAGAGACATATATGCGTAGTATTTCATAAGGTAGCATCTTGTACAAATTCCCTCCAATCAACAAAAAATTAGCTTCCTTGACTACCAGCTCCTTCTTTTGCTATGCAGTGTACTCCAGGAGCGCCATTTTAGTTGGAGAAAAATGAATAATGTCTGCGAAGTGATCATCTACAACCCCGATTGCGAATAACTACACATTAGGCAGGTTATCCTCAATTCTTGTAGGTTCTTAACCTTTTTCTATCCTTGATAGATGATCTGGTCCAACATTCAATCTTCCTGGCTTGACTACAACTTTGAAGTCATATTCTTGAAATAATAAAAACCATTGACAAATTTTTCCTCCAAAAATAGGATTATTCACCAAATACTTCAACGAGGAGCGATCAATGAACATCTTGAAGTGTGGTCCCAACAAACAATGCCTAAAATCCTGTAATGCATAGACCATATTCAACCCTTCTCTTTCTGTCATAGAATAGTTCTTCTCCACCTTGGACAATTTTCTACTTGAAAAAACTATGGGATGATAAATTTATCTTGCTACTGGATAAGCCAATACTGTACCCAATGCTATGCCAGATGCATCGACATGTACATGAAAACCTTATTTCAGTCTGGAAAAAATAGAATAGGCACATTCACCATCTTCTCCTTCAGTATGTCGAGGCTCTTTGGGCATTCTTCGTCCTATTGAAAAGTAACATCTTTCCTCAATAAATTCTCCATTGGTGTGGTTATATACGCATACGCCTTTATAAAATTTCTATAGTGACCAGTATTTCCAAGTGTCGTGTGCAATTGCTTCGCTGCCATAGGTGGTTCTAGGTTCACAATAGCATCATTCTTCACAAGTTCTACCATCAAGCCCTGCTTACAAACAACGTGCCCCAATAGTATATGAAAATGTACACAAAATATGCATTTCTTCAAATTCAATGATATCTGATATCTCCTGCATATATCCAACATCAGCCTCAAGCTTGAAACATGCTTCTTCAACAATCCAAATACATTCAGTGATAAAAAATACTCTTTTCATGTTTACTTAATAGTAATCCTAGGTCAAACTTTTATAGTTTCAAGTCAATTTTCAAATAAAATTTTGTTCACTAGATATGTCTAGGTCTTAAAATATACTCCCTCGAGTATATTCATGGTCATTGTCATTTCATGGGTCATCTCCTCCATTATCATCTAGAGTCTTAGATCAGTCACCATGCTTTCACCTAGGTTAGTATAGGTGTCTTTTATTTCACCACCATTAATGTCCAAATTCTGTCATAAAGGAGGCGAAAAAAGAGTCATTCCATCATACAAGATATCTTCAAAATGGAGTTAGCATAGGTAGGACAATAAAGTAAGAGAATTTATCTTCTTTCAAAAGTTTTTTACATTGTCAATTTTTTCAAAAAAGGAAAACTTTTTCTCAAAAGATCATGATTTCACTAAAGGATAAAAAAAGGGTGTTTTATAATGTTATAAAGGGAAAAAGTGATTTTTCACTCATTTTATCCTCTCTTGATCAATTGAACTCCTCTCTCACCTTTGGAACACTTTACCATTGCTAAAGGTGGAAGAAAACTAGAGAAAATTTCAAACAAACTCATTCTGCTATGCTTCTGGAGGCAGCGTGACATTTTTGAGAGGCATCGTGACGTTTCTGGGAGGTATCGTTATGCTTCTGTTACAACAATATGTTTCTGCCAAAGGTGCTACACTTTTGGATTTCAACCTCCAAATTAGATTTTCAAGGTTCAAAACAAGGGTAAAAATATTTTGTGACATCTTCATCAGTAATTGGACACTCTCAATACATTTTTCAAGTCAATTCATCAATGTATGAGTTATTTCTCTCCTTAGGGTTTTCACTCCACTACGTTTTAGGGTTTCCCTTTCTTGATTGGTTTTAGCCATTAAAATATATTATCACACCATCTAAAATTTTCACTTATCCTTCATAGACCCTACCCTAATACCCCCTATCACTCAAAGTCCTCTTTACTATTGTTTCCATCAAAACCCTAAATTCCCACTACATTTCCACAAGAAAACTAGGAAATCCTCGTTTTTTAACATTTTGGTCCACTTCCCCATACCTATTTCAAGGAATTTTACTTGTAACCTCAAGCTAACATATCACCCTACCTCCTCCATTTTTTGGGGAATTTTCCTTAACTTCCTTATACCTCATCATAACCCTAAAGTCACCCTATCACTTTCCCGTGTTTTCCCAAATTCACTGTCCCTACTCACTTCATCTAGGAGGGTTTCATCCTGTTCACAAGCAGTATGGAGGGTGAAAATAAGGTTCAAAAGGGAGGCCACCATTCCAGGTTTGAGCCATCCACTTTGCAAGAACTCAATGCCTCCCCTTATTCCAAGAGATTTTTTGAAAATAGTGGATGTTTGAGGTTTTGTGAGAGAATCATGGAAGTAGGTTGTCATGCTCAATTTCCTAGCCTTTTTGCCACTAAATTTAGCATAGGAAAGGCCATCATAACAGGTATTTAATTCACTCTATCAGTAGATTCCATCACTTCAGCAATAGTTATTCCAAATGAAGGAGAATTTTGGTTCAAAGGCATGGAATTGGACCTTGAGAACTACCCAATGTTCCTAAACCTCATTTCATAGATGAACCTGAACATGTTTTCCATTTTAGGCATTTAATTGATAAGTATGGCCCATTCTTGTAGGAAAAACTGCCGTAAGGTCTGGGTTGAAGGACCTAACAGAGCGGAAGACATATCATCACAAGAAGAACTCAAATTATGAGTCCTAATGCTTGAACTGGAAAACCTTAGCCGTGTCTCCTACATCTGGGATCGATCCCACAGGGCGAAAACCCTCTGCTACTCCTCATGCTTCAAGACCTACAAATAAATCAAGACAAATCACACAAACTAGTTTCATAACATACATATCCTAGATGTTAGTATGTTAGAACATATAATCTCATAAGAAATAACATGAAATAAACCATTACAATATCATTCAACATGTATAGGAGACATATAACACAAAGACATCAAGAATGGGCCATAGCTTCTTTTATTGATAATATGAAAAGAGAAATTGAATAAATCACCTAAGATCTGCCATGGCTCCAAGTGAAACCATTGTCTGGATCCTCCCAGCCCTAGCCTCACAAAGATTCTTCCATAAAAGGTGCACAAAGGATGTCACATAAATAGGGGTTGAACATCAAAAGGAATCAAGGGTTTCCTGAACCTGGGAAGTGTAGGAGGCACAGGGAAATATCAAACTCGATCAGGGCTATAAAATGCTATAATATCAATATAATTCTCTCTCCTCCCTTAGGCCTTTCCCTTGAGGTGTATTTATACTTCCTCAAATCATTTTTTTTAGTTGGGAAATAGTTTGGCCACGCACTGGTGTAGGTAGGCTACATGTAAAACCCATAAACCCCACCCAATTAATAGGTAGGTTATTTTTTTTAATATTTGAAATTGTATATGGGGATCAGATATGAGTGGACTCGCGTCTACATGTGGAAATTTCTGGGAAAAGTCACACATGGAATTCAAAATACTGTTTTTTAAGAAGTTGACCAAGTCTGAATGGAAAGTGCTACCCAAGGCCAATGCATAAATCATCAAGTTTATAAAGGTGATAAATGATACTATAACAGATGCCCCCCTGATATATGAGGTCATAAGGGGTACATGACGGACAAAATGTATTATGTGAAAAAGAAAGAATCTTGCGAGGACTAGAGAGGACTTCACTAGATTTGAGCCTGTGAAAAACTAGTCAAAGAAATTAGAAAGAAAGCTCATGTCTGAGGAGGGCATACCCATGCTCAGTTACATAAAATCATTTCAGCATATCAAGTATGGAGTGGATCCAATATGTATACAAGTATAACTGAACTGTAAAGTACATAGTTAATCATCTGATCAGCACCCGGAAGTACATATCAAAATCATGTCCAAGTATCACATATAGAATATTGTTTAATGATGTTGCAAAGATATCTGATCATTGAAGTCACAACTAAATCTCCAAGTACCAAATCATAAGTGGTGGAAAAAAAGGTACTACACGCAACTCAGGGGCCAACATATAGGATGTTGCTGTGGTGAACTACAACATATAAGGGTGGATGGTGTCACTGGAAGAAAACTGAAGGAGTTGTCAAAGTGAACCAAAGCATGTTGATGCAAACCTAAGGTCTTCACCGATCACTATGGCACAATTCTACACAATGCGAATAAATGAGTTGAGGTTGAGCATGCGAATTTTTTTTTTATTACTGGTCATTGATGTATACCATTAACAAACGCGAGAAAACTCACCGATAATGCTGATGAGAGTCAAGGTGCCATAGTAAAATATAACAAGTCTGAATAAATGAGTTGAAGTCAAACACTTGAGAAAATCTACCAATCAGGAGACATTGATGTATTCTCACTTTCGATAGCAAAGGAATTTACCATTGATGACTACAAACCATAAGGTACTGACAAAAGGAATCTAGACCTTATTCCCAGAGCAATGATTTGGATTCAATGGGAAAATATCTACTGGAATGAAGGCATTAAGGCAACCCACATCAATCTAGCATGAGTTTAACCTGCATCACAAAATTTGGAAGAAATCAGACAAAGAAGAGTGAAGTAACCAACTCTAAGCACGTTTTCACCATGCACAAAATGTATCTAGTGCACGAAACAAACCCTCCGAACCAACCAATAATGAAAGTTGACAAAGAGGCAAGGAATCCCTCGATAGGGTCAAAGGGAAACCAAGTTATTGCATGAATCCAAGGTGTGATAATGGAAGCTGAAGTCGAACACAAGGGAAACCACTCAGTCAAAGACCCATGTTGTAGATCAAATGCTGAGTACAAGGTCACTTATCAATGATGTAAATAGGGCCAAGGTGTGGCTCTAGGTTTACTCTTAGAGCAATTTTTCAAAGTCGATTAGAGACAAACCCACCGGCAAGAAGTCAATGGAGACCTTCTCAAACCAGCACGAGCAAAGGACCAAATATCTAATGTGATAGAACAAGAATTTGACAGACCAGGATGGACAACTAAAAAATGAGTCAAGAGACACCACATAAAGGCCGACTTAGGTTTACTTCCCTTGAACAAAAGCATGACTCATTTTGACTATGGTAGCATATGATAACTTTGTATAAGTTTGTCATGCAGGAGGCATAAAAAAACCCTCCATATGATTAGAAGAGATAACGAATCAGGGGACTACTCACTTAATAACAAGGTTATGGCTTCTCCTAATTCAAAACTAAATCCACCCCAAAATGGAGAAAATTATTAGTTGTTTTGTGCTTTGTTCAAGGGTGACAAAAATAAATCTTTAGCTGCCATCAAATGTGGAAGTGATTTCCCGTTCCCGCTCTTTTTTTGGGATATGTGACTTTTTTTTCTTTTTCATATGTAAAGCCTAAAAATAATAAAAGAATGCCTATATTACAATGGATAGAATGAGTGTCAATAAACAGATGCACTATTCCTGGGATATGAACAATCCTATGCTCAATGCAAGGTGGAAAAAACTAGTAAGTGACACTCAGAGGAATGTTCCATCCATGGGCAAAGGTGTCAAGTTGTGAAGGCTAAGTGATTGAACAGTTTACTTTGCAAAAATAAATGGTCAAAAAATGTCTTAAACACGAGTCCAAGTGAAGCCCGCTAAAGGCCAGGATATACAGATGGTCAATATGAAATGCAACGAAATAACACAACAATAAAATGGGAGCCTCTAGGGTATATGGCCATAAAAATATAGAAAAGAAGAAGAATAATGAAGCTTCAACTCATAAGTCATGGTGGGACTAAAAAAGGAGTCCCGAGCCTGCACAATTTGTAGCATGGGTGACATATGCTGGCAAGGATCTGAGTAAGAAGCCCATGTAAAGGATGGCTCTACCATCATATCATGATTCATGAGTTGTCGAGTGAAATTGGTTTAATAATCATAACATGATGGGGTTGATCCAATGGCAAGATTTCATAATGGAGGCTAGTATGCATAAGTGCAAAGGAAACTGAATTCCTTAACCTATATGCTAGTTTGAAACAAAATACTTTCCATAACAGGTCAGTGGTCATGGAACCGAAGCAGAAATGGAATCATCTCGAAATTATCAGAATGGACCTCAAAACAACCTATCCCAACACTTACAAGCCAAAAGGTTAAACAATCATGAACAAATTCAAAAAATAAACAAAAAAAGAAATTTGTGAATTTTTTTTGAATTTTGGGCATAAATAGGCCTTTTGGACTCACATTTCGTCATTTTTGCTGTGAATAAATTGTGAAAGTGCTCTGGAGCTGCGACTAAGGATTGAAATCAAGGAAAAAACTGACCTCAATCTAGAAGAATAAGACAAATTATTTTGGTTATGGGACCATCCTATGTACATTCTTCTTCAAGAGGATTCCAGGGCTTCACCCCAAGATAATCTCTACCATCAGTAGCCCTAATGATCCATGTATAACTAGATGGGAAGATTTGATGAAGAGATTGGGGGGTTGTGAGGTCCCCCAGACTACTTGGGATGATGAGTTCCTCCTTTGGTGGGGAGAACAAGTCATTGCAGTTGAGGACTATCCCTATGTTGGCATGGATTTCAGGGGAGATCCAGATTTGACCCTTCCACTTGGTGCAGCATGGGGCGTGATTGGTAAGATCACACAATGATTTTTTGATTATATGAATTTTTTTATTTTCAAATTATATGAAAATGAAAAATATTTTTCTTAGGACAATTTGACTTACAAATTTTATGGATCATGTTGCAGACATGGAACCAGTGAAATCTGAGGGCTTACCGAGGCACAGGCACCACGAAAGAGAAGTCGAGCATGCTACAGAAGACCCAGGGAGGACTCTCCATGCTATACGTAGAAAATTAGAGAGCTTGACTCGCCAAGTCCCTATGGCTGCCATAGAGGACCTCCCAGAGGCTATACAGAGACGTGTGGTTGGAGTACCACACAATTAGGTGTGGATATTCCATCGTGTGGCCACAACTTAGTGTTCTTCTAGAACACCTACCCTGGGCAGGGCCCAAAGGGATAGATTTTATTGATCGGATGACTGTAATATCTTTTGATGATGAACATGATTGGTAATAAGATGTAATTTTGTAGGACATGATTGTCTGATTTTGTATATTTTGAAAACAACTCTGGTCTATATAATATACCAGTTGAATGATTAATATACCAATCAATTTATTGATTAACCAATGATTCCACAAACAAATTTTTTTAATGAGGAATGTGAATGAATGTAACATAATGAAATTAACGTTGTAACAAACACACTCTCAGAAATAATCGTTGTAAAAATCGGTCTCTAACATGATAGATGTTATTTAATTGTGAGACCGCCAGTTGTGAATCCAAGTATACTAATAAAAATCCAACATCAAGAGATATTTCCTTTGAAAGTAGGTTGATTACTGCAGTGTAATCTGCCACATTATTCGAAGCAGGACCAATGCAAACACCCCTTGGGACTAGCAGCTGACCGGATGGATAGTAGATTAACCAAGTTGCGGAAGCAAGATTTCGAGTATTTCAACTAGCACCATCGACAAAGCCAAAATGACTCATCTCATCCAAAAGAACCTGCCAAAGTAGATCAAAATATTCAAAGTCACATAAAAAATCAATAGAAAGATATGCAAAAAAAATACAATATATACAAAAAAAGAAAATTCTAGGCAAAATCCTAGGCATAATACTTATTTAGATAGAGCCCATTTCTGGGCTCCACCAGCTTTTTTCTATCAAAATCAACCAAGGCATATGCTCCCTTCTTCAAGACCATTTTAACAATAAAAGGGCCATACCACATGGATTTGAATTTTCCTACCCCCAAGGCATCCTTTTCTTGAGCATAAACCAAAACAAGGTCACCTTCATAGAAAGCCCTAGGTTTGATCACCTTATCGTACTGAACCTTCACTAGTTTCTTATGAGCCTCGTTCATTGTAGCTACATCTCAGCGCTTCTCATCGATATATTCTAGATAAACAAGGCGTTATTTGATACTGGAAGTGTTAGGAATAAGCTCGACAACCAGCTTAAGGAAGGAATTTTACATTCAATAGGAAAGATTGATTCCAACCCATAAACCAGTTGGAAAGGAGTGAATCTAGTTGCAATCTTAACACACGTCTGGTATGACCAAAGTGCAAAGTACATCATGACATGCCAACTGGACCTGGCTTTATCAATTTTCTATTGAAGGATAACCTTTAAGGACTTGTTTACACCTTCAACATGCCCATTGGCATGATGATAATATGGAGACGAATGCTCCTACGGAAAACCCAATTTAAAAGCCAATTCAGCCATCATGGTGTTCTGAAAATGATTGTCGTGGTCAGTGACAATATCCTTTGGAATACCAAAGAAAGAAATGACTTGGTTGAATAGAAACAAGGTCGTTGTTTCACCATCGTTTGCGAAAGTAGGTATAGCCTCAGCCCACTTTGTGAAGTACTCTACTGCTATGATAATGTACTTATGACCATTTTATGAAGGCATGTTAGAAGTAGTAAAATCAATACTTCTGTTATGAAACCAAATCCAAAAATAGAAGAAAAGAGAGATCAATGCCTTAGAAATAAGCCACTTCGAGGGGGGAACCTCCTATACATTACATAAATGAACAATTCTTGGTTGATATAAATGAAAAAAACTCCTTCTATATATAGGAGTCCATGGGGTCATAATATAATCCAAGACGACCTAACAATAATAATGTAAGTGCACAATAATAAAAATATTGGGGTTACAGGGGTACAACAATAACAATAAGGGGGCTAAAATTACAACAATAAGGGAATCCACTAGTAATATAGGGACCTAACATGCCCCTCTCCTTCAAAAAAAGTGTTGCCCTCAATGCTTGAGTAGCTCTAGGTGCTTCTGTATAAAATTCTCATCCTCCCATGTACAATCTGCAGTGGGTAAGTTCTTCTGGCACTTGATGAGATACTCTGATTGATTTTGTAGCTGTCGAGTTCTTATTTCCGTGGCTGCTTCAGGTTCCAATATGATTTTTCCTTCCTCATCAAGTTCTGGAAATATTGTTTGAACTAGAAATTTGTCACCTATAACCTTCTTTAAGCATGAAACATGAAAAAATAGATGCACTCGCGAATTAGAAGGAAGCTCCAATTTGTATGCCATAGTACCAATATTTTACAACACCTTGTAAGGACCATAATACTTTGGCAATAATTTATTATCCTTATTATCTTGCTTGAGGGAAATTTTTTTATATAGTTGTAGCCGTAAAAATACCCAATCTCCTACATCAAAAATTTTCTCGTTGCGATGTTGATCTGCCTATCGTTTCATTTGATTTTGTGCCAAATTTGGGTTATCCTTTAATAGTTGGAGAACTTCTTGTTGATGCTCGATGTGATCTTCCATTACTTGAACCCTAAAATTTTCTCTTAAAGATGATGTGATGGACGGTGGATGATATAAATAAAGTTCTATAAATGGGGTCATTTTTGCTGCAATATGGAAGGAATTGTTATACCACCATTCAGCAAGAGGTAACCACTTGACCCATTGTGTTTATTTATCAGATACAAAAAAACAAATATATCCTTCCAAATATTTATTCATTACCTCAGTTTGACCATCGAATTGAGGATGATAAGATGAGCTATGAGCTAGTTGAGTACCCAAAAAAGAAAATAATTATGTCCAAAATTTTCCAATAAAAATGGGATCTCTATCGTTTAAAATAATGTTTGGGTTTCCATCTAGCTTTCAAATTGTTTCAATAAATGCAGTAACAACTGTACTTTCTTTAAATGGATGAGATAATGCACAAAAGTGTGCATACTTGGTAAGTCTATCAACTACCACCATGATGACACTCTTTCCTTCGGACTTAGGTAAACCTGTGATAAAATCCATTGAAATCTCCTCCCATCATTAACTTGGAATGGATAAAGGATGTAGAAGACCCGGGGTCTCAATTGTCTCAACTTTATTTTGCTGGAAAACCAAACATTCCACCACAAACTTTTGAATATTAGATTTAAGGCCATCCCAAAAAAATTCTTTGTTGACCCTGTGGTAAGTTTTTAAAAATCCAGAGTGTCCTCCTAAAGGATAAGTGTTCAATTCCAAAAGAATATTTTGTTTTAGTTGGGAATTCTTAGAAATATATAAGCAATCTTTGTACCATAAGGAATCATTTTTTCAACTAAATGTATCATATGTACTAGGATATTGCTGCAACTTTTGAATGAGTGTCCAGACTTCTTCATCCTTCTTCCATTCATGCGTTGTTTCGGTTATCCAATCTAGTTGGATAATAGAAATGGCACGAAGTAATGCTTCCACCTCTTCATCCTTTTTTGAGAGTGCATCTGCAACAACATTTAGTGTCCCTTTTTTGTATATGATTTTAAAGTCATAACCCAACATATTTATCACCATTTTTTGTTGCTCTTCTAAAGATAGTCTTTGTTCCAAAAAGTGTTTAAGACTATCATGATCAATTTTTACCTTGATGTGTCTTCCCATTAGGTAAGGTCGCCATTTCTTTAGTGCATGTAGTATTGCTGATCAGGAGATCATGTCCAATTTAAGAAAATGCTCAAAATTTGAAGTGCTCAGAAATGGTTGCAATTTGAATTACTAGAAAGGCCTCGTCGTTGCAGTTCTTGTGCCATGAACGGTTCTCAAAACTGATTTCGTATGATAAAGTTACTCAGGTTTGAAATCATCCAGTGACCTCCAAAACAAGACTTTTTGACTAATTGGTTATGTCAATTTTTGTGAAAAAAATTATATTGGCAAAGTGATTTTTATTACTAAATTTTGGGCCTATCAGTGGGTGCCATGTGGCCTGCCTAGAGGCTACCACGTGGCCCTGGTCCATTGGTTAAAAGGACTGTTCAAAATTATGAAGTTTATGGGGTTTAAACCCCTGACCTGACACCTCGTGCAGGGTGACCCGACCGGCCCAGCTGGGTAAACAACTTGATATTCATGCAGTAGCAAAACGTGTTATTGGGTCAGGTCGCCTTATGAACAGGCTCGACTTCATGTGCACAATAGCTCTTGTCCGGAGGCTTAAACCTGCAAACCATAACCGCGCGACAACGGTTTCCGAAACGTATGAGACAACATAGAAGGTTAATTTTAATGCCAGGGTTTGTTAACATGTTTATCATGGTTAGTTTCGATGGTTACAGTGGGAGGGCCATGTGACCACTCCCCTCCTTAACATTTAAAATGCCACGACTGATTTGACAATAATGGCGTGGTTTAAAAGGC
Source organism: Pinus albicaulis (assembly GCA_034641835.2). Classification (NCBI taxonomy): domain Eukaryota; kingdom Viridiplantae; phylum Streptophyta; class Pinopsida; order Pinales; family Pinaceae; genus Pinus; species Pinus albicaulis. The sequence continues at coordinate 409,313,644 of CM076582.1, forward strand.
GGTTAGAGAGGAGGTCCATGTGACCCCATCTCCATAGCATTTAACTTAACCGTTAGTCATTGCCCCCAAAATTGGAGTGCACCACCAAATCTGGGGGGATTTTCCATTCTGGTGGAGCTAACTGGAGTTCTCCCACTTTTAGTGGGGTTTTTGGGGGACATTGGGCATTTTGTTTGCAGAAGTCATAGCTCTCTCAACGTTTGACCAAAAAATGTAAAATTTTAGTCAATTTTGGCTCTCTTCGACCTTCTGGAGAGTTTGGAATAGGTTTCAGAGTGAACAGAGGTGATCTAAAGCAGCTTTTTCTTCAAGGAAGAGGAAGGGGCCATCAAGGCCATCATGGAGGAGGCACTGTTTTTTGTTGTATTTCACTGTTTAAGGTGAAACAAAAGCCATTTATAGCTATTTTCTATCTTTTGAAGTCAAATTTACAGTTTGTTTTTCCTTTTTAGGCATATTTTTCACTATGTAACCATTTTGAGCAAATTAATAGAGCAAGGACATGCCATTGTGCAGCCTTGGACTGGAAGATGTAGCCCAAGAGGGGTGAATTGCCTCAACAATTTGTTGTGTTATGTTATGGTGAATTTTACTTGCTGTGTATTTTTGCTGTGATATGTTAAACAATAAATTTAAATAACAAATACTCACACATAAAACTCCGAAACATTACCAAAACTACTTTTTTTAACCTGCAAGTCATGGAGAACACTTTTCACACTAAATTACATGGAAATGGATACTTTGCATAGCATTACACGTAGTTCCATTTTCAGATCAGATGGTATCAGAGCTAGAGTTTTACTTTTCATTTTTTCTTGTGCAAAGATATAGTTGACTGTATGCAAGTTTTGATGCTTACTACGCTTAAAATCAAGAGAGGGGAAGGACAATTGGTTAGAGCTCAAAATAATCCTCAACCAAGGAGGGCCAGAGAGCCATTAAATACACATTTTAATTCACCTCCAAGGGCCATAGAAGAAGCCTGAAGAATTTCTTCAAGAGAAGGATAATTTCCTGAAGACATTGATCCCAAAAAAGAAGAACGGGTGTTTCGAAAGGCTTTCATGAACCTGAAGGAGATGGTGAGGATACTCTACCAAGAAAGGAATGACAACCTTGTAGGAGAAGGGTCTAAACATTAGAAAGAAGGAGAGGGTTCTTCAAGAGGAAAGAAAAGTGATGACAAGTCAAAAAAAGGACATGGAGGAAATGGTGATCCACCATACCCATATTCATCCTCTTCCTCTACCTCGTCAACCTATACTTTGGTGAATCAATCTCACAAGTCTGAAACCAATGGTAAAAGCCCATTTTTAAAGCTTGATGTTAAGTTTGAATTGCCTATGTTTAATGGTGAGGTCAATGCAGAGAAACTTGACAATTGGATAAGATATTTGGAAGTTTACTTGAGGATACAAAACCTTCATGATGATGACACCAAGATACTGTTAGCCTCTTTGAGAATGGATGGAGTATCATTGGTATGGTGGGAAGCCAAGACCAAGGATGAAATTAAAAAACATGGCAATATCACTTTATCATGGGTTGAATTTATTACTACAATTAAAAAGCAATTTTATCCATTAGATCATTTACAAAAGGTTATCATGGATTGGCAAAACTTCAAACAACTTAAGGGACAAAATGTACAATACTACACCCAAGAGTTTAGGAGAAGAGCACTCTTATTAGGGGTAGACTTAAAAATTCAAGATACTTTGCTAAAATATATAGGTGGTTTGCACAAATACCTTAGACATACTATCCTTATGTTCAATCCTACTAGTCTATATGATGTTTGTGTACAAGCCACACATTTAGAGGCTAGAGGGAAAAATAATTTTGATGAGGGTAGAAACAAGCCTATTAAGGGGAAAAAAAGAAAAAAACTCTAAGGGAAAAGGAAAAAAGAATGCATTTGTAAAAAAGGAGGGTGAGAAAGTGATATGTAAACAATGTTCAAGAGAAGGCCATGAAGAGAAAAACTGTTGGAAACTTCATCCTGAAAAAAGAACTCATTTTAACAAAAACAAAGGAAAGAAGAAAACTGCAGCTACTACAACTACACAACAAGACTTAGGAGATGATTTAGGTCACGAAACCAAAATTACAGCCATGGGTTTGAAGAGTATGAAGGGAAAGGAAACTAAAACTAAGCCAAGCACTAGTACTTCAAACTATCATGTACAAGCTCCAAATGAGGAAGAAAGAATTGAATTGTTCCATGTGAGGGTAATCTCAAAACATACAAAAATTGACACATTGTTTGACAGTGGGTCACAAGAAAATATCATATCAGAAGACTTGGTCAAAAAACTTAAACTTGAGACCATTCGAAATCCAAAGCCATATCCACTTGGTTGGATATGCAAAGATGCAAACTTACAAGTCTCAAGAAAGTGCATATTGCGTCTTGCAATTACTGCACACTTTATTGACATAGTTGAACTTGATGTAGTGCTGCTTGATATATCAAGAATTGTTTTGGGAAGTCCTTACTTATATGACATGAAAGCGATCTTCCATCACCATGAAAATAAGTATCATCTTTTCAAATATGGCAAGGAGTTTATTGTCAGAGCACATCACAAGAAGACAAATATAGTGATGGTAAATGTGGGACAGGTAAAAAGTCTAGTGAATTATAGTAAGAGTTTTGTACTTCTTATGGTTAAGCCTAAGGTTGATGTTAATCATGAGTCATTTGAAAATTGTGATTCCAAGATAAAATCAGATTTATATGATGTAGTTGATGCACATCATGAGATGTTCAGGAACCAATAGGTTTGCCTCCTAAAAGGGAGATTCAACATGAAATACAGTTGCAACAAGATTTTCCTCTTCCTAACATAGGCATGTACTACATGTCTATCATGGAGAATGCTGAAATAAAGAGGCAAATTAAGGACTTGTTGGACAAAGGTTTCATAAGACCAAGCACTTCGCCATGTGGGTCATCGATAGTGTTGATTCCAAAGAAAGATGGAACTTGGCGCATGTGTGTGGACTTCAGGGCATTGAACAAGGTAATGGTAAGGAATTGTTACCCACTCCCAAGGATAGATGATTTGTTAGATTAGCTGAAATATGCTAAATATTTCACTAAGTTAGACTTACGTAGTGTTTATCATCAAGTTAGAATTGCAGAAAGTGACATTTGGAAGACAACATTTAAAACCAAATAGGGACTCTTTGAGTGGCTTGTTATTCCGTTTGGTTTATGCAATGCACCTGCAACTTTCATGCGGGTAATGGATGATGTATTATGTTCTTTTCTTGATGATTTCGTTATTGTCTACTTAGATGAAATCTTAATTTTTAGCAAGACTAGAGAAGATCATGTCATGCATGTTAAGAAAGTAATTGATATTTTGAAGAAAAATCAGTTGTTTCTTAAAATGTCAAAGTGTGAATTTGGAAAGACTTCTTTGGTTTATTTGGAACACATAGTAGGAGGAGGTGCTTTGAGAATTGATCCTTCTAAGGTAGAAGCCATTGTGAATTTTCCTACTCCCAAATCGATTACAGAGGTAAGAAGTTTTCTGCGTGCAGCTCAGTATTGGAGGAAGTTTATTTCTAACTTCTCTGCCATAGCAGCTCCTATGCATGCAGTGACAAGTGTGAAGCATGCTTTCCAATGGGGACGCAAGCAACAAAAATCTCATTAGGGGAATTTTGAGGTCTAAAATGGGCCTCCTAAGGAAATTATAAAATAATAGTGGAAAAAATCAAATAAAATTTGATGACATCATCAAATTTTAGAGGGAAAAATGAAAAAACTACTTTTTCAACTCATATTTTCAACTTATCTCCCAAAGTTTTTACTCAAATTTCGAGCGGGAGTACTCGTTGAATGCGAAATTTAATTCCTCATCCAAGGAGTACCCATGTTGCATACTTTCGATGGGTCCTACTACACGAAAAATGAGAAATACATAAAAAACGTGATTGTAATCACGTTTTTTTATGTATTTCCCATTTTTCATGTAGCAGGGTTCATTGAAAGTATGCAACATGGGTACTCCTTGGATGAGGAATTAAATTTTGCATCCAATAAGTAATCCCACTTGAAATTTGAGTAAAAATTGTGGGAGATAAGTTGAAAATATGAGTTGAAAAAGTTGTTTTATTATTTTATTATTTTTTAATATTTTTACCCTTTTATTTAAAAAATGGTAAATCATCCCCCATGGTTGACATCATCATCTTGAATCCTATTGGTTGTTATAAAGTTTATTTTTGTTGTACATTTTTCTTAGGAGGCCCATTTTAGACCTCAAAATTCCCCTAATGTTTTGGTCTTTGAAAGAGAAGATAAGTTCAACTCTAGTCCTTGCATTACCAGACTTGAGACAGCCATTCGAGATTCAGATTGATGCTAGTGATTACGCCATGGGTGCAGTTCTCTTACAGCATGGTAAGCCTATCACATTTCATTCTGAGACATTTAATGGTGCTGTTGTGAATTATCCTACATATGATAAGGAGTTGTATGCGTTGGTACAAAGCGTCAAAAAGTGGAAACACTATTTGATGGGAAAAGAAACAGTTGTTCATACTGACCATCAGCCTTTACAGTACTTGCAGTCGCAAAGTAAATTATAGCATTCATGAAATTTTAGATGGATGGGTTTCCTACAACAATTTCACTTGGTAATAAGGTACAAGAAAGGTATTTTCAATAAAGTTGTTGATATGCTTTCAAGGCCTATTATTAGTGCTACTACTTTATTTAAGAATGATTCTATTGTACATGAGAGTTACATAGAAGAGTATGCATCAGATGTTGATTTTAAGGATGTGTATGCTAACTTGAGTGAAGGGAATCATGTTGAGGAGAATGATTATCACTTGCATAATAATTTGGTATTTCACATGGGCAAGTTATGTATACCATAGGGAGAGAGAATAAGTTTCATGAGAGAAGCTCATTCTTCTCTTATTGCTGGACATTTCGAGGTAAGAAAAACGGTGGCACATTTACAGAGGTGTTATTATTGGCCTCGTATGGTAGATAGTGTTTCACGTTTCGTTAGAGTTTGTTCATTATGTGTTACAAGCAAGCCTAGAAATAGGAAGCTTGGTTTATATACGCCATTACCGGTACCTTCTAGACCATGGGAAAGTGTTTCTATGGATTTTGTTGGAGGTCTACCATTGTCTAGAAAGCAACATGATTATCTTTATGTAGTAGTTGATAGATTCAACAAGATGTGTATTCTCATGCCATGTGAGAAATCTATAACTGCTGAAAAAACTGGTGATTTATATTTTCAACATGTATGGGTTCATTATGGCTTGCCTACTTCTATTGTTAGTGACAGGGATTCCAGATTTGTTGGGAATTTTTGGTCCAATTTATGGAAGATGATGGACACCAAGTTGAAGAAGAGTATCGCTTTCCATCCACAAACAGATGGCCAAACAGAGGTAGTGAACAGAACCATTGTACATCTCTTAAGAGGTTATTGCAGCAAGCATCCCAAGCTTTGGGATGAGCACTTGTACTACATTCAACATGCTTACAATCGGGCCAAGCACTCGTCTACAAATACTTCACCTTTTGAAGCTTGTTTTGGGTATTTTCCTAAGTCACATTTAGATTTCATTCTTGAGAAGGATGTTTCCATTGATGGGCATAGTGACATTGACAAAGCTCGCATGTTAATTGAAATAATTCATCTCATACATCAGCAAGTTCAAGAACAACTTGAAAAAATTCAAGGAAAGTACAATGAGAGGCATGAAAAACACAAAATTGATCATAAGTTTCAAGAAGGAGATGAGGTATGGCTACATATTAGTAAGGAAATAATGCAAGGAGAAGGTAAAAAGCTGAAGCCTATTTGCTATGGTCCATTCAAGATTCTTAAAAAACTTGGAAATAATGCTTTTCAAGTAGATTTTCCTTCATATATGCAAATGTATTCCGCTGTGAATGTGGAAAATTTACGCTTGTATGAACCTCCTTTAATTCTTGATCATGAAAGTGACATTCAATTGCCATCCATAGAGGATTTCTCACCAGAATATTTGGATGAGCTGAAAGAGGATGTTATCCTTGATAGGAGGACACGCACTTCGAAGAGGGGAAGTGTCGATTATATTTGTATTGGTCTTAAAGGCAACAAACCGATTAAGTCAAAATGGATGGAGGTGGAAAATTTGAGGGATCTGTACCCTCATCATTTGAACAGGTAATTGAAGGCTTTCGGGGTCCAACCGCTTCCTGATGGGGAGGTGTGATTAGGAGATCATGTCCAAGTTAAGAAAATGCTTAAAAATGGAAGTGCTCAGAAATGGTTGCAATTTAAATGACTCGAAAGTCCTCGTCACTACGATTCTATTGCCATAAACGGTTCTCAAAACCGAGTTTGTATGAGAAAGTTACTAAGGTTTGAAATCGTCTAGTGACCTCCAAAACATGACTTTTTAACTAATTGATTATGTCAATTTTTGTAAAAAAATTATATTGGCAAAGTGATTTTTATTACTAAATTTTGGGCCTATTAGTGCGTGCCACGTGGCCTACCCGGATGTTGCCACGTGGCCCCACGCCATTGGTTAAAAGGACTGTTCAAAATTATGAAGTTTATGGGGTTTGAACCCCCGACCCGACACCTTGTGCAGGGTGATCCGATTGGCTCGGCTGGGTAAACAACTTGATCTTCATGTAGTAGTGAAACGTGTTGTCGAGTTGGGTCACCTTATGAACAGGCAGAGAAAAGGTTAAGGGGCTAGCCCTTAGGGCTAGCCTCGACTTCATGTGCCCAACAGCTCTTGTCCGGAGGCTTAAACCTGCAAACCATAACCGCGTGGCAATGGTTTCCAAAACGTATGTGACAGCATAGAAGTTTGATTTTAATGCTAGGGTTTTTTAACATTTTTATCGTGGTTAGTTCCGACGGTTATGGCGCGACGGTCATGTGACCTCTCCCCACCTTAACATTTAAAATGCCATGACTGATTTGACAATAGTGGCGCGATTTAAAAGGCGGTTAGAGTGGGGGTCCATGTGACCCCATCTCCATAGCAGTTAACTTAACCATTAGCCGTTTCTGCCAACGTTGGAGCATGCCACCAAATCCGGCGGGATTTTTCATTCTAGTGGAGCTAACTGGAGTTCTCCCACTTTTAGTGGGGCTTTTGGGGGACATTGGGCATCTTTTTTTGCAAAAGTCATAACTCTCTCAATTTTTGACAAAAAAAGATGAAATTTTAGTCAATTTTGGGTCTCTTCGACCTTCTGGAGAGTTTGGAACAAATTTTAGAGAAAACAGAGGTGGTATACAACAAATTTTGCTTCAGGGAAGAGGAAGGAGCCATCAGGGCCATCATGGAGGAGGCACTATTTTGGGTTGTATTTCACTGTTTAAGGTGAAACAAAAGCCATTTCTAGCTATTTTATATCTTTTAAAGTCAAATTTACATTTTTTTTCCTGTTTAGGCATATTTTTCACTGTGTAACAACTTTGAGCAAATTAATAGAGTAATGACATGCCATTGGGGAGCCTTGGACCGGCAGATGTAGCCCAGGAGTGGTGAACTGCCTCAACAATTTGCTGTGTTATGTTTTGGTGAATTTTACTTGCTATGTATTTCTACTGTGATATGTTAAATAGTGAATTTAAATAACAAATCCTCACACATAAAACTCAAAAACATTACCAAAACTACCGTGTTTAACTTGCAAGTCATGGAGAACTCTTTGTGCACTAAATTACATGGAAATGGATACTTTGCATAGTATTACAAATAGTTCCATTTTCAAATCAATTGCAAACAATTCCTTCTCATAAATATATTTCTATAAATAATTTCCTTTGATTGGATGACTTTCAAAAGAAATAGGTCTTCATTCTTGCATTAAAACAACACCAATTCCATTTCTTGAGGCATCATGTTCCACAATAAAGGTTTTGTGAAGTCTGGTGTAGCTAAGACCGGTTCTAGGCACATTGCCTCTTTAAGATGTTCAAAGGGCTTAGTTGCTTCAAGATTCCATGAAAATGCATCTTTCTTCAACAATGTTGTAAGAGTTGCTTCTATTCTCCCATAATTATTAAAAAAATTGCGATAATACCCTGTTAGCTCGAGAAATCCTCGCAACTTCTTTATGGTTGTGGGGACTTTCCATTACTTAATGGATTTAATTTTGTTAGGGTCTACCTTAACACCCTCGTGAGATATAATATGACCCAGATATTCCACCTCTTGTACTCCAAAGAAACATTTGGATGTTTTTTCATATAATTGTTTCTCCTCCAATAGTTTGAGCACCCTTTCAACATGTTGAACATGATCCTTCCAGGACCTACTATAGATTAGTATATAATCAAAAAATACTAGCAAAAATTTTCTAAGGAAGGCTTTGAAAATGGAATTCAAGAACCCTTGAAATGTAGAGGGTGCATTGTTAAGGCCAAAAGGGATGAATAAAACTTCATAATGACCCTCATGAGTTCGAAATGTTGTTTTTGGAATATCTTTAGTATTCATTCTAATTGGATGATATCCTGAACAAAGATCCAACTTGGTAAAATAAATCTCTCCATGTAATTCATCCAATAATTCATCAATCACAGGAATGGGAAATTTATCTTTAATTGTGATATTATTGAGCTCCCTATAATTTGGACACATGCGCCATGATCCATCCTTCTTGTGCAACAATACTACTAAAGTAGAGAAATAACTTTGACTAGGTTGAATTATACTAGCCTCTAATATTTCTCCAATCATACGTTCAATTTCGCTCTCTTGGACATAAGGATATCTATAAGGCTTGATATTTGGAGGAACATTTCTTGGAATAAAATGAATAGAATGATCATGATCACGAATAGGTGGGAGTCCTTTGGGAGTTTCAAACACGTTGGAATGATTGTCCAAGAATTTTTGGAGATCTGGAGAAATATATGATTTTGATGTTGGAACTTCTAGTGAGCACAATTGTGCAATTAAACCTTGTTGTTATTTCTTCAGAAGCTTTGTCATGACATTAGAGCTTATTATATTTCCCATCTTCCCTACGATACCCCTTAATTCAGTTTCCTTTCCTTCCGAAAAAAATTTCAAGAACATTTCTTGAAAATTAAAAGCTACTGTCCCCAAAGATTATAACCATTGTACTCTTAGTACAACATCAACACCTCGCATTAAAATGGAAAGAATTGTACTATTCAATACATATTACCCCATGGTTAGCTTGATATTATGGCATTTTTCAAATCAATTTATAGTTCCACCATTTTCAACCATCACTTGACATTCTGGTGTTGTGTATAGGAAACAACTCAATTCCTTGGCCACCTTACAATGAATAAAATTATGGGTACTACCTGAATCAATCAACATTATTGCCTTTTTCTTCTTGATATGTCCTTCTATATTAAGAGTTTGAGGAGTGGTAATTCATGCCAATGAATTACATGATAGGGTTGGATCTTGGTGTATATCTCATTCTTTTGAAGTTTCTTGTTCATTTTCTTCCTCCTCTTCATAATCTATGTAAAATAATTTCTTCTCATCACACTTATGAAATTTAGTGAATTTTTTATCACAACTGTAGCAAAGACCTTTCACTCTTTTTTCTTCCAATTTTTGTGGTGTCAACCTTATGGAAGTCTAGGAGTAGCAACACTTCCATCTTTATAGATGTGAGTGGTAGGCTTCCTTGTCGCCATAATTTTACATTCAATTTTTCTTTCCAACTTGAATGCCTTCTCCAAAAAATTAGGTTCCGAAAAGCAAACCTCATGTTGGATGTTATCCTTTAAGGTCCCTATGGAGACATCAATCCTGTGTTCCTCTGGAATATCAACTACCCTTATATTCAATTATTGGAAGCCGTCAATGTTCTCCACCACTGATCGTTTTTGTTTGAGATTTATCAATTGGCTAAACAAGGTGTTTCTCTTTATATCATCATAATGTGCTATCATTTCCTTTGTAAAAATTGACCAAGTGACAATTTTTGAACTGGAGAAAAGCCGTCGATACCATACAAATGTATTTTGTTCTAAATGTAAAGTTGCAATGCATACCTTCAGTGTGTTTTTTCACATTATTGAGATCAAAATATTGCTCCATTTGTAGTGTCCATGTTACGGGATCCTTGCCATCCAACTTCCTCATATCCATCTTTTGAATATGTTGGTTCTTCCATCCAACATTAGATTTTATGAAATAACGATTAACATTTATTGTTTTCTCATAATGAGTTTCCTATACTATCTTTTCGCCATTAGGAAAAATTTCTTATATCAACTTTGTCAAACCTTCCATGTCTTATTTTAGATAATTCTTCATGTTTTCCATTTTTTCATCAATCTTAGCTTCCATGTAATCCATATTATCTTCCATGCCATCTATCTTAGATTCCATGTCATTCTTCAAACCATCCATCTCAGCTTCCAGGCCTTTCTTCAAACCATCCATCTTAGCTTCCACGCTTTTCTTCAAAACTTCCATTTCATTTTTTGTCGCTCTTTGTGAGAGAAAAATTTGGTGCACTTTCTCTTGTAATTTTGATATGTCATGTTGCACTTCTTCTTCTTCATGAGTTATAGTAGAGCCTTATGAAGGATTAATGGGTGTTGAATTATTTTTAGGCGGCATTTTAGAACCCAATACTAATATATATTCTACAATATTCCCTTGGAATCAATTCAAATTGATTTCAATCAAGACTTAGGCAATTCAAAAAAAAAATATATATAACTTTTTCTTGCTTTTGAGGAGCTCGATATTGAAACTAGATTATCTATGTGATTTTGGATCTTCAATATCTAAAATTCGGTCTTGTAGTAGCCCTCTTAATCTTATTTAAAAAGATAGAGGTCTGATCTAATTTGGATTCTTCAAGGAAATGTTATTCCCAATCTCCCACAATGACCTAATTATGGACTAGTTCAGAAGAGAAAACTTGTATAGAGTGCCACGTATCATTTTTTCATCCTTTGGATCTAAAATTGATATACAAGAAGCTACAGTCCATGTAATTATGACCAGTTTTTACATAGTTCCAATCCGATGTTGAGAGAGAGAGTTATGATGATTTTACCACAGTCACCTCTTTGAGATGAAATTCAAGAGCCCAAAAACACCCTAACTTCCATAGATCATATCTCTGAAAATATTACGAACCAAGATCTAAAAGTTTTAGACGAAGTTCCTCAATATTTATTATTTGGGTGATAAAAATTTCAGCTTCTGAACCTTTGTAGTACAAAATTTATAGAGAAAAATACACAATGACTTGTTTGGAGCAGTGAAACCATAGAATCGAAAGCTCTAGTACCAAATGTTATGAAACTAGCTGCAAAAATAGAAGAAAAAATAGATAAATGCCTTAGAAATAATCCACTTCAAGGGGGAAACCTCCTTTACATTACATAAATGAAAAATTCTTGGATGATACAAATGAAAAAAACTCCTTCTATATATAGGAGTCCATGTGGTCACAATATAATCCTATCGGACCTAACAACAATAATGTAAGGGCACAATAATAAAAATATTGGGGTTACAGGGGTACAAAAATAACAATAAGGGGGTTACAGTGACAACAATAAGGGACTACACTTGTAATATAGGGACTTGACAACCCCACTTTATGAACAGACCGATAGTGACAATATGAAATTGCGTAGCTAGATGATCGTGCATATTTTGAGTATAGACTTGACAAGGATGACATTTTTTGACCGCCTCAACACAATCCTTGAAAATCGAGGGCCAAAAATATCTTGCACCCAAAATATTTTGAGTTGTTTCGAGCCTAGATAAATGACCACCACAAGCTGCACTGTGGAAATCATTCAGCACAACCTCATATTCTTTGAGAGTCAAGCAACGTCTAAGGATCGAATCAACCCTGCGATGATATAGGGTGTCACCGATAATAAGATAAATTTTTTCCAAGTGAAGTAAATTTCAACGCTCATCTTTTGAAAAGGCTAAGGGAAAATTCGAAGTTTGTAGATAAACAATGAGATCTCCATACCAAGGATCCCGTGAAGAAATGAGGAAAAGATGTTCATCTAGGAACAACTCTTCATAAATGGTATCCTCTCCACAGGGAAACTCATATATCAACTCCGCAAATACCAAATATTTCTTTGATTTTGTAGACATGAATTCGAGATCAAACTCTTGAAAAATGACAATCCTTTGATTCTATTTTCCCCCAATCACTCGCCTACTTAGAACACATTGAAATGGATTAACTGTTGCCAAAAAATAAGTTTTGCAAAGAAGAATATAATTCCTGAGCTGCTGGATAGCATGGACAGCTGCCAAAGCTAATTTCTCAACACGATAATACTGGAGTTCATGACCCACAAAGCCTCGACTAAGGTATTAAACAACATGCTAAAAAATAACATCGTCCTCCTGAACCAGAACCATATCAATAGTAGATTCTGCTACGATGAGATACAAAAGGAAGTCTCTGTTATAATCAGGTAGAATCAATAATGGAGTAGAGGTAAATGCCTTTTTCAAAGCATAGAATGAGTGTTGAAAAAATTCATCCCAAATGAATGGAACTCCTTTCTTTAAAAACTTCATAAATCCTTTCGTCACTTCGGCATAATTAACAATAAATCTCCTTAAGAAATTGGCTTTTCCTTATATACTTTAAAGTGGTCGAATATAAGACGGGGGAGGCAACTGAAGTATTTCCTGAATCTTGAAGTGATCTACCTGAATCCCTTCTATAGACACAATGAATCCCAACAACCGACCAGATGTGACGATGAAAATACACTTATTGGGTTCAACCAAATTTTATAATGATGACATCGTTCAAAATTTGTCTAATATGAGAGGGATGACCAATTCTCTTTCGAGAAAAAGCAGCTAAATCATCCAAATGTGCTTTGATAATATGCTTAATGTCATGGAAAGCATAGGAAATGGCCTGTTGGAAAGTAGCTCCGGCATTTTTAAGGCCAAAAGGCATCTTTTTGTATGCAAATGTACCCCATGGGAAAATAAAATCAGTCTTCTTCTGATCTTCACGACAGATAGTAATCCAATTATATCCCAAGAAACTATCCATGAAGGAGAAAATTTCATTCCCCTAACATTCATCAATAATCTGATCAATAAATAATGTGGGGTAATTATCCTTGGGACATGCCTTATTTAAATCCCTGAAATCAATGAAAACTTGGATCGTTCCTTGTTTCTTGTCCACAAGTGCTAGATTCTAAACCCACTTAGTTAACAGAACGGTGTATATGGAACCAACCTTTAACAACTTCTAAACCTCAGCCTTGATAGATGTTTCCTTCCTAGGGTTAACGTGACAAAGGTTCTATTAGATAGGCTTAGAATTTTCGTAAGTCTTAATCTCATGCTGGACAATAAATGGATCAATTCCAAGCATTTTCTCATAAGATGAAGCGAACACAGCCTGAAATTCTCTAAAAAGATTGGTGTAATCCTAAATCTCTCAAGGGGAACATTCAACTCCAATGAAGACGTTCTCAATAACGTTGGAATCTTTGGAGTTGTTCACTGGGGTAGTCTCAGAAATGACAGCCATGTTCCCTTCAGCAAAAAACTATGGTAGAGCTAAAGGGTTCAATACTGGGTGAACGGGACCAGAAGAGTGAGGGCTATACAATCTTGTTTCAACTTCTCACAAGTCTGGTAGGAAATAGGACCAATGATGAAAATCATCCCATGGTCTTTCCATGCGAGTCATTCTTCAATGATAGCCTCTTCAGATGGAAGAGTAGTATGGGGGCAATACTGAGCAGAAGATGGATTAAAATTCCAAGCCGAAGCCACATCTCCGTCCAACTCCTTTGGTGAAAGAGAAACTGGAGAAAAATCTGCAGAGTCAACAATAGATTTATAGGCAATCTCTGCTGCAGACATAAGAAATTCCATTCCACCCACTTTACCTTCCTCTAATATGGAGGTAGGAGAAGGAAAGGTCCAGGAATTCGAAATAATGATATCGAGATAAATATCTTCGAGAAGGAACCTTGAAGGATGAGATATTATTAATATTAACAGAAGGAGGCAGAAGATCAAAAGTACCCATCAACGAGGTATACATTCCAACCCCCAAATTCTCAACAGGTTGCTTGACATAATTCACCAATGGTACAGTAGAGTTAGTAGATGAATTTGGATCTACAAGAGAAAAATCCATCTGGTAAATAATGTCAATCCTCCCTTCATGGGGGGAACACAAGAGGTGAAATAATGATGAAGCAATAGCATCCATCTCATAAGTCAAATTCCACCCCAACAAAATGTTGTATTCTAAATTTGCATCAACTATCTATTCCGCCTCAATATTGATAGTTTTACCACCAACACAGATGGGTAAAATTGGAACAATTCCATGTGTCCTATGAGAATGACCATCAAATGCAGTGAGAAGAGTAGGTGAAAGCATAACTGGAGGGGATCCAATGGCTTTCCAACATGAGATAGACATGACACATGTGGAAGCACCCTCATTGACTATTGTTCGAAAAATATTGAACTTCTGAAATGTAAACTTAATATGAAAATCAATGTGATGAGGAAGTCTCATCTTAAGATTCGACATGTCAAATGTGATCATAAGAGAGGTTTTTCAATCAACATCACAGATAGCAGTGAGAAATGCACTACTTTCTGCTGGGCATGACTGCGGTACCTCTAATGAAGACATGGCACAAGGACTATGGGAAACCTTGGCATTAGGATTAATCATCATACGCTTAGTAGACCCTTTCAGCATCTGAGGCATAGGCTCAACTGCAGGCCTATATTTATGGAGTGGCTCAGAATTACTAGGAGCACCCTTAGCTTTTGAAGACTCAGCTTCTCCATAATCACGAGATCGTAGAAATAGCAGCTTGAGTACTCATCATATATACATTTGAGGAATTTTCCCCTTCCTAGTTGCCCCCTGCGGGAGCTCCAATATTAGCATTCGCACTAGCAAGAAACTACTGCCCTTGGGGAAAAGTGTTTGTCAATACAACCTGGGAAATAAAGGAACCCTACTGAGCTAACAAGGACTAAGCATCCTTAATTTTCGGGCAGAGACGAGTAAGATGATATTCGGTGCATAACTTGAATGGAAACTTAAATTTCTTATTATTTTCTCTCTTACCCTCTCCAACATTGTCATTGGATCTATTCACATTACCCTTCCCATCCTTATCTTTCTTTTTATTATTCCATCCCTTATTCTTCCCATCGTATCTTTTATTTCCTTTGGGGTTAGAAGATTAAACAAAATTAATAGTTAAGGGCTTGGAAGGGGTTGACACCAACAGCGTAGCCTAACTAGGATGAGCATATTGTAAAGACAACTGCTGCAGTTGACTCAACAAGTTAGCTGTGCCACTATCAATCCAACCAACAAGCCCATCAACATGAGGACCTGGCTTCATTTTCGCTAAATATACTTTGGAATGAGGAGCATTCAAAAAAATCTTATCAAGGACACCATAATGAGAATAGACCAGTTCTAACTATTGAGCCCTAAATAAAGCTTGTTCCTCAGAGAATACCCATGAAAGGGATACATCCTTCGAGATTTTTGGCTACAAGGATTTAAGAAAGAATTCAAGAAACAATTCATTAGGAATAAGAGCCTTGATGAGCCTCTTCCTTCTCCTGCATTCCTGAATATGATCAGAAATATGTATTGCCTTATCATACTGGAAATTGGCCGGGAGATCAGTCCCAACATCATAACGAACATGAAACTGTAAATGGTTCAGAAATGTAGTAAGAAACTTTCCAAAAGTAGAAAAATTCCCCCTATCAGCTCAATGTGCAGTGTTTCTAGTTAGGGTGCATTGAAATATCCTTAACCTAATTGAATCATCGATAAGGGATTTTGACGAATACCATAAATGGAAATTCATAACATGGTCATCTGGGTCCTCACCAGTCTTCACTTCAAATTTTGGAATATTTGAGGGAAGTTTAGTAGGGAACAGAGGCCAACCCAGGTTGTATTGAAATGGATCATTCGTCAATTTCGATAAATATGGAAAATTCAAAGTTGCCAAGAAAGGTAAGCGTGGAGGATCTTGAGAATTCCATCCCCCAAGGGAAGGATTCCCAACATTCTGAAAACAATACCCTAGATTTGTTGAGGGACCAAGTTGTTGGGCCATGAAAAAGTACGTTTTACCATCATAATTAGCTTGATTTATTACTGACTTTCATGTGTTTACCTTCACTTTAGGAATAAAGATGAAAGAATTAATTGTCAACAAAGGGTAAAACCAATTATCAACAAATTATCTAATTATGGGCAAAAACGCTAACTTTCATTGTTTTTATGTGCAATAAATCCAAACCAATTAACCGTTGGTCAAACTACTAAAAAAAAATGACCAAGAAAAGGAAAAGATCTCATTATGTTCATAAAAACCAGAGATGAATGAGGAGGATCTCACTTATTCTATAATGCAAACTATTGGACAGCTGCAAAATCCTCAAGATCTCTTAATCCCAAGTATTCGCTATTATTCTTTCTGTTTTTTTGTAGTATATAAAAGACCAATAGATGGAATAGAATAGGATTTGTTGACTCGTATGGTTTAATTGTATTTTATTTAAATTCCTTCATAACAGAGTTTTCGCACTCAGCGATGTTGTACCCTGATTGTTGAATTTAATGAAAGGGAAAGTGGTTTTTCCATAATCATGTTCTGAAGATCTTTTGGCAGAGACATCTGGAGGCTCTAGGTCCAGTCACTAGGATCTCTACTACTGTCCTGTGTTATATTCTTATTTTCATATTTTGCAATTAATCATTATTGTGTTTTATAGTATTGTAATTGATTTGAATCTCATCAACATTGAGTGGTTTGCATCCTCTTGATTTAAATTCTTAATCGCTTTCATTTTCCTCATGAATGTTACTTCTCACATTTACTAGAGTTATTTGAATAATTCAATTGTTGTTCATTCTGAGTGATATTGTTTGGTTGATCAGCCATTGAGAATTCCAATTGTAGAGCATGATTGTGTTACTCATTGTTCGGTTAATGCAATATTCTCTGTCTCGTTAAATAGATTGTTGTAGATGTTATCAGTAATTCTGGTTAACTGTGAATTCCTTTAAGCTTTTCATTTCTATTTGCTTCCATAGAACATATTAGAATTATCTTGAGTTTATTGGTTGAGTTATTTAATGATTTCTTTAAAAATTGCTTTGATTGAACTTCAAGAATTAGATTTTACTTCTGCAACAATTTCAATTTATTAACCTATGATTTCACTTTCATAAATTGTGCTGAATGTTATCACTCAGTAATT